>HG992010.1:24800000-26000000 GCA_905220435.1 Amphipyra tragopoginis
CTAACCTATCCGAGTCGGGATGCCTTAAAGTCCCGATTGCATCCAGTTTCTCCTGATATAACAACCGTTACACACCCAATGTCGATGGCAAATGATGTTATGGCATATGATAATTATGGCATGTGATAATTAGGGCATGTGATAAGTGACTTTATGGGAAACAAAGCTTCTAGCACGTGATTAATATAGCAAATAAGAGTAGGGCAAATGAATATTACGTCATATAATATTATGGCTGTTGACTATTATGGCAAATGATATTAGGGCAAATAAAATTCGGGCAAACGGCGGTATACCCTTGTACATAACAGGAATCTTCTTTAAACTGTCTGAATGTCTTTACATCCAAAATTAGAAACCCTTACAGTGTTATTTTATAATTATAGACTTCATGAACTCAATACCTGTTGACAACTCAAACACGCAAGGAGTAGAGATGACTGGGCCGTTGTCTGAGGTAGACTAAGCAATAGTTGCCAGGGTCTGATGCTGCAGTCCCTCTGAGGGTGGCACGTTAGCCAGAGGAATACTGGCCTGAGTAACTCCAAGCTGTTTGAGGATACACTGAAATAGAAATATAGCTTTAAGTGGAATTGTTATTAATCTTACTGTCATACGCAGAGATGTTTAACGGTCACTTAAGACGCTGTACTCGCTAAGTGTGGAAATTATTTTAATTGATTAATAAAGACAATTTTGTATTTAAAGCTGTGATTAAATTAAAGATTGTTAATATCTTTGATGGATGTAACAAAGAACTGTTTATTTTTAACTAGTGACCCGCCCCAGCTTCGCACGTGTACGTTTTATAGCTTAAAACCTTCCTCTTGTATCACTCTATGCATTAAAAAAAACCGTATCAAAATCCGTTATGTAGTTTTAAAGATCTAAGCATACATAGGGACAGACAGCGGGAAGCGACTTTGTTTTATACTATGTAGTGACTTACCTTTGCTAGCATCAATCACCATAATGTTATATTGTGTTGGTGACTTACTTTAAAAGACCCCCTGACTCAGAATATTCCAATAAATCAGTTGTTGACCAGTTCGGTTTATTTTGTTTTGTCTATGATTTATGTAACAAGAAAAAACTATAGAATAGAATATACTTTATTGTACACCAAAATTGTAACACAGCTCTCAATATAATTTAGTGAAGGGTACAATGGCGGTCTTATCGCTGATAGCGATATCTACCAGACAACCTTTGGATGAACAGGAAAACAATGAATAAGATAGAGGGGATAGTCCGACTATAGACTTATCAAAAAGTTCTGTATCCAAGGGGCTGGAGTGAGTGGGTTTTTTTTTTTTTAATTTTGGAACCTTTGCCTAGTGATGAGTTTGGGAAACACCTATGTTCAGCAGTGAGCTGCCTGCTAAAGACCAAATTGATTAATTGTAGCAAAACTTACATATAATCTGGATGGGTGCACAGTGCATGCATCTGTGCTAACACATCATCTTCTGCCCCCTTATTCTTCTCCAGCACTGTAATGAATGGATGCTGTGGGGCTTTGAGCATGAACTGGCACTTATACTGCTGGCCCGGTATCAGGCGGGCCTTGAGGTCTAAGATGAGAAGGCCAGCCATTGTGGAAATGATGGCTGAGTAGTTGCTGCAAAAATTATTAAAATTTTGTGATAAATACAAGAATACAGGGTGTAAACCAATTCGTGTAATTCCTTCAAACCGCGTGATCTACTGGTGACACTGATTGACCCTGCATAGGTTTATTTCAGAATCAACAAAAAAGTTTTTATAAAACGAAACATGGTATTCTGTATGTGAGTAATTTTAGTGTCCCGAGTTAACTGACTGCGTGGAGCGAAATCGCGCTAGTCGTGCCCGTCAGCTGTGTCGCCGTGCTTTCATTAATTTATGCATGGCATCGAAATTTTCTGTCACATAAAAAAAAATTTGGGAAGAAAAAAGTTTTTTTATATTTTTAATCAATCTAAATCTCATGCGGGGTCAATCTATACCATTAATAGATCATGTGGTTTGAAGGAATTACACGAATTTGTTTACACTCTGTATATTAACTTTTTTTTTTTAATTCTTTATTCATAAGATTCGTGGCTAATTAACAACTGCACAGATCATATGATTTGCAAGGTCAAGCAGCACTTGCCGTGGTCAGTCCGTGGATGGGTGATCATTCATTACACATAGAGACCCCTGCGTACTTCGGAAAGCATGTTAAACCGTCGGTCCCAAGTTTCATACAAGTATGTATGAAAGTCATTACAGCTAGTCAGAAGCCAAAAGTCTGACAACCAGTCTAATCTTATCTTATGGATATCGGCATTGCCCAGTAACTTTGCAGATGTTTGATGGCAGTTGCTTCATGTAAAATACTGGTATTTAGCCACATCTGAACACACTGGAAGCTTACACAACACAATTTGGGAAAAGGATGAGCAGAATTTTTTTTTTGATCATTTTATTTGTGTTTATAAAAAATACTTCTGTTTTTATAAAAAATACTTGAAGCTAAACCGATAAAAGAACTAATAATTAGAGAAAAGCATTAAAATAACATAACATCATGCCTGTATTCCCAGAAGGGTTGGGCAGAGGTATAATACACGCGCATTTCACCGTTATGTTTAAGACCCATGTAATAGGGGGCGAGCCTATTACCATCAACCGGGCACAATTCCTGACTCCGGGCTGCTACTAGCAAATTCCACACAGAAAAACCCAATAACACTTTGCCCAACCTGAGGATCGAACCCAGGACCTCACGCTCAGCAGTTGCAAGCGCGACCACTAGACCAACAAGCCATTATATTAATTTCAATATCTGTTAGCATTAAGTAAATTGAAGCATTTTTAAATATGTTAAACTAAGCAAGTGCCAATACTAAACCACAAGTGGAACACATTGTATGAAGTTTAGACAACCAAGAGTTTTTGTAGACTCTAAGCAACACTTAGTTGTCAATTAAGATAAATCCACATCTCTACACTAAGAATTTTCAATCATAACAACCATGAAACAGTACTTACTGTGAACTTGGCAATAAGGTTACAACTGTGGACATAGTGTGGGCAATCTCGAGGACCCCGAGCTCGACGAGCGCCAGGAGACCCTGGCACGCCGTCAGGCTCACCTTGGCATCCTCCGACGAGCACTTTTCCCTCAGAAACTTAAGCTCCTCATTCTCGTTAACGAATCTTTGTCGTTCAATCAGTTTGAACTTGGATTTTATTGTGGATATAAGCTTATCAATTGCGTTGACTATTAAAACGCTGTTGTTAGTTTTCAATTTGTATTCAATCTCGTCCATTTTATAGATATTTTTGTTACAATTTCTGTAAAATAAATCGCCGGGTTTAGATTCTAGAACAGCTGGGCTAGCGTTTGACAGAAGACAGATGACACTGACTGTCTGTTCTGTTTCTGTTGTCTGTTGACACTATCGACATATGGAAATCTATGGACTTGGCATACCTACAAAAAAAACGTGTATACCTAAACTTTGCTGAGAAAATAAAATGGCGGTTACTAGAGTAGGCCCTATCGATGTTTTTTAAAAATGACATCGATAAAACTTTATAATAATGTTTTCCTATTATCATGGTACATAATTGTACATACCACTTTTAATTGTTGTAATTATTTTCTTACTATGGCCGTAGTTTCCGAAATTCAAATTTTCTTTCGTTTTTTGCAATTTGGAATACAGTATTTAATTATATGTTGATTAAAGTATAACTCGCGACCGTATGATCACTAGAATCAGTAATCGCATAACTGTCTAGACCGGACACACGGCAAATTGGTTTTGTCGTTATGTCCAGTCCAGCTCTTGATTTAGGTATATAATTACATTGCTGACCACATATGTTAGCGGTCAATAGTACGAGGGCGGCACTGAAAATTTCGGGAATCAAGGAAGTGACACAACATTATTATTTAAAAATGTATTTATTGCTTTTCGAAGTATTCTCCGCGAAATTTGACACATTTTTCCATACGATGGAACCAATCATTTAAGCAACCTTCCATTCGGAAGTTGGGGTCTCCAAAATGGCCATTTTGTAGGCGTCCACAGCTTCTTCAGGTGATGAAAATCTCTGTCCACGCAATTTATTCTTTATTTTAGGGAAAGTATAGAAATCATTAGGGCTTAGGTCGGGGCTGTACGGCGGATGGTCTAATAATTCTATGTTTTCTTGCTCTAAAAACTCTTTTGTTCTGTGCGCGGTGTGAGAACTCGCATTGTCGTGATGGAGGATGATGCGGCGGTTGCAGTTCTCTTTACGGAGTTCAGAAACGACCTGTGGCAAACAAATGCTAGCATACCATTCTGCATTAACCGTTCTTTGTCTCTCAAGAGGAATAGTCGTAACATGGCCGGTTTTGGAGACAAACGTGGTCACCATTTTTTTTGCAACACTCCGTGAACAAACAATTTTTGTTGGCTTTAACTCATTTTCGAACACCCAAACTCGTGACTGGTTTTTTGTTTCGGGTTCGTACGCGTATATCCAGGATTCGTCACCTGATACGATGTTGTATACAGCATTTGAGGATCCTGCGTGGAATCTTTCGAGAGTTCTGACGTACCAAGTAACGCGAGCCGCTTTTTGCTCTTCACAGAGCGAATGCGGTATCCATCGGGAAAACAACTTTTTTACACCTAATTGTTCATGCAAGATTATTTGTATTTGACTCATGCCAATGTCTAAAGTTGCCTGAATTTCGCGGTATGTCACATGTCGATCTTCCTCAATCAGCTTACGCACAGCATCAAAGTTTTCTTGGGTGACTGCAGTTTTTGGACGACCTTGACGGGGATCATAACTGAGCTTGACACGTCCACGTTGAAATTCAGCAAACTAGCGATAAATTGTGGTTTTGGATGGGGCTTCATCACCAAATGCAGAAATCATCCGGTCAACACACTGTTTTTGTGTTAAACCACTTCGAAAGTCATAATAAATCATCGCTCTTGAATTTTCTCGAGTCAATTCCATTTTCTCAACGACTAAACAAGTTTGACAAAACCTTGTGACAAGACCGAGAATCTTTTTTTAAATAAATAAATGGTATTCGATTTTTAAAACCAAGGAGTTTTCAATTAAAAAGATTTTAATATGACAGGAACAGTGGAAATATTCCATTCCCGATACTTTTAGTGCAGCCCTCGTACCTATGCTTGGCGTTGTGGCAACGGCCATATGTCTTGGTGGCAACGTCGCATATACCTATAAGGGCCTTTTCAGTGCCATGCGCGTTCGTGCCCACATGCGTGTATCACCCGCACCCGTGGTGCCTGAATTTCACCTTTTCAAAGATGTATATAATGTGATGCGTGAAACACGAACGAAAAGGTAAACTGCGGGCGCCACGCATGCGGGTGACGCTCGCACGCGGGGTCGAACCCGCATGACAGCGAAAAGGCCCTTAGGGCCTATTCACAGTCATGCGTCATGACACGGTGGCGGCGCGGCGACGGATTCGTCGTCGCCCTGAGCTCTAAAACAGAGGAGACCTTTCTTGCTTGATTTGCTGTTGTCCACATGGTTTCTTTTTACTGTTACATAAGGTGGTTCCGTCAAGGGTCTGTATAAAACTTTATCCTGTGTAGTATATTATTATTTTTCATTAAAGATTATAATTGAATACCAATTAAATTTTTATCGCTTATCACATTTTTATCAACATGTTTACGACATACAAAGCTGCAATTTACAAAAAATTTATGAAAATATGATTTCACAGGCGGAACCACCATAATTAATGTTTTTTATAATAATGTTTCCAACCCTTTTTTGTTTACAAACCTCTTCGAACATGCAGATGATTGTGGGTTTTAATAAACAGTCAACAATAATTATAATAAAGTATTTAATATTATAAAATAAATCAAAGTTATTCATTTCTAAATAATATTATTTTGTTCAAGTAATTTCTGTATGAAATTCTTTCAGAATATTTCTTCGCATTATATTTGAATCTTAAATTCATGTATATTTCATATTAATAATATTACTAAAATGAGTAATTCTTTTTGTCTTTCTTCTAATATTCTCATTCTCTTTATTTTCTTTAACTGATTTTGACACTTGTCCTTTAATTTCTTTATCATTTCTGTGTGGACCTGAAATCAAATAAAATAAAATTAAGCTTTACAGATATTAAAAACAAGCAAATGATATCTCCCACCCAGTCTCAAATCAATCTATGAGATCAAATTCGGTAAATTAATAATGATGGTAAGAAAGGGATCCCTTTTTTCCATAATAATACTTTGCCATACAATTTATGTTGGGCTAATTATTGTTGAGACTAGTTTTGTTTTCCGAGCGTAGCTAGGCCATCCATAAACGACAACTGGTTAGGTTAGGGTTAATTTTTTTTAAGACCCGTTAGTACAAATTTGGCTTGTAACTTCTATTTTTAGATAATGTAGAATAAAACACCCTACCGAACCATACCTACAAATTTCATTAAATATAACGGTATAGTACACGTAGTGTCTAGCATTTTAGGAGTTACTTATTATGCGTAAGAATTATGTTTATAAAAATAAATATAATTATGCGTGAATATGCTTTAGAATATTATGCTTGAACATCTGTGGACAATTTTAAAAATAATATCCTCACAAACAATGCAGTTTTGACGTAAGAGGCAATTCTAAAGATTAAAAAAAACGGTACATGTGTTGTTTTTAGAGAACACATTGACCTAAAACAATGTTTTTGCATCTTAAATATAAGCTGCCTATCAGTCGATTGTCACGTAAAAATAACACTGTAACATAGAATTGAGGTTTCTGATCTGTGATATGCTGTTACTAGTGTTTACATTTTTTGATAGCTGATGCAGTGCATATGCAGATTTACTTAATTGTTTACAAATTTCTGCTATATGGTTTCCAAGTCATTTTATTATTATAATCTTCATAAGTATCAATCACGAGTAATATAGACATTTGTTTAATTATATTTTAAAATGTAAAAATATTTTGGAAACAATAAATTATTATCTCGTTTATTCATTATCATTTATCCAATTTATAATATTAAATAGCGAATCATTAATATCATTTTCATAATTGTTTTTATTTTTACATTCTAAAGCCGTTCTATCGTCTAATAAAAGAACCATTTATCTTTTATTTCTTTCAAAGAGATCATTTATGTATATAATATTACTTACCAGTAGGTTTCTTCAGGGTAAAGCATCGTCACGTAATGTTATTTTACCCAGTGTTCGGTTGAAACACGATTCTTCGAAATGAAGAGAACAAATAAAAATGTTTTTTGTTGTCGTCCTTAAATTTTCAACTCCGATGGATTCCAACCAAAGTTTTCTTTTACCTTTTCTAGTAGGCAGCCTTAAAAGTAAAACATAAAACTAAAAAGGAGCATAAAATAGCATTATCGATAAACAAAACAATGTCTAAATGCACTACTCTATCACTTGACTCTTCAATAACAACAAAACATTGCAAAACATCAACAAAATGATTTATTGAAGTACAAATCTTGAAAATAAAGTAAAAACGACAATTATGAATGCTTTACTGTTGAAAGTCTTCAACAATAAAACCAGCATTATCTAAATCTAAACATTTTTCAGAATACGTACAGTGCAAAGTTATGTTTGGGTGTTTTCCGCTTCTTTTGATGCCACATCCGATTATATTGCAATTCGGCATCTTGCTATCGACGATTCCCACAATAAAACCAAGTTTAAGCGTAATAAAACTGCTATTTACTCCAAAAATCAACAAATTATAACCACAGCTCGAACGCATTTGACAGTCGACGTACCCTTAGATAATAACAAACAGCGAGAAAATAAAATGGCGACCGGCCGCACTTAGGTATTTTAATGTCGCCAGAAATGACGGGTTGCCATTACGGTAGCTGTCAAAATACTACTATCCTTTTTTACATATGCAAAATTAAAAAAGTTAGAAAGAGATGGCAGTATTTTTTTGATATTGGCGTCGATTTTCCTCACATTTGCATAACTATTTTTTATATAGTAGAACGTTTCATGTCTATATTATTTATTATGTCTATGGTTGACACTGCTTTAGTACTTATTCTAAGGTTGACACATTGACACAAAAATTTTCACTATAGTTTTATTTAGTCAACAGACTTAACAATCAATAAAATACGTCAGTTTTCATATAAATTGGCCTATGATTTCTTATCGAAATGGTTCTATAAAACGTATGATTTATAATCAATTCGGAATCGGAAATCTCTCTCGCTGCAGTGACGATGGCAACTCACAATTTTTTTGTGCTGTCTGCTGTCTGAAACATAGACATATAGATTTCCTTATGTCGATGGTCTGAAATCTGTCAAATGTCAAACAAATTACTGAACTTGCTTGTTCCGTTCACGATTTGATTGGTTAGTTAGCATATTTATCTTGAAATATAGTTTTAATTCTGTTGCATGATGCTAGAAATTTTAAATAACGCGATAATTGAAAGTTTCGTTCTCTTTCACTCGCTAAGCGCTATTTGAGTTTGAGGCTTGGCGATTTTTATAAATAACTTTAAAATAACAAAAACATTACTGGAAATACATAAAATCATTTGTAAAAATGTCGACTCCTCCAAGAGAGACCATACAGAAACAAATTCAACAGGATTGGGCGAACAGAGAATATATAGAAGTGATAACGGGCAGTATAAAAAAGATCACAGATTTCCTCAACTCATTTGGTAAGTTAAATGTTTTTTTAATTGCAGATACACCGCTTGTATATTATTTGAGTACACTGCATTCGTTAATTACCAATAAGTATTGTTTTATGTATATTCAGACAAGTAAAACTATATTGTCTGATAGTTTGATGATTCATAGACGTATTGTACATATTATTTTGATTTTAATCAATTCCACTTTGTTATTATCCTAATAACGCTAGATAACACTAGATTCCTGCTCTAATAGTACCTACATAAGTAGTTTTCTCATTCTGCAAGTGTATGAAGTGCTCATCCTGGTGTTGTACAACCAAGCTTGCATAGTTATCGAAAATAGATACCAAATTACAAGTGAACATCTAATGTTGAAAACAAATCAGTACAATTAATTTAAACTCTCAATCACTGTAATTATAGACACAATAGATAAGACAATTAAGTGTCGTCCGGGGACGACGGGTGGTACGCAACCAGTTAATAAAAGAATAACACTTTTTTTTCTGAAATTAAACTATCCCACAGCTGGGCAAAAGTCTTTCCTACCTTCTTCCATATTTCTCGTTCAGCTGCTTTCTCTGACTAACCCCTAAGAAATGCGTCTAGATAGACTGCGCCAGCTTTTCTTCAGCCTGCCTTGGTGACAAATCACCCACACATAGTGTATTGTTCATAATAGAACAATTTTACCTGAAAATAAAATTGATATTAAGCGTACTTACCTTTCTCTAAGCCATAAATTGAGATAGGCACTTCCCTTTCCTGTCCGGTGCAGTAGTTTTGCCCCAAAACAGCATGATTTCCGGTTTAATCCAGCAGGTAGTGGGGATCAGTAGCGCGCTTGCGCAGCGACACTATCCTTCTCCTCATTGCGACTCAATTTATGATAATTGTAAAATAGAATGCACATGACGAATGTATATGTGTAAATCCACAGGCAGATATATAAATTGGCTTAGAGAAAGGTAAGTACGCTTAATATCAATTTTATTTTCAGGTAAAATTGTTCTATTAAGCTTTGACTGTACCTTTCTCTAAGCCATAAATTGAGAAGTGTTTGTTATCGGCTGCTGGATAAGAATCAAATTATAACGCCAATGTGATTACAAGTAAATCGTTTATTCATGATTTAAAAATCAATAAATATAAAAACAAAAATAATTCCACAAAATAGTCAATCAAATCATTCAAAATAATAAATACTGCTAATTATTATGAATACCTAATCCATCACAACATGTACAGTTTACGACTGACTTATTGATTGAAATAAATTATTAATATTCAATGAATTGCGTGTCGAACTGCAGTCACTAATTTCTCTTTTGTAAAATTTATGAAATGTTAAAGCAGAGCGCCAATTTCCTCTGGCAAGAATATCATCAATTGGTGAATTTTCTAACCAACTAGCAGAAGCGACTGCAGATCGCACACTACCGGGACTACAGTTAATTCCAGCGTCCTTCAGCACAGATTTGACCCAACCACCTATAATAGTACGGCTAGCTGGTTTAGGCGTACCACATGTACTTATAAATAAATTATTTATATTACCTCTTCGGGAATTTGAGGACTCTACTAATTTATTTACCCAAAAGACTGGGTCTATATTTGAATTGGACTCACATTTAAATAATCGCCACCCGGATTGTCTGTACCTTGTGCTGTCTGTCTTGGAACCATAACTTGGCCAAAAAATTATTGACTCACTACTAGATATAAAATTTTCTTTATTTATATTTAATAATGTGAGATCATGAACTCTTCGTCCTGAACAGAGCAAAAGAAGAATAGCTGTTCTTCTAGAAATTTCAAATAACGACATACTAGACGGCATATTAGTCGTTAAAAATTTAGTCAGTACATTAATGTCCCAAATTGGACCTTTATTCTTTGGTGGTTGTTTTAATGCTATACCTTTTAATACCTGTTTAATAATAATATGAGAACTTAACGCGTATCCAGTATTGGGACGGCAAAAGGTACAAACAACGGATTTGTGAACAGCAATTGTACTGTAAGAAAGATTAAATTTTAAATGTAAATCGGTTAAAAATCGAGCCACACAATCAGGAGATGGGTTAAATGTGCTCACATTGTTTTCTCTAGACCAATTACACCAACGTAGCCAAGCCGGCTTATAAGTATTTAACGTCGACCTCCTCCAACTGCTATCCAAGATTTCTATTTGATCTTTTTCCCAAGATCCTAACAGCGAGGCCCACCCTGTATCAGCCACACTTTTAAATTCATTCGATGCACTTGTGGTGGTGAGGCATTGGTTTTCGTATCTATCAAAACTTGTTGTAGATTATTTACCTGGTATGGAGGGCTTAGTGAGCGCGTCACCAGATCTGGTCTCCAAAACACCTTCTCCCAATCTGGAACCACCATCAGATATGTGCCGGTCGCCTGGTTTAGGTGCGCCAGGACTCTGGGAATTAGAGAAGGCGGTGGGAATACCCACGCTAACTTGTAGTGCCATGTCTGGCTGAAGGCATTGTGAAAGGCAGCATTCTGATCGTGTATATCGAGACTTACGTACATTGGCACTACGTGAGCAATTTGAGACGCGAAGAGATCTATCTCGGGAACGCCGAAATATTGGAAAATCCTTACCGTTGCACTGGGAACCAAGTGCCATTCTGACGATGCTGCCGTCCTCGAGAGCCGATCTGCAACGTAATTGTAACGACCGGGTAGGTGATACACAGTCATTTGGATATGGCAACGATCTAGTTCGTCTAAGACTTCGTAAGTAAGGTCTAGTAGAGTCTGTGACTTCGTTCCTCCTTCGTTGCGCAGGTATGACACGACAGTTCGATTGTCGCTCTGAATCAGCAAACTTGCATTGATCATAGTTCGGCTCTTTACCTGAATAACTCGCAGAATGGCCATCATCTCCAATATGTTGCAGTGATAATCTCTCTCTTGCATCGACCAACGGCCAGATAAGACCTCGCTGTTGAGCTGCGCGCCCCAACCTACCTTGGACGAATCGGTCGAGAGGAAATGTGTCGGAGGCGGGTGATGCAGTTGAGAAACTGTAATGTGATTCCTTATCCACCACTGCAGGCTCGGGACAACACTGCGAGGGAGATCTGTGCGACCTCCGATATCTTTCAGCAGCAACGTGTTGCTGAACGTCAGCATTAGCCGTGAATTCAGGCGCCCCCTGGGGACTACGAAACTGGCAAAGTTCCATAGCCCTAAGAGACTCTGAACTTCCTTGAGACTTACCTTTCTTGCATGAGCCAACTTCTTTGTTTTTAACTCCAATGAGTTTACCTTTGCAGGTGGTAGCGATTTGGTGTTGCGCCAAGGGTCCCAAATTATACCAAGGTACTCGATAGACTGCTGAGGAACCAGTACAGATTTTTGAAAATTTATTACAAAGCCGAGACTTTGCAATAATCTCACCACTAAATTCGCGTGTTGCTGCAGAGTTCTTGGATTCTGATTGACTATCAAAAAATCGTTTATACACCAGAACCCGCACTCCTTGGTCTCGTAGGATCTGCGCGATCCAGTTGGTTAGACTGGCAAAAACCTTTGGAGCCGATGCCAGCCCAAAGGGTAGGCAAGTAATTTGCCAAAGTTGGTTCGATATAATCAACCTTAGGAAAGGACGATGAGCTGGTGCGATTGGAAGATGAAAGTAAGCATTTTTTAAGTCTACTTTCACCATCCAATCCTGTGGTTGGAGAAAGTCGGGTACTCTGTACATATTCACCAATCGAAATTTGTCTATTTGGACATATTCGTTTAATAATTTTAAATTGAAGACCGGCCGAAACGAGGGTATCACTGAATCCTTCTTTGCGACTAGGAAAATAGTTGAAACAAAACTTGGAGTTATAGGAGCTTTTTCTAAAACTTTTAACTTTATTAATTCTCTTATTTGAGTTGTTATTTCTATTGAGTTTTTTGTGTGAAAATTTTTGGTTATTTTGGAAGGATGTACCAATGGCGGTCTGCTCACAAAGGGAATTCGATAACCCGCAATTATCTTTAATATGTACAATGGTGCTCCCAACTTTCTCCAAACGCCTACCTGATGTTTGATTTGCCCAGCTCGGAAGCTCTGCATATAGTCAATAGTCCCGCTTATTATGCCTTCCCAAGGGGGCACGTCGTTGACGCTGACGCTTGGGCTCATAAGTGCGAAAATGCTCATCAGATTTTCTCTTTCGCCCTTGCGTAGGGTTAGAGATACCACGATTAGAAGGTCTATCATATGCACTGTTGCGCACAGGCATAACATACCTACTAGAGTAATCAAAGTTCCGTTTTTGAACAAAAGGATACTTATGACTTTTACCTTGCGCAGGTAGTTTTGTGGTCGCATTACCAAACACTTTATTCACACCCCCTTGCTTAGAAATAAAATCTGTAAACTTAGTATCATTAAATAAATTATCCGATGATGGGGGTATTTTTCTTAGAGATTCTCTAAAACACTTATCTTTGACAGAATTGAGGATGTGATCACGATGCTGTTGTATAATATCCGCACGTTTACCGCACACTATTTGCAATAAATCTCCTTGTATTTTCTGATAGTCACCACCAGAAAAAATTTCATTAATTTTCACCGTAATGTCATCCGTGGTCGTAGGTTCTTTTAATTGAGAAAGCCAAGAAATCAATTGGCCTAGACCGCTTTGGAAAGCTTCATTTTGTAAAATAACTGCATGCGAAATAGCAGCAAGCGAATTTTCAATAACAGCTAAAGAATTATTGCGATCAAAAACTTTTATCGAATCATTACTTTCGAGCGCTACAAAACCCGGAGTCGAATTATATAATTTTTGTGCATCCGAATAACGTACTTGTGACCAATCAGGCGAGTCAAAATATTGCAATTTATTAAGCATTTCGAGATGAGCATCGGAAGTTTTAACAGTTTGCGACTTGAGGGTAGTTTGCATTTGAAAATCAATCCTTTTCTCGAAATTATTAATATCTTTTTCAAGGTCACTAGAACATGGGATAGACAAAAGAGAATCGTTGTCCATATTGTATGCATATTTATCATTCTTAGTAATATATTCATGCAAAGAAGATACTTTCTTGTTTAAAGTTTCGAAAGCATCTTCAAGTCTACTTAGCTTGGAACGGTGACGACGATGCCTCCTCCTTCGCCGCTTTTTTCCTTCGGGAGCTGAAATGCTGCTGCTCGTAGAATCGCCTGACGACGAACGAGCACTTGGGGTCGCGCGATTCTCCATGCTAACGCGATTATCTACTGACTTTACTATAAATTAACTATCACAAAATAGCAAGCTTAAGCAACAATTTAAAAGTACCTAACGGAAACTTTTAATTGCGTCCGCACCGGTCGGAAATTCGAACGCCAATGAGGAGAAGGATAGTGTCGCTGCGCAAGCGCGCTACTGATCCCCACTACCTGCTGGATTAAACCGGAAATCATGCTGTTTTGGGGCAAAACTACTGCACCGGACAGGAAAGGGAAGTGCCTATCTCAATTTATGGCTTAGAGAAAGGTACAGTCAAAGCTTAATATTTATTTTTATTATTTCTTTCTTTACAGACATGTCCTGCCGATCTCGCCTTGCCACATTGAATGAAAAATTAACATCACTGGAAAGGAAAATCGATTATTTGGAAGCCTGTGTAAGTTTGACATTTTATTATACTCCTGTCCTGGGACCTAATAACGCTGCATTTGATGAAACATATTTTGTTTCAAATTCGAAATCATAACTGTAAGTAAACTGTACATGCAGTCAGCAGTAGTCACACAGTTGCACTCACTATATCCTAAGGCTGCAAATTCGGAACGGCGGCGCGTGCAGCGGAGCGTTCCAGCGTGTATTGACGCGTGCACGTGCAGCGTCGCGTCCAACGTGCACGCAACTAGTTTTCGCTAGAGCGTGCGTGCGAGCGGGGCGTCCAAGTGCGTTGACCAATCAGAGGCCGCCATTCACACACACCACTTATACTGGCAAATCTTGACACTGAACAAAGTATCAGTTGTACACGCTCGATGAAAAGCCGAACACTGATCACGCCGCTTAGCTACACGCTAAAAACGCTGCTACGAATACACCAAGAGAGAAGTCCATGCGTTCAGTAGTCGAGCGTGCACGCTCAAAACAACTCCCCGCTGCACGCGCCGCCGTTCCGAATTTGCGGCCTTATAGGGAATATGCATGTAATTATTTTTCTCTCTTAATCAATAAAGCACAGTACTATACAGCGTGTCCCAGAAAGTAGTGTCAAGCGGAAGTCTAGAGGTAGAACATCCTTTGAGGTACCCAAATCACCCCCATGTATGTTCCGCGATTTTTTGTAGTTTTCGAGTTATGAATATTTTTCATGTTTTTTAATCAAACTCTGACTATAACAACATTTTTGATCATAGTGACGTGAATAGTTGAGATACATGAGTCATTTTTTTTTCTAAATTAGCTGATTAGTAATCCTATCGAATGTATAAACATTTGTAACCATAGATGTAACGGATGCGTTACAAAAAAATATTGAATTGTCATCAAGTTAAATTCCTGCATGTTTCCTAAATCTTTGGGGGTGATTTAAAAATAAATCTCCCTAAACTTTTTTTGTCAGATGCATTTTAAAAACTTATCCATTTTATCAGCTATTTACCCTGTTAATTTCATCGAGCTTTCTTTACGACATCACAATAAAAATTTCATTCAAAGCATACAATATCGAAAATTCCAGCTGTAAAAGGGTGAATAAAAAATTGATTAAAACTAACTAATAACGTCTTTTTTAGTAACCTTCGACGCAAAAAGAGGGGTGGTATAAGTTTAACGTGTGTGTCTGTGTGTCTGTCTGTGACATCGTAGCTCCTAAACGGATTTTGATTTAGTTTTTTCTTTTGTTTGAAAGGTGACTTTATCGAGAGTATTCTTAGCTATGATTCAAGAAAATCTGTTCAGCCGTTTGAAGATCATCAGGTCTTTTCTGGTTGTTGAAGGGATATGAGCAACTTCTACTGGTCTGATCGATTCGAAATTTACTATCCTGTGACTTCAATGATATTACAATAACATGGTAACCTTGACCTGATACTCAAGCATCATCTGAAACAGCATGATACCCAACTTACAGTAGAGGTATTGTGTGCCTATTGATTCTTTAAGTTTATGATAAGTTGTAATGACCTCCTTCTTGTCACATGTCATCAATATCATTGAAGTCACAGGATAGTACATTTCGAAACGATCAGATCAGTAGAAGTTGCTCATATCCCTTCAACAACCAGAAAAGAGCTGAAGATCTTCAAACGGCTGAACAGATTTTCTTGAATCATAGCTAAGAATACTCTCGATAAAGTCACCTTTCAAACAAAAGAAAAAACTAAATCAAAATCCGTTTAGGAGCTACGATGCCACAAACAGACACACAGACACACACGTTAAACTTATACCACCCCTCTTTTTGCGTCGAAAGTTACTTAAAAAGACGTTATTAGTTAGTTTTAATCCATTTTTTATTCACCCTTTTACAGCTGGAATTTTCGATATTGTATGCTTTGAATGAAATTTTTATTGTGATGTCGTAAAGAAAGCTCGATGAAATTAACAGAGTAAATAGCTGATAAAATGGATAAGTTTTTAAAATGCATCTGACAAAAAAAGTTTAGGGAGATTTATTTTTAAATCACCCCCAAAGATTTAGGAAACATGCAGGATTTTAACTTTATGACAATTCAATATTTTTTTGTAATGCATCCGTTACATCCATGGTTACAAATGTTTATGCATTCGATAGAGTCACTAATAAGCTAATTTAGAAAAAAAATATATTCATGTATCTCAACTATTCACGTCACTATGATCAAAAATGTCGTTATAGTCAGAGTTTGATTAAAAAACATGAAAAACATTCATAACTCGAAAACTACAAAAAATCGCGGAACATACATGGGGGTGATTTGGGTACCTCAAAGGATGTTCTACCTCTGGACTTCCGCTTGACACTACTTTCTGGGACACGCTGTATAAACCCAAGAAAAGTATTAAAAGTCAAATGTTACTATTGCTTGTTGCTCAAAACAATTATTAAACTTCAAAAATTTTCTTCTACAGTTCAAACATCCTTTTGTTGTTGTGGCCATAATGTGACGTCATAATTGATGATACTGCTTTGTTTACATTTCTTTGTTAGCCACAAATCATATAATTATTTCTTGTGGTTTATTCAAGCAGAAATTGCACTAACTAACTTACCTCAGTGAGAAATCAAACAGTTTGCTAAGAAAAGATTATTTAAAGATTTATTTACATGGATTTTGAAGTCACTTCCGGCATTTTCGAAGACGGCGCGTTTCGAGATTGCGTTCTGTTCCACAAATAAAACGTAACATAAAATAATGAATTGCAAAATAAGTAATGCGTAAAATTTTTAAAAAAAGTGCTATTAGTTTCTTAACTCCTGCACAATGTATATTTAAATCATCAAAGAGTTTTGAATTACATGCATATTCCCTATTGCCTTCAAGCTGTATTTGGAAGTTGCGACTGGATGATCAGTCTATTGCAGGGATGCACAGACCGCGGCCCGCGGGCCGCATGCGTCCTTCCGTCGATGTACATGCGGCCCGCCAGCGAATTACTTTTTTATGCGTTTATATAAAATACTGCATTCTATCAGTAATAGCTAGCTTTAGCTTCTGAATAAAGATTTTGAATTTTATCAAAAGCACACACTAGAGGAGCTCGTGGCTAAATAATTACAGCCGCATAGACCGATCTTCCGGAGTTCCGGGTTAAGCCACGCTTGCCGAGGTTGGTCTGTGGATGGGTGACCATTTACCATAGCGAGTTTCCTCCGTGCCTCGGAAAGTACGTAAAGCCGTTGGTCCCGGCTGTCATTTTTAGATCTTTGACAGTCGTTACCGTTGGTCAGAAGCCAGAAAGTCTGACAACCAGTCTTACCAAGAGTATCGTATTACCCAGTTACTGGGTTGTGGGGGTCTGATAGGCAGTCGCTCCATGTAAAATACTGATATTCAGCTGCATTCGGTTCGACTGGAAGCCGACCCCAACATAGTTGGGAAAAGGCTAGGCAGATGATGATGACACACTATGATACTTATATTTTTGAAGATCTCTAATTTCAATTTTTTTTATTGTTTTTAATTGTGGTGGCCCGCCTTTAGCTCATAGTCCGCTCGAGTGGCCGCAAGTCCTAATAAGTCTGTGCATCCCTGGTCTATTGCATGATTACAAATATGAAAGGAAATATATTTCATCAAGCACAGCGTTATTAGCCATCCTGATGTTTCAAGATGATTCTTCTCAATTACTGCTTTTGAAAATCTATAGCTTTCAGATGCACATCACTATTTTATGAGACACTTTTTAGATTGTTACAGTAATATTAACAAAAAATTGAACAAAACAAAATTTTTAACAGAAATGCCAACCTGGAATTCCAAACCAGGACCTGAAACTTGTGGATGGATCAAAACCAGTAGAACTATAGAATTAGTTAAATTGTAAGCCATAGTCAAATTTTATAATTATTAAGTAGCTTTAATTAGTTCTCTGTTTTAGTATAAAAGCTAGAGTATGAATAAGAACAGCTATCAGTGCACCTTTAAAAGTATGAATTGTCAGAACATTTATTCCAATGAAAATTGTCTTATCCTCTTAATGATCAACACCGCAAATCTGGAGCGGCTTCCATTGTTTATCTATTTGGTATGTTTCCATTAATTAATTAATTTAAAAAAAAAAGTTGCTACTTTCCATGGTTTGTCTTGCTTTCTTATCTCGTTTGACGTATCTTCTCCATAGGACTTACTATTTGGAACTGTTAACTTAGTGTTGACGTTTCATAAGCACCTGTAAACTGAACTATTGAAATTTAAAAAAAAAATACTTTGACATTAACACACAGATAGCATTTAAACTGTAATTGAATGGTGAAATAGTTACAGAAGTTAATCAGACTACTAATAAATTTGCCCAATAAAATAATGAGAAAATAATCTCTTAAATATGAGGAAATGATCTCATTCATTACTAAATTATGAAATACAGAATTTGTTCAAAATATTTGTTTCCATTTTGCGTGTGTTGCAATCATAGGCGCTCTATAGCCGACCTTGTGCATACCACAAGCATAAATGTAAAAAAAAAAACAAATTTTCAGTTATTTTTACAATATTTATTTCTTTTCAGGTAACTAAAGGTGAAACACTGACATAATCTGAATACCATAAGTAATTAATATTTAGAGTATTTAAGTTATAATTCCATGAGATTTGTATAATTCCCATTTTTTTATTAATTTTATAAATGCTTGTAAAGTATAAGTAGATAAGTTGATTAATTATAAATATCTTGTAAGTATACAAAATTCTTATATCACATAATGTTAGTAGAAAATCGAGAGTTAATGTAAACATGTAAAATTTATTTTTATGTAATGTTTATAGCTTATGTAATCAATGTGTGTGTGTGTGTAATTATTACGATGTAATCATGCACAAATGTGACACTGCCCTTATAAGCAATTAAGTTGAAACAATTTGTTTATAATATAATGTGACTGCTTAAATATATATGTAATTTAAAAATCGAAGTGCGTTATTGTTATTTTTCATTGCTTCATATTTTAGTTTATAAAAACGTTTTATTATAGTTATGTGTAGAAGTATGCAAGTATGTAGTTCTTAAACGCAAGTTAAATTACGCAAGTGCTTGCCCTTGTACAGTCATCATCAAATAAATCGAGACGAACAGACTGTTCATAATTACCTAAACAACTAAGAGCCGATTTTACCAACGTCGGATAACGTTATCTGAGGAATAAATGAAACTTTTTGACAGATTTTGTATCTCATGAACTGTGATAGTCAGACAGGTGAAATTTTCACAGATGATGTATTTATATAGGGAATCTGTCAAAATGTCTATTCTATTCTATTTTTATTAAATGGCGTGCCAAGTCGATGTCGACTATTCTGCCAGTGTTAAAAGTGACTTGGAAAAAAAGTGTGCATTAGCTATACAAGGTTAGTTTTAGTATATGCGAAACCTGAAACTAGTTTGTTCAGAATCACTAGGAGAATCGATTGACATATTTTTTACACCACATTTTTTTTTGTTTTTTTTCATAAATTTCAATTTTGTTTCAGTAGGTTTCTACCCATAACAATTGACGGGAATAGACACCTTGAGGCTTGAAATGGTCCGCTCGGTCAGTTTCCGTGTATTAGACAACTCCTGCATAGCATAACTCAGGCATTTCACACTTTTTTAGCGAACTTAACGCGACATAAACTAAGGTGTAACTTGGAGATTTACTAAAAAAAACACATATTCAGGCAGTTCTGATGAAAATCTTGTTGGGGTGTCTCGGTTTTCGTATAAAGTAAAAATAACGTTGTATAAAATCAGCTATCAAAAAAAATAATTAAAAATCTTCGATTGAATGTCAAAATGTCGAATTTATTCCTCAGATGACGTTATCTGACGTTGGTAAAATTGGCTCTAGAGAAATTAAACTTTATCTCAATGGGATAAAATTCTTGTCAGAATTACAGTTGTTGTGTACTGTGTTCATTCTGAAACACCCCTTGTAACATTGTGATATAGTTTAATTTTCTTAGTTGTTCAGATCATTTTGAATAGTCTGTTCGTCCCGATATATTTGATGCTTACTGTACCTGTTTACACGGTACCAAATACAAAGAGGAAATGTTGTAATGCGATTTTCCGATAATACGATGCGTGACATTTCACGGGGTGAGGGGAACGTTTCACCCTGCCTACTTCTATATTTTCCATCTAGAGAGGAAAAGCTAAAAGCTTCGGATTTATAGTTAACTAACACGTGGTTTCGCTATATTAAGCTAGATATCTCAAGTGTCACAAATGTATTAAATTACGTATAAAATTACTTGGGAAATGTGATCTATCTATAGCACCAGAATGTTTAGGCTAAGCGTATGCTGAGACGCAGGTGACGCAGGTGCACGCAGCGCAGCGCAGAGCAGATTTTGTAATGCATGAACGTACTAAGACCAGCGTACGCTGCGGCCCAGACGCGTGCGACGCAGACGTGCGTCTGCCCTGCTCTGCGCCTCGTTGTAGTGCCGGCACAGATTTCTGCGCGACGCGTGCATGTCGACTTGTGTTTTTACCACTAATTCGAGTTTTATTGCAATGACAGAACATTTAATTGAATTAGTGCGTTATGAATCTTGTTTGTATGATACTAATCATCCAGACTATTAAAAAAAAACGTTCGTCAACTCGAACGCGTCTATTCTTTGTACTAGTTAAAACTCGAATGTGTCTTCGATATAAGGTGTTAAAAAATTAACTCTAAGAATTATACCTATGGGGTTACTCGGTATCGGAAATTGAACAACTTTTGTTCTACAACTTTTCGAAATTGACCATTTTTTTTTATGCCTTTCCTTTGTATGTCTTTCTAATTTTTCTATTAAAATAATTTTTTTGACTTGTATGGAAAGTTTTAAAAAAAATACGCCAATTTCGAAAAGTTGTAGAACAAAAGTTGTTCAATTTCCGATACCGAGTAACCCCATAAAATTCTTAGAGTAAATTTTTTAACACCATATACAAGGTTAGTCAGAAAGGGGGTACTAATCCGAAAGGGTGTTAAAGTACACATAATAATGAGTAACTTTTGTTCTACAACTTTTCCCAAAAGTCAATAGTTTAAGAGAAACAGTTGTTTAAAAATCTCAAAAAAAAAACTCTAAAATCTATCTATCCCCAGTTATGATCGGCTGTGTTTACATTTTAGGTCATATTTGGGGTCATGAATTAGGAGCAACATTTTCTGAATTTTTAACTAAAGCAGGGATGAAGAATTTTTGGAAAAACAAAAATAAAAATCAATTCATTTGAAAAAAATAAATATCGAATTTTGAAATTTTTAACACTTGCTTTCAAACAGTCATCAGCGGTACTATAAGTGGGCTTCGGATTAGTACCCCCTTTCCGACTAACCTTGTATATTTGTTCCGTGCGAGAATCTAATCCGCGACCCGTAGCGCAGAAGCCAATCGCTCAGCTACTGTATCAAACGTGTCGTCAATGTTGAGATTTATTTGAATAAATCTCAATATTGACGACATAATAGATAAATACAAAAAGTACTCCTAAAACCTTGCATATACTATACCCTAAATTCCTAACTCAGATAATTTATGTAAACAAAGGGGATAACAGATCAAAAAAATATTTCATTAATGGTAATTCACTGAAAATTCCGGAAAAAGGGTTAGATTCTCTTTTATGTACTGATTTTAGAAATAATAATTTAAAAAATATCATACCGTAATTACTTTTATAAATTTTCAGTTTTCAACAAAGTTATTAAAAAAAGGAGATTTTCTGGTATAAAGTATTTTATGATACTGGTAACACTGTAGGAGTACAAAACATTTTCAAATTTCGTTTAACAAAATGTCAAAGTTGTTTATTGTTTGTCTTAGCGACATAACAATACATTCGTTTTCTTTTCCCGTTTTCGCTGCGTGTTTGTTAATTTTGTTATTGTGCTATAGTATCATCGTGTTAAGTTTTTCATCTTGTTGGTGTTTGTTATATTTCCTTGTTTTTGTTGAGTTCGTTTGTTAAGTTTTATTTGTTATTTGACAAATGGAGCCTCAGCCGGGGCCCTCGAAGGCAGCCGCCCCCGACTTTTTGTCGCCTGTTAAAAAGCGGCCTCGAATATCTATGAGTGCCACAGAAAAACTTATGGTGATGAATGCGTATAAGGACTGATTAAAGTGATTATAAGGCGCGTCTCCGACACACTACACAAGACATTGTTCGGCTACGGTATTTTGTTTGCATTGTTCTTAAAATTAACTTGATTTTAAATGATTACTTAGTAAACATTTAATGATAAAATGTTTTGTACCACTAACCTGTCACTTTGACAATGACATTTCTTTGTTTACATAAATTATCTGAATTCTGGAATTAAGGTATACATAGCTTTATATTTTCTCCAGCAAAACTGCTATTCCTTGTCCTCCACCGCAACTTGAAGCAGCAATTCCTCTTTTCAAATTACGCCGACTGAAATAAATACATAAACAACATCACGCCTGTGTTCCCCGAAGGGTTGGGCAGAGGTGTATAGTACACCCACATTTCGCAGTTATCTTAAAGTCCCATGTAATAGGGACCGAGTCTATTGCCATCAACTGGGCACAAATC
Source organism: Amphipyra tragopoginis (assembly GCA_905220435.1). Lineage (NCBI taxonomy): Eukaryota > Metazoa > Arthropoda > Insecta > Lepidoptera > Noctuidae > Amphipyra > Amphipyra tragopoginis. Next base: position 24,822,907 of record HG992010.1, read on the forward strand.
CAGTCTCCGGGCTGCTACTGACAAATTCCACACGGAAAAACCCAATAACACTTTGTCCGACCTGGGGATCGAACCCAGGACCTCACGCTCAGCAGTCGCGCTTGCGACCACTAGACCAACGAGGCAGTTGAAATAAATACAACGTACTTATACAAGGTGTAACATAAATAACGCACAACCTCCTAAGAGGCCACTGTACTCATCATTATGAACAACTTTTACCATGGGAAAAAACCTGAAATCGCGAAAAAATAATCAGCTGTTCCTTACATGACGAGTTATGCGAACATACACCTTGTATATTTTGAACTATAGGTAAACCGCCCTAACCTTGGCCCTCCCAATGATCTGCGGGACGCGGGAAGGGATTGAGTAGCCAATCGCCTGTTGGCCACCACCAGCGATAGATAACAACGAACAGTCACTTTTTTTTTTTTTTTGAAAACTTTGCCCCTCTCTAAGATTTCTCTTGTATCGTGGGTGCGTTTACAGACACAAATCTCACAAACAAACGCCCAGACCCGAAACAACCATCTGTAGGCCATACAAATTTTTGTTCCGTGTGGGAATCGAACCCACGACCCGTAGCGCAGAAGCCAATCGCTTAGCCACTGCACCAAACGTGTCGTCATTGCCAACTTGCTCGATCATTCCCCTCCCGCGTCCCGCAGACCATCAGGAGGGCCAACGACGACTGACATCCGCGCGATGCTGCACGCTCGTCTGTACTTAGGCTAAATCTAAACTAGTTAGACAGTTCTAGAACAGCAAGCGAGAGCTCGCGCGCAAGAATCTGGAGACTCAATCCCAAATCTCACCCGAGTTGATGAACAAGATGAGTAGCCATCCTCGCTCCAGTAGCGGAGACAGGGTCCCCTACCGCCAGCGCTCCGCCGCTCACGTTCACCTTACTGAGGTCCACCTTCAGCTCCTTGGCGGCTACGAGTGCTTGAGACGCGAAGTTTTCGTTTATCTGCAACATTTCCGTGAGTTAATTTTTGTATTCTTGTAAAGCAATCCAGTGTTAAGAGCCACACCGTGAGCTAAGGGCAAGATCATATTCGTATGAAACTCTTATTTACATTGACTTATACGTATATGAACATTATTTGTATTATGATAAGGTTCATATTCATATAAAACGAACGAGGGCGAAATTCTCAGACCGCACTTTGCTAAGTACCTATGTAAAGTAAGCCTTCTTATTATGAACATTATTCGTATAAAATTAATGTTCATATTCGTATGAAAAGTTTATTCACATTCGCTTATACGAATATGAACATTATTTGTATAGGAATAAAGTTCATATTAGTGAAGCTTAGCTCACGAAGTTCCGGCGTCTTTTCATACTTCGATTCGCACTAGAGTTAAGCTACCGAACTAATTGAAGCTGCTTTCTGTGTGGACCCATACATAGCATAGCTTAGATAATCTTGCATAGCTGGTTGCACGCTAAACTACGTGAGCTAAGCTTTGCTTAATTAGCTCGCGGTGTAGTCTGCGCTTTAGGTTTCCTGGAGCTGAAAAATCCATAACGGAGAATCTTCTAGTAGTGCCTACCTACCCCACGTAGTAACTAATTTAAAAAGTTCTAGTTAGGCTAATCAGCTATTATCTTAGTAATCGCGCAGCAGGATTGGTGATCTTCTTATCTTGAGTCGGCTCTAACTATCGAGAATAGCTCTTCCCGTGATGAAAGATAAGCCAGTCTGCAAGGTTGGTAGTGAGGCTGACTGTCGAAGATGCTCCGGACAAACTTGAGTATCGTCACTCGTGGAGGCTCTTTAGTAATCCATTTATTAACAGTAGAAATAGGCATTCAGTATGTCACAGTACCTTTGCCGGTTTTTGTAATACCCACGAGAAGAGGTTTTGCCTGTACCTACTTATACTCCTCGAGGACTCAATTATTCCGTATATCAAAAACCTACCCTGACTGGAAATATAACACAAGTTTATACCTCAAACAAATCCACATCATCTACACTCAGCTTCTGTTCTTCCAGCAATCTTCTGATGGCATGGACTCCTCCTATACCAGCGTCTGCTGGGTCTACTCCCACACACGCCCACCCAACTACCCTGGCTAGTGGTTGAAGGTTGTGATTCCTCATTACTCCTTCATTAGCGATGAGAAGAACTGCTGCACCGTCTGCTGGAGCCTATAATAAAGGAATAGACTTTGGTGAGGGATTTAGTTTGTTTAGAAAATTGGTTGCAATGGACTTGATATAAAAACACATAGAGGCGGCCATATAATCTATATGTATAAATAAAAGATTTAATGAGTCCATCCATGCAATATGATGTCATTAGTACAGGTTGAGGCAGTCACTGTACTTAGGGCCAGCGTCCAGAAACACAAATCGAGACGGGTCGTTCGTGTCAAGCCTGCGTCTTAATCTTGACTATCCTCGGACTGTAGTCAGCGCTAGATCTTAGGCACGTCTAACGTCGCCTATGTGAAGAGTACGATGGGCCTTGATCCAATGGCGTGTACAAGAAAGAACAGCTGTCTCCTTCCCCCATGTATGATGGTTACCTAATCCTTTTAAAATAACATTTAATCAGAACTTCACATTTTATTCTATCTCCTGCCTCCTCTACCCAGAAGGCTGGATACGCCCATTGCGTCGTCCAACCTAGGATCACACATTAAAATTATAATAGGGCAATGATCACTTACAGAAGTATTACCAGAAGTTAAAACGTGACCGCCTTCTATTAAGGCTGGCAATTGGTTCAGGTCTTCAGTCGTTGTTGGTGGCTGTGGAAGCTGGTCTCTGTCCACAGTTATCTGCTTCTTTTTTATAGTTACAGTTATGCTGGCCAACTCTTGATCGAATGCTTTTGATTCTTCAGCTGAAACAGAAATTGTTTTATAGGTGCTGCATCAGGTTTTATATTGTATTAGAATAAGTCATCAGCTGCGTCCACCAGCGTCAGCTGGTTAGAAGGAAATAAGTAATTATATCAAGCTGATGAGAACAGCATCTTTTTCTTGTATCCTGAGAATCCTGACATCGTCACTCGCCACTCTGAGATCACTGATCCACGATCATTTCTTCCCGTATGGGAACGAATTAGCTTATAAAACCTCACTGTACGCTGGAAAAAGATGCGTTTTTTAAGCTTATAAAAAACCCAGTGAGTACACTTGGCGGTAGATTCTTTACGGTCCGCTTGGTTAGCTACCACCCTCACATTCGAGTCGCCCCAAGCAGTTTACTGTGTTCAATCGTGTCACCGTGTGTATGTGAGAGCTATGAGGGGTTTAGGGGAGTTCCTCTAATATCTTTGTTACTTGGATTCGTGTGTTCCATTTAAGACGCTGCTGTCTGCGCTTACCATCGGGTGCGACTAGGGTCAAAAACGACCAAGATATCAAGAAATTAAGAAGTTTGTACCTGCTTTCCACTTCAAATGACTTTGCAAGGCAAACTCATCAGCATGTTCTCTGCTCACTCCATACTTCTTTGCTAAATCCTCTACCATTTTCTGCATCGTCAGTCCAGTATAACTGTCAGGGATTTGCTTCTGGATATGGTCTTCAAACTTGTAAGCTGCTCCCAACGCTGTTCCGAAGCGAACGTTTCTTACGAGCATGGGTAGTGAGGACATTATATCTGTGCCACCTGTCAGGGTGATGTCTGACATCCCTGTTATAATTTCCTGAAAAATGCAAGGAGTTTCAGTGAGTTTACAATTGATTTTTGAGGTCATTTTGTGAACGATGGACTCGTGTTATTCTGCTGTCTAGATTTTGGGGAATTGCAACGGCATCTGGTGATGTTTAGCAAAGCAAAGTTCTTCAGTCGTGTCGGTACAAGCTATAGAAGAATAACTCACGCCATGGTGAAAAGATTAGCCAGTTAGCAAGGGTGGTAGCGAGACTGAATGGCCAGGGTGTACCGGCCGTACGTATTTAAGTATCGGTACTCATAGAGTCTCTTTTAATGCACCCCTAATTATAGCTTTTTATTCTTTATTTACTCAATAAAGCAGAGATAGATAGAGGTTGAACGTTTGCCTTCCTTGCAAGAGCACCTAAGTCCGATCCCAGCCCGCACCTCTGACTTTTCGCTATGCGAATCAGAATTTGATTATCACTAGCATTAACGGTGAAGGAAAACATCGTGAGGAAACCTGCACACCAGATACGGCTCCGCTAACCTGCAACAGGCCAGCGTGTTGGTCTAAGGCTTTAGGACTTAGACCACCACACTGGCCCTTCTAATTCTGAGAATAGGCCCGTGCTCAGCAGTGAGACAGTAATAGGCTGATTATGTTAAGCTCTACACTCAATTAAGATCCTAATTGTTTAAGGTCCAGAGTCGTTAGTCGGAGTCGTTAGCCAAAATCAAGCATGTTTGGATTGGATGTTGTAGCTGGGTTCTGTTGCTCTTACCACGGCACTATTGATGATAGCCTGCAGACCAGTCCCGCAAGCCTTATTGACGCCCAACGCTGGGCTGCTGATAGGAACTCCTGAGTATATGCCGCAGTATCTCGGCGTTTTACCACCATCGCATTGGCTTAACTGAAAACAAAGACGTTTTTAATAAATTCAAAGTCAAAGCATTTATTTCAATTAGACCATTTACATGCACTTTTAAAGAAGTCACTGCCACGTTCCAAAGTGTAGATTCCTATGGAGAAGAACTACAATAAATATTGGTTATTTAGGTTTCGTATAGGAGTCTTGAGATTAATAATATGATTCAGCCAAAGGTACAGTTCGATGCCATCTTATTGGCGGCTGTGAAATGAGCTGCGAGCGCACACTCTGTCACACACACTCACACTGGCACAACGCGTAGCAGAGGCCGCGGTTGTGGGGGGTTGTGCCCCGGCCTACCAACCCCGAGACGCCCTGCTGGCTGACACCCGACTTGTGTCAACTTCACAGCCGCCAATTAAACTGAATCCTACTGTAACTAAAGGAGTTCGTAGTACCTACCTTCGGCCGTCTGTCCTCCAAAATATATTGTGATCATCGAGCTGATTGCCAAGCAAAATGATCATGGCACTATTCATGGGATCGTTCGTTTAAAAGCTGTTTAAACGGGAAACCAAGTTCTGCTTTGGAAAACTACGTAGGAAGATCATGCTAGCATCTAATCATCAGCTCTAGGACTTTATGGCACTATGTGAGTATAAAGTGTAAGATAGTACATAACAATAAACGTACAAAATTAATGTTTCCGACGACGGTACTATTGATGAGAGAAGGATCTACGTTGGCTGAACGTATTGCTTCCTTTGCTGCGGTTGCAAACACTTGCGACGCTTGCAACTCTCGAAGAGGACTGCCATAGCTGCAAAATGGCGTCCTTTTCGCGCCAATTATGAATATTGCTGAAATATTTAAAAGATTAACAATAAGAGAACAAACAGGACCTAATTAAGTAGGTAACTATAGATCATCCATGTTCCGTTTCCTGGTTGTAATCTCTTCTCGTTAAATGATTCTATTAGCATTAATGACATGAAATTAATTATTCTGCAAGTTGGATATTTAAAAATCACTTTTACATGTCGGTTTGTTTATTTAAAGCTAGATGTCGTCGGTTTTTCCTATCTGACTGCCTCTGAGTAGATAGACCGAAATAAACCCAGGGGTCAAGGTCTCTTTTAAAGTCCAGACATATTTTCTGTAGCAAAAATTTGGGTGAGGACTGAGGACAATACAGAGCAACTGCTGGACTGGCCTTTTGAGGAAAGGTCCAGAGCAGTTTGAGAGAACCTGTTCCAACAGATAGCACGCATGCATCAGCCATCGTGTATATTAAACCCTATTTTAGGGATTAATAAAATTATAGTACCTAAATAACCTCAAAAATTAATTACCAAACTCAATTTACGTAACATAAACTAATTCCTACAACAAACAGAAACTCAATAAACATTATTGTGTTCCTAATAAAAAGGTGATAAAATACATAATAAAGCAATCTAATCTACACTCTAAGCCGAACCACTAAAGTTCATAATCGTAGTCCAACACTCTCTTCTCTATCCCAATCTATTTAACACTTTATCGATAACAATATTGATAATTTCAACCAAAAATCGAATACGTAATTTAAAAACGTACCTTTAGTCGCCGTCGCCATAGTCCAAACTAAGGTCGGTGTTTGTTGCAGATAAAAAAAAAGAAAACAAAGTACGGTCGAAATGGAACGTGTTTTGAATGAAACTTGAATTCGTACCTAAACTAAATAAAATTGTTGTTAGGTGTGTGTTATCAACGCAAGCACATAATTTATGTTGATAAAAAGATATTAATGTTTACGGGGATCGACGTCCTACAGTAGGTTTAAAATGCCAAGATACCAGGTAGGTACCTACTCTTGTTTTGATATAAAATAACGAATGTTTTTTCACTCTTTTTATGATAATGGTTTCAGATAAAGGTTGTCGTACGGAATATTAGAAATGAATTGTATTCCGTGGGTTCTTGTCTCTGTAGATGGCATGACCGCTGACTGACATCCGTGGAGCACAAAGGTTCCAGACGAAAACCAGCGTCAAGTAATTAAGTGCTTGACATTAAGCTGATCTGGACACCTTTTTTGTCCAGCCGTGAGACACATACTCAAGACTTTTTCATTTGTATCACATTTTTTACCTGTTGTGTCTCTTTGTGCTGTGTCCAAATAAATGATTCTTTATCTTTAGATGGTATATTAAAAACAACGTTATACAACCATAAACAGATGCCTGAGAAAATTATAAGTACTAGAATTGCCTATAATTGTGCAAATTATAAAGGTGACCGCACTGGGCGAAACTGTAGTGCCGCGGCGCGCATTTCAGCAGTTTTTTTTTTAAGCACCTGTTAGCACTTGCTGTCATTCAGCTTATACACTCTTGCCTTGCAGGGCCGTAGTTCACACGTTCGGTGCCGAGTGCCCTCCAGGAGGGCAGCTTGTAGTCGCATTCGCCATGCCGGGTGGAGGGCTCATTTTAATGTAGGTTTTTCTTGGAAAATACATCGTCATGAAAGAAGCAAACACCTATTTTATGACGTAGTAGCGTATTTTTACGGTTTTTAACCTAATGCCAGGAACCCTCCTCGAGGGTTCACTCTTAGCGCAAACGTAATGCCGAGGACCCTCCTGGAAGGTCCACTAGCAATATGTATGGCGGCATGGCATATGAGCTATATGAAAAGTGTGGTGGACTCGAATGTGTTAGTCTCTGGGATCTTGAGGCAACAGGCTTTATCTAAGCTATATCAAGCTTGATCGGGGGACCCATATGCTTGGGGGACATGAGGTACTGCCTCAAATACCCAGTCACGAAAATGCCTTCTCAGCACAAAAATTTAAATGATTGGCTAGATTCGTCAAACGTCTCGGCAGAGATTGGCCAAAGACGCTATTTGGACCCACATGACTGTCCTACAGATAAGTGCAAGCGTAACATATGATTGGCCTAATATCCGGTATATGATATTGAGAATGACATTTTACCTGACTTAGGAATAAAATAAAACCCAGGGCCATTCGCTCAACGTACGCGAGACCACTTTTTTGTAAAAGAAAACCAAAATAAAGCAAAAATAATTATAATTTATTTCTTTATTTACAATTTTGTTCGGAGATCGATACAGTTATTATGACGAACACAGCCAATATTTATTAAACAGCTTCAAGCAGAAGAGCGATTCCTTGACCACCACCTATGCATGCTGAACCAATACCCCTCTTGAATCCCCGACGTCTGAAAAATAAAACGACGTTCGTTAATTACGTTGTGAGAATACGCTGCGATTGCCGCAGTCAGTCTGGGGATGGGTGACCGTTAGTTAGAGGCCTCTCAATGGACCCGTCGCCCGACCAGTAACAGGCCCGAGAAGGCGGCGCGCAGTGTTCCGTGCGCGCCTCTCAGGAGGACGTGGGGCAAGGCCCCACAGTAGGAGAGGTCTGCCAGGGGCTGGCGGACCGAGGCCTGCCGGGGTCGCGGTGCATGCAGCTGCGAATCCCGTGACCCCGGCCAAGGGTCAGGAGAAGGAACACCGTGGGTTTTTAGCCGGTAAGAGTCCGGCATACCCCTTCGCTTTCCCCGGGCGAAGGGCATCGATGAGGATTTTCCCAAGAGAAAAAAAAAGAGTCCCCTCGGTACCTTGGAGAGCTCGTTAAACCGTCGTTCCCCGTTTTCATACAAATATCTGTGACAGTAGTTACGAAATTAAGCGTAGTGGTCGAGCGGACACCCAGCTCCGGCATGTCGCAGCTCGGCCTAGCATCCCGCGATATGCTCAAGCAAATACGAGTGCTCTGCGTATTAAAATTAGGTTTAAAATTTTATATTTTTTTAACTATTTGACCATAAAAAAATCTTTGCCTTTGTTACTGAGCACCGACCATTAGTGTTCAGAGGTGTTAGGTGAGACTATCCCGATTTCGCTGTGCGTTTGCGCTCTCATTACATTTAGGTTTGCGACACGGTAGAAAAAAACTTGATAGTGATTCGTTGTCGCACTATAGGTACCTGAGCTCATGAGCAAGATGTGCAGTAATCCTAGCGCCCGAGGCTCCGACTGGGTGACCCATGGCGATGGCACCTCCGTTGATGTTCAGCTTGCTCTGGTCCAGACCCAGTTCCTTAGCGCACGCCAAGGTCTGAGCTGAGAACGCTTCGTTGATCTGTAGGACATAAGAGAATGACTCTGTAACTACGCTGTAAAAGTTACTACTGAGTATCTATAGAAGTTTTTCTTACTAGCTTACAAAGTATACTACGTCTCCTGGTCCCATATACAAGAAACCTGAATAATTGTGCGGGGCAGATGATGCAGAAAGAAGAAACGAATGCAGCATAACTTCGAAAAGGCCTGTAGGTAGCCTCGATAACACATGCCTGATTGAATTAGTTTGTTTTTGGTTCTTAACGATAAACCCTTGTTTTTATCAGGCTATGCTATCAGGCTAGGCTACCAGGCTAGGCTAGACCAGAGTTAGCCTCCTGATTCAGAACCCTTTCGATAGTCAGTTGTTGTCCGATTTGTTTTGTTATCTCGTTTTTCTCGTACACTTTTAGGAGGAAAAGAGAGAACAAAAAAAACAAATAGGTTCGGACTCGGGTGTCCGTTTTTGCGCTTAGTAGCACTGACTAATTTAAATTCAGTTTACAAGACATGTTAGACTAGGTAGAAGATATACATACTTCAACCATATCCACATCATCAAGCTTCAGTCCTGTAACACTCAGCAGGTTCTGTATCGCGGGCACAGGTCCGATGCCCATGACGGCGGGGTCTACGCCCACCACTGACCAGGCCAGCAGTCGCGCCAGCGGCGTCAGGCCGTGTTGCTTCACTGCCTCCTCGTCCGCCAGGACCAGTGCACCAGCACCGTCGTTTACACCCTATTAACAGTTTCAGAAGATGATTAACAAAATTTCTTGCCGTTATTATTTTAGTTCGGTTTCTTTACTTAGGACTTGCTGTGCCGTAAAATTTAAAGCTCATTAGCTCCTCCTTGATTCAGAAAGATTCGATTAGTCAGTTGTCGAACGATTCGGTACGCTCTATTTTTGTCTCTTTACGAGAAACGAGATAGTATATTCTGAATCGGGGAGCTGGTTGTACAACTAAATTCGTATCACATAATATAATTATAAATTTTCCAGTTTCTAGCAAAGCATTTCTATGGATCTCTATAGATTGCATAGGTCAACTTTGCAATGTAATCCATTGAGATAAAACCCAGGTTCTATAGCCAATCAATGATGTAACTTAGTAGTATTAGTTCCTTGCGAAAGAGCTCGAAAGACCGTTCCTACTTCTACCGCCAACCAACATTCGAGCTGCTGTGTTACGGTTTGAAGGGACACTGGTGCCGGTTAAATTACAGGCACATAATTTTCCAAGTTTGTCTGTAAGGTTAGCAACTCATCAGCAAGCGATAATGTTGTAGATAGGCGGTGGTAACCACTTTCCATCCGATGGGCCATCATTTGCCAAACTATTAAAAAATACTTACAGAAGAGTTTCCAGCGGTGACAACACCCCCCTTTCTGAACAGCACGGGCAGTCTGTTAAGCATTTCAGCGTTGGTATCCGGGCGAGGATGCTCGTCCACCTCCACCACCTTCTCCTGCTTCTTGACCTTCACCGTCACTGGCGCTATCTCCGACTTGAACACGCCTTGGTCATGCGCTAAAGTAAAATAAATGTTATAATAAAAACTGAAGCAATGGCTAACTTCCCTCTTCTATTTTTTGGGGCGTACATCCAATAGTGGAAATAATTACTTCAGCTTGGAGCTCGTCATCGTCGTAATATTATTACACTGCAAAAATCGAGCTTCTCTAAAGTTTGCGGAAGACAGAAGGTAGTGACGCTGCATTGAGTAGAAAAGGCGAAATAAAAGATACCTATACCTGTTGACCGATTAGTATCTTAAAAGCCCAGCCCAGACGTGGAACAGTCGTCGGCGTACTTTTTTGTCCGTGACAATAAAACACAGAGCTGCATTGCATCACGCAACGAGCGACGGACTAAAAGTACGTACCTACCGCGTTTAATCTAATATTTTATTTTTACGGTCAAAAAGTACACCAAGGTCAGTCCTTCGTCTGTGCTGGGCTTAATGCCACTATAGACATGATAACTTTTGCTACTCAAGTCAGATCTACTAAGTCCTCCAAATAAGAATATTAGAGCTCCTTGTGAAAGAGTTTGTCCAGGGAAGTACCATCTCCATGCTTATTTCTACCCCTAAGCAGCAATTGCTGTTCCCGCTTTGAAGGGTATGGGTGCCGGTGAAATCCTAGGCACATAAGACTTTCCCGCTTTGTCTCTAAGGTTGGCAACGTACCGGCAATCCTCTTGATGTCGTAGGGTATCAGCGGTAATCAATTACCATCAGGTGAGCCGTCGGCTAGTCTGCCAAACAATTACTTAAAAAAAAATGCAACTACGGCTTATTTAAAATATCCTGAACTATTTACCAGCTTTCCATCTCTGTTGCGACTGCAAAGCATACTGGTCGACCTCCATCCTCTGCAAGCCATACTTCTCGGCCAGGTTCTCAGCAGTCTCCGGCATAGTGAAGTTGCATGACGTGTCCAAAGAGGATGCGGTCAGAACATCTTCGAAGGGTACCTTAACTCCTAAACCAACTCCGAAACGAGTGTTTCTGACAACGTATGGTACTGATGACATGTTCTCTGTCCCTCCTGCTAGGGAGATTTTGGCACCTGTTGTCATGATGTCCTGAAAAAGTAGAACTTTTTAGTACAACCTCTGCAACCCAGTTACTGGGCAATGCCGATATCCTAAGGTTAGACCGGTAGTCGGACCTTCGAGCTTTTGACTACCCGTAACGACTGTCATAGGTATTCGCAGTACACCCGGGACCGACGGCTTAACGTGCTCTCTGAGGCAAGAAGGGGTCTCGATGTGTAATGAACGGTCACCCATCCACGGACTGACCGCGGCAAACGCAGCTTAACCTTGCAAATCGTATGATCCGCGCGATTGATAATTGGCCACGACCCCTCCAACAACTTGATTAGGTACATAAAAAAAATACACGTCGTATTGAGAACCTCTTTTTTTTTGGAAATCGGTTTAAAAATGGGATTGTAAATGGCGGCCCTTCTATTGTTATTTGCATCTCTATCACGCACGTTCTCTATGAGTGAAAGGCAAATACTAAATCCGGCATTTTTAATCCCATTCTTTAAGTAACTGTGTTGTATCTTGTATAATCATAATCAGCCCATTACTGTCCCACTGCTGGGCACGAGCTTCTTCTCAGAGTGAGAAGGGTTTAGACCTACCATGCTGGCCTGTAGCGGGTTGGTGGACTACATAGCTACACTATCGAGAACTTTATAGAGCCCTCTCAGGTGTGCAGGTGCAGGGGTGCATGAAAAGAGCCTCCACGAGTGACGATACTTAAGTACGTCCGGCGCACCCTGGGCAGTCAGCCCCGCTACCAATCTTGCTGACTGGCTAATCTTTTCACCACAGCATGTGCTATTTTTGTATAGCTCGTGCTAACACGAAAGAAGAAGAAGGTGTGCAGGTTTCCTTACGATGTTATCCTCTACCTTCAGCCATATACACTGATCTCATGATCTAATATTTTTTACATTAAATAACAACTGACACGTCGAGCCCACGAAGGAATCACCAATCTCGGTGGAATATAGTGAAGTCGTGAAAATCTGGCAATAGAAAACCTTACCTGTGCGCTGTTAACGACAGCTTGGAAACCGGATCCACAAAGTCGGTTAACTCCAAGAGCTGGTGTGGTTTGCGGGACGCCTGACTTTAAGGCTGCGTGGCGAGGAGATAAACCGCCATCTGATGAACCACTGATCTGAAAGTACAATACTTAAACCATAATGAAAATATAATATTGACACTACAGGGATGTATGTCCCTATCACTTTACGTAGAAATGAGAAGAGGGGTGGAAATGCGGTTACTTGTATAAACCAAAATACAAATGAAGGGAACTTGCCATAGTGTAGTATTAAGGTGTTATGGTAATAATCACCTGGTTTAATTTGTACCGATGAACCCGTGGTTGTTTTAATTGGTCCGACCCAGAAATGACTCATAATGTGCATTTCGCAATAGGGGCACTTCTCATAACGGGCACTTCTCAAAATGTCCACATTTTAAATTTGCGATTAAACATACTTATGCGAATTAGTCTCCAAATAAAAATCTTTTGCTTTTTTAAACAATAAAACGTAAAATAATTATCAAAACATGGTTCAAACTCATGATTCGACATGACGGCAAGATTAGAGTTGCGATAAACGGTCGTTAATGTACTTGGCAGATACCATGGCATGGCGATTCTGCCTGATACATAATTATATTCCCACCCAGGGCCGGCTAAAGGATATCTGGCGCTGGGGTGCGAACATTGCTCAAGGACTTCCAGCCATTTCAGCATGCCCTCTCCCCGTCAGCGCTGTGTTTGAGCTTACTGCTGAGTAAAATATTCCTTGGACCTCAACACCCGCTTTCAGAAGCCGGCGCCGAAGCGACCGTGTGCCCTGCACCCTTTGCACCCCCGGGTAGAGACGGCCCTTTTCCCACCAACACTCTTTGGTAATTAACGTCGCCCACGCGGTGTCCTGTAGTCCTAACCTTACCGGAGACAATAATACTGACCCCATAAACCTGTCCAATATTGACAGTGTCGATGATCTCAGGAGCGATGTTACCGGATTTGAGGGCATCCTTAGCAGCAACAGCGAGCAGGTCAGCAGGGTACACGTCTTTTAAAGCACCCCCGTATCTGCCGAACGGCGTGCGTTTAGCTGCTACTATGAAGATACCTGGAGATGGAAGACGAGGGGTGAGAACTTCAGTGCTATTAAAGTTAGTGTACCTACTAAGGTTGGGTTTTGGTTTCAATATTTTCTTAATTTATCCGAAGTAGAATCGAAGGTTCAGTGCCGGATTAACCTAAAGGTAAAGTAAACAACTGCCTATGGGCTCTGCGTGGCTTAAGGGCCCCGTGGCCCAAGAAAAATAAGTTGTTTTGAATAATATTCCTCAGAGTGCATTTCAATGTTTAGTTTTACAAAAGTTAAGTGCCAAATCTCGATATTATTTAGTTTTACAGCGCAAGTTATTACACGCAAGTGCTCGGTTAGTTAGTTAACACATTCGAGTCCACCACATTTTTCATAGAGCTCATATGCCATGCCGCCAAACATATTGCTAGTGGACCTTCCAGGAGGGCCCACGGCATTACGTTTGCTCTAAGAGTGAACCCTCGAGGAAGGTTCCTGGCATTAGGTAAAAAACCGTAAAAATACGCTGCTACGTCGTAAAATAGGTGTTTGCTTCTTTCATTACGGTGCATTTTCCAAGAATAACCTACATTAAAATGAGCCCTCCACGAGGGCACCCGGCTTGCCGAATGCGACTACAGGGTGCCCTCCTGGAGGGCACCCGGCACTGAACGTGAAGAATTGGACTGGCTTCGAGTGTGTCTACAGGTTAAAAGTCGGTTGCAGAAGTCAACTTGTGTAACAAGACTTGCTTTTTTGGATTTGGCGCTTCCGAGGCGAATTTCTTAAAACAAAACTTCCAACGCATTTTGCACACATGTATAGGTACAGACCAGCCCCCAATTCAGGGGGTCTACTCTCTAAACACTAAGTCCGTGGTTTCGGCCGTTGTGTTTTTGCCCGTCCGAAAAGTTGAACTTGACACTTGTTTTGTTCACTCCTACGTTTCGGGCTACTTTCGGACGGGTGACTAACTTCGTTGACGGACTTAGGGAGTAGGCCCCCTGAACCTTTTCGATTAGCAGTTGTCGACCGATTCGGTTTGTTATCTCGTTCTGTTTACGGTTCTCGCAACGAGAGAAAAGGAGATAGCTTACCAAATCGTTCGACAACTGACTAATCGAATCATTTTGAATCCAGCTGGAGCCTCATTAATTGTCAGTCACACATCTCTCAATTTACTACCTTTAACAAATACAAATAAGTATGCACCCTGTTAAAATTTAAATCATGAGCATTATATTTTGTATCAAAATAACTTTCTGACTGTGCAGAATGTGTTAATAAAGTCGCTCAAGAATGATTTCAAGTGGACATTGACCTTTGCTTGACAGTCCGTACGATTCTATTTGAACCTTGTGATGTAAGAGATAAGGGCTATAATCGCTTCGTTGTGTAAGTATTTCTAATTTGTAAACAATGATGTGAATTTAGATGGGTATAAATAATTTACGTTGTAATTTTAAAATAACCTCTTATTGAAATGTTTAAACTTAACTCTACGTTTACGTAAATTGAATAACAGCATTTGTCATCAAAAAAAGTCCTAATAATTCTCTTGTAATTTTGTTACTATGCCATGTTTTAGCAACATTAGTTATAGCCTCATTGCCGAGAACCCACAGTTGAACGAACAATTCAACGTAAATAATATACAGAAGCAAATAAAAAATAACACCAACCTTTATTGATAACGACAGCCATGTTTATGAAATCCACACACACGTCAATACACTACAAACTCACACCGGTTGTGGATAGTTGTGATATTTTAGCACAAACACTTTATCAATCGTATCTTACACCTACTTTAACGTTAGGCTTATATTTTTATCACGTTTTTTTGAAGTTTGGACCCAACGTCCACTCCCAATAAAGTTTGATAACGACTGTTTCAAGTCTAAAGAAAAATACAGAAACCAGTTATAAGGAATGTAATTGTACTATGACATAGTAACCGCTTAATCCATTGTAAGTACCTATTAAGCGGTTATGTGAAAATTAAATAACGCGGTAAATTATGTAAGGTGTAGGTTAGGTAGTAACAGCTGACAGCAGCTGCAAAATATCTGGTTGTTAGAATTGTATCATAACGGGGATTTAGAAGCCGGTACTTGTGTAGACTAAACTGGGGGATTAATAAAGCCGCGTTTGGTAAAATGTGAAACAATATACTTATTTCGTTTTGTAATCATAAATGCGAGTGAACTGCACATCCAGTTGGCAGTTCTGCTTGTGACGCCGGCGCTGTTGCACTGACTACATCCTAATTATTGCTTTCAAGCTGCATTTGGCAGTTGCGTATAGTGGCGTAGCTATGTAACCAAGGGCCCCGGGGCAAAAATGAAATTGGGGCCATATTTAAACTTTTAAACTAAATACTTTAAAGGTGCAAAACTACTTCATCATCAGCTCGTTATCGCCTAATGCAGGGCATAATAAAGCAAAGCTATTTACCAGTAAGCGTTATGTATAACGCAGCAGATAATTATTTAATCGTAATTCCTAATAAATAATATTATCTAAATGTGAATGTTTGTTTGTTTGTCACGCTTTCACGTAAACGTCGTTGGTTAGGGCCAAAAAATTACAGTCAAAAATTCTTTATTCAACTAGGAATATACCTATCGTTTACCTTAACATAAAAATATCAAAAACGCTAGGGGCACTCAACACTGTCTATCAGGCAGAATGTGTAGGCATCATCCAAGCGGCATATGCCATAGAAGCCAGGAAAGTCACGGACACCCATATCCGTTTACTCTCCGACAGCGCATCCGTCCTTCAATCCCTGAGCAAGAACCATATTACCTCAAAACTTATACTAGAATGCCATAATGCACTGGAACGTGTATCGGTATTAAACCGCAACACAGTAACATTGCAATGGATAAAAGGACACAGTGGATCACTAGGAAATGATGCAGCCGACGAACTGGCCAGGAGGGGATCTGGCACGGTGGCCTATGGCCCTGAACCTATAGTACCCGTCCCCTTCAACCAACTACGCAGGTGGCTCCAGGAATTTACTCACACACAGGCACAGAGCTGTTGGACTTCAGCCCCAGGCTGCAGGCAATCCAAGGAGGCCATGCCACTCATGGATAGCAGACTGACAAGGCGCCTGCTGCGCCTGGACAGGAGAAGCCTGCGAATGGTGACTGGAACGATAACCGGACACTGCTCACTAAACAAACACTTCCACACGATAGGCATAACGGACAGCCCTCTGTGCAGAGCATGTACCTATGGGGGCCGAAGAGACGGTGCACAGGGGTCACCCAAATACGAGAAACAACCCTTGGCGCACCGAAATCACTCGCAAATGTTCTGAGCGGACTGAGAACCCTAATCTGCTTCTGGAAGGAGGTGGGCTGGCTGGAATGATGGCCGCCATGGCCCACGTACAATGGTCCACTTAAAGGACTAAGTGCGGAAACCACATCTCCTAACATAGAACATACCTATCGTTTTCGAACGTTGTTCATGGAGGCCGAGGGGCCCCTCGAGCTTGGGGGCCCCGCCTAGCCATACGGTAGCTACGCCATTGGTTGCATAGTTTACGGTTACGAGATATGATGCAGTCTACTTGCAGTATGATTGCTACCTCCTCGGGAAGTACTACCACTATAGGTACCCAATTCTGCCGCCAAGCAGCATTCCTGTGTTTGGGTTTGAAGGGTATGGGTGCAGGTAAAATTACAGGCACATGAGATTTTACAACTTTTTCTCTAACGTTGGCAACGCATCAGCAATATTCTTGGTGTTGTAGGTACAACGTGTTACATAATTCCCCTTATAAAAGAAAATGTTAATCAAGTAGTCTTTTATGACTGTTGTCATTTACCTCTCAGAGGAAATTAGGTAAGAATGTAAATAACTTTCTGGATAGTCTACTCTTTACTTTTATGTTTTCAGGGTTGCGTTTCAGTGATGATTTTATTTTATGATTTGTCCAATTTTTTTTGGGGTCCTACCTACTTTTATTTATATATATTGCCAATAGACTCTTTACAGGGTACCTTTTAATCCCCTTTCGGCTTTAGGGGTATTTTTGTAACACGTTGTATAGGCGGCGGTAACCACTTGACCCGGCGCCGGCGCGGCGTCGGCTTGTTAGCCAAACTATTAGGTATGTACATGAAAAAAATGCTTAGTAAGGTACCTAGTCTTTTTTTTCTCATAAGTGAGGGAATTCTAATGGATTTCTTCCACCTGAGGAAGGCAGAGCTATGTCAGACTCTTACCGACTTAAACCACCACGGTGTTCCTTCTACCGCTTTTGACTGGGGGTGCGGGATGCGCTCGCGCATTTGCCGCGCCTAGTAAGGAGACCTACTTTTTTGGAGTTAAGATGAACTACGAAATAAAAGATCTACTCATCAAGTTTACATTTATTTTCTTAAATAATCATTGTTAGTTATATATTTTAATTCAGTCAAACAGTCTCAAGTAACACGGCAATGCCCTGGCCGCCACCGATGCACGTTGCACCAATACCACGTTTAAGCCCTCTCCGTCTGAAAAAAAGTTCCATACAAAAATTGAGGCCAGGCTGTAGGTACGTATGCTCAGAAATTTCGCTCAAACTCAAAATTCATTTATTCAAAATAGACTAGAATTACCTACTTAGTTCTTTTTGAACGTCAATGTTTCAATAAACAGCCCCCAAAAAAGCCCGCCCTTCACGTTAAGTTTTAAGGTCATGTCACATTATACCGGCACCGCAACTGCACAGCTGCAGCACAGCGTCGCCTCGAATTTAGGCTACGGCTAGCCGCCAACGCACTAACTATTCGTCGTCCTCGAGCTGCAAGCTCGCAGTCCGCGCGCTGGCCGCGAGGTGCAAGCTTCCTGTCAGCGCGAACACGGTAGTTATATGGCATTTGTGAAAGGAGCGCGTGCGACGGCGCAACGACGTTGTTTCGCTGGCGACTCGGAGTCGGCACGCAGTAAGCACGCGGTCCGCTTGCTCACAGCGCGTGGGCTCCGAGTTGAGTTGTATGGTAGCGGCAAGCGCGCTGACTGCTCGCCGTTGGCTTTTTCATATTGACATTATGAAATATATTATACGACACACGATTTAATGCTCTAATTTGAATGACAATTTAATTGCTGGGTTGGAGCGGTGCCGTTGCGGTGCTGGTATAGTGATATTTACTCTTATAACGTCATGCTGCACAAGCCTAATGAATATCAGACAAAAGTCCAATCAGTCTAGTCTAGCAAAACACAGCTTTATAATATCTTAGCGTTCTAAGCACCGTGAACACCAGCTCGATTGCGATTTATGACAATTTTGTTGGTAGAATTTACCTCCTATACTTAACAGTCGTTAACTTAACTACTCTTAACAGCATATAATCCGAAAAGGCCTAGTATTAATGCAGAAGACCTTAGCTCATGTGTGAGGTGTGCAGCGATCCTGGCACCAGAGGCAGCAGCAGGGTGTCCGATCGCTATGGCGCCACCATTCATGTTCAGCTTCTTCTGATCAACATCCAACTCTATTACGCTGGCCAGAGCCTGGGCGGCGAATTGCTCATTGATCTGGAAAATATTGTCCTTCTTAGGTGCTCATAATGTTATCGGTAGTGGGTAGCGGGTAGCGCTGGCCAATATTGACAAAAGAGGGTGGTCGTCGATATGGATCAACCTACCCAATGTTGTAAAGGCGGTGGTCATTCGACGAAGCGAGAGCATTCGGTGCTGAACAGCTGAAAAAGTCTGACCTTTTATTTTTATATCTGACTAGCTTGTCCTCATTTTATGATCTTGTAGTAATTGTGTAAAGTATTATATTGTGATCTAGTTTATGTTACTACTTAGTAGGTACTAACCCAAATACAAATACTCTCAGTGGTGGAGAGTCTATGTTGGTTTTATTTACTACATTTACCTTACTCGTAATCCTGACATACCGATATTAGCTATAACTGTAATGATAGAATCACCCCCGAACGATTATGTTGTTGTGTCTCTTACAATAACGACCAATTCTGTCTGCAATAGTTCCATGACAGTTGAAAACATTGACCTTTGATTCAATACTTCTTGTAAACCATTGTATCGAAATTGTGTAATATTTTTTATCTAGTTTTTATTTTTATTTATCTTATCAAGCAATTGACTCAGGCAAGGATAAATAAAGGGCACCGTCATGTTTTATCGCCTAAAGAATGTATTGATGCATGAAGAGGCACGAATATCTACTCATAGGGGGCCACGCACGTAACTGTAGGTATTTCTTTGCACAGGTTTAGGCTTGTAGAAGTACCTACGCTTATATTTCTCCCTTATATTGAATGTACTCTGTGGAAGCCTATGTAGTTAAGTGTGTGGGAAGGGTTTACGCAGGTATCTAAGTAGGTACTACGGCGTTAAGGGCGTAGATATAAAGGAAGCGGATAACCAGATTGTCGGTAATGGTGCGTGCAGGTAACCGCTACATAAAAGAACCGGGTAGAAGCAGGGACTGGCATTTTTTAACAAAAATACGCCTTATTCCCTTGCAAATACAGCAACAAATGACGGCCTACCAGCGCTGATCGGAGCAGGTCGGAACTTGTCGGCGCAGTTCGGAGCTTGTTGGCGCTGGTTCGCCACGCAGTATAGAGACTACCTGCGCCGACTAACTGCGCGGACCAGCACCGACAAGCGCTGACAGATCGGCGCCGGCAACCCGCTTTCTACGTGTATGACGCACTTACGCAAGCTTCTGCATATCTAAACGTGTGTGAGGCCCATTAGACTTTAGACTAAACGTAGTTGAGTCACCCCATCCATTAATTTGACTTGTTAGTTCAACAGTCTTACCTCAATCATGTCCATATCATCAAGCGTCAGCCCAGTAGCGTCCAGCAACTGTCGTATTGCAGGGACTGGCCCTAACCCCATGATCCTGGGCTCCACTCCAGCATGAGCCCAGGCGCTTAGACGGACTAGCGGAGTTAGGTTATGCTGTCTTACTGCTTCCTCGCTAGCAACGATCAGCGCTCCGGCGCCGTCGTTCACACCCTATACAATTAGCACCAGGTGAGTTTTAGCGTCATTATTATCTTTGTATCTCTCTTTAGTCACGGCTCATCTTCCGTGCGGAAGATGTCCGGTCCTTTGGAAGGCATACGGGGGACACAGGTCCAACGCGCAGAGGTCTCTTTGAGAACTTTAATCTAAAATGGGATGGGGCACCAACCGGGGACCATCCACGGCTGCACTATTGGAGTACAGTCATGGACCGTCTCAGGTGGGTGCAAAACTATTGTAAAATATGGTAAAAAAATATCAGGTCTATGGAAAGGGGTGTTTAGTGGACCGGTTAACCTCTATTGCCGGAAGAAAACGGCGTCTGCCTTTCAAGTTTAAATTTGAAATGTGTGTGTTGGCAGACGGTGACTCGCCAGCTCACTAGCTGGGCCCCATGGAAGCCGGGTACAGTACATATGCGAAGGGGGCAACAAACGTGTTAGCATCATTATTATTTTGCTTGCTTCCTGGTGTATTGTGTCTTTACAGACACCCCGTACTTCCAGGATACTGAAAAGACTTCCACAGTTTTCCCCGTGTGGGGACGGGCTAGAGTATAAAACTTTCCCACCGTAAGCTGGGAATAGACGCCTGTTGTAAGATTCAACAAAACCCAGCACGCTTGGTGGTGGGATCGAAGTATACAGTCCGCCTGACTAGAATAGAATATACCTACTTTATTGTACACCAAAATTGTAACATAGCTCTTATACAATCTAGCTAGCTAGATTGTATTTAATAAGAGACTAGCTATCACCCTCACATTAAAGTCGGGCGCCAAGCAATTTATTGTGTTCCGTCGTGAGTATGTAAGAGCCAGGAGGGTATAGGGAAATCCCCCCTATGCACCTATCTCTGTTACTAGGATTCGTGTTCTCCACCTGTCACTAGGGTCAAACGCGAAAAAGTAAATTATAAAAAATCGGCAGTCGCTACACCTAAATACAACGTGTTACATAATTCCCATTAAAAACAAAATGTCATCAAATAAAATCATCACTGAAAAGCAATCCTGAAAACATACAACTAAAGAGTAGATTACCCAGAAAGTTATTTACATTCTTACCTAATTTTCTCAGAAAGGTAAATGACAACAACCATAAAAGACTACTTGATTAATATTTTCTTTTTTAAGGGGAATTATGTAACATGTTGTATAAATATCGCCATGTCGCTGACCATATGGAACTTTTTACTAATCTTCGTTTGAAGGAATTCAAGCGTCATCTGCCAACTGCTAGAAAGCTGGTGAAAACGAGAGGTTTAAACACTTTAAATAGAATTAAACTTACAGTAGAATTGCCAACAGTGCCGACTCCACCTTTCCGGAACAATACAGGCAGTTGACTAAGCGTCTCCATCGTGGTGTTGGGGCGAGGATGATCGTCTTTATCCACTACCACTGTTCTATTGTCCACAGTCACTGTCACTGGGGCTATCTCTGCTTCAAATGCACCGTTTTCGTAACCTGAAAATATTTACGGTATACCAAAGCACGCGACTCCAGCTAGCAAGTCCTCATATTGACAGTTGACACATCAGCCTGACTGCCTCGTTTTTGACTGCTGAGCGTGATGTCCCCAGGTTGAGCAATATTATTGGGTTTTTTCCGTGTAGAATTTCTCAGTAGCAGACCGGAGTCTGGATTTGTGCCCGGTTGATGGCAATAAGCTCGCCCCCTATTACATGGGACTTACATAACGGCGAAATGAGGGTGTACTGTAGTACACCTCTGCCCAACCCTTCGTGGCATTGCACCCTTACAGGCGTGATGTTAAGTTATCGGTCTAGCCTTTCACAGCTATTTTTGGAGTCGACTTTCCTCGAACCAAACGAGGTTGTCCGCATATTCGATTTCCGCAAAATGCTTTTTAGGAGCATGGTGGGGTCTTGCTTGATGTCTAAAGAACATTGCGACAGGATTGTCGCGTAAATCATTCAGTACCAAATTAAGGATGCCTTTCCACCAGAGATGTGCTATGTAGCTATGCTGAGAGAATGTAAAAGCTAAGCTACGAAACTATGTGACCGTTTCCACTGATGCTAAGCTATGTAGCTGTGCGAGGAAGATGCGCATCTCGAGCTATGCGACGTATCGACAATAGGGAAGGCACGGGGACCGGTGGGCATAGCTACACCACTCGCGACCATCCATAGCACGCATCCATAGCTCGCATCCATAGCACGCATCCACAGCACGCATCCTTCCATATAAATTGAATCAGTTTCCACCAGTGCTATGCTATGTGGACGAATGAATATGATTGGTGGATATCAAACGCATCCATAGCAACGCTGCATAGCACATCTCTGGTGGAAAAGCACCCTGTCTAACAGTTTCTACAGATGATCAAAAACTTAACTTACCCGCTTTCCATTTCATCTGCGACTTCAAAGCATACAAATCCAATTGCTTTCTCTTCAGATTATACATCTCGGCGAGGTTTTCAGCTGTCTGTGCCATTGTGAAGTTACAATAGGAGTCCACGGAGCCAGCTCTCAGAAAGTCTTCGAAATCTACGGCGTCGCCCAGCCGTGTACCGAAGCGAACATTCCTGACCAAGAAAGGTATGGATGACATGTTCTCAGTTCCACCTGCCAGGGAGATTTCGGCTGATCCAAGAAGAATATCCTGGGGGAATGATTACAATAATGCTTAATTAAGAAAGGGAGAAAAAGTAAGTTATCAGTCAACATGCACGTGTTGCACCTTGCCGCGATAATACTCCTTATAGTTGGTCGGTTCGATGATATTTGATGAACTTAATCGAACCAGCAAACGTCACTACCAGAGGCGGACTTTGCATGAGGGCAACAAGGCCCGGACATCCACCAGAGCTGTGCGAGGAAAAAGTGCGGTGCGAAAATGTGTAGCGAGGATGTGAAACGGTGTGACCCTTCCCACCAGAGCTGTGCGAGGAATGTGTGCATAATGTGTTAATGTGTACAAATGAGCGGTGCGAGGATAGGTAGCGGACTCTTTTCGAATATGAGGGTGGTGTGGCGGGAGCGGAGGGACTTGACTTACTGTTAGGCGCATATTTTCAAATCCTCGCACATATTCCTAGCAACACATTCCTCGCAACATATCCCTCGCATTTCTCGCTTGTTTTGTATGAACAAAAACCTCGCTCCGCTAAGCCCATATCCACCAGAGCTGCGCAAAGCGAAGCTAGGTAAATGAAGTGATTCTATTGATGCTTACAAAACACATTTCTCGCTACGCAGCTTAGCGCAGCTCTGATGGATGTTCAGCCTAAGGCGGTCATATATTAGGGGCGGCCAATCGCAAGAAAAAATATTATTACCGCCTTCGGCCCGACCGACGAACCGGTTCGTCAGTGCCATTGTTTATCTATTGTGTCTATAATTATAGTACTTGAGACTTTAATTCAGTAATGGAGCTGAGAAGGCGGCTACTGTTACTATACGGGCTAGGGCGGCCAAGACTGTTAGTCCACCTCTGGTCACTGCTTTTCCTGCTGCTTTTCTTACTGCTGGACTTTGCTGACATCCCACCCTACCCAGAATGCTGTATACGCCCATGGCTAGGGAAGTAGGGACTAGGGATACCAAAACTACGATTTACTTGTGCACTGTTAACGATTGCTTGGAAACCAGAGCCACACAGCCTGTTGACCCCGAGAGCTGGCTTGTCGTAAGGAACCCCTGCCTTCAGAGCTGCGTGCCGAGGAGTCAGGATACCATCTGATGAACCGCTTAACTGGAAGAAAGGATAATAAGGGAGCATTTAAAAATGTGTAGGTAACATAAATGGTTTTCTTAATGGCTTAGCTACCTTGATGAACATATTAAAAGGTTTCGACTTAAAATTCCTTTTATCATGGTTAATGCGTTTTTTAATGTTATTGGCTGTTAATCAAGCCGACAGCCCACCGGTTAGTGGTTACCGCCGCTTATAATCCCAAGAAAATGATGCGTTGCCCAGGGTCGGACTGGGCCTAAGGGGCCGGGTGGCATTATGACTGGGCCCGCCGCCCGCCTAGAATCAGCGCAGATCATACCACCTTCATGTCAACCAATAAACTAAATGACAATAATAATCAAATAAGCAAGAGTTTTGGAAGTGTTTATTTTCAAAGCCATACCTACATTTTTATGACTAAAACTAGCATACTTATGTCTTTTATTCTATAAGAGGAGTTATTTCACCTCGCCTACGCGGGCTTCCAGCCGGAAGGGGGCCCCGCGCACGCTAGGGCCCGGTTGGCAAACGCCACCCTAACCCTGTGGCCAATCCGACACTGGCGTTGGCAACCTTGGAGACAAAATTAAAAACCTAGCCTAGACACTGGATCACAGCAGAGCTGCTTGGCGGCGGCAGAAATAGGTATGGTGGTAGTACTCTTCGGACGAACTCATTCAACGGAGCTCTACTACTGCTGATTATTCGTTGGTAAACTAACTCATTAATATACCAGGACACTTCTTACCGTATACACCTGTCCCACATTAACTGTATCCACTAGTTCAGGTGCCAAGTGACACGCTTTGAATGCTTCTCTAGCAGCAGTCGCGAACAGCTCTGAAGGATGGACGTCTTTCAACCCTCTGCCCATCTTTGCAAATGGCGTGCGCTTTGCTGCCACGATGTAAATACCTAGAGGAATAAAATTCTATTAGGTCACTCTCTCTTCCCACTGTTGGGTAGGTGACGAATGGATTTTAAGAGGGTGGGAAGGGTATAACTATAACTTAATCAGAGTAATTAATAATACCTTTTTTGTGTACTTATGGGCTCATTTATTTATTCACTTGACAGACTGAACTGTGAAACTTTCGCAGTAACGTGCATCGATATTTTGTGCGTCGAAATTCCGTAGTCTACTCGAACTGTGTTGGTAGGGAGTTTGTTCCGCCGTTTCTTCTTCACAGCATAAACACTAGGAAGCGGTGAAGGGTGGGCGTTTTTGGGGGGCAGTCTTTGTGAAATTGAAAAAAGAACTAAGTAACTCTATTGTATTTTGAATAAACGAGTTTTGAATTTGAGTTTGAAGCGACACCCTAGTAGTAGGTATTAATTCGTAGGGTTAGGGTGTATTACTGTCCCGCTGCGGGGTACGACCCTCTGCTTATAACGAGAAGGGTTGAGCCCGTTTGGTGCGGCTTAACGGACTACACACATTGATGTGGCTGGAGAGGCGTCATGGCGCCCTCAGCTTCCGGCTGACGCAGATACTCTCGGGACATGGTTGTTTCGGGAAGTACCGTGTCGCATAGGCCGGGAGCAGACGTCCGGTTGTCACCACTGCGTCGAATGCCCCGAGGACACGGCGCTGCACACGCTGCAGGCGTGTCCTGCGTGGGCGACGCAGCACCGCGAATTAGTTGCGGCGGTCGGTGGTGGCCTCTCGCTTCCAGCCGTGGTTCTGTCCATGGTCGGGAGCGAGAGTGCGTGGGAAGCCGTCGCCTCCTTCTGCGAGGAGGTAATGGCGACCAAAGAGGGAGCGGAGAGGGAGAGAGAGGCAGCTGTCGCTCTCTCTTCCCGCGCCAGACGCACCGGGCGCCGGAGGGCGCGCGACGATCTCCGGCCACCGTAGTGTGTGGCCTGCGGGCGGCGGGTTAGGGGACCCGTCGCCCGATCAGTAACAGTACCGAGAAGGCGGCGCGCAGTGTTCCGTGCGCGCCTCTCAGGAGGACGTGGGGCAAGGCTCCACAGTAGGATAGGTCCGCCAGGGGCTGGCGGACCGAGGCCTGCCGGGGTCGCGGTGCATGTAGCTGCGAATCCCGCGACCCCGGCCAAGGGTCAGGAGAAGGAACAACCGTGGGTTTTTTACAAGATTAAGCTGCGCTTGCCGCGGTCAGTCTGTGGATCGGTGACCATTGGTTACTCATCAAGACCCCTCCGTGTCTCCGAGACCACGTTAAACCATCGGTCCCGGGTGTCATACGAATACCTATGACAGTCGTTACGAACTCGACTGACAACCTGTCTAAGCTTACGATATCGGGATTACCCAGTAATTGGGTTGCGGATGTCTGATGGCAGTCGCTCCGTGTATCATACTGGTATTCAGCCGCAACTGGTTAGACTGGAAGCTGAAGCTTTAGCCAACAAAGTTGGGAAAAGGCTAGGCGGAACATATTGGACAACATTTATATTCCTGGTCAGTGCACCGCTCGGCTGTCCCATTTCAAAAACTAGTAAGGGACACTTTTTTCAAAAGTCGTTTTATTGCATAATCTTGCTAACCTAGAAAGTCTCTATCAAATACAAAAACATCAGCGTTGAAACTCACGTAAGCAGATACTCGTTTAAGCATCGATACCTAGTAAGTCCCATTCACTGCCTCTGATAATTTTAAAACCTAGTAAGTCACTTTAACCACATGGTTTTACCTAACATAAATATTTTTGTATTATAACTTTCGTGAGACACATTCATATTTAAATAATATTATTTAAATACTAACATAAATACTTTTCAAATGCGATTTTACGTTTACCTATGCGCTCTCCTGTAAAGTTTCGTTTTCTTAAGCCCTTACTAGGTTTTGAAATGGAACATCCGCGCTGTTCTTCAACTCACCCCTCTTCAAAGCGACAGCCATTTCCAATAATTTAATTTAAAGAAACAATTTTTCAATCAAATGCAACTAACTCGACCATAATAGCCGAGATTCGAAACAGGTACTGGCTATACTTAATCTCATGCAACGATCCTATTTGTTGTACAAATAGTCATAATCTGAGATAATCCATACTGGGTCGTAACAAAGGACTTTTGCGCATGAGGATTAATATAAGAAAATTTTGTGTGTAAAATAGGTTAGGTTTATTATTGTTTATCTTATCACGTACCTAATAGCAATGTAATTAAAGTAGTCTTCGTCATTAGCAATTAGTCGATATCGCCGAGTTGTCAAAACCTTTGAAAGATTTGTATCGGAATTGGATGGGTAGTTTTTTTTTTAATATTAATAAAATTGTTCGTCATCATGACTTCGTCCATAATTGCACAAACAAAACCTTCGGTTTCTCCGGAAAGTTCACTAAAACGTAGCCAGGATACGGACGCTAAAAAGTCAACATCGGGCCCATGAAGGGCTCGATAGAAGCGCCCGGGTAGCTCCTTGCTTACCATAGTTCCTCGCGATCATTGGTACTAAGTACTACAGGCTTGCGCCAGTTCTCCTTAGCCAAGGCGAGCGGGGACCCTTGACCACTGCGACCACATTTCGATGCATCTCCCCTTCAGCTTGGAAGAAATACTCCCTGAGACTGTACACTAACAATTTAATAGTTTTATGTTTGCAAACAAGCCTACTGCCCACCAGATGGTAAAGGTTACGGCCGCCTATTACACCTGCAACACCACCAGAGGATTACTGATATACTCTGTGATTGCTGATGTGTTGATAACCCTAGAGGCAAACTTGGCCGAAAATAAGGCGGACGGAATACAGCCATCGACGAAGATTGCGTATTTTTGTTATACAGGGTGTTAACGAATTCGTCTAATTCCTTCAAACCGCGTGATCTTCTGGTGACACTGATTATCACTGCATAGGATTTTTTCAGAAAGAACAAAAAACATTTTCAAAAAACGAACCATGGTATTCTGTATGAGTAATTTTAGTGTCCCAAGTTAACTGACAGTGTGAAGCGATATCGCGCTAGTCGTGCCTGTCAGCTGTGTCGCCGTGCCTTCATTAATTTATGCATGGCATCGAAATTTTCTATCACATAAAAAAAAAAAATTGGAAAAAAAAGTTTATTTTTATTTTTAATAAATCTAAATCCCGTGCGGTGTTAATCTATATCATTAATAGATCATGTGGTTTGAAGGAATTACACGAATTCGTTAACACCCTGTATAAAAGTTGCCCCCATGCTCCGTATTAGAAATACTCCTGCATCGTGCGTGCATTTAGATAAATCTTCACATGCACTAACACCCAGACCCGGAACAACTACATACGCCATAAAATACTTGTTTTGTGCGGGAATCGAATACCCGACACACTGCGCAGTAGCCGAATGCTCAACCACTGCGCCAATGGAGTCGTCTAAGGCTATATCATACTTACACAAGAAGACATAACCACGTTTTATATGAGGAGAATGGGATAAAGACGTTAATAAAAGAACTTTAATTTTTTTTAACATATAATTAAATAACCTCCAAAAGTTATTAATACTTCTTAAAATAAACGCTATCAAAATATTATTGACTTAGCATACAGTAACAGTGCCTTGTATCTATAGACAAGATTATGTTTATTTACATACTCAGCTGCAGTACAAGATTTTACATTATACGAATTGCGAACAGGTAAAATTAGACACTGATTTACAAAATAAAAACTTTTTAAATACAAATATTTATATCGGAAGGATTTAAAAATAAATATGTATTTTATCAAATCAAATCAAATCATTTATTTGCTTACTAAGTGTACAAATACAGGTCTTATTACTTACTAGTGGTGCTTAAAACTTTATTTTTAACTTTATTTTTTAATTAATTTCAATTCGTACAAAAATATCAATATATTTCATAGAAAGAAAAATTTCAAAGTTACAGGTGTATTATTATTATTATATGCTCTGTACTCATTCCATCGTTTTTGCTCACTCATTCACTCGTTCAGTCGTTCACTTAAGTTATGGCGCGATGTTTAGACAGCCTCAACCATCAGCGCGATACCCTGGCCTCCTCCAATGCACGCAGAGCCAATACCACGTTTCAGGCCACGACGTCTGGTGAAGAAAAAACAATTTTATTAAATGCTTGAAAATTTGATCAACGTGGCGGACTAAAGCCTTAATTCTTCTCATTCTGAGAAGAGGCCCGTGGGACAGCGACGGACTGATTATGATGACTTGCACGTAGTTACAACGCTAGGTAAGTCTCAAGCAGGTTCGTAATAAGTCAGCCAGCTTCCCATCGGTGAATCTGTTGCTCGTGATTTAGAAGTCTGCTTCCTATAAGTACAGCGAGCCTACTCCGAAAAACGAACGTGAAGGTTTCGGATCGAAATAAACATCGAACTTATAAATATACGATGAAAGCATTGTTAAACAACGAACAAATACCCGTAGATGTCAATTAATATTTGGGAGTAGGCTGAACGAAATATAAAATGTCAAATCGAATTTCGGATCCGACACACTTTCGTGATCTGTCAGCCGACACTTAGTAGGTCCATTTTCGGAGTGGGTCTCCAGGATGCTGTAGGTAATATCCTTACTTGAGCTCATGCACCAGATGTGCGGTGATGCGGGACCCG
Source organism: Amphipyra tragopoginis (assembly GCA_905220435.1). Lineage (NCBI taxonomy): Eukaryota > Metazoa > Arthropoda > Insecta > Lepidoptera > Noctuidae > Amphipyra > Amphipyra tragopoginis. The sequence goes on from HG992010.1 coordinate 24,852,468, forward strand.
GAAGCTCCGAGCGGGTGTCCCAAAGCTGTCGCTCCACCGTTGATGTTCAGCTTCTCCATGTCGAGCTTCAGAGCCTTGGCGCATGAGAGGGTTTGCGCGCAGAAGGCTTCGTTGATCTGTTGGGCAAAATGTTAGAGTTTTTTATTGGCTTTTGAGGAGACTTGAGTAGTGCCTTTTGTTTTTGGAGGGATTGATATGAGCTCAATCTCAATTTAAGGAGTCTGCCCAGTACATACAACGTATCATACTAGGACCGTTATAGGAACTTGTCAAGCACGGCAAAAAACGCTTCGCACACTACCATGCTATAAGCGTATGATGACCGTACCATCCCCGTTTAGTGTTTAGTGCATCAATATTTGTATTTACGAACACTATTAAATTTTCGTCCTCAATTTTTTTTTGCGCACTTACTTTCTTTCTGATGCTATAATCTTGTAACAGACAGGGACTACAACGCTAAGCATATGTACGCGGTGCATATACGTCGCGGGCCAGGGACGAAGCGTTCCATCAACTACAAAATGTTCTCGACATGAAATTTTTGCCGGTCTGTGCATAACACGTAACGGTGTTTGTCGGTGACGGTACGGTCTAGTGGGCATTGTCCCAGACTAAAGATCACGGCACATTATACCGGCACAGCAACTGCACCACAGCTGCAGCAAGGCATCGCCTCGAATTTAGGCTACGGCTAGCCGCCAGCGCGCTAATTACGCGCCGGCTGCAAGGTGCAAGCTTGCTGTCACCGCAAACACAATTGTTAAATAGCATTTGTGATTGAACACGCCTAGGACTTGCACGACGTTGTTTCGCTGGCGACTCTGAGTCGGCGCGCCGTAAGCACGCGGTCCACTCGCTTGCAGCGCGCTGACTGCGAGTCTAGTTGTATGGTAGTGGCAAGCGCGCTGACTGCCCGCCGTTGGCTTTTTCATATTGACATTATGAAATATGTTATACGACCAACGATTTAATGTTCTAATTTGAATGACAAGTTAATTGCTGGGTTGGAGCGGTGCCGTTGCGGTGCCGGCATAGTGTGCCGTGACCTTAATCCATAAACTGGAAAACACTAGGACAAAGAAAAAAATATGAGCCATTAATAATTTGATAAGAAACAACATAATTCTCTCACCTCAATCATGTCGATATCATTGAGGGTCATATTGGTGACCTTCAGCAGGTTCTGAATAGCAGGCACGGGACCCACACCCATGATGCTGGGGTCCACACCTACGTAAGACCAGCCCACCAGTCGGGCGAGGGGCTTCAGACCCTTGGCGGCTTCCTCGCTGCACAGCACGATGGCACCAGCACCGTCACTGATACCCTGGGGGAAGAAGTGGAGGTTATTTGGATCTACAGTTGCCAATTACTGGGCAAACCAAGACATGTCCACGAGCGAGAAATACAAGAACATTTTAGTAGCGTCTTTTTTCCGAATTGTGGATTTTGACATACGTATCTGAAGTGAGGGATCACATCTTAAATCCTTGCGACACAAGAAGGCAGTATTGGTAAAAATTGTAAAAACTGATGAGATACTCCAAAAATTTGTTAAACGCAATTTAAGAAAATTATGATAATTTGAACCCTAAGTTCAGCAGTCGAAGTAGGTAAGTGTCGTCATAGGATGAATCTCAGAATATACTGCATGTGCGAGTAAAATTCTATTGTTACTAATTCGTTAATTAAAGCTTTTATCAAATTGCCAGCTCGCTAGAACGCTGCATCACAAAATTATAGCGGTTTAACTGGATCCCTCATATTGTCTTGACTGAGGGATCTTTAAAACGGGAAAAATTCTTGATATGCCGTTTAAGATTTGATCCTTCAGTTCAGACGCACATCTTGTTGTCGAGGGACAGTGTTTTCTGAGGACATAATTCAGAAGAAGCGGGCTTTTAGGACTTTCTCCGATCAAAAAGGAATAGAAATGTTTGGGACTGGTATTTAAGGATACAATATATTGTTGCTACATTTTATTGTCGCATCAAAATCTTTATCTTTTCACACGGCATGAGCAATATAAGCTCGTGTCGACACGAGAGAAGAAAAATTGACGTTTATTCCTTGGCGATCGGAAATTTTCATCTTGTCATCAGCTGTTCATAACATTACTAAATAAATAGAACTTTGATAACTTACAGATGCAGTACCAGCGGTGACGAGACCCTCCTTCTTGAACACTGTGGGCAGCTTCTTCAGACCCTCGATGGTGGTCTGGGGGCGGGGGTGCTCGTCTACCTCGAACTGGACATCTTTCCTCTTAATCTTCAAGGTTACTGGGGTAATCTCATTCTTGAAGACTCCTGCGTCGTGTGCTGTGTAGGAATTAATATTTGTTCGAATAGAATTGGTTGTTTTTTTTCGGTGTTATCATATAAAAACTCATTCAAATTATTTAAGAGAAAAACTGTTGTCGACTTTTAAACATTTATATAGAGGTTAAAGAAAAAAAACTTTTAAATTTTGCCTTTAGATTTTATAAATCATAGACCTCATAAATTCCTATGAAATACGTTTTTTTTTTAAATATCTTGAATACGATTTAATTTTTTTTCTTAACTGCCTTAAACCGTAGTGTGGTAATTATATAGGTCAGTGACCGTAGTACTTATTACTTCTATGCCTTAAACTCCCTTATTATTTATTTTTTCCCGGCTTCATGTTGAGTTTTGAGACACCCGTAGAATTGTCACAATTAATATCAAATATTTTTTAAACTTACCAGTCTTCCACTTCTGCTGTGACCTTAGCGCAAAGTTATCAGCGTCATCCCTGGTGATGCCATACTCTGCCCCAAGCTTCTCAGCTGTCATACCCATGGGCATTTTACAGAACGAGTCAGTCAGACCAGCCCACAGGGTGTCTTCGAAAGCGTAGGTCATGCCTAAAGCAGTCCCGAACCTTACGTTTCTGACCGCGAAGGGAGCTTGGGACATGTTTTCTACACCACCAGCGACGGAGATCTTGGCTGCGCCGGTCATGATATCCTAAGGAGTTTTAAATGAGGATTACATGTGCCGTAAAGGGAATCATCGTGAGGAAACCAGAACACCAAAGACCTGGACTCCACCAAAGCGGAGACGTGACGAGCGGAGCGGAGATGTGTTTTAAAAAACCAATAGAATTTCGTTTTTACACATCTCGTCTCCACTCAGCTTAAGTGGATACCACTGAGCGGAGATGTATCATATTTGTATGGCGCGATGGAAGCGGAGATGTGAGCTGTTCCTCGCTGAGATTGAGCTGGGCCGCGGTACAAGGCGAAGATGTGAGCTTTGCCTCGCAAGCTGACGACGGCGTGCAGCGGAGACGAGATTTGTGTGGTGCCTTTCGTGTCACATCGCACTCAACTGTGCGTTCACATCCAACGGTCGCCGCACACAGCTCAGTTCCGCTCTAGTCAGCACACATCTCCACTCTAGCCAGCACACATCTCCGCTACAGTCTAGCCAGTACGCATCTCCGCACAGTTTCTGTGGATACACCCTAGCTGAAAAACATCTCTTCTCCGCACATATCCGCTTTGGAGGAGTTCAGGCCTAAGACTGCTCCAAAATGTTCTCGATGGTGTGTGAACCGCCAAATCGCTTATTCTAGGCCGGGGACAACACAGTTGAAGGTAGTTCAATGTATTGAATTCGAAAACTTCATAGTTGGCATTGGTCAGTTGAATTTGACCTACACATGAGTTTACTATGATTGGCAAGTCTTCAAACTCAAATCTGTTAGGTTAGGGCAATAATAATAATATACAGATGTTACTTTCATAAAACATGGCGTTTAAAATCCAATCCTGCACTATTTTTAACAACCGCCGCAAAAAAAGGTTTTGTCTGTCTGTGGCGTCTTTCACAGACCGCACTTATGTACACGAATAGCGATGTGAAGTGCCAGCATTAGACTTTACTAGTACGTAAAGTAAGCGTTTTATACGAATACGAGTATGAATATTAATTTTATACGAATAATGTTATTATTCGCATGAAACGCTTACTTTAGCAGAGTAAAGCCTAAATGCGGTCTGTGGATCTCGCCCTCAGCTCCCAAACAAACGTTCATCCCAAACGGGTGAACCGATTTCTATGAGTTTTTTTTTTGTTAGTAAGCTGGTCCTTATGGTCATAAGCTATGTTTCATCATCCGCTCTTATCACAATTGGTGTATGGATCTCAGCTATAAAATGGATATTTATTCACTTCCGCTCATCCTATTGATTTGACGTTACTTTGTTTAAGCAATCGTGGTGACAATACAATATTATGGTACCATTGAGCTCCTCTGATAAAGGGTTTGATCGGAAGATTGTTACCACTACTCCTTAATAATAATCAGGTAGATCCATCGATTTAAGCTCGCCTTGACAAGGACTTGAAAGGTGACTCAGAGTTTTACAGGTGACCAAAATCAGTGGCGGCGTAAAGGGGGGGCGATGGGGGCAGTCCGCCCCAAGTGCCATGCTGAAGGGGTGCTCGGGGAGAGCCACGGTCACGCATTTTGACTAAGGAAATTAAGAAATCGTCCGCAACGCAGCACAGAAAAAATACTTGCTCAGCTACGAGCACGCGCGGCAAGTGGGTTGCATAAGCACGTCTAGTATTTCGATGCCTTTCACGTAAGTTGTTGTAAGCCACAAATTGCATTTTTGTGTTTTTCACGTAAAAGTGTCTAATTTTATGCAGGTATATTATCTGTTCATGTTCCTTAAAATACTGAAAAACTTTATTTATTTTTGCTATTTTTTTATTAATGTCGTGGTGGCCCGGAGGTTACAGACCCGCTTGTTAAGCACCGGGTTGCGGGTTCTAACCCAGGCATGTACCAATGTGACTTTTTCAATGTCAATGTACTTCCTTAGTTAATCTAAGACGCCACTGACATACGGTGAAGGAAAACATCATGAGGAAACCTGGACTTAATGGTCTGAAATCACCAACCCGCAATGTGCAAGCATGGTGATCAATGCTCGTTCCTTCTCTGTATGAGAAGAGGCCTTTGCCCGGCAGTTACAGGCTAATATTCTCTTTATATTTGGAACATAATATAAAAATGCAATGAATGCGTGAAAAACACAAAAATGCAATTTGTGGCTTACAACAACATACATGGGAGGCATCGATTTGTTGTTTTATTTTGGGGGGTTGTCAATAGAAACCGGGGTGCCGCCACGGGAGGCAACCTATGCTACGCCGCCACTGACCAAAATTCCGTGTTAAGACCATGGGATACTCTTACATGTGCACTGTTGACGACGGACTGGAACCCAGAGCCACAGAGCCTGTTGACTCCGAGCACTGGCCTCTCCTTGGGAATGCCTGCCTTCAGGGCAGCGTGGCGGGGCAGGTAGATACCGTCCGTTTGAGTTGCCTGCACAAAACAAACCATTGCTAAGTTAAGAACAATACGTAATAACCAATGATCGGAATAGGTAGAGTATATTTACCTAAACTTCGAGGAAGGAAGTAACATAGAGTGGATAATACCTCCTCTAAAATCCCGGAATAATTATAATGACGTTTTAATCCCGGGATTTACAAATCACGAATTATTTATTGGACTTCATTTATAGTTACAAATTATTTATTTGAAGAATCATACAACATTTTTTAGGGTTCCGTACTAAAAGTATTAAATTAAAGAGCTTTGTTTTACATATTACCTACATACATTGTTTTACATAGTATCATGTAAAATGTAAAACAATGTATTTATACTTCATTGAATAGAAAAGAGTAAACATTTAATACATTGTTGCTTCTAGCTAGGGTTTGAGACAGTTTTATCTGAAACTCTGCATAGAGAAGTGGGTCAAAATATATTGTAGCCATATTTTTCTAATAAATCACTACATAGTATAAAACAAAGTCGCTTCCCGCTGTCTGTCCCTATGTATGCTTAGATCTTTAAAACTACGCAACGGATTTTGATGTGGTTTTTTTTAATAGATAGAGTGATTCAAGAGAAAGGTTTATATGTATAATACATACATATTATGGTACCCGTGCGAAGCTGGCGCGGGTCGCTAGTGAATTATAATATTAAGTACGTTAAGGAAGTTCTTGGGAACTGCATCTAGCTAATTCGTAATGCATCTCGTTTGCTGCCGAAGCATATAAATTCATACTGTTGGGAACAACTTGTTATGTAAGTCATAATAAGACAGAACAACAATCAATCAGTACCATTTAAAACCACTTAGCAAGGGCGGTTAGATGACGCTCTGACGGTATCAAGATGATCTAAAGGACGCATTCTCCTAGCCTTATTCCATGTACGTTGAGGTCAGATTCCAGTCTAACCAGAATTTTGCACGGAGCGATTGCTATCAGAAGCCCAATTCACGTAATTCTTTCTTTTTTTTAAAAAAACGTTGCCCCACTCTAAGATTTCTCTTGTATCGTGGGTGCGTTTACAGACACAAATCTCACAAACAAACGCCCAGACCCGAAACAACCATCTGTAGGCCATACAAATTTTTGTTCCGTGTGGGAATCGAACCCACGACCCGTAGCGCAGAAGCCAATCGCTTAGCCACTGCACCAAACGTGTCGTCATTATTTTTATTATTTTAATTAATTTGAAGAAAGACTGAAGGTCGACCGAACTGAGATTAAATTATAAATTGAATAAGAAATGGTATTCTTAAAGCGCTATCCACACATTTCCGGGTCAGGGCTATCCGTGTTCCGAGTAGATCGTTTCAGTGTTCCCGTCAGGGACGTGCCATCCGTCACCCGTGTTCACACATATCAGGGAAATCGGTATCAGTTCTGTTTCGTTAGCTGATACGCACACAACACGATGTCTTTGTTTAACCAAGAAGAGTTGGCAATGATTGCAATAGCGCTAGATGAAGAAGAAGCAGATGACCAAGAACACTATCAGCAGGAAATAAAACGTATTTGGGTATTTTTCTTCTTAGAATTCAAATAATGTGGATTACGAAGATCGTAAAGTATAGCATTCTGCCGTACAAGTTCTATCAACCCCTCTGTATTCATGTTGCACTTGCAGATAAATCATTAACTTTAACAAAAATCGGATAGCACTGTCAGAGCGTCCGTGCGACCGAGCGTGCTCCGGGACACTGACGCCTGACACGGAGCTGTGTGAACCAGTTCATACAATTTGTACGTAACCGATTTTTTCCCCGTCCCTGACGGAACACGGCAGGGACGATTTCCCGGAAATGTGTGGATAGCGCTTTAAAGTTCGGTCCGGTTTCAGTATCATTTCGATATAATGTCAATTCAAATTATTAAAATAATTAATATTTAATTATTTAAATAATGTCAAATTCAGTCAATTTGAAATCTATTACCGGTGGCATTCCGATATCAACAGTCAAAGACTAAAATTTTAGAAATAAATGAGAATTCCAACTTGTCAAAATGGCTCAGTACATAATGTAACCAGAATACCCTTTTGGCTTTAGTCAACTTTCAATCTCATTTCAATATAATCTCACGTTTAACGTTGTTTGTTAACGAACAAGAATACCATTTGTCATATTTATGAGATTGAGACTAGATCGAAACTATATTTTGAACATTTTTAATTACGTGAATTGGCCTTCTGATCTCCGAAAACCAGATACTGGGCAATACCGATATTATACAAGGTTAGTTTTAGTATATACTAAACCTGAAACTAGTTTGTTCAGAATCACTAGGAGAATCGATTGACATATTTTTTACATCACATTTTTTTTTGTTTTTTTTTTTTTCATAAAGGAGATTGACCAAACACAGTATCGCTTTAAAGTAAAAGAGTATGGCTATAAAAATATATTCACAAATTATAAAATATTTTTTTAACTTCTCATAATTCACTCGATCGAAAACGTATGTGGCATTTAATATTTTGTATTTAATTAGTTATTTATTGGATTTTATTGCATCCTTTTAAAATGGCGTATATTAGTGAAAGCAGTGTTACCAATTTTAAAAACCTCCCCAAAATCGATCATAAGGGATAGCCTATGGACAGAAGTTGAGTTTTAAAAATAATTTCAACTATGTCATTTTTCCTCCTTATTAATTATTTAACAGTTTTTTTTTTTTAATTAACATCTTTAAATAATATTACTTTACTACTTAAATCTTTTTTTAGTTGACAAATCACTTACGATCAGGGTGATTAAAATTAACTGTTGGTAACACTGTCATAGCCAATGTGAAAGGAGACTAGCATCTATGGTCATGAATAAAAATTATTATAAAAAAAACAATGTGAAAGGTGAGCTATCAAAAGTGTCACTGTCAATTTGTCTAACAAACAAAGCATCGTGTTGTTTTTATTTGATAATTGTTGAGTTTGTTGTTCTAATAAGTAACTTATCGTTGCGTTGAGTCCACGTCCAGTCGCGTCTTCAGATTCCTGCACGATTAAGAACTCTTTTGAAAACCAATCTACTTACTGTTCCTTTGCTGGTGGTGTGGATTGTGTAGAATATTTTTACGACTACGGTCCGTGTCCTCTGTGGAGTAAATCACCAAAGATTTTGTAGTATCTAAGTTGGGCTCGATTTAGGTCTGTTGAGCCGTCGGCTCCGTTTTTAAACGACACATTTTATGAATATTATAATATTGACCAATAAAACTATTTCATTGCTCTATTCAAGCATTTTTATTTTCTACTTCCTATAGGTACCTACACAGTACACACGGCTACACATCAAGCTATACATTTCCAGTTTACACTGACCTCTCATTGTAAGGAAATCCTATACAATGCGAGATCAGCTTATACTGGATATGTATAGCTTGATCTGTAGCCGTGCGTACAAACCTACTTTCAGCATGACCTACCTATGAAATATTAGTTATTTGGGATCATTCATTGATTTCTTGAATCTGTTTTCTGTTGTCTTATGTGAGTTCAAATCATATTGTAGTAAAGGACTGTTTTTTTTATGAAAGGTTTGTTACAAAACTAACCTCAAAACTGAACAGAAAATGAAAGAACATCAAAAACCCCACAAAATAAATTGATAATTTTTATTTCCTATAAAAGTACGACAGCACCCCCCTTTTATATCCAATTTATGCCACCATACAAACATTTTTGATGCGCAACGACGGTCAGAAGAAAAATGGGCATTCTCCTTTCAATTTTGTTTCAATAGGTTTCTACCCATAACAATTGACGGGAATAGACACCTTGAGGCTTGAAATGATCCGCTCGGTCAGTTTCCGTGTATTAGACAACTCCTGCATAGCACATCTCAGGCATTTCACACTTTTTTAGCGAACTTAACGCGACATAAACTAAGGTGTAACTTGGAGATTTACTAAAAAAAACACATATTCAGGCAGTTCTGATGAAAATCTTGTTGGGGTGTCTCGGTTTTCGTATAAAGTAAAAATAACGTTGTATAAACTTTCGTTTCTGACTACTCGTAACGAATGTCATAGGTATTCGTATGATACGTGGAACCGGCGGTTTGACGTGCTCTCCGAGGCACGGACAGGTCTCGATGTGTCACGAATGGTCACCGGTACGTCCGGCGCACCCTGGGTTAGCCCAGTTAGCCTTGAGACCAACCTTGCTGACTGGCTAATCTTTTCACCACGGGCAAGAGCTATTCTCATACCGGCTTCCCACGGTGCGTGATATCGCGCACCGCGACGCACGAGCTCGCACCGACGCACCATGGGAAGAGACTCGTCCGTGGTAACGCGGACGCGTGCGGAGCGGTGCGCCGTATCCACATCACGCACCCTCATAATGTAGCTTCCCACGGTGCGTGATTTTACGGATGATACCACGCACCGTTGGAAGCCAGCTTCATATAGCTCATGCCGACACGATAGAAGCGACCAAGTCAAAGAATTAAAATAAATGATGTACTTACCGACATAACCTGTCCCACGATCATTGTGTCGACCTTCTCAGGGGCAACTCCTGCCTCCTTCAGGGCCGCTGTGACGGCAATAGTCTGCAGTTCAGTGGCCGACGTGTTGCGGAATGCACCGCCGAAGGTGCCGAACGCCGTGCGCTTGGCGCCGACGATAAAGATACCTGTTAAAAAGAATGGATAATATTATACATACGTATATGGCAGTACTCAGGACCAGATTAAAGGTCGCCGACCGCAACTCGCCGTCCGAATAACACCTTTAAGATGCACATCTTAAAGGTAGTATTCCAACGGCGACCGCTAACTGCAACCGCAGATGACAGCAGCAGACAAGCGACACTACTGGTTCATACAAACCAATGTGACTTGCGGTCTGCGGTTGCAGTCTGCAGTTTGCAGCCCGGCGTCTCGGACTTGTACCTTTAGGGGAGGGCACTGGGGCTTTAGTCTTGGGGCCTCAACAAGAGAGAGGCCTCCACAATATGAGATGATAATATTATTAGACAAAAAAAATAAACCCGTTCTGACAAAGATATAAAAATTAACATCCACGAGGTCCTTTTCTAAAAACGTCCTTGGAATGCAGGGAACTTGTGAAATGTGTGTTAGGTACATAAGAAACACAAACTTTACTCTTATTGTATACCTACTAATGATTTTGCAAATACTAGACTAGGTTCCTATTTGAACAAGCATTATTTATTTTGCTATTCCGTAAATAATTCTATGGCGTAGATTTTACACTACGAAATAAATATAGTTTTTACGTCATCAAGGTAACCATGAGCTCCTTGAGGGCTAATATCCTGCTGAGCGTGCGGTCCTGAGTTCGATCCCCAGGTCGGGCAGAGAGTTACCTGCCGTAAAATGCTCTAATTTGGCCTACCTCACCATACTTTGCCTAAACCGGTTATTTGAATTTCATTTGTAAATGTATTATATCTAGGGAATTTCGTCTACGGTACGATTTTTACGTGTAGTTTTACGCGTTTGGTTCTGTTCTGTCAAGAAAGTTGTGAAATGTCAGTGAAAGTTAGAATTTTAAAAATGGTGCTCGCAGATTTTTTGCCGGGTCTTCAAAATTTCATTGTGTGATTATTTTAAGCTATTTTTACGGATCTTAGGTAGGTTAGGTACTGGGTTTTTCCGTGTGGAATTTCTCAGGCCCGGAGTCTAGATTTGTGCCCGGTTGATAGCAATAGGCTCGTCCCCTATTACGTGGGACTTGGAAGCATTGTAATCTCACTTTCAAAATGTTTACTCTGATCTAATCTTATTATTGTCTGCAGAGCAGAATCTAATTCTTTTGGACTTTTTTTTTTTTTTTTTTCAAACTCAAACTCAAAACTCATTTATTCAAAATAGACTAGAATTACTTAGTTCTTTTTGAACGTCGGTTTTACAATATAGACATCCCCCCCACTTAATAGTTTTACACTTTTACAATGTTGCGCCTTGCAAATATTTATAAATATTAATACATGTGCCACTATTCTAGTAATTTTTTCTATATCTGAATATTTCTCCAACAAATTCAATAACATATTGCGTTTAACACAAACATTACTTGTTTTTATTACAGGTTTCATTTCTTTTATTTCGGGTATATCTTCTATTGGCAATAGAAGTGGATCCATGCCATGAACAAATTCAGCATTCCCCATATACTTGGGTCCATGCCACCACAGTATATTATCCTTCAGAGACGAAGGACTTAACGGCGAAATAAGGGTGTACGATACACCTCTGCCCATCTCTTCGGAGTATACAGGCGTGATGGTATGTTATACCTACGAACCCCCTAGCAATCTATACGAGGGGGCAACATTCAGTTATTATCAATATACGATATCTCATTGACATTGATATACGGTTCAGTACGTTCGGTATTAAGGTAATCCGTGATAAATTCATTACGATAGATGTATCATATCTAAATCGTAATCTAAAATTGTAGCATCGACTTTGGCCTCGAATGTAAATAGTTAAACTTGGCATAGATGCGGTTGTTGGACTTTGATCCTAATGTGATATAAGAATTTAATCGTATTTCCCGTATAGTCTGGGCTACGAGTAGACTTCAACGGACCACCACAATGGTTATCCTATCTATATCGACGGCCACCAGTGAAAACCTCTTTATTGACAAAAGCAAAATTTTAAAGGAGACGGAAAAAACCGTTTCCTGTAATAAGTTCTAAGGAACTTCACTTTGTTCTTTTTTGTTTTGTTATAAATGAACCAATTACCTACTAAATCATGTAGGTAATTAATTTTTGAACATGAATTCTCGATAGGATTTAATTCTCTAAATATGTTTTTCCCAGAAAACTCGCTTTTTGTCAAAGCGAATAGAAATACGAAGGTTTCTTGAAAAAAATAATAGGATTTTTGTCGTTAAATACGGGATTAACAGTAGATAAACAGGTGCATTATTGATTCAAATTCTTAATTTGCATTCTTGAACTCAGGCCCGTCAAAAAATATGGGTTGCGAGGTTTTCTTGCAATATGACAAAATGTGTTTGACCAAAATTAAAATTTTGACGTCGCCGAATATATTATTATGATCTTCGATCAAAGATTATGATCATCAAAAGTGCGGCAGTACATACTTTGGTTCATTCACTCACTTGTTCATATTACACAGAGAATGTAAATGTAATTGCGAACTTTAATGATGAACATCATCATTGACGATGTGTGGTAAGGCGTGACCGAGCGGAATTATTGTCGTCTGCGTTTTATTGTTCGAAGGGACAAGGACGCTTCTGTGGGCCGTACTGCTGAAGCTCAAAGCCTGAACTGGTTGGTTGACCTGGATGGCAGACGGTTGACGCTTTAGGGTGGGGCAATGTTTTTGGAAAAGAAGATAGAACTAACTCCATTTTACTCCATACTTCAATCACAAATTCAGCTTAGTACTTTAATTATGACAATAACCCTTCTAGGATCATTTAATGCCGGGAGAACAGCTGGATAAATAAAATCTTTTTAGTGTCTGGGCTGAGGCAGGTATGTTGTCACTGGGTTTTATTCTTTAGGAGATAACCCCCAGCTCCATATTGACGAAAACAACAATTGTACAATAGGTATAATAATAAAGATAATACTGTTATCAGCTGTCCATATTTTTTTATCATTATTTATACGAAAATTCCAAGAGCTTGTTTGTTTCAATGACTAAGGGCCTATTATGCACACGGCGTCTTTTCTACGCGCCGTCGACGCGCGTGTCCGTCAAACTCCATACATAGAAAATCACAATGACGTTTTTTAAGTATGAAGTATGACAGAAACGCGGGTCGACGGCGCGTTAAAAAGACTTAGTGTGCATAGGCTCTAAGGCCGGCCACACATAAGCAGACATTTCTGACGCGTGCTTGAAGGCCCTCTGCGCATACATTTTATACTAGGGTCTAGTAAAAAATGTATAAGCAAAGTAAATTCCGGTGCGCGTCAGAAATCTGATAGAATTTTTCTTATTGATATTAAAACCGTAACATTTTTTTTTTGAGCGGGTGTCTATTCTAATGCTGCTGGCCGGGGAGTGTGGGATGTTTACCGCATGCAAACTCCCCGATAGCTATCTTAGGCAAATTATGAGCGGGTTCCGAGTACCTATCTACTAAGTTGTTCGTCCTGCGCACATCCCAGGGGAGACGGTTTTGTCTCCCTCTACACCTTATCGGCATGAAGCGTATTATCATTACCAAATAGACTAATATAAGCGGGCAAAGTTCGAAACGGTCGAAAGTTGTTTATTAAATAATAAAATATCATTATCTATTTTTATTATTTAGATTTACTGACAGACAACGCACAGCTTAAACCAGTGGGTCTAGAAGCATGAGCACAGCAGTTTCTCATAGGTAAGCACAAAGACAGGATTTAAAAAAAATCATCCTTTATGTGGGTTAAATAAGGGATGAAAGTTTGTATGGAATGTCATTTCTGAAGTATGGGAAATCCCATCGGGGACACGTCCAATAAACGTTAAATTTTAAGGCAGGTTACAACTGGCGAGGCGTAAGCTGATATATCAAGAAGAAGCACATAGAATCCATTGCCAAAAAGCAGTATAAACCGGTTTAAACCAAGCAAAGGACGCATCTGCATTCATTCTCACACAAATGCTAAGCTCAACATAGGCCTCGCGGACGGTACCTCATCCCTTGATCATTTTCGTCTCTTAGCGACAACAGAAAGAAATCAGGAGGGCGGCAATGTTTAGCTGGTAGGTAGATACCAACAGTCTGTCTACAAAGTCATGAAAAATTGGGGGCGCCACTAGTCATACATTATAAAATTTAAACTTTAAAATATTTAGACACGATTATCACTTGATAAAACACTAACTGACAAAACACTGGGAAAGATTAAAAATTAGTTGCATTTCATGACTTTAAAGACAGACTGTAACATCTTGCTATGGTATCACCAATTCGCCAGTCAATGCGTTTGCCACCTAGAGACCATTTTTGTTTTGCTTTACTGACTGTCTTGTTGTTATCAATATTATTCACGGTCAGTCACTGAGGTCAGGGACTATCAACAGGTGGCTTTAACCACAGATTAAATAATAGCTAAGTTTAGCCCGGCTGTATACATTATCAGGAATTTCTGCCAGAAAATTTCGAACGCGCGACTCTGCTCATACATTTTGTACTAGACCCCGCACTCTGTCAGAATTTGCCGGATCCGGCAGCCTGTTGGCTCTAGTATAAAATGTGAAATAGAAATAAATAGAAGAATAGAAGTAGAAATTTTCTGACAGAAGGGCCTATGCACACGTCGTCTTTTCTACGCGCCGTCGACGCACGTTTCCGTCAACGTCCATACATAAAAGACGTCGTGTGCATAGGCTCTAATTTCTGATAGTGTACACACGGCTGTAGCCGTGATAGATGTGTACATCAAGCTATACAAAACCAGTTTATCTTGGCGTCGCTTTGTATAATCTTTTCGCAAAAGTAACGGTCAGCTTATACTGGTTTTGCATAGCTTGAAGTGTAGCCGTGTGTACCTACGTTGGTATAAAATGCACTTATACTTCACTTGTCCTAAAATGAAATGTTGGTCAATGAATGCTTGAAGCACCTCCGTCTGCTATTTCGCTTTGCTATAGATACTTTAACGCTTGTGTTCTCCGAAGAGTTCAGCAGGTGTAAGTACCGTTGTCCTACAGTTTATTAATAACGGTATTGTCTTCCGGGGCTCGTGGCTGTAACAACCTCGCGGATCATACGATTTGCAAGGTTAAGCTGCGCTTGCCGCGGTCAGTTCGTGGATGGGTGACTGTTCGTTGCACATCTAGACCTCTCCCAGCCTCGGAGAGCACGTTAGACCGTCGGTCCAGGGTGTCATACGAATACCCATGAAAGTCGTTACGCGGGTAGTCAGAAGCCCGAAAGTCTGACAACCCGGTCTAAACATAGGATATCGGCATTGCCCAGTAACTGGGTTGAGAAGGTCTGATGGCAGTCGCTCAGTGTGAAATACTGGTATTCTACCGCATCAGATTATATCTACCTACCTATAGTTAAGAAAAAGGCTAGGCAGAACATTGTTCCTATGTAGGTAATAGTTGAAGAACCATTACCAACTTAGATTGCAGAAGTTGACTTCTGCAACTGACTTTCAGCTGTGGACACACTCGCAGCAAATCGACTTCTACAAGTTATACCAACTAAGCGAGTACTTGCTGCGTTTACTTGCGCAAGTTAACTTGCCAGTGGATTTGTCGCTTTTCAATTTTGTATCGGACTTTAGCCAGTAGGTAAGTACTTCACGGTGTACAGGTCAATCACCTCACAGGCTCATCACTGCATAAAAAGTTTTTAAATGTAGTGCATACATCTATATAAGTATTCAAATGTTTTTTTTTTTGTGTTAAGTACCAAAGTACCTATCTAATCTAAAAGTTGTTTTGTAGAAACTTTGGAGTTTGACCCCGGGGTAATATTATTAGTATGAATGTACTATTTGACGAATCAACAGGTTGTTTTGCTATTTATAAACTACTATACACATAGAGAATACATACCTTTTGCAGCTGCTGACATTTTTGTGTTTGGTTATTAGGGTTTTTGATAAAAAAATATTAATTATCCGCAACAAGCAAGGTTCCACTCACTACACAAACTTTATGAATGAACATTGAACCAATTATTACGTTGTCATTTTGTAGACCGATTGAATGGGCTGATAAGCAAGTGAGTAATTGAATGATATGCTGATAATTGAACGAATTAGGGTTACAAGAGCTATAAACTTAAATAACCCGTGATAATAACTTTGACCTATTACATCTGTCATTTGTACAAAATAAAAAAGAATTATACACCAATTTGAATGTTGTGTGATTGTCTTTAAATAATTATCTACTCTGATGAAATCCATAATATTGTTTTAATTATGAAGTAGTTAACGATTTTGTAATTGACTTATTAACTGGCAACTCTAAATTTGACGACTGAATTTACGACGACATCATCCAAAAACTATAATTTCTTTATTTATCGCAAGGAATGCTTATGCAATGAGCGATGGTAGGTCTGTAAGTGGTCAGCTAAAAAAGTTCGTGTTTCGTGGCAAGTCTTCTACCAACGGCGACACTCGAGGTGAATATTTGGAGATAGTTATACCGGAGCTTCTTACTGCTGGCTACTCGTTCTACACGTGGCCGTCGGCGCCCCTGCTAGCCTGGTATTTGTGGACACAAAGGCGTCATTTACGCGGACTCCGTGTTCTAGAACTTGGCTGCGGGACCGGCTTGCCAGGAATCTTAGCTGCAAAGTGCGGCGCCCGTGTTACGCTCACTGACAGCGTCGCGTTACCTAGATCCCTGAGACACTTATCAGCGTGTTGTGAGGCCAACGGCCTTGTTCCTAATCGTGACGTAAAGATCCTAGGACTCGCTTGGGGCCTATTCCTATCAGAAGTCCACGCATTAAGGCCAGTAGATCTCTTATTAGCTTCGGACTGTTTTTACGAACCCTCGCAGTTCGAGGAAGTGTTATCGACTGTTGCTTACCTGCTCGACGGCACTGACGCGCGATTTTTATGTTCTTACCAGGAACGCAGCGCGGACTGGTCCATTGAGGCTCTACTGAAGAAGTGGGGACTGAAGGGAGCTCTACTAGACTTGGACTCACTGAGCGAGAGTTCAGGTGTCGACTACAGAGCGTTGGTTGGAGACCGTTCTTTGCATTTACTTGAAATAGTTGCAGTTTAAGGTTATGGCCAGCACAGCAAGAGCAGCTCGCCTATATGTAGGCAATCTACCCTGGACTGTAGGTCATCGACAACTGAAAGAATACTTTGCTCAGTTTGGTCCAGTACAGAGTGCTAGAGTAGTATTTGACCGCTCCACAGGTCTTAGCAAGGGATACGGTTTCATAGAATTTGTGAGTCCCTCTGCTGCCGCAGATGCTACTAACAAACAATTGCACACTTTAGAAGGATTGAACTTAACTGTTCAAACTCAAAATAGTTAAAGAGAGACTGCCATACTTAACATTTATAATTTACAATGGCGGAAGCTCTACCAGAATACCCCGATTCAGACTTTTCTGACGATGATCAGTCCCCTTTAGACATATCTTTTAATAAAGCAGCTGATCTCGTAAGGAAATTAACAAGTAAATTAGACAACAATCAACTCTTAGAACTTTACGGTTTATACAAACAAGGAACCGAAGGCAAGTGTAATGCTCCAAAGCCTGGCTGGCTGGACGGCAGGGGCCGCAGAAAATGGGAAGCCTGGAGGTCTCTAGGAAACATACCAAATGAAGACGCTAAACAAAAGTATATTGCCTTAGTGCAAAATTATGCTCCGGAATTAACAGACTTGTCCATAGATGAGACAGGAATGAAAGAGGCCTGGGTGGCAGTGTCATCCATGCGTAAATCACCAGAACCGGAGCTGATACATAACGAAATGTCTATACTGGATGCGGCCCGAGAGAACTGTGCCGACCGTGTTACAGAACTCCTTGCCAAGCACCCGGAACTACGACACGAGAGCGACGAGGATGGACTTACAGCATTACACTGGGCTGCAGACAGAAACGCAACAGGAGCTTTACAAGCTGCCTTAGATGGAGGCTGCCCAGTTGATGTAGCGGATGAAAGCGGTCAAACTGCATTACATTATGCTGCATCTTGTGGCCACGTCGAGTCTACAAACATATTGCTAAAGGCTGGAGCTTCGCTGTTAAAAGATGAGGATGATTGTACGCCATTAGACTTGGCTGCTGATGACGACATAAAGAAGATTCTGGAAGGTGCTTCGTAGATTAAGTTAGGATTAGAGGAGGCATGAATGCTGTGAACATTGTTACTCTTCTATTTAGCTGAAAATGTAAGTTCATGAGCATTCATGCGTCCGTTAGGGCTTCTTGCACCAGTTTTATTTAGAATTAACACTGGGTTTTAGTAGTTATTCACAATAATAAACTCTGAATGTATTTTTTGTTTGTTTTATTGCCAACTTTACACAACACACTTCAACAGTTAAATAAAGAGTTAATGAACAATATAAAGAAGAGTCCAGAAGGCATGTACACAAATGCCTCATAAAAATAAATGTATTATGTGACTATGGCCATATTGCTTTTCAGGGTAAAGAAAAAAACATTCACTTTAATAAAAGGTCTTATTCTAATAATTCACTATATTTTGCAGTGTCTGCTAGTGTGTTGCAAAGGACTCGAGTCTTCGAGTCCTATAAATAAACTCGTAAGCTAATTTTACTTGTGATAGCTACTAAACCAATGGGAGGGTCTATTATGCTTCACTATGGGTAAAGATACAAGTCTTAAATTTAACCAAAACGATTGGTAAAGCTAGGGTTGCCATCTCTAAAATTTGGGAACCAGGACAAGACGCGTGAAATCCCCGGATTTTAGAGCCCAGAACCCGGACATGTCAGCAGGTTTTTTTAAACATAGTGAGTGTAATAAAAAACAGTTGTTTAGCGAGTCGGTTCGTCGGTCAGTGCATGAGTCGCGGGCGGCCCAAAACTTGAAATTTTTAAACCCGGACTACTTATGAAGCCTCGCCCGGACGCTCCCCGGATGCCCTCTAAACTAAGACAAATCCGGGGAAACCCGGACGGATGGCAATCCTAGGTAAAGCATAGGAATCGGCTATTAGTAAATGCTAAAGATGATGTACAGCCAGCACATCAACCTACTACAATCTGTCTAGGTTTTCATCTTTATCACGAAAGCATTAGGTTCAAGGTTGATTGGGAAAATTTGATAGTTTCGGGTAGCTTGATGTGCTGGCGTCTAGCGTCTGTACCTACCACAAAAAAACTGATGGTATAAATATCTTTTCAGTTAAAAAGTATATTTTATTAACTGAAACTTATATTTATTTACTGGTTCTTCCATGTACGCTACATTATCAAAGAGCGGGGTCCATTTTCTTGCTAGATGCAAGGATGTTTTTACAATTTAGAGAACCAGGTTCCTAATGAAATCAAATAATTTATAAATAAAATACGACAAAAAATAACTACATTATCTTCAGCGTTCACTAAGGTGCTATGGAAAATATCGTGGACTATTAAAGTAAGACCTGATAATAAAATATCCCTGAATAATAATAGTATCTTTAGGTACCTATTCAGGGAAATGTGAAAACTTTTTTTTTCTCATTTCCTTGATTCATTATTTTATTTCAAATCTTTATTGAGAGTTCTTTTATTTAAATATCGAAACTATCTTCATGCATTTATTTGTTTTTCAATTATTATTTTACTTTTACATAAACATTTTGGTAACACTCATTCCAATCTTATCTTCCCAAGTTCTCAAGACCCGAAGCTTTGTTACGTACAAAAAGTCTCTCAAGCAACGGCCTAACTTTTCACACTTATAAAAGTTAATATTAATATATTAAATCAGTCGTAACTTTAAACAGTTACATATAATAGGTAATTTCTACATTATTAATTAGATAATATTAGGCAAAAAACGTACTGGGCAAAATGCAGCAGCCATTTGATGGAGGAAAAAAGACAAGATACCTGTGGGTGAATATGGACTGGGTAAAAGGCCAGTGGCGGACCGAGACTTGCCGGGAGGCCGGCACATAACCCTTCGCCTTCTCCAGGGTGGACGGTATCTAAAAGCCACCTGGGGCCCAATTCTCCTAAAATAAATTGTTGCCAAACGCAATCGAACCACAACCGTCAGTCAGTTTTTGTTTTCGAAAACTTTCAAAATGATTGATTTTGTTTTTTGTGTCAAACAATTCGACAGCTTTTCAAATTGAGAACTGTCTGAATAAACGGTTCGGCCTTGGTTCGGTTGTGATTTATCCAGATTTATTTTAGGAGAATTAGGCCCCTGCTTAATGCTATGCTATAGTTAGGCGTAATTCATCATTAGAGATCGGATATTCGGATGCATATTCACCTAAACTTGAGATGTTGCCTAATATGGAACGCGCTTTTGTATCGAAAAATCCCGCGGTTTCGGGACAATTATTTTAATTTGTTTTTTTTAGTTTGTCTAACACACACCATTCTTCTTCTTACACTCTACATCAGCGGTTCCCAGACTTTTTTTCTCATAGACCACTTTCAAAATTAAGCTGATTCCGGTGGATCCCCTACAGCTACATTTCTACCATATTACCATATAAAATGTAAAGATTAGGTCTTTTTGTCACGCCAACGTAGACCCCCGTCGAGTCTCCCGTGGACCCCTGGGGGTCCACCTGGACCACTTTGGGAACCTCTGCTCTACATACACATATTTGCATCGGGGGTTAAACATTAATTTTAAGTAATTATGCAATCCAAGAATCCCGGAGTTTTTTTTTAATAAATCATTTTAAGATGTCGCGTCCATATTATACAGTACACCCGACTAGTTATGCATTCCCGGTGTTCCTGGTCCTGGGTTTTTTCTTACAAAAAATATAATTTAAGAAGCCGCTTCCATACTTTAGTAGCTAAAAATTAACTTTAGGTAAATATGCATCCGGTCCCTATTCATCACACACGACTATAACCGTTGCTTGTGCTACCCCTTGAATTATAATAATAAATGGTTTAGGGGATTTCTGGGATTTTTTCCAATAATCCCCTTACGGCACTCAAAGGGGGCGCAACGGAGATTTCTGGTCAAAAAGTCTAAAAATCCCCTTTGCAAGGGATTTCTGGAATAAGCCTCTTGATTCAGAACTTATCGATAAGTCTGTTTTCGGATGATTGGGTTTGTTATCTCCTTTTCTCTCTTTACGGTACGGTAGTCGGTCGACAACAGAGTTAACGAAACTTTCTGAATAGGAGCTAAACGATTCTCAGTCTATGTTCACCCCAAAGTAGCAAATTGACACAGCTAAGATTGCTTGAACGATAAATCGAGTAGCAGAACGGGATTATTCCGATCTGTCAACTCGTCGGTAAAAGGGGAACAGATCGAAACTTTTTATTTCTATTTGTCCCCTAAAGAACAGCAGGGGACAGACCAGAAATAATTCGTTCTGTCCGTTCGTCTTGGTGACAGGGGAACAGATCGATTTTTTATTCCTGATTGGCCCCCGAAAGGGACAGATTGGAATATTCCGTAGAACGACACCAGATAACTCTAGCAAAATTACAAACATTTTCATTCTCTTTACAATAAAATTATGCTAACTTACTATTAGGACTAGGGCCTCAAAGGGGGCCCTAAATGCCAGCTGCGAGCTGTCACATTGTATATAAAATGACAGCTCACAACTGGAATTAGTATAACGCCTCGTTTACACCTAAAAAAAGTTTAAACAAAGTCTTTTTAAGAACTTGCTTGTTCTTCATTCGTAATGAACATTTCCTCGGTGCACGGCCAAAAAATCTGACATGTGCACGAAATATAAAAAAAGTATATTTGAGTTTATGAAGAAACACAAAAAATAACTTGTCACAGTGTAAAAAAAAACAAGGTGTTTTGCTAGCGTTTTGAATTTTCTTAAACTTATTAGTTATCAGATAAAACAGTCCGCTCCCTGAAAAGTTGATAAAATCCACATGAGTTTTGGCAAGCGTACCGACGATTTATAAAATAATTCAAACCAAGTGTTTTAAGTAACTATAATAATTTAGATGAGTCAGTTATTCTGCGCATAAGTATAATAAGATCTTCCTTAAATCGTGGAAAAATATTTTTTTTTCTTTTTTTGACCCTTACAGATAAGTTATAGAATGTGCTGCGTGCATTATCAGCACAGATTACCATTAGACTGGGTGACCGCCCTGCGCAGTCGCAAGCACTCACTTATATTATTTCAGTTATACCGTTCACGAAGTCTTAATGAGGCACTAACAATTATTTACAGACTACCTCACCTTTTCTTATTTTAATTACAATTCCATTATCATTGCCCGGTCCCAAATAAAGGTCCTATTCTATAATTTGTAGAATAGAAATGCTTTAACGTGGAATAGACCATTTATATGATATACTAGCGATCCGCCCGGCGTCACTCGTGCACATTTTATAGCTTAAAATCTTCCGGAAGTAATTACCCAACTGAGACTGACGAACAGACAGACGCGAAAAGTGACTTTAAATACTATTTAGAGAAGAGATTACAGATAGTAAGATAATTGAGCATGTTGCTTTGTAATGGAAAATTTCTTAGACATACATTAGGACCAGTTTATTTAACGATTTAGGAGAAATCTTGAAATTTTTCGTTGATTTTTGCTTTTCTATTATACCACCGTATAAGGAATTAAATTGTGAGACGCCAGTAACACGGCCGGGTTTTAGGTTTGGAGGCCCTGGGGCAAAAAAGAAATGGAGCCCTGTTGAAATGTTTTTCAAAAACACTTCGTAAATGTCAACTTTTTTTTTGTCGGTATGTCAGAATGGGTGTTTTTCTTATTTACTTAAAAAAAACAGTTATTGTGGAGGCCCCTCTCTTATTGAGGCCCCGGGACTAAGGCCCTTGTTGCTCTCCCCTAAATCCGGCCCTGGCCAATAACGTCAATATTGTAATTCGACTCTTAACTTTCATAAGAATTACTGTTAACTAAAGGCCTGTCCACATCTCCACGTGACGACGTCGTCAACGTGGAACGGTGCGGTAACCCGGCACGGTGCGTTGACGTAACGTGCAAATTTACGTTACCATATCGTATCGTAACACGTTCCGCCCCTAGCCGCAAGCGCACACGTAATGCGCTCCGCCCGCGCTCTCCACGCCCGCGTGTTAGTCGCCGTCTATGTGCTCAGATGCTTTAAAACCATACCTTACTGTTTCTCTTATTAAAATTCAGGATCTACATGGTCAACGATTAATCTAACATTGATCCTGACGTGCATTTTTACGATACGGTAACGTAAATTTGCACGTTACGTCAACGCACCGTGTCACGTCACCGCACCGTTCCACGTTGACGACGTCGTGACGTGGAGATGTGGACAGGCCGTAATACAGACAAAATAACATTGAATCAACTGTCAATTAAATCATGTAAAAATGTTAAAGGTAGACTATTTCATTTTATGCTTACCAAGAATGTAAACGAGATAAACTACCTTATTACAAAATCGTATTTAACATTTGTTTATACAAGGTTAGTCAGAAAGGGGGTACTAATCCGAAAGGGTGTTAAAATACACATAATAATGAATAACTTTTGTTCTACAACTTTTCCCAAAAGTCAATAGTTTAAGAGAAATAGCTGTTCAAAAATCTCAAAAAAAAAACTCTAAAATCTATCTATCCCCAGTTATGATCAGCTGTGTTTACATTTTAGGTCATATTTGGGGTCGTGAATTAGAAGCACCATTTTCTGAATTTGTAACTAAAGCAAGGATGAAGAATTTTTGAAAAAACTAAAATAAAAACATTTTATTTGAAATAAATAAATATCGAATTTTGAAATTTTAACACTTGCTTTCAAACAGTCATCAGTGATACTATAAGTGGGCTTCGGATTAGTACCCCCTTTCCGACTAACCTTGTATTAAACAGGGCTTAAACACCTTCATACAAGCGTCTATTTAAACTTCTGCAGTAAGACGAGCTTCTAAAATAATTTAAAAACATTGGACTTCCCGATTTATGTAATTTATACAAAGAGTCCTCTATTTGCGATTCGAGATATTTTTAATAATTTGTTATCACATCAATAATGTTCGGTAGTCTGGGTACTGACCGGGCCAATTCAAGCCAGCGAACGTTCAATATCGTTTGGCGAATCTATTTAAGGCCTCGTAAGTAGGTGCTAGTGTCCAAACTGGCAAATGTACACTGATAAATCCCGTTTCATGGCTTGGTATAAACAGCACGGCCGAAATATCGCGGTCGTCCTGAACTACGTGCAGGTGGTTGCGGAATATACAGGGTGTAAAAAGACCCATCACATAGCCGAAATCTACGCACTCTGTACATCAAAATAAACTACATTGACCAAAAATAATTGCTGGGAAACGACTTTTATTTTTTGGCATAAAAAAGCTTTTTTTTATAGCGCGCAATGTGTGGTTGTGGCGATGTCGCGCGTTTGCATGCGTGCAGCGGCCACACAGCTGAGCCAAGGCGGTCGTGTGCGTTTGATATTCGTTGCGTTTTTGTAACTTCAAATGCGTAATTTGTGAGGAAAAATTGAAAATTTTGATAAGGTTGTTTGGAAGAAAGTTTAGTATTATCACTTGGAATACATTTTTGGAAAAAACTAAAAAAAAATATGTATACTTTGACCTTCAATATCTCCAAAACCAATGGTTTCCCAGGTATGGTCTGGTAGAAAAAAAATATCCCAATGATGGGTAGAATATGTAGTTTTCGTTATCGCTAAGGGTCTTTTTACACCCGATATTGTTTAGGAACAGAATAGCGTTTAATTAACATCATCTTAGGATCGACGCGTTGATGTTGAAGCGAAACATCGTGCGGAAACCGACCGCACGAGGCCAGCGTGGTGGGGTAAGGCCTGAACAACTACCCCCTTATTACAAAAGATGGTTTAAAGTCTCAAGTACTGTAATTATAGACACAATAGATAAACAATGGCACTGACGAACCGGTTCGTCGGTCGGGCCCCTAGCGGTTAAACCAAGACTAAGGTAAACCCAGGTTTAAAATATACCCGTCACTTTCTTATGTCATTTAACAAAAAGAGACGGGGCTATTCTAAAACCAAGGTTTTTCTTAGACCATCTTTTGTAATAAGGGGGCTAAGGTCTAAATCCTTCTCTTTCTGAGAATAGACCCCCGCCCAGCAGTGGGACAGTAATGGACTGATCCCCCCTTATTACAAAAGATGGTCTAAGAAAAACCTAGGTTTTAAAATAGCCCCGTCTCTTTTTGTCATATGACATAAGAAAGTGATGGGTATATTTTAAACCGTGGTTTACCTTAGTCTTGGTTTAAACCATCTTTTGTAATAAGGCCCATTATGTTATCTTAGTGTCTAAACATACTATGCCGAAGACATGCGACCGAAGTTCGGCATGATTATGCCTGCAATGCTATTTGAATTACTGACGACACATTATGCCGAATTTACGTTGCGTTATAGCGTACAGCTGAACTTGGGTCGGGCGTAAGTTCAGCGGCAACGTATTCTGTAGAGCTCATATTATACGCGACCGAAGTTCGGTTCGATTGCTGATGAAGATCCGGGGAGCAGCGGGAGGCAGGCATGCTCGCGCCCCGCGTGTCCGCCCACAAGTTTGCGCAACTGAATGTCTGCAGCGTAAGTTCGGCACTTATGGTGTGTCATATCAACCGAATACGTTGGAACGTAAAATCAGCCGCCGAACTTCGGTCGCATAAATTCGGGATAGTGTGTTTGGACACTAAGAGCGGTTACGCACTGCATCCGATCCGAATCCGAGAAAATACGTTCCGAAGTAGTCATAGAACTATTTGTATGGTAGTTTACGCACTAGATCCGACTGCCGTCATCCGATTTCTCTCCGTGATCCGTGAGTTTCCAATTCGGAAGAAATATTGACGGACCGAAGTAGCCGTACTGTTTGTATGAACGCTTTCGCATTACCTCGGATTCAAATCGGACGCCAAATGGATATGCCAAAGATGGCCCCTGAATTGTTTGAATTTGGATCAGAGATCGGATAAGTGCGTAAGCGATATCCGAATTCGATCCGAGTTTTTTAGACTCTAGATTCGTATTTTCACGTATTCGG
Source organism: Amphipyra tragopoginis (assembly GCA_905220435.1). NCBI lineage: Eukaryota > Metazoa > Arthropoda > Insecta > Lepidoptera > Noctuidae > Amphipyra > Amphipyra tragopoginis. Next base: position 24,878,501 of record HG992010.1, read on the forward strand.
ATCGGATGCAGTGCGCAAAGCAATATCCGAATTCGGTCCGGGTTTTATTATATTCTTATTTTCACGGATCCGGATCGGAATCAGTGCGTAATTGTTGTTAGGATCGGCCGTATTATAAGCAGTTTATTTAATAGTTTTTACGGTAGCTAATTCCTTCTTTAGTATAAATGCGCAACCAATAGCCTATATTCAGGGCGGCTAAGATATATCAGCCGTACTCATGGTCATACTGTACGTAGTATTATGCGGATGATAACGAGGCCTTACTAGGTAAACCTAGGCCTTTGTTACGGCCTTACTGTCTAGTCCAGATAATATTGTTGACATATCACATTAATGCTTATGTTACGGCTAAAAGCCGTAGTGCGGTTACACCTAGGTTAAGCAGGCTTCAACGAGGTGTATATTATTTAATGAAAAAGGGTCAAAAGAGGGTAGTCTAAATCCTGACACAATCGTTAAGATTATGTCTCGATTTAGACAATAAGATTCAAGGCTTTGTTATTTTTTTTTTTGCCACAATGTGAAATAATTACTTTCCTTTGTATTATAACTTTCGTGAGACACATTCATATTTATGATTATTTACAGTTCATTCAACAACCCGGACACGACAAGTGACGAAGACGCACGAGCAATACCGACGCAGAGCGCGCCACTCTCGTCGCGAGCGCAACGCTACGCGGCGAGGTCGCGAGTCTAACTGGCGCTGCACCGCGCCGCGTAGCGTTATGATTAAGGGCTAGCTCATGATTAAAGGCTCCGTTAGGGTCCGAAACTAGTCGGGCAATCCCGAAAAATGCACGTGAGTAAACCGTAAATAATCATAAATAATTACTTTCCACTCTAAGTCACCTAACTTAACTGAGTCGGAGTACTCAAACTTCAGTCTAATCTTAATAGGTTAAACCTGGTTTTAGCCATCAATAAATAGGCTTCACGTAACCTAACCAATTGCAACCGGCCGCATCTATTTGTCACCGTACGTTTCATCTATTAGTTTTGCCTAGCCTAGCCTCCACGACACAAGGAATCCTAGTTTGGAAGCTAGTGCCAAATGTAAATTTATTATTATGTAAGTTTATTAAAAATAAATAAATATACCAGCTAAACCGTGTAACCGCAATTTAGCTTTTAGCCTTAACACTTACACTTTTGGAAAACCCGAAATAAAACTTTCCCTAACCAGTGTCTCCTATCACGAAACACGTATATTCGTACGAAGTATATACCGGGGTACCCTCGTGGCCCATTGCTAGTTTTCCTTGGCGTCCTTGTGTGCCAGTCCGTCACCCGAGTCCAGTTGTTTGAGTAGCCTGAATAAAGCTGCAGCTTCTCTGATGCGGGAGAATTCTACACAGAAGGCTTCTACTTCGATGAACAGTTCCTGAAAAGTGCAGTGGCTTATTAGATAGTTGGAGAAATACGGCAGTACCATAAGATTGAAAAAGTACCGTTTATGGTATAGCAGCGCTGGGCAGCTAAAGATGAATGACAGAAAAGACAAGACGAGATCCGTTAATTTCTAAAAGTGGCGACTGACTTTTTTTCGAAGTCAAAGTCAAAGTTTTTTATTTCAAGTAGACCAAATTACAGGTGATTTTAAAACGTCAAACATCCGTCATTGACGATTCGTCATCAAACACGATACGTCATGACGGATGGACGTTCACATTGCATACGGAATCGTGTTTTATCACGATTCGGCAAAATGTCCGAATTGATGTTCACATTCGTTTCGTGATTGTCTTGGGTGAACTATCGAACACGATGGATCCGTCACAAAAAAATCACGATTCGTGTTTTTTGACGAACGTTGTTTTTAAAAGACTATACGTGATTTAAGACGTATCCGACATTTTTCAAAAAAAGTAAATAAGTAAAGCAAATAGTGAAAAAAGACGATACGTCAAAAAACACGAATCGTCTTCGTGTGAATGAGCACTTATGGAGAAGAACCGGCAAGAAACTTCAAGGAGACTCTTTTTACCCGACTGCGCGACAGCAAAGACAGGGTTATTAAATTATAAATCATAACAATTCCACTATAGTATTGTGAGAAAAACCTTGGATCCTACTCCGATAAACGAACGTCAAAGTCAAATTGCGAAAATCGAGTCTATCGTCGGATCCGAAACACTTTCGTGGTTGAAACACGTGCGATCTGTTAGCCGAAACTTCGATGGTAGTTTGATTTTCGTAGTAAGCCTCTTCAGTATTCGATCATAGTATAACATTCGGAGCGTCTTACAGGTAGTTGCGCTCTCACTAATCCATCAGTCAAACTTTATGAATAAGACAGTAGCCCCTATGATTTTATTTTGCCATTGGAAGAGTAAGGCACTCAAGAGTCATTTCGGGGGGCTTATTATCAGCAGTTTACTGCAAATTGTAGATTTAATTCTTACCTTAACATTAATAATCTTGTTCCTAATGAGTGACTGTAAAAACACACAGACTAACCGAACCAGTCGGTTCTGCATGTACCTGTCTCTTATAGTCTCGCACGTTGATATGCAGTTACTTATGTATAGGTGGACGAATTCTACTGGCAGGTCTACTGATGTTGTTAGTCTGTGGAATCAGAAGTTACACTTAATACTAATACAATTTAATTAAAATTGCACTCTAACTCTAGAGACTCCAGTCCCCTGATTTAGAACGATTCGATTAGTCAGTAGTCGAAGGATTCGGTAAGCTATTAAAGGTAGATCAAGGCCTAAAATACTACTATTTTCAAATACGAATAATCTGTCATTTTCAAGACACTGTCTTGCGACGGGCTTCCTTCTGGACCGTTTCTGCCCACTGATTCAAAATGATTCGATTACCCAGTTGTCGAACGACTTGGTAAGCTATCTCTTTTTGTTTCGTTACGAGAATCGTAGACGGAACGAGATAACAAACCGAATCAAAGGTTCTACATCGGGGGGAAGGGTATAGAAAATACTATGGAAAATTATAAAATTGAAGACTATCCGCCGGTGTTTGAAAGGCAGATTAAATTACATATCGTCGGCTAAAAGTGATAAACTGATAACTCCATTTCAATATATTATGATTTCACAGACAACTCATGAAACTGCTTTTTCAATTAATTATATTGAATTAAAACAAAAATCACGATTATTGATGGTAGTCTAATATTACTCAGAAAGCTCTTCTTTTGCAAAATAAATAATTAACTAACTAACTACCTAGAAATTATTAAATTTTATTCATTACCTGTGAAATCGTTCAAATGGAGTTATCAGTTTATCACTTTTAGCCGAAGATATAAGATTGGTTGTTAGTATTTTTGTGGACCGATCGCATTCGTTGATATTAGTAAGACAACAGATTAAATTGATACCTTTTCAGAAACTGGGAGTTGAATCTATTTATCGCCCCTAGTTTGTCTGACGGGCATTTAATGTACTAGATCCTTCTGAGGGGCTCGTGGCTAATTAACAACCACGCGGATCATAGGATTCGCGACGTAAAGCTACGTTTGCCGCGGTCATTCTGTGGATGGTTGACCGTTAGTTACACATCAAGACCCCTCAGTGTTTGGAGAGCACGTTAAACCGTCGGTCCCGATTGTCATACGAATACCATCGACAGTCATTATGGGTAGTCAGAAGCCCGAAAGTCTGACAACTGGTGTAACCTTAGGATAGCGACATTGCCCAGACTGGGTTGCGAAGGTCTGATGGCAGTTGCTCCGTGTAAAATACTGGGATTCAGCCGCATCTGGTTAGACTGGAAGCTGATCCCAACATAGTTTGAAAAAGGCTAGGAGGAAGAAGACCTATTACTAGCTATAGTTGTAACAATTTAATACGTCCGATTTGACAGCTGTCAAAATACTAGGAGTAATGTCAACACTAGTAATAATTACTCCAATGCGTGGCGTTTACTTTAATCTTATCATGGGTGCGCTACGTGCAGATAAATAAAAAGGTGACTTTCTTTAAGATCGAAGGCGTGCAACTTCTGTACACATTTAATTTGTGCTTTTGTGCAAACGTCAAATCGGACCTATTACGTTGTTCGAACTGTAGCCTATGCAATTTAAATGGTAAAAACTTCGGTTTATGGCTGTAGATATCCTCATAAGGACTCAAGCACCTCAACAGAGCCGATGTCTTCAGCTAAGAAGTAGGATCTGGCTCACCTGTTGACTACCTCCATTGAGTGGAGTGACATCTCCATGTTGACTAGTACGCTAAAGTATTCAGTGATGTGTTGTGAGTGGATCAGTTTTAATAGGACTGATATGGCGACCATGGGGTTGTTTTCTACCAGCTCCGGTAACTGGGAAGGAACGAAAAAGACGGTTATTAAAAAAATATCAGAAACAACATAATCACGCCTGTTCCCCGAAGGGTTGAGTAGAGGTGTATAGTACACCCTCATTTCGCTTATGTTTAAGTCCCATGTAATAGAGGGCGAGCCTATTGCCATCACCCGGGTACAAATCCAGACTCCGGGCTGCTACTGAGAAATTCCACACGGAAAAACCCAATAACATGGGACTGGGGATCGAACCCAGAACCTCACGCGCATCAGTCGCGCTTACGACCGCTAGGCCAAATAAACAGCTAAAAGAGGCCATTCACGTTGGGGCGGTTGAGACTAATGACGGATCGGATGGACGATGACAGGCCAGCACAAGCGACAACGGGCGAGTCCGTGCACACCACCCGTCAGCCTGGCCCGTCCATACGCTGCCTGGTCTTTCAGAATATGGACCGTGGAACCCCAACTGTACACATTATACTATCGATACCATAGGTCCCCCATGTCTGGATGTATACAACGTGTTACAAAAATACCCCTAAAGCCGAAAGGGGATTTAAAGGTCCCTTGTTTAGTCTCTTGGCAATATTTTAAAATAAAAGTACGCAAAAAAAAATTTGGACTAATAAAATAAAGTCATCACTGAAACGCAACCCTGAAAACATAAAAGTAAAGAGTAGGCTACTCAGAAAGTTATTGACATTCTTACCTAATTTCCTCTGAGAGGTAAATGACACCAACCATAAAAGACTTGTGGAGGGGTTCCTCCACAAGTCTGGTTAGATGTGGTGTTCCTCCAACCAAAGGGAGGATCCTCCAACCAGGCGGAGTCTTATACCTGGCGGGCTACTGCCCAAGGGTTGAAGTTGGGGGGTTGTATATACACTATCTGCGTGTTAAATCATGATAGCGCGATGTAGGAACTGTCATTCTATGAGAGTTGTTGTTAACAGTTGGCGCTGTAGTCGTCTACACTAGCGGTGTGTTGCGTAGTTCGCATGTGGCGTGGATAGATGCCGCCACAGACTACTTGATTAACATTTTCTTTTTTAAGGGGGATTATGTAAGGGCCTGTCCACATCTCCACGTCACAACGTCGTCAACATGGAACGGTGCGGTAACGCGGCACGGTGCGTTGAAATAACGTGCAAATTTACGTTACCGTATCGTAACACGTTCCGCCTCTAGCCGCAAGCGCACACGTATATGCGCTCCGCCCGCGCTCTCCACTCCCGCGAGTTAGTCGCCGTCTATGTGCTCCGATGCTTTAAAACCATACCTTACTGTTTATCTTATTAAAATTCAGGATCTACATGGTCAACGATAAATCTAACAATGATCCTGACGTGCATTTTTACGATACGGTAACGTTGCACGTTATTCCAACGCACCGTGCCGCGTTACCGCACCGTTATACGTTGACGACGTCGTGACGTGGAGATGTGGACAGGCTCTAACAAGTTGAAGATACTATAGGTCTATCCAAAATAGGTAATGCCTGTATATTGTCTTTGTTTTTTCGGAGCAGTCAGTGACCACTGACCAGTGGTGGACTGTGATAAGGTGGTGATGAAATACGAGGGTCTATTTGGTAAGGTGTGACGCCTAAAGAAAGAAAAAAACACTGTTGGTGTTGCACGCTTAGGGCCCCTTTTAGCGCTAATTTAGTTAACTGTGCGCTTACTACCTTGTTGGGTGTGACTCCTATCTCGTACACAACATGCGGTTTCTGGTCCAGCAGTGCTAACAGCCGCTGTTGGTGTTGCATACTTAGGGCCCCATTTGGCGCTAATTTAGTTAACTTAGTTTACTACCTGGTTAGTTCCGAGTCTTATCTCGTACACAACATGCGGTTCCTGGTCCAGCAATGCTAACAGCCGCTGTTGTTGTTGCACACTTAGGGCCCCCTTTAGCGCTAATTTAGTAAACTCTTAGTTACTAACTACTTAGGTGTGACTCCTATCTTGTACACAACGTGCGGATCTTGGTCCAGCAGCACTAACAGCCGCTGTTGGTGTTGCACGCTAAGGGCCCCCTTTAGCGCTAATTTAGTAAACTCTTAGTTACTAACTACTTAGGTGTGACTCCTATCTCGTACACAACGTGCAGTTCTTGGTCCAGCAGCACTAACAGCCGCTGTTGGTGTTGCACGCTAAGGGCCCCCTTTAGCGCTAACATAGTTTTAGCGTATTACCTGGTTAAGTGTGACTCCTATCTCGTACACAACGTGCGGTTCCTGGTCCAGCAGTGCTAACAGCCGGTGTTGGTGTTGCACACTCAGGGCCCCCTTTAGCGCTAACATAGTTTTAACGTAATTTCATTATAAATATCAATAAGACATTTATAATGAATTTCAGCCAACGTTTGACATATAATCTTGACATTAAATATAATAATAATAGAATTGACGCAGTTAATACGACTAAGTTCCTAGGATTTACAATAGATAGGGCTCTAAATTGGAAGGCTCACATAGAGACACTAAGAAAAAGACTATGCAGTAGTTCGTATGCTCTTTATACCCTGTCCCGAACCCTTAGTATAGATGCGCTTCTTACTACTTATTATGGACTTGTTGAATCCGTTCTCAGATACGGCATCATATTCTGGGGCAACTCTACAGACAAAGAAATCATATTTAAAGCGCAAAAAAGATGTCTTAGAGCAATATTCAAATTGCAAATGACTGATAGCTGCCAACCTTTCTTTAAAAAATATAAGATACTGACTCTGCCATCTTTATATATTTTGGAGATTGTAGTATTTGTTAAGACAAATCCTAACCTATTTCAGAGCATGGCAGATGCTTATCCCCGTAACAGACGTGATAACAGTAAGTTATGTCTAAATCAGGCTAGAACTGCACTTATGTTCAAGAGTGTTTTTTGCATGGCGCCAGTCATTTATAATAAACTCCCTAAGAGTTGGAAAGACTTTACAATTGCAGCATTTAAAGCCAGGGTTAAATCACTTTTGACTGATAAAGCATATTATAATATCACTGACTTTCTAACGGACAAATTTACTTGATTGTTTGTACTTCATAAAAATAATATTGAATGTACCTATAATAATTATAAAATAATTTTGTATTAATTTAATGAATTTATTATAAAGTAATTTTGTATTAATTTAATGAATTTATTATAGAATGATTTTGTATTAATTTAATGAATTTAAATAATAATAATATTTATGATAATTGTTATGAATGAATTATGAGATAATTATGTAACTTGGAATGCTTAATTATTAGTGCTTTAATTAGTAACCGTAATACCTAAATATTTGCACGCCATTTCATATGGCAAACATGTCGGGACAAAAATATTTTATGTTGAAATCTTGCATGCAATTTGTATGTACACACATGTTTAAGCGAATAAAGTTATCTTATCTTATCTTAACGTAATACCTGGTTAGGCGTGACTCCTATCTCGTGCACAACATGCGGTTTCTGGTCCAGCAGTGCTAACAGCCGTTGTTGGTGTTGCACACTTAGGGCCCCCTTTAGCGCTAATATAGTTTTAGATTATTACCTGGTTAGGCGTAACTCCTATCTCGTACACAACGTGCGGTTCCTGGTCCAGCAGTGCTAATAGCCGCTGTTGGTGTTGCACACTTAGGGCCCCTTTTAGCGCTAACGTAGTTAATTCTTTAGCTTCTGCTACTGCGTTCACAGGGTCTTTCTCTTCAGATTTTTTCTCCTCGGACTTTTCTTTTTTTTCTTCCTGATGGATAGAAAATTTTAGTTTAAAAAAGGCGTCGGACAAATTATAATTCTAACAAACCCAGAAGCCCGTCGTCACTTTGTATACGAGTTTGTTTTGCACGTAAACATATGACATTGGTCGTACAAATTGAGTCAGTCATCACAGTATTTTGTATTTAATTAAGGTATTTATCTATATAAACATATAAAAATGAATCCCTATTTCCCTTGGTCACGGCATCACGCGTGAGCGGCTGGACCGATTTCGCTATTTTTTTTTTGTTGTGTTCTTAATTGTCTGGAGAAAGAACCAATAAGAACCTTATGAAAGAAAATTTTGATATAAAAAAAACGAAATTATCTCAGTATGTCCATATTCATTTGTTTACAGCATGCATGAAAATGGTTTTAACTTTTTGTTACTATTTTGATTTGGTTTCTGAAGGTAGGTAGGTAGTAAGTAGGAAAAAGTGCATTGCAACACATGCCGGGTACAGCTAGTTTATTTATAAAATTCATAAATAAATCAATCAATAACTGTCTGCCTAGTAATTTAATTAGGCACTAGGCAGACAGTTGAGACAAATGGTAGGTGCTTTTATCCTCTCCCGCTAGTTTTTACTTTTGCAGTTGAATAGATAAACATCTCGTCTAGTCGGTTTTTAAACTGATTAAAATTTTGGGCTGAGACTACGTCTTCTAGGAGCTTATTACATGTTCCACGGTGTATTGTCAGAATACACATAAGGCTTCGTCCTAACTGAGCAGCGCGAAGCGTTGCGTCGGGCAGTGCGTCTCGGGCTGTCTCTATCACTTTTACTGTCACTTCGCCGGCAGTAACAACACGAAAATTAACGGCAACTTAAAATTGAGTAGCGGTTGATTATTTGGTTATTAAACTATAAAGATAAATTACTATACTTGGGAGCAAATAAATCGAGCCATTTAATTTTTTCACGTAGGTATAATTGTTATATTTTTTGGTATTATCCGGTTCAAATGCTGTTAGGATACGACCTTTTGGAGTTGCGTTACGCGACAGTGATGACTTGTAGGGTCAGAAAAACAGTCAGATGAATAATAAGTATCAAACAGTTAATTTTTTTTTTTTTTGCTAGTATCCAGGCGACTAAAAAATTAAATATAGATAGTAACTAAGGCACATAATGAGAATAAAAATAAAGCTAATCTTCTAAGGCTTCTGCTCCACTCATAGCCTCTCCTTCACTCTGAGCTGTTTTCGTTTGAAATTTCAGAATCAGTATCATCACCTATAATAATAAAAAAACTGGGTAATTTCCAATAATAACTGTCTCGAAATCACTGTTTCTGACTTGTCGGTACTGTCTTTTAACAATGAATTCAATGTTTTTAAAATGTTTTACACTACTCTTTTTCTCTTTCAAAATAATCGTTCACACTCATAAGCATTTCTCGAGCACGACTGTTTAGCACATCTCTTCTTTTAGCGCTCATTTTTGTCACAGAAGTACCAATATATATAATTTAAAAAGAAATAATTCCGATGAAATTGTATTCGTGCCTTGCTAACGGTACTGACAGGCGTCAGTTGACGTCATACGCCGCTCCATTCCAAAAGGTCTTATCCTAATAGCATTTGAACCGGATAATATTATGAAACAGATCAATTCTAAACATATATCGCCTAAAAGGTTATTTGATAACCTTTACAATGAGTGTAGTTTTTTGTATTTGAATTATAAAATTCATGAAACCAAAACTAATAACCAGGACACATGAAAAAAGGAGTGGCTCGATTTCTTTGCTCCCAAGTGTATTATCTTACCTTAGGTTTTTGTGCCTGTGTATGCTGCTGTCGTCTGTCGAGCTTCTCAGGTCTTAGTCCTATTAGACCCTCGTAATCCGTGTCGTATAGAGGATTGTACGCACCACGGTTTACTAAACATTTCCATACTGCCTGAAATTATATTCATATTGGTTCATATTTTGTTGTAGCCTTTCAAGGGTGGATACAGGGAGTGGCAGAGGGGCATGTCCATTCCCCAGTGTCAATTGCCTGTGTTTGTGCTTATCTTGAGCTTCTTCCACCCCCTCCACAAATTCAAATCCTTTTCTCAAGTATTTTAACATCAGCCTAAGGCCTCGATCTTGAGCTGGATCTTGAACGCTCGCGGCTGTTAGACTAGTATGGTGGATAATCATAATTACCTTGTCAGCAGTAATTTCAGCAGTATCCATTAAGAATGTGGGCAGTGGGATTGGTCCGGAAGCCTTGAGTGTGCGATGTAGAGGCATGAAGTCATTTGATATCAGAGATTCTAGAAGTTCCTTCATTGCCATGCGGTTGGGTGGACTCCTGAAATTTTAAAGAAAATGGATATGCTACCTTGCTTTTAGATACTTGTGTAGTACAGGTATAGTTAAAGTATAGATAAACTACGATAACATGGCGCGCCCCTCCAACATCTGTCTTCAATGTGTGTGTGCATATGCCAACAAGTCACCATGTTTGTGTTTGACAGTATTTGACATGTTTGATATTTAGTAGATTTATTGCTCGACTAGTGCATAATTAAAGTGACTGCTCGACAAGGCGCACGTGTGTCATCCATACAAACCTCCAAGCGGTACCATAGTTACCATAATGTTATTTAGCGACGTCAAATCCGTCGAGCGACTGATCCATGTTTTTGTTTAAGTTGCAGAATGCACACATGTGCATTGAACGAATGACACGTTGTAAATATTCTTACCCACACATTTTTACTTGAAGTGTCAATGGAGGGGCGCGCCATGTTATCGTAGTTTATCTCTACTAGTGATCATCTACGTAATATGAATGTTACTTGCCTACACAGAGCGAATCAATTTGTGCGTAGGGGCACATCCTCGTAAATATAATAAGGATGCGGTTGAGGGTAAGAGAGAGAGAGAGAGAGAACGCATTTTTTTTTCACGCCTAAGCTGACTCACACTTTAAGGCGTGAATTACATAGAAACGGCGTAAGGTGCAGGCGCGGCGCAGGCGCGTCGCTTTCATACATTTTGTACGAAACAGATTTGAAGCAGCACTGAGCGGCGGCCGCCTGCGCTGCGTCTGCGCCGCACCTTACGCCGCTTCTATGTAATTCACGTCTAAAATATACAAAAATATCTTAAAACTAAAGTACAATAATAAAACTATAAATTACATATTAATCCAATTATACAACTATACCAAAACTATGGCCCATAGTCTGAGTTATATTTATGTATTGACCCACAATAGTGTAAAGTAAATAGAGTTTTCAATATCGAAAGTTACAGATTTAAAAAAAAAATGTATAAGAACTAGCTTTTGCCCGCAGCTTTGCTTACGTGAAATTTTGAACCTGTTAAGTGATGATTTTCCATACAAACTTTCATCCCCTATTTAACTCCCTTAGGGGTTGAATTTCGAAAAATCCTTCCTTATTCCTTGTCTACATTATAAAGGGAACCTCTGTGCAAAATTTCAGCTTTTTAGGTCCAAGGGTTTGGGCTGGGCGTTGATGAGTCAGTCAATCAGTCAGTCAGTCAGGACCTTTCTTTTTATTTATATAGATCCTCCACAGCTGCAGACATAGATATCCACTACAAACCTAGTTTCTTTTCCCATCTATGTTCGAAAATCTCTGTCAACTTTTCTTAAAAACCGCCAATGAATAAACAAACCCATCACTAAGAGGTATAAGTGCTGGCGCTGCTGCCCTGGCCATGGAGCTCATATCTGCAACCCGCTCTGCAACTATTGTCTGCAGTGAAGAGTAGTCAAACTCCAGCTCTTTTGGTGACACCTCTGTGAGCATTATTTGTTTAGCTGATTTCTTCATTATCTGCAAATAAAATTAGAATTTTTTTCTTGTGTGTTAAGTTTTCTATCTATTTCTATGGGAGCTAATAACGCCTCGTGCGTGAAACATATTTCAGTTCATATTCGAAATGATAGAACGTTGACAGTTTATACTTCAAAGTACCTACAGGCCCAGTTCTCAGATATATTTTTATAATATTCTTACTTATTATTTTATTACAACTACTTACATCTTTAATATTAACTGGCAGGAACCCATGCAGCTGTCCAATCAGCATCCTCTCCTGTGGCGACAGTGGCAACAAGCCAGTCTTGCCTTCCAGCAGATGGAGGAACAAAGAAGCAAACGGATTGTCCATCTTGTAGACATCATACAGGATTGCTATGGCTACTACACGCTGGCCAGGCAGGGAAAGATCCCCACCTGTGATTAGGGACGATAGGAGCAGACATACTGTAAATAAACATAATTATTTATAATATTTCTGCTAGTCATTGTAATATCCTTATTTTAGAAAGTATTTATTTTAAAAAATATTACTATCCATACGGTAAAATTCTTATAGGATGAGTAAGAACCGTTGTCATTGCCAGAAATAGGCTTCTCCTATCAGAAAAAAGTCTTACAGGCTGTTTGAAAGTATACCTTAAGGCAGTTTGAATAAAAAAGTTCAAGATATCCAGTTAAACTTACAGTTAAAATGGTCCGATTTAGGAAACTTCTTCTGCACTTGAGTGCATATAGAATCTAGTGTTTGTTGGTCTACAGTCTGCTCTGAAAATAAGCTGTAAATAACAACAAACAATTAAAATGTGTGTCACTTGTCCTTACAAATAAAGAGGTTAGGTTATGACATGAATGTTGACTTACTCTAATATGTATTTACTATTTTCATTGACTAAATGCTGAGACATTTTGGCTAAATATTTGATAAATAACAGCTATTTTATTGATGTATAACTGAAAAATTATTTATTCAAAACATCTAAATGTCAAGCAAACGTCAAATTTTTGACATTACCGTACATCAAAATACAGATTAAAAATAAAACCTAAACTTAACTAAAAAAAAAAGATAATTTCGTCGGAATATAAAAAACCATTCTTCCTGGCAAATATAAATATTTATCATTTACTTTACGTTCTTAGCTCGAAATTCATGAAATAAAATAAACGTCACGCTTAGGGCCGGCGCCCACTGACGGCACGGCGTGGCCGTAGCATGGAGTGGCACTGGCACATCAGCCTGTGAATGAATCAATGTGTCATATGTCAATGAATCATCCTGTGGCATCCCACAGCATACTGATGTATCCCGCGGCATACCATGTCGTACCGCGGGATGGTTCGGCATGCCGCGGCACGACGAAAGATAAGCGAAAGCAAATGCAGGTGCTAAAATTATTAAAATAAGGTTTAAAAATTCATTGTCGCTGAGGAAGAAGAGAGACATTTTTAGCACTCACTTTCCATACAACAGTAAACTATGCGTCTCACATGTTGCAGCGGCGTGCCGTGGCATCTCGTGGAATGCCACGACGTGCCGTAGTGTCCCGCGACGCGTCACAGTATCTCGGGGAATGACGTGACGTTCTGCGGCATGCCGCGGCAAGTCGCGTCAACACGCGAGACGTTTCGATTAAAATAAAATGATGTCAGTGCTAAACTCATTGAAATAAGGTCGAAAATCATTTGTCCACGAAAAATTACTTTTGTCACGCCATGCTATGCCGTGCCGTCACTGGGCGCCGGCCCTTGGCGTCAGGTGTCAGCCTTGCATTGATTGCACTATAAGATTGCATTGTAGTGTAATCATGCATCATATCGTGGATAATCCCAGTAGATAATTTTCCGATGTGCTAAGCAGAGGTGCGTAATTTCCATCATATATACGACTAGCTTTTGCTCGCGGCTTCGCTCCCGTTAATTTACGGATCCCTAATTTTTTGATCCCAAAATAGTGTGTTCCTCTGTGGCCGGACCACAGTTTAGTACTCAGGTGCTATAGTTCGAAATAATACCTACCTAAAGTCTACTTTCATCGGAATATATACATATTTTTAGTACCTCAAGAGATATCTTTTTAATTAACAATTTATGTGGTCCGGCCGCCAGGCAGTGCTCTCTGGCCGCGCCACCTCAAATTAAATAAAGTATAATGAACTATTAATAAATCAATATCCCGAAAAAAACTACCTAAAGAGTACCTTGCATACGACAGATATGGTCCAATAAACCCCTTTAGTTAAGGAGTTATTGGTCGTAGGGTGTGGTCCGGCTGGAAGGTATACTCTGCAGCAAGTCAATTTTGCAATATTTAATATTAACTATCCATAAATCAATTTATATAGTAGTACCTTTTCTCTACTCTTCGTTGATACTTTTTTCTCTCAAGAAACTATTCATTTTGATTAATTAATCTTTAAAGTATGTGGCGCGGCTAGGGAGGATTACTTTTAGCAAATATAACGAAATATGCTTTATTTCTTTATGCCAACGAAAACTGCTTAATAAGTACTTTATAAAAAGACCTGGACTTCATCTATAAACTTTTGTTTTTATTACCAACAATGATTTTAAAAAAGGTGCACTTTTTGGTTTTTGTTTACCTATCTACCTAAGAATAGGTAGTTAATTTGACGAAGTAAGTGAAAATTTTGGTTTAAAATCAAATATTAACAATTGTTAATACAAGGTATTGTAAATGACGGAAAAGTGTTTTATATAACAAGTCAAGTTAAGTATACATATTGTATAACAAGAAATAACAAAGAGAAAAAGAGTGTACCAAAACCGCGTATTAAAAATATCGGGTGTATAAAGACCCTTAACGATAACGAAAACCACATATTCTACCCATCATTGGGATCATTTTTTTCTACCAGAACATACCCGGGAAACCATTGGTTTTGGAGATATTGAAGGTCAAAGTATCCATTTTTTTTTTAGTTTTTTCCAAAAACGTATTCTAAGTGATAATACTAAACTTTCTTCTAAACAAGCTTATCAAAATTTTCAATTTTTCCTCACAAATTACGCATTTGAAGTTACAAAAACGCAACGAATATCAAACGCACACGACCGCCTTGGCTCAGCTGTGTGGCCGCTGCACGCATGCAAACGCGCGGCATCGCCTCAACCACAAATTGCGCGCTACAAAAATAGCGTTTTTTTTTTACCAAAAAATAAAAGTCGTTTCCCAGCAATTATTTTTGGTCAATGTAGTTTAGTTTGATGTACAGAGTGCGTAGATTTCGGCTATGTGATGGGTCTTTTTACACCCTGTATAGTCAATGAGTATTACAAATAAAGGAGTTTTGAAGTTATTTTCCAACTTTAAAATGCAAGGCCTAAATTAAAAATGAACATATTGATAAAAATAAGTTATAATTTACAATTTTGCGTATAAAATACAATGAACATATTAACTTGTAATACAAATTGCTTACAAAATATTGGAAGGCGTTTAAATTTATACTAAGTTCCGCAATGTATGAAACCTATTATATTAACAATTTTTTATTGTTTATATTTGATTATGAAAATATATATTTGTTTTTAGTATACTTATTGTTTATTTTAAACCAAAATTTTCACTTACTTCGTCAAATTAACTACCTATTCTTAGGTAGATAGGTAAACAAAAACCAAAAAGTGCACCTTTTTTAAAATCATTGTTGGTAATAAAAACAAAAGTTTATAGATGAAGTCCAGGTCTTTTTATAAAGTACTTATTAAGCAGTTTTCGTTGGCATAAAGAAATAAAGCATATTTCGTTATATTTGCTGAAAGTAATCCTCCCTAGCCGCGCCACATACTTTAAAGATTAATTAATCAAAATGAATAGTTTCTTGAGAGAAAAAAGTATCAACGAAGAGTAGAGAAAAGGTACTACTATATAAATTGATTTATGGATAGTTAATATTAAATATTGCAAAATTGACTTGCTGCAGAGTATACCTTCCAGCCGGACCACACCCTACGACCAATAACTCCTTAACTAAAGGGGTTTATTGGACCATATCTGTCGTATGCAAGGTACTCTTTAGGTAGTTTTTTTCGGGATATTGATTTATTATAGTTCATTATACTTTATTTAATTTGAGGTGGCGCGGCCAGAGAGCACTGCCTGGCGGCCGGACCACATAAATTGTTAATTAAAAAGATATCTCTTGAGGTACTAAAAATATGTATATATTCCGATGAAAGTAGACTTTAGGTAGGTATTATTTCGAACTATAGCACCTGAGTACTAAACTGTGGTCCGGCCACAGAGGAACACACCCCAAAATATAGCCTATAGCACTCAGGGATAACGTAGCTTCCTATTGGTGAAAGAATTTTTGAAATCGGATGAGTAATTTCGGAGATTACCTCCTACATACAAACAAACAAACAAACAAACAAATTCTACCTCTTTATAATATTAGTATAGACTACGTTCTAAGTATGCTTGTATCTTTCTTTTCTTAGTAGGTGAAAAGTATCATGAGTGAATTGATATACAATTTTCATATGTTACCAAAAGGAGAGAGCAGGGATACACTGTTGTACCACATCTTACCGAGTCATTCCCAGGAAAAAAACCTATGACCATTTATTGGTCATATTTCCAAACATCTCGGCCAGCTTCTGATAATTTCTTAATAGAAAATCTCATTAACACTTTGCCAAACCTAGGGGCTTAGGTACTCCCTAATTCCGTCAACGAAGTTAGTCGCCCATCCGAAAGTAGCCCGAAACGTAGGAGTGAACAAAACAAGTGTCAGTTTCAACTTTTCAGACGGGCAAAAACACATCGGTAGTAGGGACAACTGTGAAATCGTGTTGTCATTCATTCTTAGTTCGGGCCTCGAAATATTTGTATGTCCGTAGGTGATAGGGAGTAGGAAACGCTCGTAACTAAGGCCAAAACCACGGACTGCGTGCTTAGGGATCGTAGACCCCCTACTGTGTTTTTAACCATAAGACCAATAAGGAAATATAAAAGTATTTTAATTAATGCCCTAAATTATAGCCGGTCCGGTCATGATATTGAGTGCGTCTTAGTGGCGTCGTTGACTTTGGGACTAATTCTATAAACTTATGTACTTAAAAAAAACAAGTGCATTGCCATTAAATTAAATTCGAGTATTTGAGGATCAATAAATAAACAAAAGCGCAATAATATTAGCTTGCTGTTATCAAAGGGACTACGGAATTGTTTTGATTGTTATCTATAGGGAAATAAACAAAGAATAATTTACGGATCTGTCTACGGAATATGTTGCATATTAAATATTTATTATAGGTAAATATTTACAAGCAGTTTGCTTTTTTTGCCTGTTTGGACATAAATGAAAAATGCAGTACGTGTAAAATAACTTTGCCTCTCTGAAAAAAGCAACAGAACGCTGAAATCCTTCAGAGCGGCTGAGTTATTTTACGCCTACCAAATATCTTTGCCTGTCTGAATTGAGGAACAGAACACTCAAAGTCTGGTATCAGAGAGGCAAACTTATTTTACGCGTACCATTTAGGTAAGCATCTTTTTTTCGAGTTGAAATCCTCATGTATAAATTAACCTTCGTCTGGGGCAGGCATGCATAGACTTATTAGGACTTGGGGCCACTCGAGCGAACTATGAGTAAAAGGCGGGCCACCACAATTAAAAACAATAAAAAAGTTGAAATTAAAAAATATAAGTATCGTAGTGTGGGCTTTTGATAAAATTCAAAATCTTTATTCAGTAGCTAAAGCTGGCCATTACTGATAGAATGCAGTATTTTCATACAAACTCATAAAAGAGTTTAATTCGCTGGTGGGCTGCATGTACATCGACGGAGGGCCGCATGCGGCCCGCGGGCCGCGTTCTGTGCATCCCTGGTCTAGAATATGGGTGGGCAAAATACGGCCCGCGAAGGGTTTTAATCCCGCCCGCCAATCCTCTCTTTTAGAGCAAGAAGGTATGCCCATAACAAATAGCCGTAATACTTAGTTAGTTTTGGCAGAAAAGTTGTAAACATTCTTGCGTATTTCTGGCTCCTGGTGTAAAAAGTTTGCTCACCCCTGGTCTAGGCAATGCGGAGTATGTCGGAATCTAACCGACGAAAACAACCCGGGTAGTCGTCCTTGGCACTAAAGTGGGGCTCCGAGGTCTGTACCGGTGCCCCTCTTGTGCTACGCTTTTGGCAGGACAAAACTGAGTCACCAATGGAAACTGAATTTTGTGACTCTTTATTTGATAAGTGACTCTCTGCTATGAATAAAATCAGTTTAGCCACTACAGTCGTCAAATGACGGCACGCGATGACCCGAACTGCCTACAAAGGCTACAAAACAGACAAACACTGTCCCGAGCTGCCTTCAAAATCTGTCAATGTCAAACTATCGTTGAACCACTGTACTATTTATAATTGTATGGAGTAGGTAGACAGCGATAAGATTATGTAGACGACGTTCATCATGTCGTGCGTTATGCACGCATCTATGTCGTCCACCGTACTCTGTCGGGAAGCAGTATGATTACTTCTGACTGTAGGTACGGTACAGACCGAAAAGTAGACAATAGCAAACTTAATCTGTCCCTTTAGGGCCATTTAGAGTTTGAGGACAGCTACTATAGCGTCAATATTAACATTAACTGTCATCACGCTAATAATTCAGCCCTCATCGAGCTATCTCCCCCCTCAGCAACGCCATAAGCCGAGGTCCGAGTCCCACTAGGGGTCGCCCTTAGTGCTGTTGTTGCAGGTAGTCATGATGTTAGTGTAGTTTATGTTGTTAGCTTAGGTTAAGTATTTTACTACCCTACCATTGGCTGGGGACTCAGCTCTCGCCAATGGTGGGGTTGTAAAATGTGGGCCAACTGTCCGGTTATGTAGAAACGGTGCACAAGGACAACCTATAGCATCGTGGCAGTCGTATCTAGGGGTTGGCCATAGGGGGGCTGCCAGGAGCGTAGGACATAAGGGTACGCAAATAAGGCCCGACGGCCCGACAATAAACACTGAAAAATACCGCAGCAAATCTCGCGTTAAAATATGATGTTGTTTAAATGCAAACGAATCTGGAGTAGAGACTGAGAGCTACAAATTACTGCCTTAATTTTTAATAAAATTATTAATCAAATGCCTTTTTTATTTAGCGTGTTTTTTGATACATTAACCCTTCTTAACCCATACAAGTTACAACACTGATTACATTGACCGAGAATTAGGTGGTAGGAAACTCAGTCTGTCCCTTGTAGACCATTAAGAATTTGAGGACTTATATGCGACGCAACCTGGTGGATCTGTAAAGTTTGCGGAGCGGAGTGGATGATTAACGAATACTTCTTTGCAATAACAAGGTCTTTTCAGAGCTTAATTTTCAGCAATCACCGAAGTATTTATGAGGAAGAAAGGTTGACGATTGATAACAACAAGAAACCTCAATATAAAGAATGTGTTAGCCTACTTTTTAACGCCGTTTACTCAAGAATCTAAATAGGTACGTTGGCGTTATCTCGTCCCATCCACCGTAGATTGCGATTCAGATTTCATCTACAGACACAATAACATGTATTGAAAAATAGCTGCGCCTCGCGGTGTTACGGCTTTCGCTGAAAACCAGCGCTGTTGCTCTGTCTCGTACGTGAGTCATGGCAAATGCTGTGCGATGGCCGTTTTGCGCGGATGTGACGCATATTTTTCACAATAGTTTCTTTTTGGTTTTGTGCATAATTTTTTTTTTGTGCTTCTTGTTGGCGCGAATAAATAATTTTTCTTTCTTCTTTCTTTCTTACCCGCTTTTTTCGGGATAAAAAGTATTCCATGTATTAATCCGGGATGTCAGCTACCTCCATACCAAATTTTATCAAAATTGGTTCATCCGTTTGAGCGTGAAGAAGACAAACATACAAACACACACACTCACAAACTTTCGCCTTTATAATATTAGTGTGATCATTCTCTTGACGTGATCTACTTGGTTTTTAGATAACATAAAAAAATGACAGCCCATTGCTGTTCCACAGCGGGGCCCCTTCGCAGAATGAGAATGGTTTATGCTTAAGTCCACCACGCTTACCTGGGGGGTTACCATGATCTGTTACAGCAGGATTGTTACGAGAGTGGGAAAATGACAGCGCTAGATAGACAGCTCTCTAACGCCATCTCTTACCCACTCTCGTAATAATATAGATCATCTTAACCCCCCTGATGCGGGTTGGCGGTCTACACACACCATCAAGCTTTTTTTAAGACCTCTCCTATGTGCAAGTTTCCTCACGATGTTTCATTTGTGTGATAATCAAATTATGATCCACACATGAATTTGAATAGACAGAGATGCGGGCCGGGACAGGGGTGCGCACTCCGTGGGTGCTCGTGGGCTCCAGCACTCACGAGAGGTAGATAGTGGGTGTGGAGCACCCATGACATCAAAACTGATCAGTAATTGGCTTTGGGCGCTATCTCTACAACCTCATCCACCGCGGTTCAAGACGTGTACTACTTAAGTAGGTTGCGTTTACTTGCGATTAGGAACGTACGCGTTAGTTTGGTCATTGCTAACACATTCGAGTCCACCACACTTTTCATAGAGCTCATACGCCATCCCGCCATACATATTGCTAGTGGACCTTCCAGGAGGGTCCACGACATTACGTTTGCGCTAAGAGTGAACCCTCGAGGAGGGTTCATGGCATTAGGTTAAAAACCGTGAAAAATACGCTACTACGTCGTAAAATAGTTGTTTGGTTGTTTCATGACGGTGAATTTTCCAAGAAAAACCTACATTTAAAATGAGCCCTCCACGAGGGCACCCGGCATGGCGAATGCGACTACAGGGTGCCCTCCTAGAGGGCACCCGGCACTGAACGTGCTAAACAAGTCATCAAATGGTCTTGACCTCCCACGAGGTTTTCTAAAACCGGCTCCTGAGAAGGGTTCTAACTCAGACTCTCCTACATGGAAGCCGGAAGGCAAGCGTTCAACAGCTAGGCTACATTTGCTTTGGTTTTTACAATAAGATGAAAATCATCATGAATCTTTGGTTTCTACGTTTTATTGAAAATCATCATGACTTTTTGATTTCTACGTTAAAAAATGAAAATCATCATGACTTTTTGGTTTTTACGTTGAGATGAAAATCATAACGAATGTTTGGTTTTTTAAATGGAATATCTCATTCAGTTATGAATGTTATGATCTTATCTAACTAGAGTACATTGCATAATATTGTATCAGACTACCGTCAGCTTATTTTGAAGTGAATAAAGGCTCATTTACACAGAGATAATTTCTCGAAGCGAGTCTCATGCTATCTCTGTTTTCATCGTAGAGAAAGACGAAGACAGAATCCCCCTTATTACAAAAGATGGTCTAAGAAGAACCTAGGGGGATCCCTTCTTTTCGCATATTGTTCTTTGTCCTAATATACTTCGGCATAACGATTTTGGCACAATTTTTTTTGGCATAATAATACTTCGGCATAATTTTTTTAGGCATACATTTTATGTTGGCATAATCATCTTAAAGACTAATTTGTTTTGGCATAAATTTGATTCGCATAACGTTAGTAGGCCTAATGACTATTAGCATAACGTTAGTTATGATAATCAGAAATGTTTTTACCATTGTCTAATAATCTAGTCGCAGGCGCACCCCGACACGGATAGGTTAGGTTCGAAGGGGATGATGGGGGCTAGAGTGAGCGAGCGAAGCCCCCGTCATCCCCTTCGTGTTAGGTTACTTTAAACCCTGCAGACAGAAATAGGAGCCCCGCGCGGCGGGGCTCCGTCGACTCTGCTTTGGAGCCTCAACCTTACAAACATCCCCTTAAGTTTTTATTGTGAAAATGAAAGTAGGTGACGAATAATCGTCTACCGTATAGGTACCTATAAAAATATGTTTTAATATCATTATGCGTAAATAAATTTATGCTTTAGGATATTATGCTTAAAAAAGTTATGCTTTAGAACTTTATGCTTAATCACTATTATGGTTAGAGAAATTATGCTTAAAAAAATTATGCGTAAGCTGTTATGCGTAATTATATTATGCGAAAATATAATTATGCCAAACAAAATTATGCTAAGTTATATTAGGTCTTAAAATTTTATGCAAATGGATAGGGAACCGAACCTAGGTTTTAAAATAGCCCCGTCTCGTTGTTATATGACATAAGAAAGTGATGGGTACCTATGTTTTAAACCTGGGTTTACCTTAGTCTTGGTTTAAATCATCTTTTGTAATAAGGGGGAATGAGTCTCGCTTCGAGAAATTATCTCCGTGTAAATGAGCCTTAAACTTAGAAAACCATCACGCCCGCTTTTCCTGAAGGTTTAAGCAGTGGTGTCGTCGTGCAGCACAAGCACGTAGGCGCTTTAAAAAAAACTAGGCAATACAAACCATAGCAGAAGAATGGTATAGAAGGATGGCCCATCAGAGGAAGAACAGCAGACAGAAGTAGACTCCGAGATCGAAATCAGTTGGGATTGGGACCTAAACACGATGAAATGGTGATTACCTACTGTTCACTCAAAACTGATGGAATATTACTTTCCGTATCCGTTTGTTTCGAGTTTGCCGTTACTTCCCGCTGCGCTTCCCGTACCTCATCTCAGGGGGCCTACTCCTTAAGTCCGTCAACGAAGTTAGTTGCCCGTCCGAAAGTAGCCCGGAACGTAGGAGTGAACAAAACAAGTGTCAAGTTCAACTTTTCGGACGGGCAAAAACACATCGGTAGTAGGGACAACTGTCAAATCGTGTTGTCATTCATTCTTAGTTCGGGCCCCGAAGTAATCGTATGTCCGTAGGTGATAGGGAGTAGGAAACGCTCGTAACTAAGGGGCCGTTCGCGTATTACGTAAGCACTATGGCGGGGTGGGGGCGTCTTTGTTTTGCTTATTTTGGATGACATGGGGGGTAGGGGAGTCTAGATGATGATTACGTCATCGGTAGTTATTTACTTTTTTACACGAATGGCAACCCTCACATTGTCTATGCGTGAAAACGAAATGCATTTTCGGAGATTCCCGCAAATAATGCATACGTTTAATCTCTATCCTAAATCTATTTTCTTATTTTTTAAATTATAACTAATGTTATATAATTATAATATAAAAAAAAAAACATTTATAATTGAAAAATGTTTACGTAAGCATGGGGGGAGGGGGTAAGAGCTTTGCTTACTTTTGCTGACAAGGGGGATGGGGGGGGTAAATAATTGTAATAAATCTGCTTACGTAATATTTGAACGGCCCCTAAGGCCGAAACCACGGACTTCGTGCTTAGGGAGTAGACCCCCAGGTGATAGGTGACACGGTGATACCCACTTAGTACAGAACATAATATACAATGTGTCCGGTTATGGACTAGCCATATTCTAGGTACTTATATAGCAACTATTCTAGTACACAAATACACTACACACTAGGGTCCAACCCACTTCTCCGCTATTTGGCAGCCATTTTGCTTTTTTCTTGAGATTTTGTCTATGTTATAGTTAAGAAAATGTGAACCCATTGTATCGTAATGTAAACGATATATATATAGATAATATAGTTAGCAGTTTACTGGCGAGACATGAAGGGTCTCCAGCCAATGGGGGGGGGGGGAGTAAAATACTTAACCTAAGCTAACTACTTGTACTACACGTCACATCATGACTACCTGCAACAACAGCACTAAGGGCGACCCCTAGTGGGACTCGGACCTCGGCTTAGGGCGTTGCTGGCGGAGGCTTGGGGGGGGGGAGACAGCTTGATGAGGGCTGAATTATCGGTGTGATCTAGTCCATGACCGGACACATTGTATAATACAGGTATCTATGTACCAGATTAGTGATTCAATATGATACTTAAAATTAATATGGCAGCGATGCTATCGGTACAGTCAGCAACGAAAGTCCATGAACAGATACTAATTTACAAAACACCTAAACACTAAAACAGACCATAAATCACTTACCAGAATAGAGTACAGAATAAGGTTATCATTTCAATGTTTCAAAAACGCTAAGCATTAATATGTTATAAGTCGCTAAACATCATTACAGCATAAGTCGATTACTATCATTTTACCGTAAGTCGCTAAACATCATTACAGCGTAAGTCGGTTACTATAATTTTATCGTAAGTCGCTAAATATGTTATGCGCGAGTTTTTTAACTTGATAATGCATGAGTTGTTGAATCTCATAATTGAATACAAGATAGGTACTACAGAATTACCTTTTTTGCGCAATTACGAAGCTGATCAATTTAATTTGCTGTCAAATCTTATGTCAACGAATGTGATTGGTTGACCTAACATCGTTCTGATTTATTTCAGAATTAAACAGTTGTGATCATGTGGTTTTTAAGGTAAATGCTGTTATTTTATAGTAAAGCCTACAAAAATGCCTACAAATTAGTGATGTTAGGCCGAGGCCCCATGTCCACGGTGCGGCGCCGCGCCGCAACACGGCGCCGCGCACGGTGCCGTTTACGGCGACACGGCGTGGTGTACGGTGCACCGCACGCACATGAGTACGCACGTTAGTTCCGTGGCTGGCGTAAATGTGACATGTCTAAAATTGCAATTTTTCAGGGCGACCATTTTAAAGTTTTAACCTCTTCTGGTAAACCGGTAAATTAGTTTAACGTATGTATTTTAGTTGTTTTAAAATATACAGGATGTTAACGAATTCGTGTAATTCCTTAAAACCATATGATCTGCTACTGGTGTAGATTTTCCCGGCATGGAAATAAGGCAGATTTAAAAAAAACCTTTTTTTTTCATGCTGTACCTATGGCTAAGTGATCGAATCTAAACCACAGGATTCAGTAAAATACAAATGTAAATGACGTCAACGTCAAAATCCAAGATGGCGGCTGTGAAATTTTACAAGTTATGCATCATTGGTTTCGTTTCCGTGGTTTTCGGGGGGGTGCTGATGACGAAAATGAGGTCAACGTCAAAATCCAAGATGGCGGCTGTGAAATTTTACAAGTTAAACATCATGGCAAAACCGAACGCACGTATAATATGCTACTGTTCGTACTGCCAGTGGGTCTCTGTAGCAGTATGGATTCGACCTTTTGCCAGTGTGTTATCGCTGTAAGGTGTACAGTGTCCTGTGACACTATTAAGATTAAAATGCAGGCATTGCAATTAAAGGCAGGCGGTGAGCTACTAAAAAATGTAACGCGTATGGCTTTCTATACCAGCGCACGCATTAGCGGTTCTTTTTAAAATGACTTTTAAAACGTATCGTGCTAGATTTTGGCTAAAGACTTTTAAATTCGATGCGATTCGATGATAACTGGCTACTAAAATCAGGCTACAGTGCATGTTCATAGATAAGCTGTATGGCGCTTTTAGCATTTGAAAAAAAAGGGGTGCATGAAAAGAGCCTCCATGAGTGACGATACTTCAGTACGTCCGGCGCACCCTGGGCAGTCAGCCTCGTTACCATCCTTGCTGACTGGCTAATCTTTTCACCACGGCATGAGCTATTCTTGTATAGCTCGTGCCGACACGATAGAAAAAGAAGCATTATATATTAGAATCATATAGCAACTCAGTGCGTGCTTAGTCGGACTGATTTTAAATCGTCAGATATCTTTTAACCGAGTAATTAAATTGACGTTTAACAGATTTTGTACTTTTTTGAGCACGGTTATCAATCCGAAACATGGTTAAAATGAACCGAGGTATTTTGTAGGTATTTATTACGAATTCAATTCCTGAAGATATACTAATATAGAAAATGTAGCAAATTAAAATGTCAGTTTCATTCAAACTGATTGTTTCGAATTTACTGGCTTTCGCGTGGAATAAATACTCGTTTCAATTTCCTTACGATGTTTTCCTATAACTTGACTATCAGATTATATTATAAACAAAAGACACGTCAATGACGTCACGCACGAAATGAAAGGGATATAGCTATATGAAGAAAAAGAAAAAATGCTGTATTGACACAATAGTACACATTGTATCTATTTTTGAACTTTTAATTTATGACTCTAAGTACAATCAAATACAATTCATTTTACGTTGCCATCCTGATTTTCTGAATAACGTGTTGCTTAGTTACCTTTGAATGTTTAGCTTGACCTTTAGTTTGTAAATAAATATTTGACATTTTGACTGCTCAGATATATTTGGAGATTATGATGCTCAAAACAATTTGAACAGTTTTGTTGCATAGCTGTTTTTGGTATCTTGAATGTGTTTAATTATTTGGACACCTGAGTTGCTCATCTACTTCTGAAACTATCTATAAAAACGGCAAAAAAATCACGTTTGTTGTATGGGAGCCCCCTTAATTATTTATTTTATTCTGTTTTTTAGTATTTGTTGTTATAACGGCAACAGAAATACATTTTTTGAAAATTTCAACTGTATAACTATCACGGTTCATGAGATACAGCCTGGTGACAGACGGACGGACGGACAGCGGAGTCTTAGTAATAGGGTCCCGTTTTACCCTTTGGGTACGGAACCCTAACAGGATCGCATGTAAACATATCGTAAACTCGTAATTGTTTTTTAAATATTGTGATATTACTGTCTAATATATTTTTATGTTCTGTATTTTATTATGTATGAGATGCCTACACATTATTGATATTTGTTTTATACTAGAAATAAATAAATATTGTCCTTGTTTTTAATTTCAATATGTATTAATATTCGTTTATTCATTGTAAGTACTTATTAAATTATATTTTTGAATACATACCTACGTTATAAAAACAAAAACAATCCACGTTTAAAAATATAAAAAAATAGTAGCCCATCGGCACGCGGCATCGGAAATAGGGTCCAAGCTACCGGCGGGGCTCCAGAGAGAGGAACTTCCTAACAAAATGCGCCGTGTCCAGAAGTACCTCTTTCTGAATCAAACCCTTGATTCAGCTGCCTATTAATAGTATTTAAATTATATTTAATTTATATTCTGAACTAGTAGCTGTGTTTATTTGGCAATGTTTTGATTATAAAAATACGGTGCGCTGCGCTTCGCCAGATAGTGGCTTGGAGCAAACGGGTTTAACGAACAGGAAATATAGGAAATTAGCTATGCTCAGCGACTTTTGTATTTATTACAGATCATACAATTTTGTCGGTAGTAATGTACAGCAATTAATGGTTTAACCGAGTTCAGCGACTTTTGTGATTCAATTATGACAAGTTGTTTTATAATTTGCTTTGGTCAGTAACTTATGATAAATAATAATGATTACAAAATATTGGAAATAAATTATGTTCAACGACTTCTGTTGCTGACTGTACCACCGATAGCATCGCTGCCATATTTTGATTGGCTGTCATAAATTAAAAGTACTTTTTATCTTAATTTTTTATTAGGTTTAAATTTACTTAAATTTTTGTAGTATAACTCGTATATTATGAATTATTTTATTGACACATTTTAAAAACATTTTAATCCATATGAACAAATAATAAATACACCATGAGCCTGAGGTACCCGAAAGATTTTAACCATCGATTCCGATGTCTATGCATGCTCGACAGCATAAAATGTATAAGTATGTTTGATAATTTTTATGTTTTTATTGTTTAAGCAGTCATTGTGTCCTTGGATTAATAAAAAATATTTTCTTTCTTTCATTGGTCAACGGTCCGATACTCCGATAGATGCACAGAGTACTTAAAGGTATAGGAAGTTAATTTAGGTATTTATTTGAAGCAGGAAATCTGCAGGTAGCCTATAGGTTTCTTAAAAGTAGTCAGTCGAGGCCTGCCGGGGTTGCGGTGCATGCAGCTGTGAATCCCGCGACCCCGGCCAAGGGTCAGGAGAAGGAACACCGTGGGTTTTTAGCCGGTAAGAGTCCGGTATAACCCTTCGCCTGCCCCAGACGAATGGTGTCCATTGAGGATATTAATTCGACGATAAAAAAAGGATTAGTATGTTGTAGGTGGAAGTTGAAATGTGTTTACGCATCTTGAAGACATTCTGTTAGGGCACAGCTCACAGGTCTGAAGGGGGCGCAAAAATCTCGTCATTCCTGCGATAGAGGGCATTTTAGAGGGCGCAGAAGGTAAGAAACACGCACCGGGCGCACTTAAAGGCTAGTTACGGCTTACGGCATTGCTTGGAGAGTTCAACGGTGGACTTTGATAGACAAAGTTGACAGTCAAATTGAAGAGAATTGGAAGGAAAGTGTGCCCAAGCGGCTGACATCAGTCTGGATTAATACTAGGTATCCATGCGCTTCGGGTGAAATATTTTTTGCGCCCTTTATTTTTACTATTCATTAGTAGATAGGTAGGTACTCTGCCGCGACTGACAGACAACGTTACTGTTTTTGATCAAGTTTGTTTTAACTCTGATTTGTTTTTCAAGTCTGATAATTAACCGACTTCAAAAAGAAGGAGGTTCTCAATTCGTCTGAATGTTTTTTTTTTGTTTAACACATTCGAGTCCACCACACTTTTCATAGAGCTCATACGCCATGCCGCCATACATATTGCTAGTGGACCTTCCAGGACCTTTCTCGGCATTACGTTTGCGCTAAGAGTGAACCCTCGAGGAGGGTTCCTGGCATTAGGTTCAAAACCGTGAAAAATACGCTACTATGTCGTAAAATAGGTGTTTGCTTTTTTCATGACGGTGTATTTTCCAAGGAAAACCTACATTTAAAATGAGCCCTCCACGAGGGCACCCGGCATGGCGAATGCGACTACAGGGTGCCCGGCACTGAACGTATAAATTGTCCGCATATGTCCTAACGAAGTTGTTCATTTTCAATCGATATATTCGTGGGTTAAGTTACCTTACTAGCGCGCCGCGCTCCTTTGGCCCTAGAGCCCCGGGCGACCGCCCGGGCCACCCGCCCCTAAAGCCAATGCTGCTAACACTGGAAGATTGGGTAGGTACTAGGTATTACCTATTTTTCAAAAACCGGCCATGTGCGTGTCGGGCCACGCGCAGTAATAGAGTTCCGTAGTTGCACAATAATGCGGACTAAGAAGAGGGCTTAGTAATTTTTCAATGGAATTTGTACGAAATTTTTACTTTTCCGGTTGATCGTCTATTACTCGTAAACTTTTAAAGCCTACTTAGCTGTGATTGTTTTCCTTTTAACTTCGTTGTATATAGGTACTACTAACTAGGTACCGTGGACAGGACCTTTGACTCTGACTAAAACTAGCACTTTAAAGCTTAATAAATATTTCAGAAACGGTTCCCTTAATTGAAAAAATAGTCACTACAAACCCGAAATATTTTTGACAGACCTATCCAACAACACCAAACACCGTGGGGTAGACGAGAAAAAAAAAACATCCTTACTTTAAGTGTAAAGGATGAAAACTAAAAAAAAAAACATGATTTTATTTTACCACTTTATCGGCTTGATTAATATGTATATCCATGCCAAATTGTAGCTTTCTAGTACTAAGGGTATCCGAGCTATGCTGCGGACGGAAGGACAGACAGACAGACAGACGGACGGACATGGCGAAACTATAAGGGTTCCTTATTGACTACGGAATCCTAAAAAGAGGTACTCATTACCTAATTAATCAGCTTATCGCTGTACACTGTTACTCATAGGAAAGTCATGCGGATTACGGAAAATTGTGGCGTAGTGGATAGGCCAAAGTCCGTAGTCCGTCCA
Organism: Amphipyra tragopoginis; assembly: GCA_905220435.1. Taxonomy (NCBI): domain Eukaryota; kingdom Metazoa; phylum Arthropoda; class Insecta; order Lepidoptera; family Noctuidae; genus Amphipyra; species Amphipyra tragopoginis. The sequence goes on from HG992010.1 coordinate 24,907,904, forward strand.
TTCTCAATGACTAATTCAAAAGCGGATCGTAAGAGGCGACGAACTTCCGGAAAACGGTAATAGGCTCGCCACAAATTACATGAGACTTAACACGTTAACTGTCCCCAAACAATTTTTGGATATGCTGAAACGTCCAAAGCAGTTTTTGTTATATTTTGTTTCAAATGGAAACAAAGTACTTAACTATGTAAGTATCTTTTCTTTTTTTCTATTCTTTGGTGTTCTTTGACAAGTCCTGACAAATACAGCAACTTTTAACTCAGAAGTCCATGAAGTTAGAGCTCATAGAAAAGACAGGTGTCCGTGACAGCCTGACAGGTGACGTAACGGACCCACACGGCGTGTACTGTATTCGGTACACCTAGCCATCCGTCCGGGTTTCCCCGGATTTGTCCTAGTTTAGAGGGCGTCCGGGGAGCGTCCGGGCGGGGCTTCATATATAGTCCGGGTATAAAAATTTAAAGTTTTGGGTCGCCCCGCGACACACGCACTGACCGACGAAACGACTCGCTAAACAACTGTTTTATATTACACTATGTTTAAAAAAACCTGTTGACATTTCCTGGTTCTGGGCTCTGAAATCCGGGGTTTTCACGCGTCTTGTCCTGGTTGCCTAATTTTAGAGATGGCAACCCTAGTTAGTACACCGGACAGGGGGCTTACCATGACCTCTTAAAGCAGGGCAGAAGTTGCCTGGAAGTTGAACTGCCCTGCTTTTTTGTACTATGACATCGTTAGAGCAGGCCTGCGGCAGGCCTGCTACGTTGACGTTTACGAAATCCGTTCACCTGTTTTTTTTGTATAGACTTTTCGTACCATGAACAAGCTTATCCGTTCAACTTGGTTGAATAGTCGTTCACCTTTTGTACTGTCATGGTACGATTTTTAGCGATTCAGAAGCAGGCCTGCTTTTGAACGGATATTGACTGGCTGGCATTTGAACGTTTTCTTAAGACGTCATGGTACCCCAGCTAACGTGTTAATATCAAAGGCGAAACGTGGGTGTACAGTCTCCTGTAAAAGGAGGAAACACTTCCGCTTACCCCTTCGGAGATTACAAGTGTCAGTAGATACAAGGTGTAACTTAAACAACACACAAACTAAGGGGTCACTGTACTCATCATTATGAACAACTTTTACTATGGGACCAAACCTGAAATCGCGAAAAAAAAAAGCTGCTGTTCCCTACATTTATGTTCGCATAACTTGTCAAAATGTATGGAACAACGGATTTTTTTTTTCGCGATTTCATGTTTATTGACTTTATTGGTTATTAGATTGACGCCAACTTGTAGTTCAAGTTACAATCATATTGTAGCGAAAAGTTGGTCTGAAGTTGGTAGTAATTTATCTCAAATTAAAGAAAATTTCTGCGCAGCAAACTTTTGCTGAACAACTATCTGGGTGCTTTGTTAATGATGTGTTGAACTATGATATCAACGCTATTGGATGAGAAATAAAAAGGCACCGGATTACGGCATTTTGGGGCCCCCCATCAGGCCGGGGGCCCTAGGCTCATGCCACTCGTGCCTTTATGGTAAAGACGGAACTGCCTAACGGTGAATTTTACAGAAGTAGTCCATTGAAGAAAAACATTTTCAACTCCAATTTGTTCGAGCGTTACATCGCCTCTTTTGACCTACTCTCAGTTATTCAGGCCATTTATGTGACATAGTGCTAGCATACCTACCTGCCTACATTTTTAAAGTAAACAATTAAGGACAAGTTGTACACCTCGTCATAACTAACAATAGAGCAAGTAGCGGCCGTGTGAACAAAACCATTCATTTAGAATAAATGACCGATACCGTTATCAAGAAAATAAATGAAAAATACGCCATTAATCGGCTGCGTTTCACATGACTTGGCCGAATAAAGTTATCATCACAACGTTAATTGTAAACGCACACATTTTTTTTATCATACTCGTTTCTATTCTGATAAGATTACAGTGTCATATGGCTCACAACAGCGCCACCTCTACAGCTTTCACTGAGCGTACCTTGTAAATACAACGTTTTATTGTGATAATGTAAAAAAATACTTTAATAAGTGATGGTGCAGTGTTTTGTTATTGTTTGTGCGAAATGATAGACCCTCGTTCGGTTTCCATCATGTCTACTATGCAAAACGCAAGGGCCTTGGAATACCACAGCGGTGGTGACACTTATCCCAGGAGTAGATCTTCATCTTGGTCACTACGGCGGATGCAGAACGGCTTGTCAAGACATGAGCCGAGATATTCATTACAGCATCAGGTATAGTCTTACTCCATTATATTGGATTAAAGATCGGAATGTTTAGTAAGAAAAGATTAATCTTTGACACCATTATAACAATAGAGATAAGGAAATTTGTTTAGTTCTTACTATTAAAACAAGGCCTAGAATCCCTGATATAACACATTGCCCTTGCTTTTTGTGGTAAAGAAACTAATTGAACGCGAATCAACAACTTACATTTTTTTTGCTATGCTTACCTCCATTGATATGGTAATTATACTCTTTGACTTCAATTAATTAAAACCAACCATATTCATGTAACTAATGCATCTGGTTTAAAAAAATGAGACCCAATTTTCTTTTTACTTTTTTCCCTCATCTTTTTTGTATAAATAAACAAAACATCCACAAGCATAGTCGCGAATTTTGTTTTACTGCGCATAACGGAGCGTAATGCGCAAATGAATCACTTGGAGAAATGACGCCGCGTTTCTGTACGACCGATCTAGTTTTTTAAGCATTAATATTTAGCAGCTTACCGATAATTTGCTTAGTACGAAGAAGATGACACATATTCAATGCTCTAAAGTAAACAGGGTACTGGAATGCGCGACTAACTGTCATGTACAGCCTGTCACAGAAAATAATTATTATCCCCCGTGATATTTTAGTTTTTTTATTTGTGTATCGCGTATTTCTAGATAATTGTTGCAGTTTTGGTGTTTAGATTTTTATATTGTCGCCGTAACAACTGTTACTGATGTTGATTAACTGTAGAAGACTCTGTAATCTATTGGCGAACAACAATTAAACGAACGTGTCACTATTATTTTACAAACAGTTGTTTTCAACCGATACGTCGCTATAGGAATGTGAATCGTGTCTAATTTTATTTAATTATTAGTATATTTTCACATGGGTGATGGCTTGGCAGTCGGACACTCGTGTAAGTTGTTCAAACTGAAATTTCTTTATTCCTTGAAACTCGTATGTATTTCTTGTGAGTTCTTCATATTTTACCGATAATACATACACGTCCTTGTGAACGATTTACATTTTAATGCGTTTTATTTTGCGGAACGAGGTGATTTAATTTATTCAGTTGCGTTTTTGTATGACAATATTGTGTTTTAAAGTTTGGTCATAGAGTGGTCAGTCTGGGTTGGTAGATGAAGGCTGGTTCATAATCAGATTTGCCCTTCAACTCCACTACATGGCGTTATGTGCATAACACAGATAATTTTAGTGCTATTGGTGTAATAAGTAACAATGGTGTTTTTTGTTGGATGGTGTTTATAAGGTTGTCAGTATTGTGTCACTTTGTTGAAGAATTAGTCATTTATCTTTATAAATAATATGTGTAAAACTTTTCTAATAACATGTGCTGTATCCTTACATGACTAAAACTAACATTACTCACATGTCCTACAGTCTTATTAGAAAAACCATAGAATATCTACCCTCTTTTTTTTCTTAAATTTTGATTCTCATCAAATTGCAACCTTGAGTATCCATCATCAATATTGTATTAGCCAAAGACTTTAAATGTGTGATTAAAGATGTTACAAAGATAACTGAATTCATTCACACTGAGTTCAATAGCCTGTTAGTATCACAAACTATGATAGATAGTCCATTGGATACTTTAATTATACATTTCAGTTTATAGATGTAAAAATACTGAGACAAGTGTGATTCTAAGTGTATTCCAATACAAAAAAGTGTACATATCATAACAAAAAACAAACAAGAACTAAAAAATGTTCTATGTTTTTGTTTTGAACCAGTTCAATGTTTATATATCTGTATAACAAGATAGATAGGTTTCTTCTTCACAGCATAAACACTAGGAAGCAGTGAAGGGAGTGCTTTTTTGTGGGCTATCTATTGTTAGTCTGACGTTCAAAAAGAACAAAGTAATTCTAGTCTATTTTGAATAAATGAGTTTTGAGTTGAGTTGAGTTGATAGAAACTTAACAACTTCTTTTTATATCGGAAAATGTTTCTGTAACATGAAAAGAAAGGAATTCAACAAATTTTTGTTTCGTAATCTACATGAGACACATTCATATTTATGATCAGTTATGGTTTACTTATGTGCATTTTTCGTAATGGCCCAACTAGTTTAGGACCTAAATGGAGCCCATAATCATGAGCTGAAGAACAGCGAGGCTGCGAGTCATACATTGTATTAATTTAATTGTATGAATTGTATCCTTTTGTTATCTTATTGTAAGGAATTTACATGTTTGCTAGTCCCATAATAAGATTCAAGTATTAGGGCATGTATTTGGGATGTGTGCAAGTTGGCAAACCTCCCAAACCATAACAATCCACTGCATAACATGGGCTTTTCATGATAAAGTCAAGCAAAGGAATATTGTTATATAATTGACACAAGGCAAACAAACCTGTGATCCCAGTACTAGCAAGACAATTAGAAGACTATCAAACGTAACGTCACACCCTATATGTTTACCAGACACTACCAACAATTATGACAAACGCGGTACCTGAGGCGGTATGCAGGCGGGGAGGCCGCATTCCACCCTGTTAAATGTCTTGGTCGGGTAGTACTTATTAGAGCAAAGGAGGCTACTATCCTCTTGATGAAATCCTTTAGTCGTCTTTAACTACATCTATGGAAAGATGGAAGGGTGGTGAAGGTGACGGGGACACGCACACGGTCTGCACCCCCTCACTCGGGCTGCAACCCAGCACACAGTCTGCACCCCCGCACACGGTCTGCACTAGGGTTTTCGCGTTCCCGGCCTTTTTGAGTTCCCGGGAATCGGGAATTTTTTCTCTTAATTCCCGGGAATTCCCGGGTACCCGGGAATTTTCATGTTTTTTGTATAAATATAGTTCTTCTCGTATACTTCAGCTTTAAACTTGTGTAAGTACTTTAAACATGTTATATTGATAAATTGTCTAACATACCAATCGACTTTTCTTGTAAAAATACAAATTCTTACACTTATTTAAAAAAAAAAATTGAAATTCGTGAAATACCTTAAAACCACATGATCTACTACTGGTGTAGAATGACTGAGCACGGGATTTAAATTGATTAAAAATAAAATATAAACTTTTTTTTCTTGCGGTATCGATATTATTATGTGATTGAAACTTAACCAGCTAAAGGTATAAATAAAAACAAAGCTAAATTAAAATTTTATGCGTTAGAACATTTCGACGCCACTCATCAATGAATGAAAGCACGGTGACACAGCTGGCTAGCACGACTAGCACGAAATCGCTCTTTGCAGGCGGTTAACTCGGGTGCAAAAAGGGCTCGAAAATAAAACTTTTTTTTTTAAATAATCTCTTTTGTATTTAATATGAAAACCATTTAGGGTTAATCTGTGACCAGTAGATCACGCTGTTTGAAGAAATTACACGAATTCGTTTACACGCTGTATATTTTCATTATTAATCTCGAAACTATTACACAAAAGATAAGCATTGTGAATAAATTTCTACAAAAGAAACATTTACAAAAAAAATTCAAGCGTTTAGAATTTGTTTACTAAACAGAGACAAAAGTACTGTGTGCCGACATCACGATACATTTACCCCATTCTCTTTCTTTTCTTTTCTTTTAAAAAAACGTTGCCCCACACTAAGATTTCTCTTGTATCGTGGGTGCGTTTACAGACACAAATCTCACAAACAAACGCCCAGACCCAGAACAACCATCTGTAGGCCATACAAATTCTAAGTTCACACCATGCAGTACAATGTCCATTTCACTCGAGAGAGACAGAAAATGCTCTAAAATCTTCGGAAGAGTGTAGACCCTTCATTTTTCATCATCATTTCTTCATTTTAAATAATTCCCGGGTACCCGGGATTTCCGCCAAATAATTCCCGGGTCCTAAAATCCCCAAATTCCCGGGAATTCCCGGTTCCGGGTACCCGGGGCGAAAACCCTAGTCTGCACCCCACAAACACGGTCTGCACCCTCGCACACGGTCTGCACTCCCGCACACGGTCTGCACTCCCGCATACGGTCTGCACTCCCGCACACGGTCTGCACCCCCGCACACGGTCTGCACCCCCGCACACAGTCTGCACCCCCGCACACGGTCTGCACCCCACAAACACGGTCTGCACCCTCGCACACGGTCTGCACTCCCGCACACGGTCTGCACTCCCGCACACGGTCTGAACTCCCGAACACGGTGTGCACCCCCGCACACGGTCTGCACTCCCGCACACGGTCTGCCCCCCCCGAACACGGCCTGCACCCCCGAACACGGTCTGCACCCCCGAACACGGTCTGCACCGAACATACGAACGGAGATTAGGTCCCAAATAATTCTAGTAGCTTATTTGGCAAATCCCTGCCCGTCCTCCCCTAGTGCCCCCCCCCCCCCCCCCCAGAAAAAAAAGTCCTTTGTCTGTCCTTGAGGGGTGACCTACGATTTGCAACCCTTTGTTAGGTATATATACCACTGTCTGCCCTTATATAATACAACTCCCCTGTGGTAAAGTTTTATGTGGTGACTCAGTAATTACAGGTGGTTGTTAATTTAATTAGTTTAGTAGAAACATATTTGTCTATAATTACAGCAGGTAATAATGTTAATAATACTATAATAGAATAATAACTGGTTGATAGTATAAAAACTATGGAGCTTCAGAGCTCCTGGTACAGTCAGCATCAAATATATTGGGATAACTAAAGAAATTATACTTTATCTCAAGGGGATAAAATTCTTGTCAGAATGATAGTTGTCGTGTACTGTGTTCATTCTGAAACAATCCTTGTAACATTGAGATATAGTTTAATTTTTTTAGTTGTTCAGGTCATTTTGAACAGTCTATTCGTCCCGATATACATATTTGATGCTGACTGCATTCATTGTCAAAGGGTCAAACAAAGGGTAACCCTTGATCGAGATAGGTTTTGCAAATAGCTTTAGAAATCACGTACTGCACGTGCGTACGCACAGTTTGATATGCGCATAGTTTGATATACACACGGTTTGATGAGCCGCAACTAGTATCTATTTCGAGCTATGTCCGAACTGATAAGTAGCCTAAAATCCATCCAAAATTTAAGTTCTGGGCACTTGTCGGTGCAATCTCCATCTTTCTCTATCCAGAGCCAATTTCTTCAGTTCTCTGTATGTTATCACTTTTGTCTTTTCCTTCAATTGGTCTGTGTACTTTCTTCTTGGTCTACCTGGTTTTCTCTTTGCTTGTAATTTACCCTCTATGATGTATAATATTAGATAGCAATAAAGCTATACCGTATTCAGGGAGCCGTGAGATAAAGGTAAACAACATTTGACTACTCTTAATAAAAAGATTTTCTGTAAAATATTTCAAAACATTAATTTCTAACAAAAAGAAATTATGTGATGTTAATTTACTTAAAACTCTTCTTCCTGTAGTAAGTTTAGAATTTATCATTGGCTAGTTTCGTATTTCACTAAAAAGAGTCATAGTAAGATTGTTTACATTATGTCTCTTATCTACTTGAATACGGTATATGTAGACCAAGAAGAAAAACCGGCCAAGTGCGAGTCGGACACGCGCACGAAGGCAAAACGGAAAAAAAACATGTCTGTTGTGTGGGGGCCCCCTTAAATATTTATTTTATTCTGTTTTGTAGTATTTGTTGTTATAGCAGCAACAGAAATACATCATCTGTGAAAATTTCAACTGTCTAACTATCACGGTTCATGAGATACAGCCTGGTGACAGACGGATAGACGGACAGACGGACGGACAGCGGAGTCTTAGTAATAGGGTCCCGTTTTACCCTTTGAGTACGGAACCATAAAAAGGCCTAAAATACCAAGCTATTTTTGAATAAGAACAATCTAGACATTATCTCTTGCAACAGGCTCCCTTCTAGACCGTTTCTGCCACCAGATTCAGAACGATTCGATTAATCAGTTGTCGAAAGATTTGGTAACCTATCTCTTTTTCTCTCGTTACAAGAATCGTAGACGGAATGAGATAGCAAATCGAATCAGTCGACAATTGCTTATCGAAAAGGTTCTGAATTGGGGGGCTGGAGCTGTAGAAAGGAATTTGTGGTACATTTTCTTCACTGCCTGCATACATCAGGCAGCAAATATGGCTGGCCGTATACATAAAGGAAGCAGGTAACCAGCGCCGACCTACCAGCGCTTATCGGTACTGGTCCGTGCAGGTAACCGCTACATAAAGGAAGCGGGTAGAAGCAGGGGCTGTACAAACAAAAAATCGCGTTATTCCTTTGCAAATAAAGCAATAAATAATGGTCCACCAGATCTGATCGGAGCAGTTCGGAACTTGTCGGCGACGTTCGGAGCTTGTCGGCCCGGCCACACAGTATAGAAACTACCTGCGCTGACAGATCGGCGCCGGCAACCCGCTTTCTACGCGTATACGCACTAATATATTAAAACATAACTCCGCCTTTCCTGTCGCGCAGTCGGCTAAACATATTTAAGCCACTCTTGCAATAAATTGTAACCGGTCTCCGTTATTGAGGACTCGACATTGAAAATCTACTTATTAATTAATTACTAATGCTATTAGTCATTCAAAAGAAATGTCTGTTCAAATGCATACATTTGTTTAAAATGTTAATTTTATTGTTTCAGACTGATGAGAACAGCTTCCTACTTCGTTTGAGGATTGTAGGGGCTTACTCATTGGCGAAAAAGGATATATTTGGTGCTAGGTGAGTATTCAGCTTTATTTTATAAAAAAAACAATACGTCTGTATATGCGATACCAGTCGGGCTAACACGAACAGCGCGAGCTGCCGAGACGAGATATGTCATATATTATGTCGTTTCGGCAAGAGATTATGCTAGGCTGTTAGGCTTGCAGAAGAGGTAACCTTCTCTCGTGTCGATAATACCTTATGCCGTGGTGAAAAGATTAGCTAGTCAGCAAGCGTAGCGGTGCTGGTGGTAGCGGGGCTGACTGCCCAGAGTGCGCCGGGCATACCTAAGTATCGTCACACGTGGAGGCTTTTTATGCACTCCAGGGTGGTAAGTGTGAGTTTTATCGACTCACGTTCGATTGCGAGCGCGTTAGAATTTCGTATGGGAAATTAGGTTTCTTCTAGTGACCACCAGGTGGCGCTATAACTTTTTCCCATGTAAAATTCTAACGCGCTCGCAATCGAACGTGAGTGAAAAACCTCACACTTAGCACCCAGTAGATGAAATGATTATGGTAGTTAGACGATGGGCAGCCAAATTTAAAGATACATTGATTCCATGATCCGAGCCTAGGAGAGCATGTTAAACCGTAGGTCCCAGGTGTCATACGAATACCCATGATAGTCGTTACGGGTAGTCAGAAGCCCCAAAAGTCTGAAAACCGGTCTGTATCGGCTTTGCCCAGTACCTAACTGGGTTGCGAAAGTCTGATGACAGTCCCTCCGTGTAAAATACTGGTATTTAGCTGCATCTGGTTAGACTGTAAGCTGATCCCAACATAGTTGGGAGAAGGCTAGGCAAAACCAACTGATTCCATGATGTTGGATAAGTCTGCTCTTGCTTATGCGCAGGCCCCTCTTTCCCACTGGGCACTCTGGCCACGTGCCCAAGGCCCCGCGATAGATATGGGCCCACTAGTTTCTGCCAGATCACCAAACGATAACCGATATTTATTACTGAAAAAACATATTTTTTTCGAAAAAATCAAACGATAGTGACTGACTACAATACCTACTTGCTTATTAGCAAGCGAAGCTACTCTACTCCCTTTTGTGGATTATATTATTTATTCATTTAAGGGCCGATTTTTCAATCGTCAGATAATTTTTTCCAAGGAATATATATGACGGTTTGACATATTTTCTATACAAAAGCTGTCAAAACGTCAAACTTATTCCCCAGATAAAAGTTATCTGACGATTGAAAAATCAGCCCTTAAGCGACTTTTAAAGAAATAAAAATAAATGTAGAATTTTGCTTATCACATTTCTTTGTCTATTGTTATAAAATAGTGCTTTGTCTAGGTCATAGGCCCCATTATACTAATGTGCCCAGGACCTCCACTAGGTTAAAGACCTGCTTATGCGTGATGATCAGGTATCTAGTCTCGAAGGACTACCTTGGCGCTTTATCAATGCCATTCACAAAGCGATAGAGGATGTTGTTAGTCATAGTAGTAACTATAGGTAATTATGACTACACTGTTTCTACTATCGTATAATCTTCAAGGCATGTGTTACCATCAGGGCCATATCAATGTCCGTTCGGGCCGAGATTCGGCGCGCGATGCAATTTGCTCAACTGTACAACTGCTCACCTTGATTGTCAATTGTCACAAAATTGATGGACGCCAGCGAGATCAGCATGACTCATAACTTTATTAATATCGACTCGGTTGGTGGGTTATTAGTCTGTGATTTTAAAGTTTTGGTAGAACAAGGAAGGAAAGTATGATGACTTGCACGTGGCAGCTACAAATGGCCGATTCCTATGAATTACCAAGCGTTATTGGTTAAAATTAAAACGCTTGTATCCAGGGTCGGACTGGGCCTACGGGGCCCGGGTGGCATTATGACTGGGCCCGCCGCCCGCCTAGAATCAGCGCAGATATACTCAATACTCAATACTCAATACTTTTATTGCATTCCACAATGTGAACTTAGGTGGTAGGTACATATGGAATATACATACAGTAGTTTTAGAGCATTGTGGGCCCTGTCGGGCATAACAAAATACAAATTAGGAGGAGGGCTATTATAAATTAATATTAGTTTACAACTTCAATATTTATCTACTCGTTCGTTTTGTGAAGGTAGGTGGGCTTACAACTAGGTACATAAATTGTGTCATATAATTTTTACTACTTATATTATGGATTTATACATTAATATTTATTTAAATTATACATGTATTATTATTATTGGTATTATTGGTATTATAGATCATACCACCTTCATGTCAACCAACAAACTGAATGGCAATAATAATCAAAAGCAAGTTTTTTGGAGTGTTTAGTTTCAAAGACATACAAAACTAGCCATCATTTTTTTTCTAAAAGAGGAGATATTTCACCTCGCCTATGCGGGCTTCCAGCTGGGATGGGGGCCCGCGCACGCTAGGGCCCGGGTGGCAAACGCCACCCTATCTCCATGTCCAATCCGACACTGCTTGTATCTTTCCTCGTATGGGGACTTCCTTAACTCACGCTGGAAATAGACGCGTGTTGTAAGATTCAACAAACCCAGCACGCTTAGTGGTAGGATCTATACTGTCCGCCTGGCTAGCTACCACCCTCACATTAAAGTCCGGCGCCAAGCAGTTTACTGTGTTCCATCGTGTGTATGTGAGAGCCAGAGGGGTATAGGGAAATCGCTCTATATCTCTTTTACTTGGATTCGTGTGCTCCATCTTAGACCCTGTCTGCGCTTACCATCAGGTGCGACGAGGATCAAACACGACCAAGTCAAATAATAAAAAAAAACATTGATGAATCAAAGTTATCTTAAGCTCAATTTACACCGCCGCGGAATGGAAGCGACGAAATTGTACATACCATAATGAACTTTATGTCAATTGTATAAAGTACAAACTAAATACGAGCCAAAAAAGGTCGCGCGTCTTCCTGGAAATCCTCGGTCTTGCAAAGAAGATTAAACCCCAGGTAAAATTAGACTATAAATAAAAATAGACTCGCTATTTACAAGCCTATTTCGACAGCCAAAAATACCTCCATTGGTAAGCAAAACGATTAGTGTATGGCCATAGTGAAGTATTTGGCCATAAGAACCGGGCTTAAGCACATATATTGCCATTAGCGGGCTAGTTCTAATGAGGTGGCATCGACTCGTGGCAGCCGGTCAAATCCGCCACGACTTAGTAGCGTGACGTCAACAAGTACCTACCTACTCACGATACATTCATCGACGTGGTAGACTTAATTATTGAGGAAATAATTAGAAAGGCGTTGAAAAATAAATGAGGATTGGTCCTTGTTGGCTCTGGAGCTAAAAGTTTGATAGATGTAGCCGGGGCCTGGGGGCCTACTCCCTAAGTCCGTCAACGAAGTTAATCGCCCGTCCGAAAGTAGCCCGAAACGTAGGAGTGAACAAAACAAGTGTCAAGTTCAACTTTTCGGACGGGCAAAACCACATCGGTAGTAAGGACAACTGTCAAATCGTGTTGTCATTCATTCTTAGTTCAGGGGGGTTACCATGATCTGTTACAGCAGGATTGTTTTAATATTATTACGAGAGTGGGTAAGAGATGGCGCTAGAGAGCTGTCTAGCGCTGTCACTTTCCCACTCTCGGAATAATATTAAAACAATCCTACTGTAACAGATCATGGTAACTCCCCAGGCCCCGAAATAATCGTATGTCCGTAAGTGATAGGGAGTAGGAAACGCTCGTAACTAAGGCCGAAACCACGGACTTCGTACTTAGGGAGTAGATACGCTCGCGTGAACTTAATTGCAACTTGATCGGTGCTTCATGAAATTACATGATACGTATTGGGATCCTAGGATCCAACCCATTATACCCAGGTTAATATTAATGGGCCACATTCATAAGCTTCGGGGCTTCCCAACACAGGCATTACTTGCTTAAAGGGAAGCTCCAAACACTACCTAAACTTGTATGTAAATTTATGAAGCAATAAACTATTTTGTATTTTTTTGTATAAGCTGCTGGCAAGTGTTCTGCGTTCTGTGTCGTTTGGTTTGCTCAGCGTCTCTGGCCAATCGCAATGTGGAACGCAGTATGCTGTGTGCGCTAGCTATGTGCAACACACTGAAAACGCATTCACGCGCAGTGTTTTCAGTGTGTTGCACTACGCGTGTTTTCTATACAATACATACAGATACTTGCAAACAACATAAGAACACGCACTCCCGCGCTACGCTGCGTGATGCGGTGCAGTGTGCGAGTCGCCTAAGGCACCATCTCCACAAGCGATTGAATCGCTGCAATAGTCTCGCCGTGCTATCAAATTCAATAGAAACTATCGCCGTGTGGAGATTGATTCGTATTGTTATTATAGTGCGTTGGGGCAAATTCGGATACGAGGTAAATTCGGTCAAATGGATTTACCGTAGAATGTGGAAATATTTTAATCGTTGGCAAGAATAAAGTGCGCCGCCATTTTTCTGCCCCTTCAGTTCGCGTCGTAATATTTTGACGAAACATTCAGCAGATTCATTTGAACCAGTTTACTCCATATCCCGAATTGCCCCAACAAACCATATTGAATTTGATGACACGACGAGACTATCGCCGCGATACACTCGCTCGTGAAGGTAGCGAATGTTGAGTTTTGACTACACCTAAATATAATCGTGCCTATTCATCACACGTTGCAGGTTTTTATCAGTCACAAGGTCACAACCGATCGTATCATAGGTATTTTTAGGGCTGCCGCTATCTGGAGTTAGCTTCGTTAATGGTGACGAAAGTCTTAGCAACATTAATCCTTTGGTACCTGGTGGTATGTACCTGTACATTAACATATGGTAGGCCCATCATGGAAACCCCCGGATTTCCATGATGGGAGAAATCTAATCCCGGCTACGAGGCGAAGGATAATGGAATCGGAAGTGTTTTTTTTATTTGGTCACGCTTGTCCCTTGTTGCACCTTGCACCTACCCCCTGATTCAGACTTCTATAAGTCAGTTCTCCAACGATTCGGTGTGTTGTCCCTTTTTCTCTCAATACGAGAAACATAGATAAAACGAGATAAGAATCCGAATCGTACAATAACTGACTAAATTAAACAACATTAATCCTTTGGTACTTTAACATACGGCCGACCCATCATGGAAACCCCCGGATTTCCATGATTGGAGAAATCGAATCCCGGCTACGAGGAGGATAATGGAATTGGAAGTGTTTTTTTATTTGGTTACTTTTGTCCCTTGTTGCATCTTGCACCTACCCCCCTGATTCAGTTCAGACTTCTATAAGTCAGTTCTCCAGCGATTCGGTTTGTTGTCTCTTTTTCTCTCGGTACGAGAAGCGTAGACAAAACGAGATAAGAAACCGAATCGGACGATAACTGACTAAATTAAATGTTCTTGAAATCCCTGAATCAGGAGGCTGATAGTAAGCTCAGGCAATATCTAATGCGGTGCACGAGGATCCAAGCAACAATAGAGTATCCAACAACAATCCCCTATACCCATCTGGCTCTCACATACACACGACGGAACAGGTCCACTCCCTAAGCACGATGTCCGTGGTTTCGGCCTTAGTCACGAGCGTTTCCTACTCCCTATCACCTACGGACATACGATTATTTCGGGGCCCGAACTAAGGACGAATGACAACACGATTTGACAGTTGTCCCTACTATCGATGTGTTTTTGCCCGTCCGAAAAGTTGAACTTGACACTTGTTTTGTTCACTCCTACGTTTCGGGCTACTTTCGGACGGGCTACTAACTTCGTCGACGGACTTAGGGAGTAGGCCCTCAGTAGACTGCGTGGCGTCGGACTTCAATGTGATGGTAGTCGCTAGCCAGTCGGGTCGTAAAGATCCTATCACCAATCAAAATGGTGATTGGTTGGTTTGAATCTGCGCTTGCCTCTCAAGTTAGATGTTTCTCCTTTTAGAACTGGTCTATTCTAGGCGCCTTTTGCAGGTCACCAGTCTATATGGATGAGCAATAGTATTGCAATTTTGCGTAGTGAACTCATTCAATATATTCCGCAACTCCAAAATAAATGTCTCCGTTATAAGGTAATAGACACTTGTCGCAGATAAGCCCACTCGTATAGATTGCGATCGACTGATACAGCGAGGATTTTTCATTGTAATTGCCCCTTCGAGTAGTTCTTGCGCGATTGCTCTTAATCTGTACTGTAAAACTGTTGAGGGATTTAGATCGCAAAGATTGGGTTAATCTGTAATGACCATGGTCGACGTCAGGGTTATTTTCATGGAGTTGCATCAGCATCTACAACGTGTAACATAATAAACGCAAATCCAAAAGTAGTTTTGTTAAGAATCTGCTATTGAATCGATTGCAGACATTTTTAATGTGTTCTTAGGCCGTTTGTCCACTGCCGCCGTCACCGAAAATGAGATGACGTTGCCGAAGTAGCGATACATGCATTACTATGGCTGCGTGTCCACCGCACGTCCGTCATCCGAGCGCCGTCATCTCGGCCACCGAGATTGTCAGTAAATCGGCGCTACCGCTAGAACTCGGCCGAGATCGTGACGGACCGAAATGCCGGCAATACAAAACACATCTGCACTTGTCCACTACATCCGAGATTGATCCGGTGCACGGATTTCTATCTTATGTTGGGAACCACCGAGATCGGTCGCGGTGGATACACGATCGCCGTCACGTGTCGTTCTGAACTCGGTCCGAAATAATGTCGTTTCTCGGTGACGGCAGCGGTGGACAAACGCTCTTAATCTCCTTTTTACAAATCAGCCTCAATTGACATAAATAAAATTGTGCCTAATTTCAAGGTCATAAGACTAAATTTTAATTGCAGTTAACAATGACAATGTAATACTACTGAATAAACAATATTTAAGCAAATAAAAGTAAAATTTCAGTGTATGTGTTGTGGTTATAAGAGTTATAACTAAATATTCTAATTGGGGAGTTTGAGTGTTTGCGTTATTCCTGTTACTTGTTGTATACATTATACTAATAAGTGCGTCCTTATAATCTTCTCTCGTGTCAGCACGAGCTATACGAAAATAGCTCATGCTGTGGTGAAAAGATTAGCCTGTTAGCAAGGTTGGTAGCGGGGCTGACTGCCCAGGGTGCGCCGGACGTACTTAAGTATCGTCACTCGTGGAGGCTCTTTTCATGCACCCCATAATCACTGCATAATTATAGGTAGCTATATAAAACTAGGCATTTATGTCGTGTCATGTAACTTAATTAATGTCAAATTCAATAAAAAAAAACTTTTTTTCTGTCTACTTTCCTCCAAGACAGGGTGCAAGTTCAGCCCTTGCAACCTTCTCCCGACGCCCTTGTAGATTACTATAGTTTGCATATGTCTTGGCCAAGCCTTTTTTATCGTGGGAATGTCCTCATGGATAACCACTGCCTGGGGAAGGTGAAGGGTTATGCTGGACTCTTACCGGCTAAAAACCCACGGTGTTCCTTCTCCTGACCCTTAGCCGGGGTCACGGATTCGCAGCTGCATGCACCGCAACAGCCAGCCCCAGACGGACCTCTCCTGTGTGACCTTGCCCCACGTCACGGAACACATGCGCGCCACCTTCTCGGGCCTGTTACTGGTCGGGCGACCCCCCCCCCCCCCCTAACCCGGTTAGGTGGCCGGAGAAGGTCGCGCGCCCTCCGGCGGCGCCCGGTGCATCTGGCGCGGGAAGGGACAGTGGTCCTCGCCTCTCTCTCCCTCTCCGCTCCCTCCTTGGTCGACATCACCACCTCGCATTAGGAGGTGACGGCTTCCCACGCAGTCTCGCTCCCGACCATGGACAGAACCACGGCCGGAAGCGAGGTCCTGGCATAGCCTGCAATCTGGAACTACAACTGGATTACTTAAAGAATGGGATTTGAAATGGCGGCTTTACTAATGTTGTCCCTATTTGCATCTCTCACGCACGTTCTCTGTGACTGAAATATTCGTCGTATATAACGTTATATCTTAAAAATCCTTGGACACATCCTAAAACAGTGTACCTTAGCTTCATACAGAATTACAATAGGCTTACGATTCTATGCTCCAAGGAATTGGCCGTGCACTTGATAATAATTAACGCACGACCAACCTTTGTAAGTGAAGCGAACGCCGACAATAGGTTACGGTAGGATGAAGGAGAACAATGCTAACTTGAAATATTCTGCCAGATTGACATAATGCGTTTCGGGCATTTTGCTACTTGGATATTGTATTTCCTGAGTTAATAAGAACTAGAGGTCGGCCTCGCCCGCGTGGATTCCGTATTTTCGGGATAAAAGTAGCCCATATCCTTCTCCAGGTTCCAGAATATCTATGTACCAAGTTTCATCAAAATCGGTTCAGCGGTTTAGGCGTGAAAGCGTAACAAACAGACGGAGTTACTTTCGCATGTATAATATTAGTATGGATTAGTAGGCATGATGTTGTCTTTCAGCAAATTAATTATTAGTTCCCACGAAGATATGCCTGGGTTTGAACCCGCAACTTAACACGTTCAGTGCCGTGTGCCCTCCAGGATGGCACTTTCTAGTCGCATTCGCGATGCCGGGCTCATTTTAAATGTAGGTAGGTTTTTTTTTTAGAAAATACACTGTCATAAAACCAGCAACAATACCCCCTGAAAATATTGTATGTTGCTGTGCCCTTACCGGGTTTCATGTTGAAACTATATATGTACCTACATAAATATAACATCTAATGTACACATGAATGCAATAAAAAGTTTGAGTTTGAAAAATACTATTTTACTACGTAAGTGTTAGCGACACTACAATTTAATCGTTAAGGAGTGATTCTATCATTACAGTTATCGCTAATATTGGTATGTCAGGATTGTGAGCAAGGTAAATGTAGTAGGTAAATAAAACCAACATAGACTCTCCACCACTGAGAGTACTTATATTTGGGTTAGTGTTAGTAACATGAACTAGATCACAATATAATACTTTAGATAATTATAACAAGTTATTACAAGATCATGAAATAAGGACAAGCTAGTCAGATATAAAAGGTCAGACTTCTTCAGCTGATCTACACAGAATACTCTAGACGAGTGTTCCGTCGTACGGTCCAAGAAGCAATCCCCCGGGCGCACCCAGCGAGCCGGTCTCCTCCCTCCAACGGGCAGTGGTGGTCCGATGTTGACGTCACGGTTACTTAGGCAGCGGACAACAGATGGCGCTCACTCCACGAAGTTCCCGACATAAGAGCGTGTTTTATGACACGGTTTTTAATCTAATGCCAAGAACCCTCCTCGAAGGTTTACTCTTAGCGTAAATGTAGTGACGAGGACCATCCTGGACTACACTAGTAATAGGTATGGCGGCCTGGCGTATGAACTCTATGAAAAGTGTGGTAGAATCGAATGTGTTAACAAGCGGGTCTATAACCCCCGGGCCGCCACGACATTTTGGTGATGCATCGACAAAATTACAAAATTATCTCGCGCTGCACATGTTAAGACACACACACTTTGGTGACACTGACATTCGATACAAGGCAATCGCGACACTGAAATTAAACCACTGACATTATTAGCCCCCCCGGGGGCTTATCATGAATATTAATTCCATTCAATTCAATAACAGAATCATTTGTATGTTCCAGCGACCCATATGTGCGTGTGGAGTTGCAGAAGGTCGATGGTGACGTCACCATTGAGACGTTTCTCACGAAAACCAAGAAAAAGGTATTTGATGACGTAATTAGCTTTTCTTCTTCATTGATGCTGGTTTAGCGGTCGCAAGCGCGACTGCTGAGCTTGAGGTACTGGGTTCGATCCCCGGTCGAGCAAAATCTTATTGTGTTTTTCCGTGTGGAATTAGTCAGTAGCAGCCCGGAGTCTGGATTTGTGCCCGGTCGATAGGCTCGCCCCCTATTACATGGGACGTAAAACATAACGACGAAATTTCGGTGTACTATACACCTCTGCCAACCCTTCGGGTAATACACGCGTGAGTTTATGAGAGTTTATGATGCTGGTCAGTACAGTCAGCATCAAATATATCGGGACGAATAGACTTTTCAATTTTCATAATTATCTAAACAACTAAAGAAATTAAACTTTATCTCAATGGGATAAAATTCTGGTCAGAATGACAGTTGTCGTGCACTGTGTTCATTCTGAAACAACCCATGTATCATTGAGATATAGTTTAATTTTCTTAGTTGTTCAAATAATTTTGATCATTTTGTTCTTCCCGATATATTTCATGCTGACTGTACTATTTCCTATTGTTTAACAGCACACCTTTATTTATTTTGATGTTTGTGGGGAACCGAAAAAGGTTGCTCCAGATCTCGATTTTGAAAGTGATTTTAATGTGTTTATTATTTCTTTCAGACACTGAACCCAACATGGAATCAGGAGTTTGTATTTAGGGTGAGTATCTTTTTAGTAACTTAAGTTAAAAAACTGCCAGGCTAAAGTGGGAGCGGGCCGGCCATGTCGCTCGAATGCACCCGGACAGATGTGCAAAGATCGTCACTCACTGGACGCCTGAAGGAGGATATCGTCGTCGAGGTCGACAGCGTCGTAGGCGTGACGATCTAGATGTGTTTGCGGGGCTGGCATGGTCATTAAACGGCAAAAAATAGAGATTTTTGGAAGGCAAAAGGAGAGGCCTTTGCTTAGCAGTGGGACAGTTAATACAATAGTAAAAATAAGAAAACTCAAGTGGCTGTGGGCGTGGCTCGCATTACTCGTAGAACGGATGACCAATGTGGCCAAAAAGTTCTGGAGTGGCTACCGCGTACCGAAAGGCGCAGCTTGGATAGACCACACAAGGTGGGTCGATGACCTGCGGAAGGTCGCGGGAATCCGCTGGACACGAGAAGCACAGGACCGGTCGATATGGCCAGGCCTATGTCCAGCAGTGGATGATATTTTTTTAATAATTTTCATGCCTAACTACGGCATGACATCACAAGATGCATACAAATGTTGTAACGTCGTATGTTGAAGTGTGGCCGTTTTATTCTATCAAAGACGTACCCTAGATTCCTAATACGAAAGGGAGTTTTTTGTTTCACTTCAGAAAGTTTATGTTATAACATAGGGGCTCGTGGCTAATTAACAACCACGCAGATCATATCATGTGTATCATGTGTAAGGTTAAGCTGCGCTTGCCGCGGTAATTACCTGGATGGGCGACCATTCGTTACACATCGAGACCCCTCCGTGCCTCTGAGAGCACATCCGTCAGTCCCGGGTGTCATACCTATGACAGTCGTAAGGGATAGTCAGAAGCCCGAAAGTCTGGCAATTGATCTAACCTTAGAATATCGGAATTGCCTAGTAACTGGTTTGCGGAGGTCTGATGGCAGTCGCTCCGTGTAAAATACTGGTATTCAGCCGCATTTGTTTAGACTGGAAACTGACCCCAATATACAGGGTGGTTCAAAAGTCGTGGATCAAACGAAACAGGGCGATAGTTGGGGTTATTTGCAGCATTTTATGGTAGAACATTTTTTTTTACAGTAAGGTTCTAAAGTTACAAATATTTTTTCATGAGACTTAAAAGAGATTGAAAAAAGTGCCAATACTCATATATCATGGTACTCACTGTCATAAAAGCACTTTCAAGCAACTAAACACCATTTATTGTTTTAAAATAGGTACCCATTTTACTCTAATTGCATATTTAATACAAATTTTGATATTTAAAAAAAAAAACACTCTTAGTGTCATAACTTTTAAGGAGATCAAGTTAGGGCTCTACCACACGGATATTTTTTACTGCAAATAACCCCAACTATCGCCCTGTTTCGTTTGATCCACGACTTTTGAACCACCCTGTATACTTGGGAGCAAATAAATCGAGCCACTGCTATTTTTCACGTATAATTGTTATTATTTTTGGTACCTCTTGTGGAACAGATCAATTCGAAACATATCGCCTAAAAGGTTATTTGATTACCTTTACAATGAGGGTAGTTTTTTGTCAACTTAGTATATAATCCATGAAAAAAAAACTAATAACCAGGACACGTGAAAAAAGGAGTGACTCGATTTATTTGCTCCCAAGTGTAGTTGGGAAAAGGCTAAACAGAACAGAAAGCTTATATGATAGAATTTACAAAAAAACTAGTCGAATATATCTCTAATTCGCCCCTTTTACTCCCAGGTGAAGCCCCAAGAGCACAAGCTGCTCATCCAAGTGTTCGACGAGAACCGCCTCACTCGCGACGACTTCCTGGGCATGGTGGAGGTGCCCCTGTCGTCTGTACCCACGGAGACAGCGGCCAGCGCCCGCCCCAACGTCGTTAAGTACCCGTTGCGCCCGCGCAGGTCCGTGTAAGTAATGCTCTAAGCATGCAGTGGGCTTCGTATTTTGATTTTTTCTTTTTTTAGCTGAGGATGATTTGTGCTGGGATTTTAGATCCCTTGCAATTGAGAGTGAGAAAATAATACAAGATAAGACTACATTAAGAAGAGTTTTATCACTATTATTTAAATGAGAATTGGAAAGTTTTTGCAAGTATACTAGCTGTTACCCGCGCTTTCATTCGCATTTTAGGGAAAGTACTTCTAATACCCTGATCAAAAGTATCCTATGTGTTAATCCAGGACATGGTCTACATGTGTGCCAAAATTCATCCAAATCCGTTCAGCCGTTTATGTGTGATTGTATAACAAACATTCTAACTGACAAACTTTCACATTCATAATTTAGTGAGATTGTGGACAGTCTAAAACAAAGGACTAAGTGAATTGCGTCTTAACTAGAGATAGGATATTCGGATGCATAATATTTACCTAAAGTTATTTATTTATTTATACTTCTATGCACTATGGTGGTACATAAGGCGGACTTAATGCCATAAGGCATTCTCTACCAGTCAACCTTTGGGTTAAAAAGAAAAGCATCGAAATAGGTACGGCAAAAAAATAAATAAAAATGAGTTGACAATTTTGTTATTTTGGTATTGTTATTTTTTTGGCTATGAAATTACGGAAGCGGCTTTCTAAAATTTTATTTAATTTAGTGAGATTTTGATTTTGAATATTCCGATGCATATTTATCTAAAGTTAATTTTAGGCTATGAAATTACGGAAGCAGATCAAAAATATAGATTTTTTGAAAAATTACATTGTTTGCTATTGCCGGTTTGATAACTACCTACTTTACAGCATTAAATAGATAAATATGCATCCGATTCTATATTCAGAAAAAAACACAAAATTTATGATTCCGGAATCACGGGATTTTTACGATGGATACAAAAGTGCATTCCATAATATGCAATAATTGAACGTAGATAAATATACACCCGATTCTATAATCAGAATATTAAATTTGTTGATCCCGAAATCGCGGGATTCTTTCGATAGAAAAGTGCATTAATAGCAAGCACCTCAACTTTAGTTAAATATGCATACGATTATCCTATCTAACTATTGTATTTATAAAATATTTGACAAACTGATAATTACTATTGATAATTTGTTAAAAGTAACTTAAGGTAACATTATCTTGAACAAATTCTCCTTAATCACAACAGACATTTAAATACGGTAACATAAAAGATTGTATTTCAACGTATTTTGAACTGATTTGATAAGATATAAATTTTTAACGCTACAGTACGAATCATCCTTAACAATTTTAGCTACCCGTCCTAACTCTGAAGGTATATTATTTTTTCTACTTTTTATTTGTGTGTGTTTTGTATTTAACATGAAGAGTTTGTGTGTGTGTTTTTGAGTGTGTATTGCTAATAAAATAAATAAATAAATATAGTAAATAATAATAAAAGAAAGAAATAGTATCTACAAGTAAGTTTTTAGTTTATGAAGTATCTTATTGGGGGCATTAATTACGTCACACGAATTTAATGATTTTTGACCTTATAGCAGTTTAAATTAATTGCCATTTTATTTGCACGACCGGATCGGATAACTACTGCATGATGGATTTTTACAACTTATTGTTATAATTATACACCTAATTTGAACTGCTATAAGGTCCAAATTCATGTTAGTTTTATAGGGGGTCAGTTATCGTAGGAAACAGACTACACGAATCATAAGTTAAAGCCGTGATTTTGCTTCTGTCGATAAGAAGAAGAAGACGGAGAAGTGCGAGGGGTTCCGTACCGTTTTATAACTGACTTATTTCGAAAATGGATTTTTTGGTATCTGGAAAATATTTAAATAAATCCGATTATTATAATAACGCTATTAGAGCTTGTGTATACCCTGCTAATCCTCCTTCGTATAAAAATTGAGTGCTTGAATGTTGTGTTATTTGGATATTTTAGGAATAATAAAATTTATGTGTTTTAGCCATGCTATCAAGAAGCAAAAGTATGATTCATAAGTACGCTTCTATGTGTATGTTGTGTATTCTATGTAAGACACTTAGGTCCCACATTAATATAATAATGTGTCATTCTATACAGGGAGTTTACAGGGCCGGCCCGACCGTATAGGCTCACTAGGGCGCTTCATTTGGGGCCTTGGGGCGCAGCATGGCTCGGGTACGGGAGGAGCGAGTCAGCGTTAGAACTGAGCGTCTGCGGGCCGGTCAGCTCGCGGCATTAACGAATGTTTTGTGTCAAAGTCAAATATTTTTATTTCAAGTAGACCAGATTACTGATGCTTTCAAAAGGTCAACATTAGGTGCTCGGTTCAAGGAGTACAACACTAGGTTCGAGGAGCGCCATTTCAGTTGTTCTCCTAAAGCACACCATTCACTACACGAGCCTCGCGCCGCACGCCGCGCCTTAAGCTGGCTTCTCACGACGCGCGATATCACAAGTCGCGCCGCGCCGGCCGATTTGTACTAGCGAGCATGCGCCAACAGGCGAGCCCGCGCTACACGTTCTAACGGGCGCGGCGCGCGTTGGTCCCGCCGGCCTTAAATACGCGAGAGTACTTCACATTTGCGAGGGTCGAAACGAAATGACCGAACTTGTTCACCCGCGCAACCCCGCGCGCGCTCGAGTCGCCACGAGTGCGCGCGCGCCACGCCTTTGAAGTACCGACTTCGAGCGGATTGGATGAGCTTGCACGCGCTAGCCCGCGTCACCTCGAGCCATTACCTCCACACGGTGCGTAGGCGCAAGCTGGCGCGGCGCGACTTGTGATATTGCGCGCCGTGAGAAGCCAGCTTTACAAATTCGTGCACGCACACATATGCACGAATTTGTCCGGCGCGTCTTCAGACGGCGAACGCCGCACTTATCCGCGAGCCGCATGCCAAACTGCGAAGCATAACATTTACACGCAGATTTGTTCGCGGACTTGTTTTCAGCGACAAATCCGCCGGACTGGTGCGCGAGTCGAGTTGTATGGTAGCGGCAAGCGCGCTGACTGCTCGCCGTTGGCTTCTTCATATTGACTGTGCAGTTGCGGTATAGTGTGCCATGACCTTAAAACCTGGCGTCGATTACAGCCGAAACGCGTCGAATCGAGTCGAGTCGCATTTGTTCCGTGCGAGGCGAAACGGTCAGTAATTGCAAGTCGTTAAAACAGAAATTCGCGTGACAACCAATGCGCGCGAGTGATGCGACTCGGCGAGTCTCGGCTCGTCGCTGATCGACGCAGTTTTATAGTAAATGTATAGGAGACGAATTATTGCGATTCTATTTTTATATTATTGGACGCCAGCCTTAACAGTGTTACACAAGCGACTTTTGAATTGTTCTATATTTAAATCTTAATATAGGTACTTACTTCATTTTTTAATGCATTCAGCCAGCATTAAATTACTCGATATTTTATTTTTCATCACTATTTTCTACATCAACCTATCTTACTGAAAAACCTTTCTATGTAAAACACAGTGCGCGATCCCGAGTGCGTGGCTACATAGAAGTGTACCATGCGCTGGTGGGGCGAGTGGGGGAGGCTGGCACCGAGGAGCCGGCGCCGGCTGACGACTGGGAGCTGGTGGAGCCCTCGCCGCAGCAAGGCGTCGTGCAGCCGGTGAGAATATTACTTATAACTCAGTCCATACACGTACACTTTTCCTGTCAAAAGAGGTAATGTCTCTAGTAACTTAATCTATGCTTAGCTGGATAGGCATGTTGACAGCATCAATAAATTGCAAATCTATTATTAGTCCACCAGTTAGAGTTTTGAAAAATAATGTAAATGTTTTTTTTCTTTTGTTAAATCTATGAATATTTGTAAACATAAAACGCATCAAAAAAGAGTGGGGGCTTGTGACGTCAGAAGCAAGTAAAAATTGTACTTGCTTGTGACGTTTTGTCAATTTTAAAAGTGTCGTATCTTCGTCAATTTTGGTTTACGTAACAAAATAAAAAATACGGGTCAAATATTTTTTGATAATCTAACTGACGGACTAATTAGATTTTTTCAGTCAAATACCCTGTTGTTGATTACAAAGCCAGTTTTTTCGTATCAGTGGCAATACCTATCAGTTCACTCAGTTCAATCGCAGTCCATTATTAAACATCGGCTTCTAACAAGAAGCTACATCACTTCCGATTGGATCCATAGTAAAAAATATTCAGTATGATCAACTCTATCCATCTGCACATTATCTTTAATCAACTATAAAATCATTACCGTAATGTAAGATCTATCTATTACTTCTTGCATCCACATATTACCATCTTTCTCTACTGCATCTAATAATTTATATTATAGAAAAAATATACGGAGACCCACTTGCGTAAAATCGTATAACCCAGTGAAATTTGTATGCACGGCTACATACCATGCTATAAATTTTATGAGCTAGGTCAGCTCATACTGGTGATGTTTAGCTTCATATGGAGCCGTGTGTACGACTGTGATACAGATTTATTTGGTTAGACCTGGGCTAACAATAAGGCTCAAGTCGGCCTTGAGGTCACAGCTCATTAGAGCCACCCGGCATCCGACCCGCATCGCCTCGCCTCGTGCGGTTCGTATTCTTTATATGAACTTGTATGGATGTGCGCTCACTACATCAACACCGTAGCGTCACCGGATCGCCTCGGGCGTATGTCGTCCACGCGCGGACGAGTTGACGACTCGGTGACAACTCGCTGCTCGCATGCTTGCCTTGCGTTGCTGCGCATTGCCAACGCACAAGTCCTGAGTGAACCGTGCGCAAACATCTAGTGGATTCCTCCGACGACTCCTCTGGTTGACTACGCGACGTTTACTGGTGATAACGCGGCGTCCACCCGTGAACCACTTGCTGTCAACGAGTGGACGCCGAGCGACGAGGCGATGCGGTTCGGGTGCCGGGTGGCTCTAATGAGCTGTGACCTTAATGATATATACAAGGTTAGTCGGAAAGGGGGTACTAATCCGCAGACCACTTAAAGTATCACTGATGACTATCTTAAAGCAAGTGTTAAAATATCAAAATTCGGAATTTTTTTTTTCAATGCCAAATTATTTTTATTTTAGTTTTTTCAAAAATTCTTCATCCCTGTTTTAGTTACAAATTCAGAAAATGGTGCTTCTATTTAATTACCCCAAATATGACCTAAAATGTAAACACAGCTTATCATAACTGGGGATAGATAGATTTTAGACCTTTTTTTTTTGAGATCTTTGATCACCTATTTCTCTTAAACTATTGACTTTTGGAAAAAGTTGTAGAACAAAAGTTATTCATTATCATGGGTACTTTAACCTCCTTTCGGATTAGTACCCCCTTTCTGACTAACCTTGTATAATGAAATGATATAAAAAATTAATAAGATAAGGTCTTTAACCTGTGTAGCAGTGGCGTAGGGTGAATTTTCTTAAAAGGGAAGCCGGACTAAAAAATGCTTACCTTGCTCAAGTGTGATGCGTGAATTCCAGTAACTACTCGCTTCGAAAGGGAAGTCGATAGGAATCGAGTTGAATGGAGCCTTCGCCACTGCTGTGTAGTACTGTAATTATAGACACAATAGATAAACAATGGCGGCCGTACCGTTTTCGGCACACTTGGGCGAGTGACATTAAGCTATTTAATTTTAAAATAACAGTACTTAGGTATAGATAAACTACGATAACATGGCGCGCCCCTCCAACATCTGTCTTCAATGTGTGTATGCATATGCCAACAAGTCACTATGTTTGTGTTTGACAGTATTTGACATGTTTGATATTTAGTAGATTTATTGCACGACTAGTGCATAATTAAAGTGACCGCTCGACAAGGCGCACGTGTGTCATCCATACAAACCTCCAAGCGGTACCATAGTTACCATAATGTTATTTAGCGACGTCAAATCTGTCGAGCGACTGATCCATGTTTTTGTTTAAGTTGCAGAATGCACACATGTGCATTGAACGAATGACACGTTGTAAATATTTTTACTCACACATTTTTACTTGCAGTGTCAATGGAGGGGCGCGCCATGTTATCGTAGTTTATCTCTACATAAGCGCCTATTAGACATTAATTAGAATAACAATCTACTGCTTACCATAATACCTCATAAAAAAGTACTGTTCGTAGAGATGTGAAATACTCAGTACTTGCGAGTATTTCACACATAACTTTTTACTGTTTAACGAGTACTATTGGAATTTCTGGAAATTAATGTTATGCGCTTCCCTCATACATCCCCTGCTGCTATTTAGTGTACAGTAGGCAAAAAAAGTGGTCTATCAGTAACAGAATGTCCTACGTAAACCAAATATCGCTAATCAAAATATCTGTTAAGTTGCTTGCACAGTTGTATTACCCGATACTACCCCAAGCTTGCTCATTGATTTATAGAAGGCAGTGACCTCACGAAACTAAGAGCGAAGCTACACTGCTCCGTTGCGCTGCGTTGCGTCGTCACAGCGTTGACGCTGCGTCATTTTACATATAAATTTAAAAAAATGCCACACTTCTCCGTTGCGTTGTCGAACGCATTGCGTCGACGCCAAGACGAAGCGGGGGGAGGTGATTCGGTGCGTCGACGTCCGTCGTCGGAGCGGCAACGCAGTTAGTTTAGTACTGGCAGAGAAAAAACTGATCATCACTATTCCTTAATGCAATCAAGGGAGATATCCAGAACCGTCTGTTGGTTTCGGCGGTGGCGTAATAGTAGCAACGACAGGACACGTTTCCTACGATACATTGTTGGTTAAATACTGAGGAATTCTCACTGAGACGCTGCGACGTCGGAGTAAGCGGCGTCGCTTTGCGTCGATGCAGCGTGCGGTGTGGCATGCAGTGCGTCCAAATCTTGCGCTGCGACGTCGCAACGTAACGCAACGGAGCAGTGTGGCTTCACTGTAATGGTAGCCGATGAGAGATGAGATGAGATGAGAACGCTTGTTTTTCGTCGCGTAATATGGCGTGTTACACGTCTGTTCCCAGTATAAGACTGGGCCCATTGATTACGTCATACGCGTAGTTATTTTCAAGCGAAAATAGCTCTTATCGTGTATAACTTACAAAGGACATTAAATGTTAGTTTGGTATACCAGTTTTTTGGCCTCCTGTACAATTTGTTGAGTGGTTGCCTCATGGTAGGTCGTGTCGAGCACGGTCCCCTCGTTCACCGGCGGTGACTGGGAGCTGGTCGACACAGCACGAGTAGCTATTGTACGTCCCTTTTTAATTTTTTCTTGCTTTTCTGAGAATATTAGCAATGTGATGCACATTACTGATACTCTTGGTAACCCCTCCGACTACGAGACCATCTCCCCGGGTGAAGATATCGAGAAGATTTCTTCGTATATTATTACCGAGAACACAGTCTTGTAAACGACACATTCCCATGCAATTTAGCCGGCTATCGGATGCCTCCGGCTGTGAAATATCGCCGGACTATACTGCAAAATTGCAGCAAGTGTTACACTGAGCTGCGCGATGCTGGCGATGCAGTCGACAATTTGTCTGCTACACTATTGTATACAGCATGGAAGGGTAAACACCGTAATCGCTCAAACCATGGGTAGTTGACGTGAACACAAAAACATAGGACGGAGTTAAAAAAAAAATAGTATACACGCGCGAGAAATGAGCGGCGCGGCGACGCTACGACGCGGCGTACACACACTAGCTAACGAGACAGGTGACTGACTGGGGTAGCGAACTGTGCGGGGCCGTGCGTCGGGCCA
The DNA here is from genome assembly GCA_905220435.1 of Amphipyra tragopoginis. Classification (NCBI taxonomy): domain Eukaryota; kingdom Metazoa; phylum Arthropoda; class Insecta; order Lepidoptera; family Noctuidae; genus Amphipyra; species Amphipyra tragopoginis. Next base: position 24,936,769 of record HG992010.1, read on the forward strand.
CGCGGCGAGTTCCCCGCGCCCCCTCCCGTAGCTTGTTGCCCCGCGCGTAGGGTGAAATGCTTTTCAGGAAAAAGGAAAATAAAAAAAAAAGTTTGTTATTTTTCATTGATTTTACGTTCTATAAATGAAACCAAACCACTGGTTTCAAGGATAACGGTGTTTACCCTTACAGCCTATATTGTAAATTGCCTAAAAACTAGTCCGTTTAGCCCTCGGGATTTACAGCGATTTGCTAGCGTGTTAAATACTGTCCGTCAAAAGCCAACACGTTGAGAAAACGTGACGTTTTACTTTGCTGATGGCCAAGAATCACTTCGCTCGCGGAGGAGGTCTCAAGGTTTGGCCGAAGCTCACTAAGAAGACGGCACAGATTAGTTTTTTTTTAGTTCATATGATTTTACACCTTATTTTAATACCCTTCCTTGGCTCTCGTATTTGCTTGAGCATACCGCGGTACAGTAAATACGAGTTCTAGAAGTATTAAAATAAGGTTTAAAATTATTTGAGCTTACAAGACACTACGAAAACGTATACAGAAAAAATAAATTACTTGAGCCAAGAAAATTGTTTTGCCTAAAACAATTTCGGTCTTCCTCAATATTTTCTTGAATTAAGAATATTTATAATACAGCCATGAATGTCTTCTTTCTGTGTATGATGTTGGAACTGTAGCGCTAATTCAGCTTTGTAGTTTTTTGTTTGCTTTATTAGATCAATAGATTAAATTTCCTGCTGGCTTGATATAATGTAACTAAACTTTATAGTAAGGTCGTGAAGAAAAAAAAACCTACGGTTAGCTCCTATTATCAGTAACAGCTCTGATGGAATCAGGAGCCAAATTGATGTAACCACTCTCCAATCTGCACTCCATATTTTGGAACTAATCAGCTGATATTATGTAAGCATGGAGTGCAGAGTTGCAGAGTAGTTTCATAAAATGGGCCCCAAGTATCGCAAAAAGGTTCTAAGCAGTTCCTTCTTTAAGTAACAAATCTGGCAATTGAAAGAACAAATAGCCAGTTAACCCTCATGCCTTTGATTTTTAAAGGGTTTATCAGAAATTGAATACCTTACAATAGATACACCAATGACGGCCATTACCATCATGCATGCTCAGTTATTATAAGTATAAAAATTTCATGCATTCCACTTCATCATATTCATTACACTTCATCAACTTTTTGTGTCATCTTTTACTGCAAGAGTAGAATTTCAGAAAGTATGTGTTTGTTACAGGCGATCGGTGGGGATCCCCTGCCTCCGGGGTGGGAGGAGAGGCAGGACGCCAACGGCCGGACCTATTACGTCAACCATATTGAACGGTCCACGCAATGGGAGCGGCCTACCTTCATGTTAGTATATTACAGATTTTTTATTGTTAAAACAAAGTTTAATTCAGCCTATTGTAATCCGTTGGTGGATGAAAGCATCTGGGCAGGTGGGGCGGAACATTTTTTTAAAGATGGAGTTGTTGTGTTCTTTTTTGTTGTAAAATGATAGCCTATTCCGATCGAAGTTTGAACTAAATACAAAATAATTATTCTTTCTGAAACTAGTCACTGTTCTATAGAAACATTTCGCCAGAAAAAGTTGCATATGAAGTGCTTTATGGCAGCGCGACGGTCCAGATATTCACTCGAGTCGGATGAAAATTGTCCTATGCTAAAAGATAAATCAAATCAGACGGGTATAGGGGAATCCCTCTATATCTCTGTTAAAGCTAGCGTCCACTAGGCTCGCCGAATCGAGTCGAATAGAATCATAATAATTCGCCTCCTATACATTTACTATAAAACTGCGTTGATTAGCTACGAGCCGAAACGCGCCGAACCGCATCACTCGCGCGCATCACTTGTCACGCGAATTTCTGTTTTAACGACTTGCGATTACTGACCGTTTCTCCTCGATTCGTCTTCACACGGAACAAATGCGACTCGACTCGATTCGACGCGTTTCGGCTGTAGTCGACGCCAGGCTTTCAAACTCAAAACTCATTTATTCAAAATAGACTCGAATTACTTAGTTCTTTTTGAACGTCTGGTTTACAATATTATAGACATCCCACAAAATAGCCCTCCCTTCACCACTTCCTAGTGTTTTTGCTGTGAAGAAGAAACGGCTTTACTTGGATTCGTATGCTCCATCTTAGACTTTGTCTGTGCTTATCATCAGGTGCATATAGGGTCAAACGTGACCAAGTCTAATATAAAACAAAAAAAAAAACCCTAAAGAAAGGTATAATATAATTATTAGACAATTAACGATAACGTTACTATTTCATAATCTCAGGCGCAACATGAGCACAGAATCACAAGCTGAGCGCATGGAGACGGCCGCGACGGAGTTCCAGCGTCGCTTCCACATCTCAGCCGACGACGAACAGACCTCCAGCCCCTCCGCCTCGCAGAACCATCAGGTGAGACTGACGTGGCAGATACGCCTTACGTAACTACTGTAAGGAAATGAGTGATGCCTGGCTGGCGTAGAAAGACATAGTGGAATTCTGGGGTAATTTAAGGATATACGCCGTATTATTGCTGGAATGGGCTGAATACCTATACGCCTGTATAAACTATATTATTACAAAAGATGGTCTAAAAAAATCCAGGTTTTTAACTCAGAATACAGAAAGAAACAGAATCCGCCTTCAACAGTAATTGCAAGCCGTACGCTGTGTCCAAAATCAAAGCATGCGTCCCGCGCCCGTCTCACTTCCCACCCGCGTAATGTTGCTAGCTCAGACATTGTTTATCCGTTTTTGGGGAAAACGTTGAGTATTGGAGGTAAGATAATAATAAAATCAAAATTGTGCTTTTCTATAAAGGCAATATTTTATATCTGAGTAGGTACAGTCAGCGTCAAATATATAGGGACGAACAGACTGTTCAAAATGATCCGAACAAAACTACAGGGTGTTAACGAATTCATGTAATTCCTTCAAACCGCGTGATCTGACACTGATTGACCCTGCATGGGATTTTTTCAGAATAAAAAAAAAAGTTTTCAAAAAACGAACCGTGGTATTCTGTATCTGAGTAATTTTAGCGTTCCAAGTTAACTGACTGCGTGGAGCGATATCAGGCTAGTCGTGCCCATCAGCTGTGTTGCCGTGCCTTCATTAATTTATGCATGGCATCGAAATTTTCAATGAAATAAAAAAAAGGGTTTTTTTAAAAAAATTTTATTCAATATAAAGGTTACAGCTCATTAGACCCACCCAGCACCCGACCCGCACTGCCTCGCCTCGTGCGGATCGTATTCTTTATATGAATTTGTATGGATGTGCGCTCACTACATCCACTCCGTAACGTGGCGGCTGTGAAATTCTACAAAATACGCGTCATGGGTGTCGTATCCGTGGTTTTCAGGGGCGCTGGTGACGAAAATGAGGTCTAAGTCAATATCCAAGATGACGGCTGTAAGATTTTGCCCATGACGTATACTTATTTTGTAAAATTTCGCAGCCGCCATCTTGGATTTTGATTTTGAGCTCATTTTCGTCATCAGCACCCCCGGAAACTATGGAAACGACACCCATGACGCTTATTTTGTAAAATTTCACAGCCGCCATCTTGGATTTTGACTTCGACCTCATTTTCGTCATCAGCGCCCCCGAAAACCACGGACTCCAAACCCATGACGCATATTTTGCAAAATTTCGCAACCACCATCTTGGATTTTTACTTCGACCTCATTTTCGTCATCAGCGTCCCCGAAAACCACGGACACGACATACATGGCGCATATTTTGTAAAATTTTGCAGCCGCCATCTTGGATTTCTACTTTGACCTGATTTTCATCTTCAGCGCTCCCGAAAACCACGGACACGACACCCACGACGCATATTTTGTAAAATTTTGCAGCCGCCATCTTGGATTTCTACTTTGACCTGATTTTCATCTTCAGCGCTCCCGAAAACCGCGGAAACGACACCCATAACGCATATTTTGTAACATTTCACAGTCGCCATCTTGGATTTTGATTTTGACTCTGACTGTACCTGATAATCTCAAGAAATAGAGAAGGTCTAATAGGAATAAAACACGTTTTAGATAAAAAAACGTTTAATTTAAGCCCTCAGTAGGTAATAAAAAGAAGGGAAAATCAAAACTCTTATACTGACAACACTAACAATATGGACGCATCATTCCCTATGACAATTACAAACTGAACAATTTATTGATTAATTAAATAAATGAATGTGCTACTTAAACGTGAAATGTGATCCCATCCTGTTTTGTTTTTAGCCCCGCTGCATTTTTATAGGTTCGAACGACACAAAACTGCATAATTTAATTTAATTTGACACCAGTAAATACATGTAGTCGTTATGACGTCCCCATAGTAACTGATCGACTGCGCGTCAAACTACTCCGTTTAAGAGTAGTTTTTGATGCTTCAGTATTAGGCGCTATCACAGCTTCTGGTACTTTCTGTATTCTGAGGTTTTTAAATAGCTCCGTCTGTTTTTGTTATTTGATTTTTGAAAGTGATGGGTATATTTTAAATCTGTTTTGGTTTAAACCATCTTTTGTCGTAAGAGGAGTGTTTTTTTTGCGAAATATTATTTTATAGCTTTCATTTGTCGTATAACCTACATAGGATGTTGTATTGATGTAACGAATGGATGGGAATGAATTTGTGTAATTCTTTTAAACAGCATGATCTACTGGTGACACAGATTGACCTTGCATGGGATTTTTAAAGATTAAACAAAAAAACAAAAACAAAACATGATGTTCTGTTTTTGAGTTATTTTCGCGCCCCGAATTAACTGACTGCGCGGGGCGATATTGCGCTAGTTGTGTCTGCCAGCTGTCTCGCCGTGCTTTCTTTTATTTATGCCTGGAATCGAAACGTTGCAAGAAAAAAAAACAATATTTTTGCAAAATATTTTTTTTATGTTTTGTCAAGCTAAATCCCGTGCAATGTTAATCTATACCAGTAATAGATAATGTAGTTTTAAGGAATTACACAAATTCGTTTACACCCTGTTGTTGCCGCAATATGCCGCTTTATTTATTTGCCGTTTTGTTGCTGGAATGGGCAAGATAGATAGATGGGAAAAGCCTTATCTCGTCCATACCGTGCAAAAGTCATCAACTTGTATCAGAACATGTCGCGAAACATGTTTCGCAACATTTGATTTGGGCACATGATATGAACCCTGACGCGACAGATGTGCCGCGACAAAGGTGCCCGGCGTAAATGAGTGATTAATTTCTTAATTATAATTAGCATGCATGATGAAAAAGAACTTTTTTTATTTATCGTTTTGTTGTTAAAATGTCTCAATAAAATTACCAAGATATTTGTCGAGTACAGCTGATAATAATATAAAATAATATAATAGTCAAATTTATTAATACCGATTAGGAGTACTTCAAATTATTATATCCATCCAGGCCACATAGTAAAGGTGCTATAAAAGTATATGAATTTGTCCGTAAATTAAAGAGAACCTAATGTTCCCTTTTCTGTTCTTCTCTCTTTTTAGGGTACGATGAGGCTGGCATAATCATGTTTGATTAAAAGCCTCAAAAGATTAATAAATAAAGAATAAAAAAAAAAAAAAACCGAGAGACAAGCTATTTCTGACTTATTTTAAATACTACATACTTAATTTTATTAATTTGAGTTGATAAATATCCAATGATCATACAGATCATTAGATATTTATCAACACAAAATAAAAATATATGGATCTGCAAGAAAATTACAGTATTCGCAGTTACATGCAAATAGACACAAACGTTTTGCTTCCATTGATATATTACTAGCGACCCGCCCCGGCTTTGCACGTATACGGTTTATAGCTTAAAAACTTCCTCTTGAATCACTCTATCTATTAAAAAAAACCGCATCAAAGTCCGTTGCGTAGTTTTAAAGATCTAAACATACATAGGGACAGACAGCGGGAAGCGACTTTGTTTTATACTATGTAGTGATTTTCAGCAATTGATTATGCGCTTTGCTTTTTATTACGCAAAGTTGTCGAAACGTGGAGTAACTTATAAAAACTTAATTCTGGTTTTCTTTGATAAAATTTATTGCCTACCTTCAGGGTTATTCGGTCCATTACGGCAATAAACGGGAATATTTTTCTTGTTCGGAAAGCATTAGGTCAATATCGCTCCTATATTATATACTCACTCTGATTAAATATAAATGACGAAGCAATTATAATCTTAAAGCAAAAACAATTTGGAACCTCAAAGGGCGTAAAAGACAAACGCTATTGTCCCTTACAGCTAAAAGTGCGTAAGGGACAATTTAATGTCCTTCACGCCCTATTATTCGTAAAGGACATAGCGTAAGGGACAATTTAGTGTATTTTACGCCATATGAGCCGTAAAGGACATACACGCTGATGTCCCTTATTGCTCGAAGAGCGTAAGGGACAATTTAATGTCTTTTACGCCCTATGAGCTATAAGATTTCGAAACAATCGATCAACACTTCTGACAATCTAAAATTTAGTAGCGGTATCGGCAAGATACTATGAATTGATACTTGCATGCGTACTATAGACGTATTCAATCAGATATTTTATTTCTATCATGAGGAACTTTATAGGTTGATTCTGTTAGAAAATATTTTATTTCGCAGCATGGGCTTCAGCAATACAGACATTATATACTAACAAGACATCAATACATTATTCTTTTCAATACTGAAATTCTGAATTATCAAGTGATTTGCTACAGAAAATTACTCAGAATAATGAATTCTGTGGCAAATCACATTACTTAGGTGATTTTGATTTGTAATATTTGCTTTAAAAATAATGGCTTTTGTTTGTTTTTTACTTTCTATAATTAATTCAGACTTTCAGTTTTCATTCTTAAGCCGTGTACTCATTTTTTATTTATTTTTATTTGCACTCAGCAGCTAAATATAAGAATTTTATTTCTATTGGGAATTTAACAAAGCATGTCTTAGCTTCAACTGTTCCATCATTCTTAAAACACAAATTCGCTTAAAACTTCTGTTATAATGATTATATACAAAATATATTGCATGATTGTATGGTTAAGATTGCATGTTCGCTTGCCGCAGTAAGTATAAGCGAGTCATGGACCTAAAAGTATAGAATTATGTGCCATTTTGTACAGCAAGAGGTTGCCAAATAGCTTATGTTATTATTAGGCCGGTGTCAAAAATTCGTTGACTTCGTACGAACCGATTTGCACTCATTTACAAAATACGTTGCTACATTATGCGATTTTGTTGGTCCTCGAAGTTTTGGAATGCCTGGCACTGGCCTCATGCAATTGAAAAGTGATTGTAATAAATATATTGTATAAATATAATGTTTAAGTTCCAAAACAGTGCATTTTAAAAGTGTATAAAAATGAGTACACGGTTTCATATTAGGATATTTTTCTGAAAGGTTTTTTTCTAATTGGTATTGTAGTTTGTCAATCTTAATTTGTTATTGTTAATAAAACATTTGATATAATGCGAGATGTAAGATAAAATTATAGAAACAACAATGTGTTATTTATCTGAGATCTTTCAGGAAATTTCAGACAGCCATTAATACACACAAACACTAATAAATAGTCTGTGCTCATCGGTACGGGTGATCCATAGATATCCACTGTGTTGTCCTCACTTTCATAGACAATTCTGCAGCACATTGAAGCTTAACGCTTACAAACCCAATGTTTATCTGGGATATATTAAATATGGACCACAAACTTAAACGTGCAGTTGAAAATCAAATATAACTTACGATTTTGTTTAAAGAAAATATTTGCGACTGCACGAATAAGTTTGTGCGTTATGTATTATCAAATGTAAATGTCTAACAGGAGGATATAAGCAATAGAAGTGTGGAGACTAATTCGACGGACCCCACGCCGTTTTCAACACCAATCAGATCTCCGGAACCCGTCGCACATGTTCCGGACACCGCGGTGACGAACACACCGACTAATAGTATAAGTGATGAAACCGACTGTGATAATAATTTAAGAAACAAAACAATACAGGAGGAGGACGATGTTGTATGCGCTAACGAACACGTTAACGATGCTCAAAGTGACGCGAGTACTAGTCAAAACATAGCTAGTGAAGCTACTGACCAAGCAGAACAAAATGAGATTACAAATACAAATGAAGTTAACGAAAATAGTATTGACGAAGTAGACGGTGAAACCGGTGAAGCTACTAATGACCTACAAAATGACAGTCGAGACGTGACGGAAAATGAAACAGAGACGCAAAATGAGACACATGTCACTGAAAATGAGACACAAGTCACTGAGAATGAGACACAAGTCACTGAGAATGAGACAGAAGTCACTGAAAATGGGACGGAAGTCACTGAAAATGCGACAGAAGTCACTGAAAATGAGACTGAAACCACAGAAAACGAGACAGAATTACCTCAAACAGAAGTGGTAGTGGAAGATGCGTTGACGTTTGACGAGAATCATTTTAGTACGCCGACGGGCGGGGCCTCGCCGTCGGTGTCACCAGCCACCCGACGACGGAGGACCACGGCCAGCTCGTTGGAAGATTCGGAGGTAAGACACCAGAGGGCCGCGTGCGGGACGCGATGTGACTGTATCCGATGACGGGCTTATTTGGTACGCAAAAGTCGAACAAGTTATTTTAAGGTCCAAATTAACCAGAAGGTTGGTTAGAACAAAATTGTATTTTACATTGTAGCATTGTACATTAAGGATTTGCCTTGAAAAAATCCGGGCAAGAAATATTGGGTAATTCTAATCTCTATTGTTATATGTTGAAAGAGGCTGTTTTGAAATGTATTACGATTCGGGGTTAGCTAATTTGGTTTCCAATTCAAAACCTTTTGCATTCAAATATAAACCTTATCGCAACACAGCACGGTAAATACTTGCGCGTCGCAACCCGCACTAGGCCCACGGCGGAGTGCTTTGGGAAATTGTCTATGAGTAAGTGTGAGGCACAACATGCTACTGTGATGTCTGCTTACGTCACTAACACTTGAGGCCACGCGTCGCGCGTTTGACTCACCGACAGGGGTATCTAATCTAGGCTGTTTGTAGCACAAGTTTGCAGAACTTGGCTTACGCACGGTCATGCTTTGAAATTAAAACGAACTTTAATTCTAAGGGCGCTTATTATTATTGGAGCTTAGATGCTCTGGATTCCAAACTCTGTCGATTCTTTGCTGGGTGTGCTTTGAAAAGACTCTCCGTTATTTATTAAGGGGGTTTTTGGGCGTCTATGGCTGCTGTTCACATAAATTTTCTGGTTAAACAACTGTTTACTCGAAAAAAGTACCCCATTTTTTTAGTTTAACCAGAGAATTGTTGTTGTAATGTTGGTAAATCAGCCTAAACCGGTTATGCTGCTTGTCAAAGCCGTTTGCATAAGAAATATTAAGTGAAATTATTTATAGCTTGTGCTACAAACGTTTAAGCCGCTGTGAACTATAGTCAATGACACCAATATACAACTGTTATTTAACATTTAATTAATAACAATAAGTTGTCATGTTTATCACAATTTTGTCGTAAAAAAATCATAGACTGCAGTTCACAGCAAGAAAATCAACAAAATAATGCGATCATAACACAATTTAACAATTACTAAGCTAATTTGACAACGCTTTTGACATATCGTCCTAATTTGACACCCTATCTATTTGACATCGTATCTACATACATGTTTGCTTGTGCTGTTTCGCTTACTTAACTTGTAATTTTATAGTTATTTAGTGTTTATTGAGTAGCTAGTGAGTTTGTGTATTTTTTTTGCTTCGAAGTAGATTTTTGGCGGTTTGATATTATATAAAGGTATTATAAATTATAAGGCTTGATATTTTTAAGTGATATTTAATGTTTAAAAAAGTACTTTTTATGATTTTGACATCATGATGTTTGGACTGTGTTCTTATACATTTTGACGCTGGAAATTTCAATTGGCGTAAAGGACAAAACTTGTCCCTTACGTCAATGGAAATTTTTGGCGTCGAATTTACAGTTGGAAGAAATGTTCTTAATCTGTAGGATGCTATGTTAAATATACAAAGTATATTGGATCTACAGCTTACTTTAATTTAGATGGATTTTATATACCAAGTGGAGATGACGTAAAGACCTTAAATGTTGCGTTCTTGGCACTTTGTATATTAATTAACCATTTCAAAGATTTTTTTTTTCGACCCACCTTACTCTATGGTAAGAATGCATTCCAAATTGAATTTCTTAGCTGAAAAATGTACAAGACAAGCAGGCTACCTGCAGCCTATTTGTGTCAGTTAATCCGACGTAGACTAACTGTAGAGTCGTCGGATCGGCAAACACAACCGGGCTGCAGCTTAAGCTAGCATTAGCTGTAATATTCTGTTAAAAACGTAAAGAATTTAACTGTATTGTGTACAGCTTTTTTGGCAGAGTGTGAACTTAAAGCTAGGGGGCTATAATATATGTAAATATGCATATATTTCGCACACATGTATTGTATATATCAGTGTAATGCCAAAATAAAAATGACTCCTTTTTATTATAAATATATAACATGTTTCTGAAAGGAGAGTAGTAATATTCGATCTCTTTATTTGATTCGCAAATATTTTGAAGTTTCAATGCTGAAATAAACACTTTATCACATACAGCATGACCGGTTAGTCGCTTTACACCCGAAAACCATGAACTTTGCTCATGATTCTGTTCAACTTTTTATCATCATCATCATCATTCAGCCGATGACGTCCACTGCTGGACATAGGCCTCCCCCAAACAATGTTAGGGGTCGTTTGCCATAATCGCCACTCTTGGCAGGCGGGTTGGCGCTGCTGTCCATCCTCTAGTGAATCCCTTAGTCGCCTTTTACGACACCCACTGGAAGAGATGGGGTAGTGCTACTCTTTACGTCCGGGACCATACGTACAACTTTTACTATGGGACAAATTCTGAATCCGGGAAAAAAATATTATATTGTTCCCTAACAAATTGTATGGAACAGCAGATATTTTTTTCACGAATTCAGTGTTTGTCCCATAGTAAAGGTTGTAGAGATCAACTGCGATAAGATGGCTCGCCCCTCCAACATCTATCTTCAATGTGTGTGCATATGACAACGAGTCACCATGTTTGTGTTTGGTAATTACAGGTCTACCTCATAACTAAGTTAGTGCCTGAGGTAACCGCGCGGTGCGGGATGGCGACAGTTGTCACAAGTTGAGGAATCAGTGAGCTCTCGCGTCGCGTCACCACACCCCTCCCGCACCGCGCAGCTACCTCAGGCACTGACTCAGTTATGTGCTAGACCTGTAGTAGACAGCTACAGTTGCAGAATGCACATATGAGCGTTGAACGAATGACACCTTGTAAATATTCTTTCTCACTCATTTTTACTTGCAGTATCAATGGAGGGTCGTGCCAAGTTATTGTAGTTGTTCTGTACATAATGATGAGCAGAGTTTATGGTTTTTGGATTTAAAGTGACTAACCACTCATGCTGTATTTGACCCCTCCCCCTAAAATAATGACATAACAAACATCCACTTTATCCAAAACGTTTGGCAGTACACGAATCAAAGTGCTCGAAGTAAACACGGCTGTATCGCCATGTATATAAGGTCCACAATCCAGTGTTGTTGTTACACGGTAGTATGTTTGTAGGACGAGACGGACGGCTCCACAGAGAGTACCAGGAGTAGCAGTGCGAGCAGCACTCAGAGTCAGAACCTGCCTAACAGTGACGGTAAATATGTGTCTTAATTATTAATTAAATGTCACTGTTTCGACGGTAACTCCTATTGCAGGAATAAGGAATATGCATGTAATATTTTTTTCTCATAATCAATAAAGCACAGTAATATAAACCCAAGAAAAGTATTAAAAGTCAAATGTTACTATTGTTTGTTGCTCAAAACAATTATTTAACTTCAACAATTTTCTTCTACAGTTCAAACAGCCTTTATTATCGCGGCCATAATGTGACGTCATAATCCACGATACTGCTTTGTTTACATCTTTTTTTAGCCACAAATCGTATCAATTAAATTATTTCTTGTGCTTTATTCAAGCAGAAATTGCACTTACTAACTTACCTCAGTGAGAAATCAAACAGTTTGCTAAGAAAAGATTATTTAAAGATTTATTCACATGGATTTTGATGTCACTTTCGGCATTTTCGAAGACGATGCGTCTCGAGATTGCGTTCCGTTCCATAAAAAAAAACGTAACATAAAACAATGAATTGTAAAATAAGTAATGCGTTAAAAAATTTACAATGATGATGATGAATTTACAATGATAAATGTACAATGTATATTTAAATAATGAAAGAGTTTTGAATTACATGCATATTCCCTATTAACCCGTTTTGTATGTCTGAATGCAAGGCAAATATTTCTATTTGTTATCTTGTGAGTCGTTTTCGTCGTGTGTTAAAACCTAGATAGTCGTGGTGAACGGCCTAGAGAAAGGCCTTTGATTTCTTTTTTGATTTTACTTCATTATCAACCAATACAAATACTAATGCGAAGCTGTTTCATAAGAGTGTTGACTAAAAGGCTCGAGAAAATACCTCCTCTTTAATGAGGTTTTATTATCTGTGTAACCTTCGTAATTTCATCTTCTGTAGATATTCAATTTGTAAATATATATGTATCAGGTCTTCCACCCGGCTGGAGTATGCAGCGGGCGCCTAACGGCAGGGTATTTTTCATCGACCATAACCAGAAGACAACCACATGGATAGATCCCAGAACTGGTATGTTTACAATATGTGTGCAGTACTACGACGTAAGTTATGCGCTTCGGCAATCTTCGTGTTTCCGAATTTGCACGAATTATGCAACCAGATCTATAGGAATTGTTCTAAACAGGACGGATCCAGAATTATATAATTTTATAAAGACACACAAAGACAGATTGACTGGCAACCTAATTGTGCAATGCACTCGTCATCGTTATAACTTTGATTTTGACAATACAACAATATTTATTGCGTGATTAGTTGTGGAGAAGTCGGATTGTTAATACATACGTTGCTATGGAAATTGTTGACCTATCAAAATCATAGCGATTACGAGTATGTTGCACAATTAGAATGCTGGTCGCATAATTCGTACAAACATGAAGATTGCCGAAGTGAATAACTTATGTCATAGTATTGAAGTTGTACTTTTGTTGATATGAAATTAGCCTTGCGATTTTTTGTTGATGATTATTTTCTAATAGTATACTTTCGTATTGAAAACGTTCTTTGAAGTATTGCAAAGATTGTACCGTGTATTCATCAACGTACGTACTTTGATTAGCATCAGTAATTTTGGCATAAATGATAATTTTTGAGAATGAATACGCGGATTTTTTATTGTATAGTTCATCAAGATTTACTATTCAACATTAGTCTCGTTTAAATTTGAAGCTTTGCAATTGTGAGTACATTTGTAATCTATCTTCTGTCGTAGTATTAGTACTAAAGTGTAATGTGTTTGGTCAGGTTGCGCCTCCAGTTTGCCAACATCTTCGGCGGGTACTGGCGGCGCGGAGGCCGACGAGCTGGGCGCGCTGCCCGAGGGCTGGGAGGAGCGCGTACACACTGACGGAAGGATCTTCTTCATAGACCACAGTGAGTATACTAAATAATGGGACTGATAAAAGGTCAGATACTGTATAAGTGGCGATAGAAAACCAATCGATCGACTTAGCCGGCTAGAATTGGGCTTCTAAGTCGCGCCACATCACTTCTGATTTTTATTCTTCGTATCCAGCTAAACCAGCTGCCTGCTTCAGGTCGTCAGTCTACATTTGCTGAAAGCAGTCGCCAACTGCGATCTCAGCTTTCTGATTCTGCAATTCTGGTGACTCCAATTCTTTACCGAAAATGTTATGGATTTTATTTTTCCATGAAGCTTCAAACACTCTACAAGGTGTAAACGAATTCGTGTAATTCCTTCAAACCACATGATCTATTAATGATATAGATTAACCCCGCACGGGATTTAGATTGATTAAAAATAAATAAACTTTTTTATCCCAAATAAAATTTTTGTGATCGAAAATTTCGATGCCATGATGAAGGCATGGCGACACAGCTGATGGACACGACTAGGCCGATATCGTTCCACGCAGTCAGTTAACTTAGGCGCTAAAATTACTCAGATACAGAATACCATGGTTAATTTTTTTAAACTTATTTTTGTTGATTCTGAAAAAAGCCCATCCAGGGTGAATCAGTGTCACCAGTAGATCACGCGGTTTAAAGGAATTACACGAATTCGTTTAATCCTGTATAGCTTGGGGAAAATAATATAGTCAATACTTTAATTAATATGTGAACTAGACGATTTGCCAGTTTCCAACTCGGGACCCCAGATCATGTCAAGCAGGGCAGACCGGTTGAAGACTTAATATATACATAAGACACAATAAATAACTCTAACACATAACTTATTCCACAGACACTCGTACAACGCAGTGGGAAGACCCGCGACTGTCCAACCCTCAGATAGCTGGCCCGGCCGTGCCGTACTCGCGCGACTACAAGCGCAAGTACGAGTACCTCAAGAGTCAGCTGCGCAAGCCGGTACGTTATGATACAAATAAAAAGATTGTTTTAAGCTTTCACGGTTAGTCTCTAAATTTAAAATGTCACTTACGGGATATCTTCCGTGATTATTTTATTAAATATCGGGAACTCAAACCAATAAATAATCACGGAAGATATCCCGTAAGTGACATTTTAAATTTAAATAAAAAGATATAATGCTAATTTTTGGGCTAACATGTATACGTGTTAAATATTAGCAGTATTAAATCTGCATGCAGAACAACTTCTGCCAAACTGCACCAGGCCAGTGTGGTGGATTAGTGCCTAAATTCTTCTTATTCTGAGAAGAAGCTCATGTCCAACAGTGTGACAGTACTGGGCAGAAATAATATTATCCATCCCGAGCTATTAACAAATTGGACGATTTTGATCCTAGGCATACTTGCTAATAGAGTGGTGATATCGACTATGCAATACGGGGCTTTTTTAAAAAGGCTTCGCAGAAGAGTTTCAATTTTATGATGCTTGTTTTAGCTTAAAAGCACAATGGTGCTTCTGTCGATTTCAGAGTAGAGTAGTCGTAGATCAGAGTAATCTCACAGTAGCTCTGATTACAATGTTCTATGTTAGGAGATGTGGTTTTCGCACTTAGTCCTTTAAGTGGACCATTGTACATGGGCCATGGCGGCCATCATTCCAACCAGCCCACCTCCTTCCAGAAGCTCTGATTACAATTTATTACCCGTTTTACGCACTACTCAAAGATGCTCAAAGCTTACACCGAGAAAACTAGTCTATTCAATCCTACTTTCGCAGTTCGGCGTTTTAAAATAACCATCTTTGTTATCTCTTACTTTCAGAGCAACGTGCCAAACAAGTTTGAGATCAAAGTACGACGTAACTCAATCCTGGAGGATTCATACCGCATAATCAGCTCAGTGAGTCGACTCGACCTGCTCAAGACGAAGCTATGGGTCGAGTTCGAGTCGGAAGTCGGGCTCGGTGAGTCTATTTATTTAATCAGCCTGTAGTAGTCCCCATTGCACAGCCCGTGGACAGAGGCGTCTTCAAAGAATGACGCTATTCTGATAGAGCCAGGCATGCTTCATCGTCGTCGTCCGTCACCTGTTTCAAGTACTTAGGCTGGTTCGTTTTATGGTTTTCTGCCAGATGTCGCTCGTCAGGGCCACATTAGTTAGCAATATACAATGTGCAGGTAAATATTTGACGACACGTTTGGTGCAGTGGAAGCGATTGGCTTCTGCGCTACGGGTCGTGGGTTCGATTCCCACACGGAACAAAAATTTGTATGGCCTACAGTTGGTTGTTTCGGGTCTGGGCGTTTGTGTATGTGAGATTTGTGTCTGTTAACGCACTCACGATACAAGAGAAATCTTAGTGTGGGGCAACGATTTTTAAAAACAAAAACAAATACGTTAAAGTTAGCTGGTTGCTACGGATTTTCTTCATACGATGTTCATCTACATAATTTATCCTTATCGGTTAAAACCATGCTCGTGCCTATACAGCATCACTGGTTAGTAACTTTACATCTGAAGAAAAATTTAATTCGTGAAAAAAATCTGCTGTTTATATATTTATTTTGTTAAGCAACATTGATTATTTAGTATGGAACGGTAATTTTTTTTCAAGATTTCAAACTTTTTTTCATAGTAAAAATTGTACAGAATTATGAGCAGAATTCAGGGTTTTCGGATGTAGATTGATTAACCAGTCATGCTGTATACCTGATGTAAAATTCTGAAATCCATATAATCTTAAAATGAAACAGATAGGACTGTATTTATCAATCCGAAGTTTACTTCGTCCATTTATTACTCATAATTTTTCTCAAAATCTTTTAGACTACGGTGGCCTCGCGCGAGAGTGGTTCTTCCTCCTGTCCAAGGAGATGTTCAACCCTTACTACGGCCTCTTCGAATACTCTGCCATGGACAATTACACGCTTCAGATCAACCCCAACAGTGGGGTCTGTAACGAGGAACATCTGAGCTACTTCAAGTTTATCGGCAGAGTTGCGGGCATGGCTGTGTACCATGGCAAGCTGTTAGATGGTAAGATAAATATGATTATTGCAGTTTTAAAAACTTTTGAAAAACGGCCCTAAAATTGAGCCTTGCGGGACACCTGTGTGTACAAAGGCATTCTACAAAATTCAAACTATTTACGCCGACAAATTTTACTTCTACCTAAGAAGAAAATAATGATTTTAAGTGCTATATTTTCTTGACACCATAATGGCTGTGGTTGCAAGTAAGCGTGTCATGGTTAACTGAATCGAACGCTTTAGAGAGATTACAGAACACTTATAATATTTTTCAATCTTTCTTACCTGCTTAAAAATGTTTTAATATGTCGTTTATCTTTTCCAGCGTTCTTCATCCGTCCATTCTACAAGATGATGCTGGGCAAGACGATAGAGTTGCTAGACATGGAATCCGTAGACCTAGAATACTATAACTCACTAATGTGGATCAAGGTAAGTCACAAATCGCATCAGCCTATCGCAGTGTGCAACAGCAGGCGTAGTATGACCTCCGTAGAAATAGATATTGTTGATGAAAGAATAGACAAAATGACAAAATCGTCATTGGGAATATCGTCGCTTAGCTAACAATACCGCGCAACAAACTGAATACATTTTCAGAAAGGTCTTAAAAGTGCTAAATTATTGAATTTCAAATTAATTAAGCTGTATTTGTAATATGTGTTATAATTATGTACAAACTGTAATATATTAATATGACTCTGGTGATTCTCATTAAGATGATTTGATGCGTGATAAAACGAGTTATCCAATGAATATAAAAACCGTCATATTTTAACTTGAGCGGTATTGTTACCTAAGCGACGATATGTCATTTTGTCTATTCTTCTGTCGACCACATCCTTGTCTACGGTAGTCATGCTACGACTCCTGGTGTAATTACCAAAAATACAGTAATGCCCACGTGAGCCTTGTTGGTGTTTTTCCAATACCATGTGTGGTTCCCGGCAATCTGCCCGCATCTGGTTGTACTCGAAACCTACCTCAACCTAGTTGGGAAAAAGCTAGGCAGAACAATTCTTAATGTCATGTTTCCTGTGACATTACAGGAGAACGATCCATCAGAGCTGTACCTGACATTCTCAGTGGATGAGGAGCAGTTCGGAAAGACGATACAACGAGAACTGAAGCCCGGCGGCGCCAACATATCCGTTGATAATGAAAACAAGGACGAGTATATCAAGTTAGTATTACTTTTGATACATTTTTTGACAGTTCAAAATTATAAACGAAACTAATAAATATTTTCTTGGTCAAGTGTAGTTAGACCTTTTTTTTGACTTAGGTCTCTTTTCCACCAGAGATGTGTGAGTGATGACAAAACATGGAGAACTATAAACTCAGAAAATATTTATGTACAGTCAGCATCAAAAGTAGCTGAAAATTTGACTTTTTAAACTTTGCATTAATTAGATAACTAATTGATAAGAAGCAAAAAATTTAAGGCATACTTAGAGCTATATCTAGCAGCTCTAGGTATCTATTAAACTTTTTGTTTTAAAACAATTCGTTTTGTAATTAATGCCAAGTTAAAAACTCTACTGTTCAGCTACTTTTGATGCTGACCGTACTACTTACTGATGTTTGCAAAAAATAAATGATTTGAATGGGAGAATATAAGGTGCAATCAAAATAGGTGGACAAATTTTTACAGAACACAGTACTCATGAATATGAACAACTTTTACTATAGGACCAACACGGAAATATAAAAAAAAAATATCAGCTGTTCCATACATTTTGATTGTGTAAGTATTGCACTTTTGTATGGAACAGCTGATATTTTTTTTTTTGGTTGGTCCCATAGTTAAAGTTGTTCATATTCATGAGTACTGTGATCTGTAAAAGTTTGTCCACCTATATTGATTGGACCTTATATGTTTTTCCCTTCCTCAGGCTAGTAATTCAATGGCGGTTCGTGAGCCGAGTACAGGAACAGATGTTCGCGTTCCTGGAGGGTCTGGGCGGGCTCGTGCCGCTGCCGCTGCTGAAGATATTCGACGAGAACGAGCTGGAGCTGCTGCTGTGCGGCATACAGCACATCGACGTGCGGGACTGGAGAGCTAACACGCTCTACAAGGGAGACTATCACGCCAACCATATTGTGGTGCAGTGGTTCTGGAGGGTGAGTACATAATGGACCATGCTGGATAGACTAGGGCGTTTTTTGTTGTGAAAATAGCGCTATCATACTTTTTTTGCAGCGCGTTCTTATTCTAGTGCTGCTTTTTTGCATTTTTTTACGTCAATTCGTTATTTTCTTTTAGTTTGACAAAATTGCTTACTTTGCCTAGTTTGAAATTCATCGCACAGCTATAAAAAGTATAAAACCTTGCAACAAGGATTCAAAGTGACGACACGTTTGGTGTAGTGTCTAAGTGATTGGCTTCTGCCCTACGGGTCGTGGGTTTGACTCCCACAAGGAACAAAAATTTGTATGGCTTACAGGTGGTTGTTTCGGGTCTGGGCGTTTGTGTATGTGAGATTTGTGTCTGTAAACGCACCCACGATACAAGAGAAATCTTAGTGGAGGGCAACGTTTTCTTAAAAAAGAAAGTGGTAACTTTTATCCTATAGAAATATCATTAGTAATACCGGAATTTATATAAAATATGTATAGAATAAAAGTAACCATTTATAGTCATTGCTTGCATTCATTGGACGTCAAAAGAGATTATTTTTGGCGCTCACAACAGATTGATTGCAATAACTCAGAAACAATATTGTCAAAAGATATGGAAGAAACTTTGCCCAGCTGTTAAGTAACATATTAAAATATAGTGTTACTTCCAACTTGTATTCACAGGTGGTACTATCGTTCTCCAACGAGATGCGTTCCCGCCTGCTGCAGTTCGTGACGGGTACCTCTCGTGTGCCCATGAACGGGTTCAAGGAGCTGTACGGCAGCAACGGACCACAACTGTTCACCATCGAGAAGTGGGGCTCGCCCGATAACTACCCCAGAGCACACACGTGGTGAGTAGTATTTTTTACTTGTATCGGTTAATTTTAAGAGAAGTAAATAATTTGTACTTTTACTTTTATTTCTATTGGATGTGGTAAAAGGGGAAATGAGGCTTGTATTACAACGTAAAACGACATTACTAATTAAATTTTAAAATGGTTGGGCTGCAATCAACCAACTAAATGCCAACAATAATTTCTAGTTGGTTAATTATGAGAATAAACTATGAGATTGTTTCATATGACGGTACACGAGTGTCTACGTTAATCACGTACTCGGAAATCCAACTGTAACAGCGGTTACGCACTGCATCCGATCTCGATCCGTAAAAATAAGAATATAAAAAACTCGGACCGAATTCGGATATTGTTTTTCGCACTGCATCCGATCCGAATTCGTGAAAATACGGATCAAGAGTCTAAAAATCTCGGATCGAATTCGGATATAGCTTACGCATTAATCAGATCTTTGATCCAAATCTAAGCAATTCAGAGGCCATCTTTGGCATATGTCCGATTTGAATCCGAGGTAATGCGAAAGCGTTCATACAAACAGTACTATGGCTACTTCGGTCCGTCAATATTTCTTCCGAATTGGAGACTCACGGATGGCGGAGAGAAATCGGATGACGGAAGTCGGATCTAGTGCGTATACTATCATACAAATAGTTCTATGACTACTTCGGAACGTATTTTCACGGATTCGGATCTGATGCAGTGCGTAATCCCTCTAACTCTGAAAGTTAGTCTCTAACCCAACCCACTCCCTTGGTATACCGATATGGTACTAATGTGACGACCATAGTTCTACATTAAATATTCCTTACATATTAGCTATAGCAATACAGAAAATCCTAGTTTAGGTCTACGAATTTAGATCCTCTGTTTTATCTAACCTTCCATCCCCAGTTTCAACCGCATCGACTTACCCCCATACGAGAGCTACCAGCAGCTGCGCGAGAAGCTCATCAAGGCCATCGAGGGCTCGCAGGGCTTCGCCGGCGTCGACTGAGCCCCCACGCGCGCTGCTGCTGCACCACACATGGACTGACGCGGTAGACGGATCAGCGGAGACAACGGCTCATTGCTCACTATATTACTTATTCCACTCTATCTAAATTTATGTTTGGCGTGGAGACCATAATAGGTATTCATCTTCATCAATGGTTTTATCAAATTGTCAAGATACTTTGTATACCAGATGACTTTTTTCGTCGTGTGGAAAAAAATTGGGTATAACAGGTGAACTGAAGAAGGCTAGAAGGCTGTGGAATAAGTTTTTTTTTTGTTTTTTCTTTAGCTTTTTCTGAAATTGTTATATCTATACTTCTATAGACACCTAATACAGAAATTCAAATCGTACGCAGGTGTGTATGATTCGAATTTAGATATTATTTAATTGATTTATTTACTTCAAAATGTCCGTTTTTATTATAATTAAGTATGAAAATTTATTTCAAATTTGCAGTATTTATTGATAGACAAAATTCGACAAAAGCAATTAAAAAAAACTATGCGATGGCATTCTACTCCGTTCACCTATTATACCCAAGTTTTTTCCGGGCTATAAAAAAAGTCATCCGATATATCCATAAGTAATTCTTTAAAGCAATAAACCAGAGCTTACAATAACTGTATTTATTCTTCAAACCAAAAATGGTCGTAAACAATTGTCAGTTACGCCATTTAATTATTATTTAACGCACTGATCTCCGACGCAAGCGCCATCTACCGTAACACTCAAACTCCTGCTCAAACACTGAATAGTTACATGCCATCACGCGTTACTTATGATAGACAGGGCAGAACTCTGCTAACGAAATTAAAATTACAATGCTTTTTTGTTTTGTGTATTTCTTCGTTGTTGCTATCAATCTAATATGTCGTGTTTTTATTTTTAAGCTGTGTTATTAAAGCTATAAAGGAAGATACATATAGTACGAAACAGCTAAGTCGCATCGGTAAATTTCGTCAAACCGATCTCTGCCGAACTGAGTGCGACTTCAAGCGCCACGTTTATTAGTACTGCAGTAAATATCTATACGCTGACGCAATAAAGGTACAAGTTCGAGAAGGGCTGCAGTTTTGCAGTCGCTGTCGGAATAGCACCTTTAAAGTGCACACCTTAAAGGCGCTATTCCGATGGCGACTTGCGTACAGTCTGCAGTTCGTCTCGGATTTGTACCCTAAGTGTGAGTGGCGCGAAAATGAGCAACTGCCGTTGATTGTTCGATCAGGAATATCGATGAAACTTATTAGTTAACTTGTGTCGTACTGTATGACTCTTCTTAGCCATTAGCTAGCATTCGCATTCCTTCATGGTTTTGGAAATTCAATTAATGTATCAACGTATTATTACTGCCCATTCATCGAATACCACTGTTTAAGTATAATTTATGCTATAATGCGTTTAATACACGGAGACGCGCCCTACTCTTTGTCTAAGGTTCGCTTGCACCACAACTCGTTAAATACATTTAGTGCTAAACATACTTAAAATGTCATTGTATCATCCTCAAACCATTGACTGAAATCTATACATATAAAAGGAGAAGCTGACTGACTGACTGATCTATCAACGCACAGCCTAAACCGCTGGCGTTAGAAAGTTCCTTTTGTGACGTAGGCATTCACTAAGAAGGGATTTTTCGAAATTCAACCCCTAAAGGAGTTAAATAGGGGATGAAAGTTTGTATGGAAAATCGTCACTTAACGGGTTCAAAATTTCACGCAAGCGAAGCTGCGGGCGAAAGCTAGTACAATGATATTTTAAATATGCTTAGCACTAAATGTATTTAGCGAGTCGTTGTGCATGTGGCCCTAAATTGGTACAAAGTAAAAGTAGTGGATTGAACGCACTACACCGACTCCTCCAAGACGCGGACTCGGCTCAGTATAACGTGAACTAGTCCGTACAAAGTATATGAAGCATTACGCAACCGAGCCTTGTCCGTGTCTCGTACGTGCCTCGTCCGAGCCTTGTACCAGCCTTGTCCGAGCCTCGCCTCAGGCTCGTCCGTGCCTCGGTCTGGACTCGGCACGTTTACAATCACCATCATTACGGACGGGGCGAAGCTTTCCCTTGGTGTCTCTCATGTCTTAAATACTATGAACAGTGTTCTAAACACAGCTTATCATAAAACACAAACAATCGTGACGGTCTATTCAAATACTATGTACCTATATAAAAACTAGAAAAGTCGAAACTATTTTTACGGATATCATAAACCGAAATCTATGTTAATAAAACTGAAATCTTCCAACGTAAACAAATGTAAATAAATCCGAATAATCCGTAAAAATAGTTTTAATTCATCGATAACTCGCGTAAAAAAAGTGTTGGTATTATAACATAAATAACAATACAATGATAATTTTAATGTCAATAGCGCACGGGAATAAATACGTAAATTGACTATCTGAACTTTACTAGAAGGCCGAAAACCGCTTGCGAATTCGATACTACTAAGAAGTCGCATCGGCAAGCTTCGTAAAACCGATCACTTCCGAACTCAAACTTTAAAACCACGAATGTTTATTAGTTCTGCAGTAAAAAATGATCTTTACGTTGATGTAATAAGTGTGAGTGGCGCGAAAATGAGCGACTGCGATTGCACAGTAGATATGCAAGGTGTAACATAACGTACAACCTCTTAAGGAGTCACTCTACTCATCATTATGAACAACTTTTACTATGGGACCAAACAAGAAATTGCGAAAACAAAATCAGCTGTTCCCTACATTTTGACGAGTTATGCGAACATAAAATAGGGAACAGCTGATTTATTTCGCGATTTCAGGTTTAGTCCCATAGTCAAAGTTGTTCATAATGATGAGTAGAGTGACCCCTTAAGAGCGTGTACGCCGTTCGGCATTTCATACAAATTTTCAAGTCCTTATTTTTCGATATGACTGAACCGATTTTAATGAAACTTCATACCCATCAGCAGGATACATAGGACTAAAAAGTTAGTAGAAAACATTATCGAAAAATAGTGTTACAGTTAAATTAGACCGATTTTAAATTTTCCATACAAACAGAAATTTCCAATTATCTTTTTTTAAGTAAGACATTTCGAAAATGTTTTCTACTAACTTTTTAGACCTAAGTATCCTACTTATGTATGTGAAGTTTCATCAAAATCGGTTCATTCATTACGAAAAACAAAGACTTGAAAATTTGTATGAAATGCCGTACGGCGTACACGCTCTTAAGAGGTTGTGTTATTTATGCTACACCTTGTATACTGAAACCAACGCATATGCATTTTTTTAAAATATTTTTCTTAATTTTAAACCTATCCACACAGCATCCTGTCTTAAATCACAGATAAAAAATCCTTCTAACAAAAAAGAGGTGAATGAATGAATGAAGTATCTTTCATACTCTTCACGCTAGTCAATTTACGATTTTGTTCATCGGTGCGATATGAATAAGAGAGCAAATAATATTATGAATATCGTAATTCGTACGTGTGATTAGTATTCTAAATGAGTGCCTATCTATATTTAATCGGTGTCTAATCAGCATTTTTAATTTTATTATTCACAACGACAATAATTTTTATGTCAATGTCCTCACTTTGTAACTATAAAAAGTTATTAAAACTTAAACGCAAGTTAAGGGCGATGACACTTAGCAGGGTTTGTTCGTTAGTTACCCAAAAATTCGTAGAACATTAATTTTGTTTGTTTATCAAGTACATGTTCCTGAAAGTATTCGTAGTCACTAATAATGCTCAGCATGTCTGGTTACTCTCTTAAAATCCGAAACCCATGAATTCTGCCCATCATTTCGTACAACTTTTACTATGGGACAAACTCTAAAATGAAAAAAAAAAACAGCTAGATACAAAATAATCAATGTTACCTGACTAACCACTCATGCTGTACAACGTGTTACAAAAATACCCCTAAAGCCGAAAGGCGATTAAAAGATCCCTTGTATAGAGTCTATTGGTAATATTTTAAAACAAAAGAACAACCCTAAAACACATTTGGACAAATCATAAAATAAAATCATCACTGAAACGCAACCCTGAAAACATAAAAGTAAAGAGTAGACTACCCAGAAAGTTATTTACATTCTTACCTAATTTCCTCTGAGAGGTAAATGACAACAACCATAAAAGACTACTTGATTAACATTTTCTTTTTAAGGGGAATTGTGTAACCAGTGTAACACGTTGAATATGTTCCTGAAATAATTTCTAGCTACTAATAATGCAGTGTATAAACAGTCAGCAAAAATGATAGCTATGCGAAAAGAAACAATTGCTATACAAAGTAAATCATTATTATACCAAGTTTAGAACTGACGCCGTTATGTGTTTCGCCCTTACAAACGACGTTATAAAGCGTCAAAAAGCACTTTCAGTCTCTTTAAAATTCGAACGTGACGAATGACGTCACATGTCAGTGAAACCAATAAGGCGAAGGTATTCACTGAATCTAATTTAAAAATAAACATTACAATTGTCCCTTCAGGGTTTAGCACCTGTAGGTACAATTTAAAGTCTATCCATGGCTGATAAATACAAGGTCGATATGACCCAAGACTACGCCACGATTCACGTAATTTTCCACCAATCACAACAAAGTTTGACAGCAAAGTCGAAGCTGATTGGTTCATCTGAGCGTTCGATGTAGTCTTGGACCAATCACGAGAGAGAATACCTGGCGCAATAAAATAATTGTACCACGAGTCTATCCACCTTTTGACATAATTAGCTTTACGACTAAGCCATAATAATGTAATGTTGATATAAAGCTTTTACTATTAAAATACCATGTACGAAATTTTTAAGAGGGCTATTCACTACAGGGCTAATTGGAACAAAATACATAGGGTTTTAGGACATAGTTTCCTCGATATTTAAGCTTATGGAGAAATTGCAATAAAATTATTAGTTCCAATTGGTCCTGGCGTATTAAACCCATTTTACTTTATGTGAAAAAATTATTAAAAAGGTAAAGTTGGAAATTTGTATACTATAAATTATAATGTACATGGTGTTTCGTTTCGTGCCTGTCAAATCTGACAGCTGTCAATGTCAAACTACGACCAATCAAGGTAGCCTTTGATAAGTGAGTGACTCATGCCTATGTGCAATGTTGATAATTTATTCCACACATTATTTACGATTTTAAATTCTAAATAACGTGATATAACCGGGCAAGGTGAAATGATATGTAAAGTTTTATGAAGAGTTTCAATTATTAGTGATCGGATATAGTAGGCCATCTTGTCCGGACGTGTTTAGTGATTAAATAATTATTCATTTTGCGTCCTATACGTTAGATAAATTTGCTTTTCGCTTGGATATATAAAAAGATATTTTCATATATAGCACACTTGTACATAATTTTAGTATAAGGTGTAAAAAATTGCTATTGAATTATGTATAAATATAAAATAATTAGATAACCGAACGATATCCATGAAATGGACAGTCGAAATTTATAATTATTATTTGAATAAAGATAATATAATATTTATTGATTGAAGCAATTGTTTACACCCTGTATTTATTTAGTTTTAATCAAGTTGCGTTTTCGTCTATGATCGTTTACTTAATTTAGATAGTTTTATCAATATATTATTTGTATATCTTTATAATTTTAGGCTTTAATAGCAGTTTACCAAGACCTAAAGTATATAAAACACGTTGGTCGCATCTAGCCTACTTTGGCCAATCTGAAGTATCTATGGTCGTCTCGGAACTTTGGAATGGTTGTTGTAAACTAGGCTGTGTGATAGCCTGAACGCTTAGTGTACTTTCTGAAAAGTACTATCACATTTTTTTAAAATTTCTGTTTAGTTTTTGTATTTACACATTAAACCGTATAAAAAAAAACACAATATTGATTTATGTTGTCCTTAATTAATAGGGAAGTACATCAGTGATCTTTTTAATCTGATTGTTTTTTTTATCTAAATATATTATTTGCCTAAAATTATAAAGAAAGTTATGAAAAATAAAATTTGTATAATTCCATATTATTAACGTTTTTGATTGTAACATGTTGACGAAACATCGTGATATTTTATTATAGTGTAAGAGGTAATAACGTTTTATATGCGTCATCTTTAAATCATCCCGTGGCAGCCCACTGTTGGACAAAACCCCACTTAGTAGGCTTCATCAGTTTTGTTATATACTTAAGTAAAAATATCTAGCATTTATATAGAAAGGAGATCAGATTACTATAAAGTATTGAGGTGCATAAATAATTGTTTTATTAATCTGACTCCTAGACTCATCAAATAAAAACATTTGAAGATGACGCGCAACTAAACATTGCTATCTCTTATCCTACAAAGATCTAAACAGCAATTATTCTCGCGCTAATCGCAAGCGCATGTTATGGTTATCGACACGTTAAAACTGGAAAATTCACAATCACTATAATTATGTCATGTTGAACAACGATTTTAAACCATTTGGCAAGCTAAGAAAGTCTGTTAAAAATGGAAATATTTTAAAAGCTAAGTTCTTTTTTTAATTTAAAAATAAATGAGATCATTTTTTTCAATGGAATAGATGACTAAGCTTGCAAATAAAGCCTTTAGTATTATATTTAAATATGTATTAATAACATTTTTAAATGAACACCTGACATTACTGGACAGTTCAAAAATCAAAATGGCTGCCATTCGGGGAAGAGAGGATCGGTATTACAAAAGGGGTTTTTTGTCGATAAATTTAAATGTCGTTAAATTACACATTGTATAGTTATTGATCAAGTATTTATGAAGCGCTTCTATATATTTTTATTTATTTATAAGGCAAGGGCCTCAAGTTTCTACTTCCACTAATTTATATAGAATTATATTTTGAGGTACATTATATTTTTCCATTTTTAATGTGTCGGTAACAAAAATTAGGGTTGTCTAACAATGAACAATACGCGGTGTGGTCGAACGTAATCAACGATATTTTTATTTTATGTTTACTATAAGATTATTCATGTAAATATAATACATATTTGAAATTTGAAAAAAAAATCATTAAAAAGTCATTATTTTGATTTGTGCCTTTTATTTTTTAGTGACCTTTTAAATATATTTTTTACACGTATGAACTTATTTTTGGGTTCCTTATGTCGTATTTGGCGCACATTTTATGTCGTTATTCAATGGTCTCTCTTAGTGTCCAAACACACTAAGCCGAAGATACGCGACCGAAGTTCGGCGGTTGATTGTACGTTCCGACGTATTCGGCTGATATGACACACCATAAGTGCCGAACTTACGCGCCAGAAATTCAATTGCACAAACTTGTGGGCGGACACGCGGGGCGCGGGCATGCCTGCCTCCCGCTGTTACCCGCCCCGCATCTTCGTTAGCAATCTAACCGAACTTCGGTCGCGTATAATGTGTGCTCTACAGAATACGTTGCCGCAGAATTGTCGCTGAACTTACGCCCGACCGAAATTCGGCTGTACGCTATAACGCGACGTAATTTCGGCATAATGTGTCGTCAGTAATTCAAATAGCATTACAGGCGTAATCATGCCGAACTTCGGTCGCGTATCTTCGGCATAGTATGTTTACACACTTAGCCAAGACAAAGTGTTTAGCTTGTGTATAATATTACTCATTGACTGCCTCGTCGGTCTATTGGTCGCAAGCGAGACTGTTAAGCGTGAGGTCCTGGGTTCGATTCCCAGATCGGGCAAAGTATTATTGGGTTTTCCGTGTGGAAGTTCTCAGTAGCAGCCCGGAGTTTGAATTTGTGCCCGGTTGATGACAATAGGCTCGCCCCCTATTACATGGGACTTAAACATAACGGCGAAATGAGGGTGTAGTATACAGCTCTGCACAACCCTTCAGGGAATACAGGCGTGATGTTATGTTATATTTTACTCATTGTAATAGGCAGGCGTGGAATTTTCTGACAAAGAATGAAAAAAATCAAAATTTTAAAAACTTGACGGTACTTCACATCGCTGCCGTACAAGCAATAAACGCAGTAAGAGTTTTTTTATTAATGTACTGTATGATAAGCCTAACTAATACAACCTTATTACAAAAGATGGTCTAAGAAAAACCTAGGTTTTAAAATAGCCCCGTCTCTTTTTGTTATATGACATAAGAAAGTGATGGGTATATTTTAAACCGTGGTTTACCTTAGTCTTGTTTTAAACCATCTTTTGTAATAAGGCCCATAAGGTTTAATTTTCTATAATCTAAAATTGCACTTACTGCATTTATTGCTCGTACGGCAGATCGGAACAGTGGCTTCTATTGTACAAAGCACAGGTTCGTTCGTACATGGAGTAGGTACTGCTTGCACCTTTGGGATGACTCACCCAATTACCAGCTGGAGTCCATTGAAAAGCGTGCCAAGAAGCTCATCAGCAACGACTCCCTTGTTCAGACCAAGCTCCAAAGTCTTGAGCATCGGCGCAAAGTTGCTAGTCTATTGGTTTTTTACTTAGAGCAGGTATGCTCTAAGGCCTCATTTACGGAGACGCGGGGCGTCGCGCGTCGCGTTGTGCGGCGCGGCCCGCGCTCTATTCAAAATTATGGCGTTGTATGAGAGCGTTTACGGAGAAGCGTTTTTTTTTTTTTTTTTGTTTATTGGTTCACAAATCGGAAAATACAAGAATCACTTAAGTAAAATTTCAAACTCAAAAAGACACATTGGACTGCATGCCCTAAAATAGTGAACACAGCATGCATTTTTATGTAGATGGGGTTAATTATAGTTTGTTGTTTTACATACTCCCCATTTACTTAAGGTTTGTAATTAACAAGAAAGACTCAAAAGTCAAAACTCTTCATCGAAGTTTTGACCGTGGCCAAGGTGACAACTGGAGAAAATGTCAAACCGCTGGCTCATACCATTGCAGCTGGAAAGCATTCTATAAAATGGAGCATGTTGTCTTACGTTAGTTTTGCAATGAGGCGTCACAAATGTACGCCTATTGTATAAGCGACTATTCTGACGGGGGACAGCTATTTGAATCTCCAGTAAACCCGCACAATCTACATGGCCATTTAGTAATTTAAAAAGATACACAATATCTGCAGCTTTTCTTCTAGAATATAAGGTTGACATTTTACACGCGTTAGCTTGAAATGCAGGCGGAGCACGCGGATGGCATCGCCGCCGCCGCGTCGCACGCGACGTTTATCGCGGCGGCGCACGCAGCGTTGCGACTAACTATTCCTGCAATTCTCCGTCCACTGTAAAACGTAGCGTCAACCGCGGCGGGGCCCGCGGCGTCGCACTCGCAGCATCTTCATAAACAACATCGTACATTGCCATATGTTTGTGTTTGCACGTGTGATGACGCGGGCCGCTGCACGCGACGTCGCCGTCGCTCCGTAAACAGAAAAATCGTACGCCACGCCGCACGCGATGCGCGACACCCCGCGTCTCCGTAAATGAGGTCTAAGGTTTTTATCGGATACATTTCGGAGAGTGAGCTTCAGATTTGCATGAGCTAATTCCCCCCTGCCCTTTTTTCTATCGGACGGCCAGAAGCTCGAAAAAACGCCATCGGTTCATGGTTGATATACCAAAAACCCGAACGAAGCGCTTTGATTCCACTTTCATTGTGAAAACCGCCAAACAGTAGAATGCGCTGCCCGAGTGGGTGTTCCCCGACAGCTACAATCTGGGTGCCTTCAAGTCACGAGTATAATCGACACAACAACATAATCGTTTAGGGGTGATTCTATCATTACAGTTATAGCTAATATCAGTATATCAGGATTGCGAGCAAGGTAATTAAAGTAAATAAAACCAAAATAGACTCTCCACCGCTGAGAGTAGTTACTTGTATTTGGGTTAGTGTTAGTAACATGAACTAGATCACAATATAATACTTTACACAATTCAATTATTACAAGATCATAAAATAAGGACAAGCTAGTCAGATATAAGAAAGATCAGACTTCTTCAGTTGTTCAGCACCGAATGCTCCCGCTTCGTCTAATGACCACCGCCTTTATAACATCGGGTGCGTTGATTCATATCGACGACTACCTTCCTTTGTCAACATTGTCCAGTGCTACTCGCTACCGATAACACGAGTGAATCGGATTCTTCTGGGCAAGCGTGCTCCGTCGTAGACCGCATCATCGCTTATATCAGGCGAGATAGCGGTCAAACACAGGCCTATTACCAAATAATAATAATAAAAAAAAGAAATTTTTCCTTCATGTATACCCAGATCGCTAGTTAAAAAACTAGCCAAGTGCGACTCGGACTCGCGCACGAAGGGTTTCCCTTCGTGGTTTCGTACCATTATCTATAAAAATTGCAAAAAAATCACGTTTGTTGTATGGGAGCCCCCTTAAATATTTATTTTATTCTGTGTTTAGTATTGTTATAGCGGCAACACAAATACATCATCGGTGAAAATTTCAACTGTCTAACTATCACGGTTCATGAGTTACAGCCTGATGACAGACGGACAGACGGACAGCGGAGTCTTAGTTTATTACTAAGACTCCCCGGTCCCGTTTTACCCTTTGGGTACCTACGGAACCCTCAAAAACCAAGCATTAGTAAACAGAATTCCACATTCATTACGAAAAGTTATAGGTTGCACAGATTACTAGCTGCGATGTGGCAATCGACACGCAGACCTTGAACTGAGGATGTGGACGTTCACCTCAAACATGTGGTAATACTATCAAACCTGTTGTTTTAACAAAGGTCAGCAGAGATGTATACTTAGTCCGATGACGAAAATGTGATATGGGTTAATTTTAGTGTTATCTATAGAACTAAATAACATTATACAAATAAGACCCAGTTGGACAGGAAATGTATAGAAATAAGCATTGTGTTTGCTTCCAGCAGAGAAACACAACATTAAGCTCTTATGAACCTTGAGTTGAAACTCTAAGAAATGGTTCAAAAGATATTTGCACCTTCGTGGGCCATTTTTGTCTAATTCACTAATATTAAAAATGCGAAAGTAACTCTGTCTGTCTGTTAGGTAGCTTTCACGCCTAAACCGCTGAACCGATTGTGATAAAATTTGGTAAAACCAAGAATGTAAGAAGGATAAACGACCTTCATAGTTTAATGTTCTACTAAAACAAATCCAATCATCAACAAAAGCGATAGAAGTTATGTGTAACTTGAATAACACTAGTTTCGAAACAAGTGGCTGGACATGTGTCGAAAGTCTTTCGCACTCAGAAGAAATGAATATACTTAATAGGTATAGGTCAGTCATTAGGTGCAATCAACATGAACAGTAAGTAATGATTTTAAACTTTCGCGATTTGTACACATTATTCAGACTACCCGTGACCACGGCCGATGTAATTCGGTTGAAACGTAGGGATAAAAAGTATTTTGTGCCTCTTAAAGTTTTGACGCGAGTAGACCCGATTCTATATTTAATTTTATGTAATGATTGCTTAAAGTTTCAAAAGAGTTTTATGAATGAAAACAGGGTATAGAGGAATTCCTATTTCTGTTACTTGGATTCCATTACTTCATTTTAGACCCCGTCTGCACTTTACAATCAGGTGCGACAAGGTCAATAATAAAAATAAACATACCAAGGACTTTTTTGTAACCGATGACGATAGAGTAGAGTAGAGAATTCTTTAAAGATTGGTAACTATTATGGCGGGCTGTGCTGGCGCTGCCGCTACAGCTGCGGAGACCCTCAAACGGCGCCAATATAGCAACATCGTAGGAAACTATGACTTTGAGCCGTTTGGGGTGGAAACGCTCCGGTCATGGGGTCCGAGTGCGCGTCTCCTTTTTAAGGAAATAGGAAAAAGACTGGTCGACACTTCACGTGACCAGAGGGCTGGCTTGTTTTTCGGCCAGAGAATTAGCGTTGCCATACAACGTGGCAACGCTGCCAGCCTTCTGTGCACGTTTCCAGTGGACAGCGATGCGGAGGAATATTTTGATGCATTCCTTTAGTTTATAGTCTTAGTTTAGTGTAGGATATAATTTTTCTTTGCTTTTACCTACTTTAGATTTAGTTTAGTTTGTATTAATATAGGTTAAAAATGTAAATAATACCCTTGTATAAAAATATAATTGAAAAAGTAAAAAATGTTGACTATTATGGTAAAGAACATTGGGAAAAAGCGTCCCCACCCTTGTAGCACTTTTTCTCATATATCAAATGAAAGAGCGTAAAAAACACATAATTTTATTGTACGGCAGTAAATGTGTGAATAAGGGAAAAAAGTTATTCATCCATAAAGATAGAAATACCATAAGATATTTTAATCAAGAAATGTTTTTAATTATCAGTGAGGTTCTATAACTTATCATTCATTTCTTCAATCTTCATGTTTACATTTGTTTATTCATAACCTGTAGGTATTATTATTTTGTATTTAAAATAGTATAATAAATATCATTTTTAGAAGCATTCATTTCTACAACCATACTGATTATTACTATATTGAATCATACTGTAGGTATAACTCTATACGTATACAGATTCATTTCTTATATCTTATGATTATGCACTTTGTTGTTTATAAAAAATCTAAGAACATGATAATAACCATAAAATAGTAATCATAAAGAGCAGTCTAATATAAAAATAATTACTTAAGAAAAAAATATTGTTTGCCACATTCAATTTGTTATTTTTTTTTTAAGCTATTGACATTTTGTAATTTCATTTCGTTGGTTGTCATTTGTAAGTTGATAATTTGAAACAAATTTTCCAATTCAATTATTTTTTCTTTGACATTTGTAATTTGATATGTAGACAATTCTTGATTTAGTGCTTTTTTTGACATTGTAATTTAATTATTTGTTTAAATAGTATTTTGTTTAATTTAGAATCATTATTATTGTCACAAAATTTGCATGCCGAATTTAGTAGGCGGAATATGAAGAACTATTGTGTATGTGTTATAAAATCTGTAAAATACCATATTTCAGGCAAATAATTTAATCTATCTATCTATCTATCTATTCATTCATTCATTCTTTCATACTTTCTTTCAGTAATTTGTTATTCAGAATAACATCTATTTTTTCACACATGGCCCATAGTGTTACAATGCTGGGGACGGGGTTCAAACAAATTTTCCCATTGTTCTTTAGATAAAAAATATCTCCAGAGATAATTAATTTTGAAAGTAATAAAATATTCGTCGCTTTTTGCTCTTGACTGTACTCATAAGGTTGTGGCTAAAAGAGTTATTGTTGTGGTGTGGTCACTATCATAATAATTATTGTTATGGCTGGATTGTGAAGGTCAATTGTAAGGGCAGTTATAGGATTTTTTATCTGAGAGGGAGGTGGGGCGGATGAGGAACAAACAGCGGGGAGTTTCCTGATAAGCTTCTAGAATTAATTTGGAAATTATTGGTCGGTGTCGACCGTCTGGGGCAGGCAAGTGCCCCCCTGCTCCCCCTTGAATCCATCCTTGGTACCTAACTCCGAGCGAAATTTCGTGTAAACTTCTAATTTCAATCACATCTACTTAGTGTAGATTAGGGATGTGACAAAACGGATAAAAAACGACATAATACACGATTGTATACCCCGAAGGGTTGAGCAACCTTTGCCATGGGTAAATACCCATGGCACCCTCATTTCGCCGTTATGTTTTTAAGTCCCATGTAATAGGAGGCGAGCCTATTGCCATCAACCGGGCACATATTCAGACTTCGGGCTGCTACTGAAAAATTCCAGACGGAAAAACCCAATAACATTTTGCCCAACCTGAGGATTGACCACAAGACAAAAACACAAAAAGAAAAAGAAGGTTAAAAAATAATTATTAATAAGAGGTCGAAATGAAATGATTCAATATTATAATTAACAATAATAGTTGCGAAAAACCACCCGTAGTAGTGTCGTGGTTTGCACCATGCACCAATAGGTGCATGGTGCAACCTCAGTTTTACCCCATTCCTTCGCAACGATAATCTAGGTGGGTATAATATGTTAAAACACCATGCAATATCCGAAATATTCCAAAATCAATGAAATGTTATTGCGCATACTATATAACCAGTAACATTAAGACATCTCGCACTATTTAGCAACTCACACTTGACCAGTTTGAAAATCCTCGGCGGAGTCACAACACAGATAAGTACAAAAGGTCTTTTTTTACAATGAATTGGTCCTGGTATAATACAAGGATGGCGAACCTTTACTTACCAACGTGCCATTTTTCTAAAGAAATGTTTAATGAGGTCATAGACGTCCCATGAATTTATTTATTTATTTATTTATTGTTATGGCACTTCAACGACTTATTCACTAAAACACACAAGAATACATTATATAAATTTTTCGACATGGTGAATTTGTCACTTACAGAAGTGCACAGCACTTGTAAAAAAAACTTAAAGATAAAATTATAAAATTAGTTAGTACTTACAGTATTTGTTACAGACTATAACATTAATAGCTCAAATTAAAAAATACTCAAATTAAAATTAAAATAAACCACAAATAACATAGATTAACATTAACAGCAAACATAATTAAGAATCTAAAGTTATTAAGGGGGGAAAAGAAAGAAAAAAAAAAAAAAAACACGATTCTAAATAAAAACATGGTAAAATGGTAACTGGAGCAATAGTAGTGGGTGCAATTATCAGTGGATTGTTGAGCGCGTGGAACAAGGTGAATCACCTTGAGCCCCCAGATTGGCTATTAGTCTCATACGGAATTGTCGAAAAGAGTTTGAGAATATATCGATGCTATTGGTTCGTGAGGCTATTCTATTATAATTCCCCATCAGACGGTTCATGGGTGCAGAACTGCCAAGGTTAGTACGACTCGCAGTTGTGGCAAAGGTTTTTGTCATGCGACTAGACCTAACAGATTTCTGTCGTGGTACAGATAATTTTAGTTCCGCTAATAGATCCGGAACATTTGCCAACCCGTTCATGACTTTATACAATAAAATCTGGTCAGCCATGCTTCTGCGGTGTTCCAGTGAGCACATTTTAAAATGGTTTAACCTTTGTAGATAACTAGATTCCCTCGGACAGGAAGGGCATCTAAAACGTATTATTTTGATTTTGTGATTATTAGGAATATAATTCGTCATATAATGCCCAGCTGGGTACTTCACCACCACGGTGCTCATACATGGTCCCTGACTGAGTCTCAAAAGTCCAAACTCAAGTTTTGCCAAAGACCGATGGAGCGTATTGGGTATTAAGCTCAGTGACCGAATACGTAATACGACGATACGCTCCAAAACAGGAATCGCCGATGTGGGCCGTAAGTCTGCAAAACTGAAGTGGGATTGGGCGGGTCATGTATGCAGAATGCATAAAGACAGATGGGCTAGAGTCGTCACGCAGTGGGTGCCGGAAGACGGGCGTCGTCGCCGAAACGCCTAGGAAACGCTGGCGTGATGACTTTGAGTCGTTTATGGGAGATTGGCCAGAGAAGGCAAGGCATAGAGATGAGTGGAAGACTATGGGGGAGACCTTTGCCCAGCAGTGGGACAATATAGGTTGAATAAAAAAAAAAGGTACTTTACCATTTTTTCGTAGTGCATTATGAATTTTGTGATCAGTGACGTGCCCAAAATGTTGTGTCGCGTGCCATTGGTTCGCCATCCCTGGGATAGGGCAACCACGCGGATCATCACGTGATTCGCGAGGTTAAGCTGCACTTGTCGCGGTCAGTTTTAAGATGGGCGACCATTCATTACACATCGAGACCCCTCCGTGCCTTGGAGAGCACGTTAAACTGTCAGTCCCGGGTGTCATATGAATACCTATGACAGTCGTTACGGGTAGTCAGAAGCCCGGAAGTCTGACAACCGGTATAACCTTAGGATGTCAGCATTGCCTAGTAACTGGGTTGCGGAGGTCTGATGGCAGTCGCTCCGTGTAAAATACTGGTATTCAGCCGCATCTGGTTAGATTGGAACCTGACCTCAACATAGTTGAAAAGGCTAGGAGGAAGATAGGTTAGGATGCTCTTTCTCTTTCCATTGGCTTCAGGTAATATACGCCTAAAGTTCCTAGTACCTATAGTTTTGCTCGATAGCTAGTAAATCTCTTCATGTGGACTGCAAAGCGAGCGACCGACCCGTGGGTTATGCCGTCCACACGAAGAGATTTTCTTGCTAGTACGTGAGTACGCGGAGCTTAAGAGACTTTCAAGAGAATGGGAGCACTTCAGTATCTTCTTCTTCTTCTTTCGTGTAGGCACGAACTAAGACATGAGAAGAGGTCATGCTGTGGTGAAAAGATTAGCCAGTCAGCAAGGTTGGTAGCGGGGCTGACTGCCCAGGGTGTACCTGACGTACTTGAGTGATTCGTTTGACGCGACTAAATGTATTTAACACAGTGCGACTGCCATCAGACCGCAACCCAGTTACTGGGCAAGGCCGATTTCTTAAGGTTAGACCGGTTGTCAGAATTTCGGGCTTCTGAGTACCCGTAATGAATCACTTGTGGAGGGATTTTTCCATGCACTCCAAATAATTAATTCATAGTGTGAAGACTAGAGAAAAAAATTAGAGCAATCTGCGACGACAGTTCAAGAGTGCTCCTGCTGCGTTTACTGTAGTGACCTAAGAGTTTCTGGCGGAAAGATCTAATGGCCATTCATTAGGTCACTCGCCACAGGGTCTCTGGTATGAGAGGAGAACACCTGCTTTGTGGTCAACAAACTACTTACGCGGCATTTTGACAATGGCCATTTGGAGGGCTAATAAATCCGCGTTTGGTGAAAGATATCCCATCCCGGCTGCACATCCGTTGTCACATCCGTTGTAGGCAGTAGTCACGCAGTTACACTGACTACATCCTAATTGCCTTCAAGCTGCATTTGGCAGTAGCATAGTTTACAGTTGCGACTGGATGTACAGTCTACTTGCAGTTATGATTACGAAATATGTTTCATCAAACGCGGCGTTATGAGCCGTGATCTCATTTTAGAAGAGCCAATCCTGTGTCCTAGTTGATACCTAGTGACCTATGACTTCGCTCCTTGTTAAAACTTGGCTTTCTGTGGCTTAATATTCGAGGCACAATGCAACCGAGATGATCTGTCGTAATGTGGAGAAGGGCGGCGCAAGCGCATTACACAAGTGTTCGTAAGTCGGTTAGAGGCTGCGCGCGCGCTCGGCCGTGTGTTGACATGTGGTGCGTGTGGTTTGTTGCGTGTTTTTGTACGGTGTTCGGCAGTGTTGTTGATATCAATGGTGAGTTAATAATAATAATTGAAAAACATAACAAAAAAATAGAAAAATTGTTTAGTTAATTATTTTATTTGTAAAATTTAATATAAATAAACTTGATTCTTTAAATAAAAAATAGCATTTAAAATATTACTTCGTAATATTTTTAAATGATAGTTAATTGCGTCAAAATATTTCTTTTTAAATAATTTTACACTAAAATCGCGGTCGTCCCGGTTTTGACCAATTTTTTATGTTAATATCTTAAACCATGAGAAAACCCGTCTCATTTTAATTGATAAAAAATACGAATTATTAGGTATTCAATCAAAGTTGTAATCCGGAAAATGTAATGTACATTACGGGATAATCGCTCGCACTGCAAGCGCAAGCGCAGCTGCTGAGCGTGCGGTTCTGGCGTCGACACTCGGGTCAAGGGTGTTTTTAGGGTTTTCAGTTCTCGATAACAGCCCCGGAGCCGGTATAGAGAACGATAACGAACCCAGGGCCGCTTAATACCCTTATCGCTGGAATGTATCTAGGTGTCCAGGAGTCACCTGTACCATTTTTTTGTATCGTCTTCTTCTTCTTCTCTCGTGTCAGCACGAGCTATACGAAAATAGCTCATGCTGTGGTGAAAAGATTAGCCAGTCAGCAAGGTTAGTAGCGAGGCTGACTGCCCAGGGTGCGCCGGACGTACTGAAGTATCGTCACTCGTGGAAGCTCTTTTAATGCACCCCCTTTTATTGTATTTAAATCCTAATGAATACGTAGGGTATTATCCCTGGTGAAGAAGGGGGATAATTATGTTGGTCTCTTACTGACTAAAACCACCACGATTTTCCTCCGAGGATCTATGATTGGATCCGTGGGATTAGCTGGTTCATTCACCGCAACTCCGGAAGGAGCTATATAGGTACGGTCAGCATCAAAAGTAGCTGAACATTTGAGTTTTTAAACTTTGCATTAATTAGATAACTAATTGACAGGAAGCAAAAAATGTAAGGCATACTTAGAGCTATATCTAGCAGCTCTAGGTATCTATTAAACTTTTTGTTTTAAAACAATTCGTTTTCTAATTAATGCCAAGTTTAAAAACTCAAATGTTCAGCTACTTTTGATGCTAACCGTACCTTTAATATTCGGGGAATATAATAAAGCTTATCCACTAGGTTGAAAGCTTGTATTCCATGCAAGAGGGTCTGATATTGATCCCAGCCCCGCCCTCTGTTTTTTCAAATTCATATTTCATGTGAATTTGATTTTATCACAGTGACGGAAAATATTGTGGAAAATATCATGAAAGAACCTGCATACCGGAGAGGGCTCCAAAAATTTCTAAATGGTGTGTGTATTCTGTCAACCCGCATGAAGCCAGCGTGAACTAAGGATAAATCCTTCTCATTCTGAAAAAAGGGCCGTACCAAGCAGTAGGACAGCAAATTAATTCGAAAAGACAATTCAGAGAAAAAATAATTCAAAGGTGCGGGCCGGGACGGAACTCAGACCTTACTGCATGCTGGCAAGCGTTCGTTCCTGAGCTCCTTCCCAGCTGAGGCACTACCACATAAATCAAATAAATAGTCTCTGAAGACGCATACGTAGCATGATTCAAGATTACACACTATAATATATTATACTCTTAACCCTTAATCGGGCATGCGGTTTTAAGAAAATTAAATAACAAGGAATTTGGCATTTTTTAATAAACAATATGAAGAAGAAACAATTTTTTTTTACATATTTCCTTTTAATTTTTTATTAAATAAAATAGTAAAAAAATCAAATAAATAGTCTCTGAAGACGCATACGTAGCATGATTCAAGATTACACAGTATATATAATATGCTCTTAACCCTTAATCGGGCATGCGGTTTTAAGAAAAGTAAATAACAAAGAATTTGGCATTTTTTAATAAACAATATGAAGAAGAAAACATTTTTTTTTACATATTTCCTTTTTATTTTTTATTAAATAAAATAGTAAAAAAAATACTTTGCCAGGTTTAAAAATAAAAATAGAAAGAAAGAACATATCGCGACATACCTAGTCCAAAAAAGTTGGTGGGAAAATAGTTCCCTGTGCCCGATTAAGGGTAGAATCATCGAGAATTTAGTTACACGGTTCCAAAAATTTGATCCTATAGAGAAAGAAACTACATGCATACTCTTTGTAAATATATACTATCTATTAATACTAGGTCTAATGAGGTACATACACGCCACCGAAAGGCACATTCTATATGAGCAACGAATAGTTGGCTTTAGCGGTCAGGGTCGCGGGTACAATTAAAATTATCGGCCTACAAGTAATTGTTCCGAGTTAGGAGCTTTGTGCACGTGCTTTGGATATGTGATAGCACTTACATGCAAACAATCAATACATTACAATTATGAGAATACCTATGGAAACACACGTACAGTCCGCGAGGCCTAAGCTGAGCTTTGCATTTGTGTGAGAATGAATGCAGATGCGTCCTTTGCTTGGTTTAAACCGGTTTATACTGCTTTTTGGCAATCGATTCTATGTGCACTCACACAAATGCAAAGCTCAGCTTACGCCTCGCCAGTTGTTGTAATCCTTTGGTGCGCATAACACCTGAAGTGCTCATGCCAAAAGGTATAAAATGTTCGGCGTAAAGTTTTTTCGCATAACTGATTATTAGCATAGTTGTTTGTGAGCATATTGGTTTGTTTATTCATTTAAAAAGAACTTTTATAAAATGTTTTCGCAGAACAAAAAACCTTTAGCCCATACCGATGCCGGTGGGCTACTTTATAAAAATATCCACCAGCCCACTGGCATCGGGAACAGGGGGCCTACTCCCTAAGCCCGTCAAAGAAGTTAGTCGTCCGTCCGAAAGTAGCCCGAAACGTAGGAGTGAACAAAACAAGTGTCAAGTTCAACTTTACGAACGGGAAAAAACACATCGGTAGTAGGGACAACTGTCAAATCGTGTTGTCATTCATTCTTAATTCGGGCCCCGAAATAATCGTATGTCCGTAGGTGATAGGGAGTAGGAAACGCCCGTAATTGAGGCCGAAACCACGGACTTCGTGCTTAGGGAGTAGACCCTCAGGGCCTTATTACAAAAGATGGTTTAAACCAAGACTAAGGTAAATCCAGGTTTAAAATATACCCATCACATTCTTATGTCATATAACAAAAAGTGACGGGGCTATTTTAAAACCTAGGTTTTTCTTAGACTATTTTTGTAATAAGGGGGCCAGGGTCCAAGGTACCGGTGGTCAGGGCCTCAGAGAGAGGAACTTTCTACAATACGCGTTGCGTCGAGAAGTACCGCTTTCTGTATCAGGCCCTTAATCCAGCCGCTCAAGGAGAGCCTCATTAGATGTTTGGTCGAGGCTCTTGGCTATTAAACCATTGGTATAATCGTTATAATTATAATTTGCCCTAATTTTCTTCAACATAACCTTAGTCGCCATAAATGTAGAAGTCATATTATTGATACGTCTAATAGTAATTTAGTCAGCTAGTGAGCTGGCGAGTCACCGTCTGCCAACGCATTTCAAATTTAAACTTGAAGACGGCAGACGCCGTTTTCTTCCGGCAATAGAGGTTAACCGATCCACTAAACACCCCCTCCCATAGACCAGATATTTTTTTACCATAGTTTACAATAGTTTTGCACCCACTTGGGACGGTCCATGACTGTACTTCAATAGTGCAGCCGTGGATAGTCCCCGGTTGGTGCCCCACCCCATTTTAGATTAAAGTTCTCAAAGGGGCCTCTGCGCGTTGGACCTGTGTCCCCGTGTATGCCTTCCAAAAGACCGGACATCTTCCGCACGGAAGATGAGCCGTGAATAGAGATACAGATTTAGTCAAAAATACAAATTTAAATTTTTTATTTACAAAGATTTTGGGACACGGATACGTTAGGTTCGAAAGGAATGACGGGGCTAGATTGCGCGAACAAAGCCCCCTTTAAACCCTGCAGACAGAAATAGGAGTTCCCGGAAGGAAGAGTCTGTCGACTCTGCTTTGGAAACACAAACAACTTTACAAAGCTTAAATATTTGTTGTTAAACTAAATTTAAAATTAAAACAATACCTATTCTCTAAATGCACCTGACTCGTGGTTATGTTATGCCCAAAAAAATTGTGCATGAAAATTTTAGGGCTGGAGATCATTATGATATCAGTAACTATGGGAAAAAAATTATGCCTAATCATTCGTTCGGTATAAGCGTTATGCGAAAGGATGTTTATGGCAATCGACGTAATATCACAGACGAAACTTGCATGTACAAATTCCTTTAATACGAGAACACCTCCGCTTACCCCTTCGGGGTTTACAGGCGTGAGTATAAATGTATATATTTTAGAAATTTAGAGAAAGCAAAATATTTTTGAAGCTTTTTGCTATTAATTTAGCTTTTAGTTCAGTTTCAGAGCGTTAGTTACTTACTAGTTTTATAACGGAAGTACCGTTGTGAAATTATAGATTCAAAATCAGAACTAGTTTATTCAAAATTGTCTAGACTTACTTAGTTCTTTTTGAAAGTCAATTTTACATATGACAGACTCCAAAAACACCCTTCACCGCTTTCTAGTGTTTATGCTGTGAAAAAGAAACGGCGCAACAAACTCCCCAGCAACACAGATTTTGGATTGTTAAGTGTACTAAAGTTCTATGCGTCAGCGATTAAAGAATCTTACGTTATCTAGCTCTTTTGTTTTACACACAACAATACTTTATTGTACACAAAACAAACAAAAACAATATTATAAAATAGAGATGTAACTTCTATTTTAAATCTACCAACTTCCGGTTTAACAATGCATCAAATTAAAACACAAATAAGTAAAATTATATACAATAAACATAGTATACAGGATGTCTCGAAACTCAACGTCAACCCGGGAACAATTATACAAATTATACAAAGCAGATTATACAAAGTTAGTCGGAAAGGGGGTACTAATCCGAAAGGGTGTTAAAGTACCCATAATAATGAATAACGTTTGTTCTACAACTTTCCCCAAAAGTCAACAGTTTAAGAGAAATAGCTGTTCAAAGATTTCATAAAATACGCTAAAATGTATATATCCTTAGCTGTGATCTGCAGTGTTTACATTT
This sequence comes from Amphipyra tragopoginis, assembly GCA_905220435.1. Taxonomy (NCBI): domain Eukaryota; kingdom Metazoa; phylum Arthropoda; class Insecta; order Lepidoptera; family Noctuidae; genus Amphipyra; species Amphipyra tragopoginis. The sequence continues at coordinate 24,979,533 of HG992010.1, forward strand.
CAGGTCATATTTGGGGTCACAAATTAGAAGCTCCATTTTCTGAATTCGTAACTAAAGCAGAGAAGAAGAATTTTTGAAAAAACTAAAATAATAATCATCTTTTAAGGAAATAAAAATGATCGAATTTTGAAATTTTAACACGGTCATCAGTGATACTTTAAGTTGGTTTGGTTTTATTCTTGGTTTTATCATGTTTTTTTTTATTTTTGTGTGAATTGTATCTTATTTTCGTTTATTTTAATTGCATTGACATTTTATTTTAATTTTAATTCTGTGACCCTTTTAATTTGTTTTATTACCCATTCATTTAATTTATTTTTATTGACATTTTGTTCTAATCTATTCTGTGGCAGTATTGTGAAATGTTATTTTATTTTATGTAATATGGGGTTTGCCTGAATTAAATGAATTTTAATTTTAATTTTTAAGTGATCTGCGGATTAGTACCCCCCTTCAGACTGACCTTGTATATAGGATGTACCCTTTATATGAAATATACAACCTGTATCTGTTTTAGATTATAATATATTTCAGATACATTCCCATAACCTGAATATTCTCTTCTGTTCTGTTCTAGACACGCTGTTCGCCTCCCTGCCGCCGTTGTTCGGGCTGGACGACTGGACCCAGTGCCAGCGGCCTGGCGATGTGTTCTGCATCGTGGATGCCGCGTTGTACTCCCGGGAGCCTTCACCCACCATGATGCTGCTGCAGGTTCGTACGAATTGTTGGCCTTATACAAGTTTAGTTTTAGTTTAAACTAAACCTGAAACTAGTTTGTTCAAAATCACTAGGAGAATCGATTGGCATAGTTTTTATACCACGTTAAATCTTGCATTTTTTTTTCATTTTCACTTTTATTTCAATAGGATTCTATTCATAACAGTGGACGGGAATAGACACCTAGACGCTTGAGACAGTCCGCTCGGTCAGTTTCCGTGTATTAGACAACCCCTGCATAGCACATCTCACATTCTAAAAAAAAAAACATACTCCGGTAGTTCTTATCCGATTAAAATCTTGTTGGGGCGTTTCGGTTTTTGTGTATACTAAAAGTAGTGTTGTATATATGTTACCGGCCAAACCCGATTTCAGGACAAACTAGTTTTGCCTAGGCTAAACTAGTTCCTCCTATACGCGGTAGGAGTAACTAGTATAGCCTAGTCTAAACTAATTTGGCCCAAGCCCGATAGGATAAACTAGTTTAGGCTAGTCCAAACTAATTTGTCCTAAGCCCGATGGGATAGACCAGTTTAGGCTAGGCCAAACTAGTAGATCCTGATATAAATACGCACACTCTAGGATAAACTGGTATGGCCTAGTCTAAACATTATAGTATATCTAGAAAGTCAAAATAAATAGATAAACTGATTGAAATACTCCGTAATTGGAAAAATTATAATTTTTATTAAAACCATACTGATTCGTCGTTAAAAGTTATGGATAATTGGTAATACAAACAATCATACCATAACAAAAAATAATAAGTGTTTTTTTAATAGAAGCAATAATCATATCTCAATTATTAAAATTGTTTTTTATTTTTACAATTTTTACGGTTTTTTTGGTGGCACTTAGAATTGGCTTATTATTTTCCAGGTGACTAATAACTTAAAAGGCGACTAAGTGTTTGCAACTAATAAAATGAGGCGAGGAGCTATAAATAATGACTTGGCGACTAATAATGTTAGCAGGGTGGTTAAGGGGAATCCCGACATGGATAGGTTAGGTTCGAAGGGGATGACGGGGGCTAGAGTGAGCGAGCGAAGCGAGCGAACGAAGCCCCCGTCATCCCCTTCGTGTTAGGTTACTTTAAACCTTGCAGACAGAAATAGGAGCCGCGCGCAGCGGGGCTCCGTCGACTTAAGCTCCACCTAGTTTGAGCGACTTAAGCTCCACCAATGATGTTTCTGATCAGATCACCTTTGATGACATGTTTGCTCAATTACTTTCGACTCTGCAATTTTTTTTTGTTTAGACTGTTTAGACTAGGCCATACCAGTTTATCCTAGAGTGTACGTATTTATATCAGGAGCAACTGGTTTGGCCTAGGCTAAACTGGTCTATCCTATCGCGCTTAGGACAAATTAGTTTGGACTAGCCTAAACTAGTTTATCCTATCGGACTTGGGCCAAATTAGTTTAGACTAGGCTATACTAGTTACTCCTATCACGTATAGGAAGAACTAGTTTAGCCTAGGCAAAACTAGTTTATCCTGAAATCGGGTTTGGCCGGTAACATATATAATGCATATTTACTTGCTCCATTATAAAGAGAACGATTACCTATACGTAACGTATATTAATCAAAAATAGATAGAACCAACACCTAATTATCATTATAATTAGTGGTGACACGACAGAAGACGAGACTCATGTGTAGAATGTACAGAGGGTCAAGAAAACTTGGGTGGAAACCACAGATTTAGCTACTCTAAATCTGTGGTGGAAACCCTTCAGGACACACCTGTAGCTGCCCGGTCACCTAGAAACGGTCCGCAAGGCAGACCAATAAGAAGAACAATACAAAAAAAAAAAAACGTCACGGTAACGATAGTACAGTCAACCAAAGAGATAAGTATACAGGCAATTAATTACATTCGTATTTTAATAGAGTTTTGCGTGTCTTCTGTGGCCAAGATTTTGCTATCGCTTGTATAAGCGAATCTTGCGTACAAAAAGTTGTTACGCACACAATTACAATGACAATTGTCTACGTAGTGCATAGATATCCGTTGTTTGCCTGTATTGTACCAATACCTAACTCTTTTGTTGATCTTCTTCTTCTATCGTGTCGGCACGAGATATACAAGAATAGCTCATGCCGTGGTGAAAAGATTAGCCAGTCAGCAAAGATGGTAGCGAGGTTGACTGCCTAGGGTGCGCCGGACGTACTGAAGTATCGTCACTCGTGGAGGCTCTTTTCATGCACCCCATTTTGTTGATTATACCTACAGTCAGCTGCAATAATATGTGTACACTTTACGAAATTAAATATAAAATTAAGAACAAGTAGCGAATAGAATCTTAAAATTTATAAACTTATGTATTTCATATGTGTTGGCACATGTTCTAAAGATTTCAGTCATTAGTTTTTCTTCAATTCAATTCTCTAATTCGCATAGTGTAAACCATCAAACTGACTAAAAAGATGAAAACAATTTACGTTGTATTAAATTGTGGTTGATTACTTGGTTCCTTTAAGTACGTACTAAAAATGAAGTTAGATCTAATCATAAACCTCCCAAAGGACATAATACATTAATTAATCCCAAGGTGAGCTACATTAAGATTAAGACTCCATTCTAAATTAATACTTAGGTTAAGCAAACAATTATTATTGTGCTTAAACATAAAACATCAATCGATAATCGTTATTTCAAACTTGAGTATGATTTAGTGTTTACTTGGCCGAGCCTTTATAGTACTTAGTTAATGGTGCATTCTTGAATTCTCTGGCTATGCTTACTGGTGTACCATTGGCAGAGGCGGATTACCCATAAGGTCGACTAGGCCCGGGCCTAGGGCGGCCAAATAAGAGGGGGCGGCCAACCGTGGAAAAAAAATCTTAGCTCAGCAATGGAGTTGAGAAATGAGCGGCTGGTACTACACGACGTAGAGTGGATAGTACTACACGGCCTAGGGCGGCCAAGACTGCTAGTCCGCCTCCAGTGGCGTTGCGTAGTGGGGGCGGCAGGAGCGGCCCGCCCCGGGCGGCACTTTTACAAAAAATCACAATAAATATTAATACAATATTATTAAAAAAAAGTATACCTACTTTTGTCACACACACGATTTATATATTTTATTTGTACCCTGTACAGTACCCAATAATGACGATTGTTCTTGACTAAAAGTTCTTTAGAATTACTTTATATTTTAGTCTTTTAAATTGAAAAACCTAAATAAGGGGGCGGCGAACTTTTTCTCCGCCCCGGGCAGCTAAAACTCACGCTACGCCACTGTCCGCCTCTGATCATTGGTATTGTTTGTTTGGTGGCAGGATCTATACGGTCTGCATGGCTAGGGGTCACATTAACTCCGGCAAAGCAGTTTACGGTGTTCCTTCATGTGTATGTAAGAGCCAGAGGAGTATAGATAAAGGGACATTCCTCTATATCTCTGTTACTTGGATTCGTGTGCTCGCTCCATCTTAGACCCTGTCTGCGCTTACCGTCTGGTACTTGGGTCAAACGCGAAAATCACAATTCTCTCTCTCAAAATCAGGATCCAAAACAAACCTCAGACACTTCGCCGTTCTGTCTAGGCACTACAACGAACTATCTAAACGCAATAATTTGGATATTACTTGCAAAATATCCAAATAAAAAAAGACCTAAAACTCATGTTGCCAAAATACTTTGTTAATTCGGTCTCTTAATCTATATTTTATAATTATTATTAATTTTATCCGTGTTTTTTATTGTTAATTGTATCTTCTGTTTTGCTTGGAAAGATTTTTGTTGATAGTGTTTTTGTTTATTTTAATATTTTTAAAATTGTATTGCTCTTGTCAAACTTTATTGTGCCTAGACTATAAGTGGAGGATAGGGTTTCCTCCTGGAGTGTACCCTCTAGTCTCATTTGCGATGTCGGGTGCACTCGTCGAAGGTTCATTTTAAATGCAGGTTTTTCATATAAAATACACCGTCATAAAAACAAAACAAGCAACATGACCCCCTGAAAACACTATTTTACTACGTAGTAGCGTGTTTTGTGACACGGTTTTTAACTTAATAGCAAGAACCCTCCTTAAGGGTTCACTCTTAGCGCGAACGTAACACCGAGGTTCCTGGAAGATCCACTAGCAATACGTATGTCGGCATGGCGTATGAGCTCTATGAAAAGTGTGGTGAACTCGAATGTGTTAAAACACGCTTATTGGTAATCCGTATCCTGCTGACTTAGGGCCTGTTCACATCTCCACGTCACGACGTCGGCGTCGTCAACGTCGAACGGTGCGGTAACGTGGCACGGTGCGTTGACGTAACGTGCAAATTAACGTTACCATATCGTAACACGTTCCGCCTCTAACCGCAAGCGCACACGTATATGCGCTCCGCCCGCGCTCTTCACGCCCGCGAATTAGTCGCCGTCTATGTGCTCCGATGCTTTAAAATCATACCTTACTGTTTCTCTTATTAAAATTATTCAGGATCTACATGGTCACCGATAAATCTAACAATGATCCTGACGTGCATTTTTACGATACGGTAACGTAAATTTGCACGTTACGTCAACGCACCGTGACACGTCACCGCACCGTTCCACGTTGACGACGTCGTGACGTGAAGATGTGGACAGGCCGTTAGAGGTGCCTATCTATACGTACTCTGTCCCAGTTACTACTGCCAACAAGTACCTAACTAAGATTGATTATTTTATATGTATATTACAAACAATAACCTTTGGATTGAATTCCTTGGCCTCTCCGATTAATAATTTGTGGTGTAAACTAAGTGCCTATCCGCTATGGGTGTCATTGATCACCATGGTCAAATTATTATATTATAATTATACGTACGTGAGGGTTAAAATTATTATTTTTACATTAGGAACTTTAACTATACCTAAGTTATTGTCGATTCTTTTTTTTTATCTTTTTTATTTAAATTGGGGTATTTATCCATGTGGATACGCCAACCCCATTATGCCTTATGCTAACTACCGACATCAGGTATCTTATTAAATAAAACTAAAACTAAATAAAAGTTTGTAAAAATGACAACGAAATGAACCAACTGAGCCAACCTCAGATCACATTGTTTGATGTGATCTGAGGAGCCAACCTTTTCGCTAAGTTAGAATTCGGCTGCGCTAAAATAGTTTGTACTAACCCCACCTCTAATAAATTTAATTTAAATTCATTGATTAAGATTTCCCTTTGATTTTGATTCCTAACACAATCCATCAGCAAGTGTTGTACATCTTCGATCACATTACAAGAAACACAATTGGGTGAGTTCACTTTCTATTGTCGATTCCTTTGATCTTTTTCCGTCAACGAAGGCCAGGTAATTGACGACACGTTAGGCGTAGTGGCTGAGCGCTTGGCTGCTGCGCCGCTGATCGCAGGTTCGATTCCCGCACGGAACAATATTTGTGTGACCTCAATTGCTCCGGGTTTCGATGTTTGTACCCACGATACAGGAGTAGTAATACAGTGGGGCAAACATTAAAAATACATCAAATTAGACTTTAAATAAGGCTAGGATAAAATATTTATTTATTTATTTAATACTTCAAAGCACAATGGTGGTACATAAGGTACACGGACTTAATGCCACAAGGCATTCTCTACCAGTCAAAATATACTAGTACCTAGTGTAAAGCTTCTTGTGAAGATTTCCAATACTTACTAGTATATTATCAACCACCACAGCTATCTATGGATAGCTTATCCTCTGTTTCACGAATAGTAGCAGTGTGGTAGCAGGCTGTCGACCAACCTCAAAACAAAACTAGGATGTAATATTTCTCCCGTGTGAAAAGATTAGCCAGTCAACAAGGTTGGTCGCGGGACTGACTGCCCAGGATGCACCAGACGTACTAATGTATCGTCAGTCTTTTAATGGACCCCTTAAAATGCTATCATGGAGACGCTCGTGACAACCGCGCGGATTATACGATTAGCAAGGTTTTTTTTTCCGCCTAATAACCCACGGTGTTCCTTCTCCTGACCCTTGGCCGGGGTCGCAGGATTCGCAGCTGCATGCGCCGCGACCCCGGCAGGCCTCGGTCCGCCAGTCCCTGGCGGACCTCTCCTTCTGTGGGGGCTAGCCCCACGTCCTCCTGAGAGGCGCGCACGGAACGACGGAACACTGCGCGCCGCCTTCTCGGGCCTGTTACTGATCGGGCGACGGGTCCCCTAACCCGCCGCCCGCAGGCCACACACTACGGTGGCCGGAGGTCGTCGCGCGCCCTCCGGCGCCCGGTGCTTCTGGCACGGGAAGGTAGCGTGGCAGCTGCCTCTCTCTCCCTCTCCGCTCCCTCTTTGGTCACCATCACCTCCTCACAGAAGGAGGCGACGGCTTCCCACGCACTCTCGCTCCCGACCATGGACAGAACCACGGCCGGAAGCGAGGGGTCACCACCGACTGCCGTGACTAGTTCGCGGCGCTGCGTCGCCTACGCAGGACATGCCTGCAGCGTGTGCAGCGTCGTGTCCTCGGGACAATTGACGCAGTGGTGACAACCGGGCATACGATTAGTAAGGTTGGGGTGACCGCTTCGTTACACATCGAGACCCTCCGCGCCTCGGAAAGTATGTTAAGCTGTCGGTTCCGGGTGTCATACGAATACCTATGCCAGTCGTTGCGGGTAGTCAGAATCCCGAAAGTCTGACAACCGGTCTAACCTTGAGACGTCGGCATTGCCCAGTAACTGGGTAGCGGATGTCTGATGGCAGTCGATCCGTGTAAAATACTGGTATTCAGCCGCATCTGGTTAGACTGGAAGCTGACCCCAACATGGTATTGATAGCACATCAGCTGCTGATTAGCGCTGCGATGTCATCACAACGCGGTTGTCCCATTTCAAAACCGTAACAGCGGTTACGCACTGCATCCGATCCGAATCCGAGAAAATACGTTCCGAAGTATTCATAGAACTATTTGTATTTAGTTTACGCACTAGATTCGACTTCCGTCATCCGATTTCTCTCCGTCATCCGTGAGTCTCCAATTCGGAAGAAAAATTTACGGACCGAAGTAGCCGTAGTACTGTTTGAGTGAACGCTTTCGCATTACCTCGGATTCAAGTCGGACGCCAAGGTATATTAGGTATAAGGTATAACGGGCTGGTATCCGCAACTCCACGTCTAAGCGCGTATTTTGCGTGATGGGTCAAAAAAATCGGACGCCAAATGGATATGCCAAAGATGGCCTCTGAATTGTTTGAATTTGGATCAGAGATCGGATAAGTGCGTGAGCGATATCTGAATTCGGTCCGAGTTTTTTAGACTCTAGATTCGTATTTTCTATACGGATCGGATGCAGTGCGTAATCGCTGTACGGGCTTAAAACTAAATTTTACAAGAGAGCGCATAAACGTAAAATCGGTCAGCCTTTGAAAAGTATTTATGTTAGGTAAAACCATGTGGTTAGAGTGACTTACTAGGTTTTAAAATGATCAGAGGCAGTGAATGGCACTTACTAGGTATCGATGCTTAAATATATCTGCTTATTATGTGAGTTTTCAACTCTGGTGTTTTTGTATTTTGTAGAGACTTTCTAGGTTAGCAAGATTATGCAATAAAACGATTTTTGTGAAAAGTGTCCCTTACTAGATTTTGAAATGGGACAGCCGAACGGTTGTGAGTTGCATGCCATGCACTCCTGTTTACGGAAACACTGCTAGGAGATTCCAAGTTACAAAATTAGAATAAAAATCTTTTATGCGAGATGCATCCTCCCTCCCATTTGCTTCTTAATAAGTCTAAATCAGTCAATGCATGTCTTTACGTACATATATTTATTGCAGACGATGCGCTAGGCTTGTCGCCAAGAATTGTATTTCCTTGATAGATTGCAATATAATTACATAATGTATTCCCGGCACGCTGAACGATCGAGACTTGCAAGAATTATACAATTTATGTAACAAGTACACCATCTGTAATCACATGGTCTTTGGAATTGTTCACGATGATATAACCTATTTCGTTTGTTGGCGACACAAGTAGAGATCAAATACGACTACGATAACATGGCACGACGCTCGAACATCTGTCATTAATGTGTGTGTGCTGTACGTGTCAACGAGTCACCATGTTTATGTTTGATATTTAGTAGTTTATTGCTCGACTGTTTGTATGTATTACTCTGGCTAAATAGTCTGATATTGTTTTACAATTATTGTTTTAATAATATTGTTTTCCAAATTGTAAAGTATGAGCATCATGCAGCAATTAATTACACATCTATAATCATATTACTGCCTATTGTCTGGTGGTATGAGTCTGTCATGCTCACTTAAATGTCCTGCTGATGGTGGCGTTGTATATCCGGTCGTTGAGTTCCCTATAATATGGTTGAGCTGAGCGATGCGGATGTGCACGTCATGCTCGTGAACGGGTGCTGTCTGTCGGGACTGGTCAGCCCTTAACTGCTATGGCAATCCTAGAAGGCATACTTTTCTGTTTTTTACTCTTATGTGAGTTTATTTCTTACATTAACCTGCATTACTCTCTTACTATACTATACTATATTACTAAACTATATCGGGTGTAATAAGACCCTTAACGATAACGAAAACCACGTATTCTACTCATCATTGGGACCATTTTTTTCTACCAGACCATACCTGAGAAACCATTGGTTTTGGAGATATTGAAGGTCAAAGTAGACATTTTTTTTTAGTTTTTTCCAAAAACGTATTCTAAGTGATAATACTAAACTTTCTTCCAAACAACCTTATCAAAATTTTCAATTTTTCCTCTCAAATTACGCATTTGAAGTTACAAAAACGCAACGAATATCAAACGCACATGACCGCCTTGGCTCAGCTGTGTGGCCGCTGCACGCATGCAAACGCGCGGCATCACCACAACCACACATTGCGCGCTACAAAAAAAAAGCGTTTTTTGTGCCAAAAAATAAAAGTCGTTTCCCAGCAATTATTTTTGGTTAATGTAGTTTAGTTTGATGTACAGAGTGCGTAGATTTCGGCTATGTGAAGGGTCTTTTTACAACCTGTATATATTTCTCACACTACTATTTTGAAAAGAGCATTCTTGGAGTTTCTTGCCGGCTCTTCTCCATGCAACCTACCTTTTGGAACCGTGCACCTAGTTTTGACGTTTTAAAAGTACCTGTAATCTGGTCTATTTGAAATAAAAAACTTTGACTTTGACTAAAGTCTGGTTTTTAATCTTGGAGACTAAATTGATAGGCACAAATGTCAAACTTGTAAAATTTTGGAACATTATTTTCTGACATTTTGTGCCTGTCAATTCAAGATGCCTCCAAGATTAAAAAACGAACTGCATAATTTTTCCGTATAGTCTATGTGCATAATTAACATGACCGCTTGTTATGGCGTACGTGTGTCATTCATAAAAACCTCCAAACGGTACCGTATTACTGTTAATTAGCGACGTCTAATCTGTCGAGCGTGTCCATGTTTTTGTTTGAGTTTGGGCTACAGAAACAGTTGCGGAATGCATACATCTGCGTTCTTTTTTTTTTTTTTTCTTTTGGATTGTTGTAGGTGGTCCTAGGAGACCCTTCCTACGTAACCGGGCATTTATTGGCGAGACCTGAAGGGTCTCCAGCCAATGGAGGGGGGGGGGGAAGTAAAATACTTAACCTAAGCTAACTACTTGTACTACACTAATATCATGACTACCTGCAACAACAGCACTAAGGGCGATTCCTAGTTGGAACTCGGACCTCGGCTTAGGGCGTTGCTGGCGGGGACTTAGGGGGGGGGGGGGGACAGCTTGATGAGAGCTGAATTATCGGTGTGACTACGGAGTCTGAAGAGACGACCGGCTCTACGACGGGAGAGCTCGGTGGATCGTGAACATCTGCGTTGAACGAATGACGCGTTATAAATATTCTTTCTCACGCATTTTTACTTGCAGTATCAATAGAGCGGCGTGCTGTGTTATCGTTGTTGATCTCTACACAGTTAGGTATTACTTATTCGAGATTTATTTGCAAATGTCTTGCTGATTGGTGGCGTCGTGCATCGGGTCGTTGAGCTCCTTAGTTTAAGCACAGTGTACCTACTTACTACATACAGTGGGTCAACGCCCATACATTTGACAGGTCCTATGAAATGTCAAAATTAGTAACACTTGTCATAGGGTTGTCACATAAAACAAATTACACAAACTTTGTCAAACAATCGTCCAAATTAATTAACGTTTTATAGAAACAGTGACACGCAAAAAGAAAACCACGCATGCGTAATTTTGACGATTGACAAAATAATGCAAAGGTATGTAGCAGCAACTTCGCCCGCCATCTTATCCTGGAATTTTCAAACAATATTTAAAACTACAAATTTTGTCGAGGTTACAGTCGCAGTGGCTAACGCTTGCGGGGGTAGGTAAGAGTAATAAATGATTCCCAAATCCAGGAAGGAGCCATAGAAAATTACTTATTTTTCATGGTTATTACTTCTATGGTTTTCGTGGATGCTGATGCTGGAAATAAAGCCTAAGTATTCCTCGAAAAAAATTTATCAGTTAAATGTAATTTGCCAGGTAAAACGTGGTCCCTATCTTGGTGTTTGAGAATGGATCTCGTTTTTGTAATCAGCGTCCCAGAAAATCATGGATTTGACACCCATCACGGCTAATTTGAAAATTTTCATGGCCGCCATCTTGAATATAGATTTTGACCTTATTTTCGTCATCAGCATCCCCGAAAACCATGGAAATGACACCCATGATGGTTAAATTGAAATTTTAAAAGCTGCCATCTTGGAAATGGATTTTGACCTCATTTTCGGCATCAGTACCCCTGAAAACCACGGAAATGACACCCATGACGACTAATTTGACATTTTATTGCCGCCATCTTGGATTTCGATTTTGACCTCATTTTCGGCATCAGTACCCCCGAAAACCATGGAAATGAAACCCATGACCACTAATTTGTAATTTTATTGCCGCCATCTTGGATTTCGATTTTGACCTCATTTTCGGCATCAGTACCCCCGAAAACCATGGAAATGACACCCATGACCACTAATTTGACATTTTTATTGCCGTCATCTTGGATTTCGATTTTGACCTCATTTTCGGCATCCGCACCCCAGAAAACCTTGGATTTGACACCCATGACGACTACTTTACTAATTTTCATGGCCGCCATCTTGGATTTGGATTTTGAAGTTATTTTCGGCATCAGTGACCCCGAAAACCATGAAATTAACACCCATGATGATAAGATGAAAATTTTCATGGCCGCCATCTTGGATTTGGATTTTGAAGTTATTTTCGTCATCAGTGACCCCGAAAACCATAAAATTAACACCCATGATGATAAGATGAAAATTTTCATGGCCGCCATCTTGGATTTGGTGATGACAATCATTTGAAAATGTATGTATGCCGCCATCTCGGATTAGTAAACAGACTTTATAGTAAAATTCTCGTAATAGGTACATACAACATACATACTATTAATAAATTAATATAATTTCTATGAACGATATCAATCAAATTCGAAATCAAAAAGTGCGAACCCTGGAATTTATGTCCCGAGTACGCAGTATGGCTACTCGGGACATAACCTCCGCTCCTTCACCCCGCAACCCCCCGCACGATTGCTCTGCGACAATGTTCTACGTTGACCGACTGTAAGGAGTAAGATATAGGTAGACTATGGTTTAAGCTACACTATGGCTGACGCATGCGTACCGTCAGTTAGGACAGGTCAACTCAAGAGGCACTTAAAGTATCAGTGATGAGCTGATGACTGTTTTAAAGCAAGTGTTATAATTTCAAAATTAGATAATTTTTAAGGTCGTTTTTCAAAAATTCTTTATCCCTGCTTTAGTTACGAATTCAGAAAACGGAGCTTTTAAACCGTGATTCAAAAATATCCTAAAATGCTGATCATAACGGAGGATGGATGAGATTTAGGCCCGGCGCAGACGACGGACTTTTTGTCCGGCGGACTACCACGGACAAGAATGAAAGTAGTTGGTAGTTGTCATCGCAGACACTAGAATTCTAACGACAACTACAGACAAAATTACCGTCGTGTGCGTTGAGTCCGTGTTAAATTTCGCAACCGGAAAAGACTACCAACCACGTCAATTCTTGTCCGCGGAAGTCCGCCGGACAAAAAGTCCGTCGTCTGCGCCGGGCCTTAAGCGTATTTTTTATGAAATCATTGAACAGCTATTTCTCTTAAAGTATTGACTTTTGGGGAAAGTTGTAGAACAAAAGCTATTCATTATTATGGGTTCTTTAACACTCTTTCGGATTAGTACCCCCTTTCCGACTAACCTAGTTAAGGCATTACGTCAGTCTTTCTCAAAGTGGGCGATAACGCCCCCTTGTGGGCGCTAGAGGGCTGCAGGGGGGCGGTACAGGGCGGTAAAAGTAGTGATTGCGATAGTGATTTTGATAATGAGGTACAGTTAAAAAATTTAGGGGGCGTTAAGGAAATAGTTGATTCTCAAAGTGGGCAGTAGAGAAATAAGTTTGAGAATGTCTGCATTACGTTACTCATTGCAGGCGCGTCGGCGTCACGTTAATATTTGGACATTTTATTGACGAAATGCATTTAAATTTGTTGAAACGCAGTTTCGCAGTTTGTTTGAACAGATATAAATGTTTGGTAAATGTCAAGATTGTGTACATAGCGAGACAGGCTGTTATTTTACGGCTGTCAGACTAGACTGTGTGGAAACTAGATTTGACCTATAACAAGTCATGTTGAGCTTATTGCTATGTTCTTTTAAATGTAGGTAATAGATTGGCAAACAGGCCAATGACCTCCTTGATGGAAAGTAGTTACCCCGCTATACCGGGTGGAAACGTTAGAGCCCAAATACACATGCGATATTTGCCTCCGATAGTCGGTTCCGATAGTCTGATCAGCCTATCTGAAGGCCTCCGCGTCATACATTTGTCACACATGTTTGTTGAACATGAATTACACGCACGATCAGACTATTATATCGGATCGGATGTCAGAATCGTAGGCGTCGTCGTCGTCCAGAAAAAATCGGACACGAGAATCGTACGTGTATTTCATGAATCCGATCAGATAGTCGGATCCGGCTCGAGGAAGTAACTATCGGACCTGCATTTTGACCCTATCCCCCTTATTACAAAAGATGGTCTAAGAAAAACCTAGGTTTTATAATAGTTCCGTCTCTTTTTGTTATATGACATAAGAAAGTGATGGGTATATTTTAAACCTGGGTTTACCTTAGTCTTGGTTTAAACCATCTTTTGTAATAAGGGGGTAAGTGTCAACAGGCGATTACTTTGATATTACTACAGACATTGAAAAAACTGTTAGCTAATATCAAAACTAACTTGCCTACGGAATAAAATGACATTAATATTTCATCATCATTCAGCTGAACGACGTCCATTGCTGGACGAAGGCCTCCCCCAAGCCATGTTGGGAGGTTTGCCATAATCGCGACGCTTGGCAGGCGGGTTGGCGATCGCAGTATGGTTGTTAAAGTACTCAGAGAACGCTGCTGCCCATCCTCTAGTGAATACCTTAGTCGCCTTTTACGACACCCACGGGAAGAGATGGAGTAGTGCTATTCTTTACGTCCGGCACCACACAGAAGATTAATTAATAATATTTTAATGAAATGGTGATTTAAATTCATTAATATTTTAATGAAATTAAATCACCATTATGTTCGAAATTTGGTCGAACCACAAACTTTAATCTGATATTGGCACTTGGCAACCAAATTAATTTAAAAGGAGAGTGTTACTTTATGCAGTGAGCTACAAAGATTAAATACAGGTATTTTTTTAATAGCTTTTTAGTTGACCGAATATCCCCATAAAAATCGGGCGTAGTAAGAATCTAATTTTGAAAATGAAGCGATTTAATTTAATAAAATGTTATCATGTTATTTTGTTTCTTAGGCAAGTTAGTTTTGATATTAGCTAAAAGTTTTTCACTATCTATTGTATTGACGAAATAATCGCCTGTTGACAATTAACGTTTCCACTCCGTATACACATCCAAGTCCAAGAAGATGGCTGATGCATCCGGACACGAATCCAACCCGCAATTGCCGGTGTATTTTTTTATGACGGTGTATTTTTTTAAATTGTTACGTTAGTTCTTTTATTTGTACTAACAGGCTAAATAGCTATTATCAATAAAGGTTATCAAATGCATTTCACAAACAGCTGTCCTTCTTACTGCATTGAGAAAGTAACGTAGGTTGGAGTTGTTTGAGTTCACCGGTCTAGTGTTTTGTAACCCAAGGTCGATACGAAGTTGTGTTGATATAGTGTTTGTTAAGATGTGTTTCTATGAATAATTAAATTAATTATGTTGGCTTGACCTATGGGGTAAGTAGTGTAGTAATCATGGGGATTGGATTTGGTTAGGCCATAGGAGATAGTACTGGGAACACCAGAAACCGAGTGTCAAACGAATTCCTGAAATTCCTTAAAATCACGACATGATCTACTACTGGTGTAAATTGACTCCGCACGGGATTTAGCTTGAATAAAAATCTTTTTTTCTTGCGGGATTGTTAAGTTATCATATCTAAATCACATAATAAGGTTTCCATAAAAAATCCATTTCTGTGCCACGCATAAATGGATGAAAGCATGGCGAGATAGCTGGCGGGCACGACTAGCGCAATATCGCTCTTTGCAGCCAATTAATTCGGGGCGCTAAAATGACTCAGAAACAGAAAAGCCAGTTTTTTTAGGATTCCGTACCCAAAGGGTGAAGCGGGACCCTATTACTAAGGCTCCGCTGTCCGTCTGTCACCAGGCTGTATCTCAAGAAACGTGATAGTTAGACAATTAAAATTTTCACAGATGATGTATTTCTGTTGCCGCTATAACAACAAATACTAAAAAACAGAATAAAATAAATATTTAAGGGGGCTCCCATACAACAAACGTGATTTTTTTGCCGTTTTTATAGATAATGGTATGGAACCCTTCGTGTACGAGTCCGACTCGCACTTGGCCGGTTTTTTTTTATTTATCTAGAACCGTGGAATGGGGTTACTTTGATTCACGGGGTGACTTTGATAAAAACTTAATAATTTTTTAAAACCGAAATTTCTCCTTTTCTAAACACAAGCGTACGATTTTAATTCTTGGGTGTGCATCACTGAATGTCACTGTTTGTCAATGCCCAAGCGCTGCACGTACAAACGGATCGATATTGGAGATTTTCATAAAAAACTGTGAGTATTGCATTTCAACTATTTTAAAGGCTTAAATAACTTTACGGGTACCGGATTGGATATGAAAGTTGCTAGAAAAAATGTTAGTTTATGTTGATAAGTGTTTACTTAGCTTGAGAAAGACGTCATGCTTTGTATTCTAACCTCAAAAATTTCGTTCACTGACGGTTTTTCTTTTTTGCGGGGTGTCATTGATCATAGGCATGGGGTTTCTTTGATCATTGTTCAATCTCACCCAAACCTAGCAATTTTGCTGTTTCTGCCATTTTTAACATAAACTATCAATATGTTTTCAATGATGACTGCTTTATATACTTTTTTTTACTTTCAGCGCTCTGCCAAGTACCCATACAAAGCGTCCAGACGCTCGCGCCTATCGAAATTTTAATGATGAGGTGTTGGAGCGAGCTGTAACAGCTGTTGCAGAAGATCTTATGGTTTTCAATAAGTACCATGGAGTATAATAAAGAATTGATAATAAAATTGTTTTTTTTTGAAAAGTTATTTTTATTGCCTTGATCAATGTCACCCCCAAACTCTTAAAAATGTAATAACTTTTTTTGTACTTGACCGATTTTTTTCGTTTTTTAGAAAAAGTGTCGCTTAAAAGGGTTACTTTTAGTTTCCGTGAAAAAAATAGGGGGTATCAAAGTAACCCCACTTACGGTTTAACATTGATCACTCACATTTATATTTTTCTTCGACATATTAGTCATTAAAAAATAAATCTAATTCATTATATCGATTGTACAGTAAAAACCGATATTCTGATTTTTTTTTCGTTTTTTTTTCGTTTATATTTTAGAAAATATGGCCATTTGAATTTCGAAATTGATCAATGAAACCCCATTCCACGGAACCCATTTTGAGTTAATCTGTGTCATCAGTAGAAGGTTCTGGAACCTGCGAGCTAGGAAGATGGGAATTTGATTAACCCTTTATGTAACTCATTTTCCAGGACTACTCCAAGCAGTCGTTGAAGCACTACAACAGGACTCTGATCCACCGAGGAGTGTGTGTGTCCCGATGTGGCAGACTGAACCAGACTTCCGGCTGGCATGACGCTGCCACCAGCTGCGTCAGCAATGGTGTTGCACAGTTTGGACTTGAGGTGAGGCTAAAACTAAGCAGTACGTAGCAGTTCATTGTCAAAGAGATCTCTGGTCAACCTGATTTTGACTGCAGACCACCAGAAGACCAGAGGTCAGCCGGTCAGTTTCCAGCGACTATAAACAGCCGTCCTATTGTTACTGCCATCATTTGCACGGTTCTCTGTTGGAATATCGAAATATTATTAGCCGATTCTTATTTGGCCGACAACCTTTCGCCAATTTTCATTTCGCCGAATAATTAAAACGCCGAATGATTAAAGTCATCATTCGACGAAATCAAATTAGGGTAAAAGTTGCTTCGGCAAAGATTACGTCGGCGTATCGTTGTTGGCGTAATTAAATTCTATATTAAATACTTCGGCAAAAACACGGGCACCACTTTGCACTATCCCGGGAAATTGCTTGATTCATCATCATCATTATAATTCAGCCGACGGCGAAGAAGTCCACTGCTGGACAAAGGCCTCCCCTAAGCATCGCCACTAATTGTCTTAGCGGAACATAATCCGTTAGGACCACCATAAGCCCGCTACCATTATCATACTCAGCTGTTTTAAACTAAATGAGCTTTCGATAAAACGTACGTCGATTAAAGGAGCCTTCAGCGAATCGCGTTTCGTTGAAAAGTTTTTTGCCGAAACGCGCTTCGGTGAAATGAACTTTCGTAAAAACGAATTATCGGCGAAGGATGCGTTCGATGAATGTACTTAAAACGTGTTTCGATTTTCAACTTTACATTTTTTTGTTTTATGTACAAACACTTCAATCATTACAGAATATCCCAATCAGATAGGGTGGTTCTTAATTTATATTTAAACTAAACATCACATAAAAAAAATTTAGTTATTCTTGCGAACTTATTCAGAAAACAGGAAAAAAAACAACTCTTTCGGAAAATTATTTCATCGTTTTTCTTCTGCCACTTAGAAGAAATATGTATCTTCATAAAGTGTTTGTTCCTCTTTCTGTTTTCTAGGCGGAAGTCTTTTCTGTGGATTGGTGCATGTCTGTGGACTCGCCGCCTTCCAGCTCGGGCCCGGGGCGGTCGCTGGCAGTGCTATGCACCATGCTGGTCGCGTTAGCCTGCCTGGCTACCGGCGTTCATGTGCTCGGAGACCGTTGCGCTAAGGCTGAGTGTAAACATTTTGTTCTTTTTAGATTCTTAACGACTCACACATTACAACTATTGTTTTAAAAAAGTGCTCATGTCAATGCGAGTCGTATAGAAGCGAGGGGGGGGGGGGGGCACGCCGGCTCCTGCCCCTAGATGGCCGGTACTGACCATACAAAAACACGTAGCTAGGCTACGGACGCTAGGAAATCTAATCGAAAGCGAGCTAAATCGAAGCGTCCATGAAGCTCCTTGCTCAGCCATACTTCTTTGCGACCATTGGTATCCAGTACTACAGGCTTGCGCCAGTTCTCTTTAGCCAAGGAGAGCGGGGTGAGTCCTTGGTCCACTGCTACTACATCTCGATGCATCCCCACGTCGGCTTGGGAGAAGTACTCCCTGAGACTGCACACCTCGCGGTTGTAGAGGGACAAAATATAGTAAAAACAGGAATTCTAAAGTATTATTTTTCTCAAAACTGCTGGGTCAGATGTTGATGCCCCTTCGCACGTAAGTGTAGTTGAGGTATCCCCCATAAATACCACAACAGTGTCTCTATTGGTTCATAAACCACTTTCGCCCAGTCTCCTTTCTTATAGCTTATGAGGAAGCTCCTGGCCCGTCTGGCCATTGTAGCCCCCAGAAAAATAAACCCATCCCCTAACCTATCTACAACCTAACCTTGGATGCAGTATACATTCAGGGATCTTCCTCTTAATCGTTTGCATTTCCCTATTCGGGGAGGCATTTAGAGTACAGGGTCCTTAGACAAAGTAACATCGCTTCGTAGCGAAACGATATCTAAATTCGTCATCGTCTCTATTGTCGCGATCGTTTTCGTTCGATTCGAAATCCGACCAATAACTACAACGTTTTAACATTCGTTTCGTTATCTTTTTTGGCGATCACGATCGAAGCGAAGGCGAACACTAAAAGCGCTGCTTGTCTACGCATTTGTATGGGATAACCACGATAAACAAATCGTTTCGTTTCGAATTATAACATTGTCTACCAACTTGCGATAACGATGACGATTGACCACGTGACATAACGCGGCTTATGTCAATCCCATACATTTTAGTCTTTTCGAACTTCGTTATCGTTTTTACATTATTACTTTGTCTAAGCCCCCTGATGAGACATAGTCCCGATTCAAATATAGAAAGTTTTTTAGCGAGCAAACTTAATGATAGCATTATAGGTTAATTCTCCAACTTCAAGGATCATGGCGATTACTATTTTTCAATGATTGAGCGTAATTAACCAACCCTGAAGTTTTTGGTGATATTACATAGGTTAGACATTAATAAGCACTTTCTAATCTTCCTCGTCATATTATATTGTTTATAGGTAACAGGTACTTATTGGCGTTTTCGTTGAAGCGCAATTTTGACATTCTGACGTATAACCGATGCAAGCCGAGGACGGATGACCGCATGAAAGACGTCGCCAGCATTGAAGGAATCAGGTAAACCTTTTTTGATGATTGGTAATTTTATCCAAGCATTTTATTTCTACGAAATAATAGGACAGAAAGACGAGGTTTCGTCATTGTATGATAACGATGCGTTTCTGATGGCTACCGCGACGTAACAAACTCTTCTTCTTCGTCTCTTGTGTTGACAAGAGCGATTTGAGAATAGCTCATGTCGAAGTGAAAAGATTAGCCAGTCAGCGAGGTTGATGGTAGCAAGGCTGACTGCTCAGGGTGCGCCGGACGTACGTATCGTCACTCGGCGAAGACCCTATGGAACCCGATGTGACTATCAGACGAAAACGTCGGTGCCGTCATTGTTTACCTAGATAATTAATTACAAGGTGTTACAAAATGAACTCTAAGAATTTTATGGGGTTACCCGGTATTGGAAATTGAACAACTTTTGTTCTACAACTTATCGAAATTCGCGTATTTTTTTTATAAATTTCCATACAAATCAAAAAAAAAAATTTAATTGATTTGGATAAAAAAAATGGCGAATTTCGAAAAGTTGTAGAACAAAAGTTGTTCAATTTCCGATACCGAGTAATGGACAAAATTCTTAGAGTTGATTTTTTAACACCTCCTTAAATGTATTTTCCAACATTTGCAGGTTTCTGGGAATGCAGTGCGTGATCTTCTCTCACGTTATGTTGATCTACATCTATTCTTATATTGACAATCCCCAGTTTGTTGAGAGGGTAATTATACTAAACTTTAGTTATTCATGCTTACGATTTGATATGTCCTGGCAAGCAACGGTAATGGTCATTAAGTGTAGCTCCCCACTATGCCGAAAAGACGTGACGAAAATTAGGCCTAATTACGACAGGCATGCTTTTTTAATTACCCGCAACACCCCAGGCTGAAAATATGTCGCGCCTTGCCTAGCTGTAGAAACACGGTCAGGTGGAAATTCGGCGACCGAAAATTGCCGACTGAAGATCGGCAATAGAGTCGCTAGATGTGACTAATGGCTATCTTGAAGCGGTGACAAGCGATCAATTATATATGCCATGTTCCTTTTAGCTATTTTGGTAAACCTGCTAGTACAAGATACAACTCCAATTGCTAGATAAAATAGGCTTTTTGTGACACAGATGTACGACCAGTTTACCTGGCAAGCAGTACTTAACTCCCCGCTGTGGCTGCAAGCCTTCTTCGCGATGTCCGGCTTCCTCACCGCTTATGCCGTGCTCGTCTCCTCTCCCACCAAGCCAATCACCTTCTACAAGTGCTTGCTGTCCATCTTTAATAGATGGATCAGGTGAGAAGATAAATATATTTTTAAGTTTGATATAGGTACCTACGGTACACCGGGTTTCACGGTTGAAAACACTTTCAAGCAGGTCGTGAATCTTTGGCAACATTTGGTATAATGTCATCAAAAATAGGCTTATAAGTTTGCAATAAACCAAATAAATATAATAATAAACCTCTCTTAGGGCATTCGCGCACTTATCCGTATCCGGTTCGTGTTCGATACGTGAAAAAGACGGACGGGAAATTCACGTGCTAGCGTCTGCGCACTTATCCGTATTTGATTGGTATTCGAGACGATTGTGCACCAACAGATTTCGTTGGTAGAGGCTGCATTCACCTTTGCTTTCCCTCCCCGTACCTCACTCTTCATCCGTGAAATCGAATACGAACCGAGTGCAGTGCACAAGCGTACGTACAATTTTTTATGGCGGACTCGGTTTTTATCCGTCAAAAACGAATCGAAGTGAGAATTTACAAATCGAACACGAACCGAATACGAACCGTATACGCATGAGTGCACAAACATCCATACAATTACTAGGATGGCCAAACCGGATCAGACACGAACCGAATACGAACCGGATACGGATAAATGTGCAAACGCCCTTACCTTTTTACCATAATCTTTTTACCTGAATCCTGGTAATGTTTAATGTACACACATTGACGAAGAAAGACATGGATGAAAAGAGGTCTTATTTACTTCAATGGGTGCAGTTGAATCTTCGTATGGCTGTACACTAAATTAAGCATTATGTTCACGACATAGGATTTAAATTAGTTTGTTGGTATTTCTACGTTTTTATAGCAGTGTGCCATAAGGAGTCTACACACCAAACCCGCCGACCCGCCGACACTGCCTTGATGTCGACGGCTTTATTTCAAAATAATCATGTTGACGACTTGTATCCGCGCGTGTCGCCCGGCGACTTGTGGCAATATGTCGGCGGCATGTCTGCGACTTGCGTTCGAGCTGTTACTAAAAAAGCTAGTTAAAAAGTTACGTATTTGGTGTCGCCGACAAAGTTTTACCACTTGAATGAGATGTGAAGTCGCCGACTAACGAACCGACGAAAAAGGCGACGACTCATGTCGGCTGGTCGGCGGGTTTGGTATGTAGACTGCTTTAGCGCGCGCTCTGGTGGTGTAAGTAAACTCAGGACACTTTTTTCGTGAATTTTGTTCTAGACCTTTGGTCCATGTGTTTATAATTTTCCAGGTTAACTCCACTAGCAGTATTCGCGCTGTGGTTCACGGTGGCGTGGTTCCCGCTGCTGGGCGGCGGCCCGCAGTGGTCGTGGCTGGTGGAGCGCGAGGCCCACGACTGCTCCGAGCGCTGGTGGTACCACGTGCTGTATGTACACAACCACCTGCCCACCGGCAAGTTCTGCATGGGACATACTTGGTTAGTAAAAGCGTTTTCATCTGGATATCCATTTTATTGAGACAGCTGTGTGGCTGTACGTTTTCTTCTTCACAGCATAAACACTAGGAAGCGGTAAAGGGCGGGCTTTTTGGGGACTGTCTGTTGTAACATTGGCGTTTAAAAAGAACTAAGTAATTATAGTCTATTTTGAAGTTATTATAATGAGCATAATCAATCCTGTGATAGCCTAAGCAGTTAAACGGTTACCGTCCATGCAGGAGAATCTAAGTTCAAACCCGACCTGGACCTCTGTCTTTTCGAATTCATGTGCGGTTCAGAATTTGATTATCACTGGCGTTAACGGTGAAGGAAAACATCGCGAGGGAATCAGCACACCATACTAAATGCCCCAAAAAAACTTCTCAGATAATTCCGGCAACCTACACCAGACCAGAGCGTGGTGGCCTAAACCCTATTCAGGCCCTATTAGGCCAGTGCCCAGCAGTGGGACAGTAATGGGCTGATTATGCTTCTGCTATCCAATTATAGTACGACCCAACTAACAAGTCGTATCGGCAAACTTCGTAAAACCGACGACTTCTGATGACTTTGCGACCACGAACGTTTATTAGTACTGCAGTAAAAAAAAAAACTACGCTGACGCAATAAGGCCCGGTATCCATCAAAGCGGAGAGAGGAGAAGTCTCGTAAACAACCACTAGGACTTCTTATTGAGTTGAAGCTAAGCGGAGAGATGTGAGAATAAAGCAGTCCTATTGGTTGTTCGAGACGTCTCCTCTCCTCTCCGCTTTAGTGGATACCGGGCCTAAGCGAGGCGCGAAAATGAGCGACTGCCATTGGATGTTTGATCAGCGACCTGAATCACCTAACTAAAGAACTTCAGTTGCAGTGTAGTTGCAGTTAAGTTTAGATCAAAATAACGCTTTTCGTATTCTCTTAATCGGCGATAGCTGTCAGATTCGCTCGCGTGAACTTGATCGGCGCATCATGAAATTACGTGAATTATAATAGCCCACATGTACGGATAAGTTGTGGTGTACTGTACTATGTTACTCCATATGTCCAGGTACTTGGCAGCAGACATGCAGCTCCACATCATCGGGGTGTTCCTACTCCTGGTTCTCATGCGGTACCGGTCCGCGACTATCCCACTGCTGATGTTGTTGGTGGTCGGGTCTGCATTAGCTGCAGGCCTCGTCGTCTACTTCTATCAGCTCACGCCAATCGTCACGGCTCAGACTCCCGAGTAAGTAGCATTTCAGTATCATGTTATCTGGAGATAAGTGAGTATATGGAATTTGGAACCCAAGACATGGAAAAAGGATAAAAGGAAGACAGTTTAGGAGATGGGAAAATGACTTGAAGCTTACAGCAGGATTACACTGGAGTAGAGTAGCGAATGATAGACAGCAGCGGAAGCAAGTGGAAAATAGTCAGTGTTGCCTACACAATTTATTAAATTTTTAACCGACTTCAAAAAGGGGGAGGTTCTCAATTCGTCTGAATGTTTTTTTTTTGTATTGTTACGCGATATCTCCCCCAATTATGAATAGATTTTGATGATTCTTTTTTTGTTTGGTAGCCCATACTTCAGAGGTGGGCTCATATAAATTTTATTGAAATTGGTTCTGCACTTTTTGGAAAAACCAACAAAAACAAAAAAAAAACACAAATCGTATGTAGACGACGTTCTAGTTGTAGTGCTGCTGGTCCGAGAATTTGTACACTATTTTAATTGTAATTTGTGGCACTAAAAAGTATAAAATAAAAAAAAACTTTAAAAAAGTAAAAACCGACTTCAAAAAAAACTAAACGGAGTAAAATAATTATCATTTAATAAAACTACCAGTTTCAGAAGTCGGTGTTCTACGCTGAAACAAATTGAATGCACCGTTTAGTTTTTTTTGAAGTCGGTTTTTACTTTTTTAAAGTTTTTTTTTATGCATTAGTTCCAAATTCACAGAGATTAAATGATCTAATGCAATATTATTAATAACTATCAATGTCGCTCCTTTATTTGAAAGTAAGTTCGCCCCAGTTTGATAGTTACAACAAAAATTTAATATTTTGTATTTAATCATTTTTAATCACAACCGCCCAAGTGTACCGAAAACGGTACGGCCGCCATTGTTTATATATTGCGTCTATAATTACAGTACTACACAGGTTAAATCGAAATCTGCTATCGATCGCAGCCAGCATGTCGTCGTTGCAAATTTAAAATCTCCTATGTGACATTTTTGTAGAAAATATGTTTTTCAGAAATTCGAATAGCGGTTGTAGAGCGTTAGCGTTTAAAAAAACTCCCATGTGAATATCTTCATAATTCACAGACGTACATCTCATTTTAAAAATATCCTAAGTGTCCATTACATTACTTTGTTCATCAAAACGTTCGTTTTTCTGGGAAAGATATTTTTTACACATAGGAGATTCTAAAGGATGATGGGCACAAATGTATGGAGTCTGGTACTGGCACCAATCGAAATTAATGATATACCGTTGGAAAGGTATTTTTGTGTAGATTAAGAATAACCATAGTGCTAGTCCCGATTCATTGTCCGATCGAAGTAATCCTGCTTGAAAGTTATTTATTTTTGGTACATCCTATTAAGTACACATACTTTTATTGTCATTTTTCTCCATTTTGGCATGGAATTACAATAATAATTATTAATATTTTTCATTATCTAGGTAAATAAAACAAGTTCAAAGTAAGTTTTATAATTTATTGTATACAGGATGCAAAAAGACCCGAATAGCCGAAATCTACGCACTCTCTACATCAAACTAAATTACATTGACTAAAAATCATTGCTAGGAAACGACTTTTATTTTTTGGCATAAAAAAACGCGTCCGATTTGTTTAATAGATAGATCACCCCTAACTGAAATAAGTAATACTAAACCGATTTTGTTGTGATTTTCATCCGATAACTGAATTTTATTTAGCTCAAAATCTGTGCAAATATCATCAAAATCGGTCAAGCGAAACCGGCGATATGATTTTTTTAAATTCTATTTCGAACTGAATATCCAGTATCTTCTGAAGACTATATTTCAAAACAGACAATTGATACGGGTTTGTTGCCATAGTAGTTTTTTGTATTCTTGAAAAGAGCTATCCAACGATGGTAAATTCATTTTGATTGGACATGAGTACCAAAACGCCCATCCTCCTTTGCAATGACGATGTGTAGTTTCGCCAGTTAATTTGAAGCAAATCTATATACCCAAACTTTTATTTACCAGGGTTCTTCGCAACATGTTCGCCGGCTCCAAGATCCTACCTCTATTGTACCTGCCATTCTGGATGAACCTGCCAGGGTACATAGGAGGCATTGCCACCGCCTTCATCCTGTACCATAACAATATCAAAGGAGAGATCAAGCTTAAAGACAGCAAGGTAATTCAAAACTACTGTACAATCAGCCCATTATTTAGTAGTATTTAGTGGAACAATAATGGCACATAACCGTGGAGGAGCTCGTGGCTAAATAATTATAGCCGCATAGACCGATCTTCCGGGTTAAGCCACGCTTGCCGAGGCTGGTCTGTGGATGGGTGACCATTTACCATAGCGAGTTTCCTCCGTGCCTCGGAAAGCACGTAAAGCCGTTGGTCCCAGCTGTCATTTGTAGATCTTTGACAGTCGTTACTGTTGGTCAGAAGCCAGAAAGTCTGACAACCAGTCTTACCAAGAGTATCGTATTACCCAGTTACTGGGTTGTGGAGGTCTGATAGGCAGTCGCTCCATGTAAAATACTGATATTCAGCTGCATCCGGTTCGACTGGAAGCCGACCCCAACATAGTTGGGAAAAGGCTAGGCAGATGATGAACCGTGCCATTATTGTTCCACTGCTGAGTACGGGGCTCTTCTCAGATTGCGAAGGGTTAAGGTAAGAAGAAGGGTAAGGGTTACCTTTACTCAACTACCTATGATCGCCTGAAATGACACACTCACACATACACGCACTGTATATTGAATATAATATACTCTTTTCATCCCCCCATCTCGGAAAGAGTATTTTTGCTCTTCGATATCTGAGTGCAAAAGCCGTTTTTATCCGCTAGAGGATAAAGTAAATTGAATTTAGAACATCGTGTGCACCAAGTTTGTGAATTCAAAACTTCATTAAACCTATTTACTTCTACCTCCATGGTGCCGAATTTATCATACAACATTTTTTAATTTGTTAAAACTCAGACTCGGAACCTTCTTAGTGTATTACTTTTTTTTTATTTGCTTTACGCGCGCCTATGTCTTTTCACGTCATATTGTTAAAACCTTAGGTTAAAAACAAGAAACATGTAAACAAGTGAAAAACCTAAAATGAGTGATTCTAGCGACGATGAAGTTTTTTTTTACATTAATTCATTCCCTCGCTGAGGCGGGATGAAAAGTTACGTGTTGCACTCGAGTGCAAAGATTTTTCACCTCGTGCTCTTTTGATTCCCTCGCTAACGCTCAGAATTCTAATTTTAGAATCCTTCGCTTGCTCGGTCATCAAAATTGAGCACGTGGTTAAAAAGCAACTTTGCACTCTTGTATAACAAATAACTGTTGATGTACTCTATGACAGTCGTGACTGACTGCATTGTGAAGCTCACTTAGAGGTCTTGTTGCAGTGCGAGTCTGTGTGAGTGAGTCAATTCAGGAGATTATATGTAGTTGAGGTACTGCTTTAGCTTATATGTATGTCTACAGTGACGCTGGCCTTGGTCTTACTCCGAAAAACGAAACTAGGAACTTTCGGCTGATATATCGCACGTTTTCCAACCATGAAAGTGTTTCGGATCCAACGATTGATTCGTTTTCCGCGATATGACTTTTTGTCTTTCGTTCACTCTGCTCTAAATACGAACGAAAACATGTCAAACGAATACCTATGACAGTTGTTACTGGTAGTCAGAAGCCCGAAAGTCTCCCAACCGTTCTAGCCTTAGGATATCGGCATTGCCCAGTAACTGGGTTGCGGAGGTCTGATAGCAGTCGCTCCGTTTAAAATAAGTACCGTAGAACGGGGTTACTTTGATCATTTTTTTGAGCTTCATGTGTTTGTATCTTATTTATTTTCGCTTTTAGCTGCTATATCAAAAATATTTCATATAGACGGAATTAACTGAGATATATAAAATCACATAGACTACATAAAAAAAAACTACAGACAGAGAGTTTTCGAAAAAAAAGGAGAAATGTTCCTTATCAAACTTGGACCGCAGAGCTTCTACTTTGATGATCTCTGTTCTATCATTCAGTTTCAAAGTAGCCCCAATCGAGAAATCTAAAAGTCGATTTTTTTACATAATCAGAGGTGTAGTTTAATATTTTTTATCTTTGCCATGTAACATCGCAGACACCTCTATACCGAATGGTAAAATAGGAAAACTGTCAATGTTCCATACAATATTAAATTAAAATGCATAAGTTTCATTTTCACAGAAATATTTGACCAAATGCAATATTTTTTGTAACTATCAATGTCGCCCCTGTATTTTAAAGTAACCTCGGTTTACCGGTACCTACTTACTGATATTCAGCCGCATTTGGGGGCCTACTCCCTAAGTCCGTCAACGAAGTTAGTCGCCCGTCCGAAAGTAGCCCGAAACGTAGGAGTAAACAAAACAAGTGTCAAGTTCAACTTTTCGGACGAGCAAAAACATCGGTAGTAGGGACAACTGTCAAATCGTGTTGTCATTCATTCTTTGTTCGGGCCCCGAAATAATCGTATGTCCGTAGGTGATAGGGAGTAGGAAATGCTCGTAACTAAGGCCGAAACCACGAACTTCGTGCTTAGGAAGTAGAACGCCATTTTTTTTTTCTTTGGAAAATCCTCATGGACGCCCTTTGCCCGGGGAAGGCAAAAGGGTATGCCGGACTCTTACCGGCTAAAAGCCCACGGTGTTCCTTCTCCTGACCCTTGGCCGGGGTCGCGGGATTCGCAGCTGCATGCACCGCGACCCCGTCAGGCCTCGGTCCGCCAGCCTCTGGCAGACCTCTTCCTCTGTGGGACTTTGCCCCACGTCCTCCTGGTCGGCGGGCATGGAACACTGCGCGCCGCCTTCTCGGGCCTGTTACTGGTCGGGTGACGGGTCCCCTAACCCGCCGCCCGCAGGCCACACACTAGGGTGGCCGGAGATCGTCGCGCGCCCTCCGGCGGCGCCCGGTGCGTCTGGCGCGGGAAGGGAGAGTGGCAGCTGCCTCTCTCTCCCTCTCCTCCTCTTTGGTCGCCATCACCTTCTCGCAGAAGGAGGCGACGTGTAGACACCCTGGTTACACTGTATGCTGACCCCAACATAGTAAACAGCTAGGCAGAAAAAGCTGTCCATAGCTGGTTTATCGTCTTTTATTTTAGAGATTTCTTGATCCGAATACTTATACTACATTTCTTGCTCCAAGTGGTTCAACATGCTGTTCCACGCGGCGCTGTTCTTGGGTGGTGCGGTGCTGCTGGCTGGCACGGTGTTCCTCTCGGACTCCCCCCTCCCGCAGTGGGCCGCCGCGCTGTACGCCGCGTTGGACAGGACACTGGTGGCTGTGTTCTTCTGTATCTTCATGCTGGGCTGCTTTTCGAGATGCTGGTGTAAGTATCATGTAGTTTTAGTATCAGTTAAGGGTGATATTATCATAAAAGCACGATGGTGATGTTAAGTGATTAATATTAAGCTGTACCCGACATGCGTTGCAATTAGGGTTACCATCCGTCCGGATTTGTCCGCACATGTCCGGATTTCTAGACTTTTGTCCGGACTTTGTCCGGCTCTTTAATTTGTCCGGACTTTTTGGCTTATAAGGAATACGAGTAATAAAACTTACATAAGTAATTATTATTAAATTTAATCATTATTAACTTCTCATTAATCTAAAAACAAGATATAAATCTTCTTTATCAATCAACTTAACGAGATCAAACAATAAATCTTCTTATGTTTGCATTTTGTGACTAAAATGTCCGGACTTTTATTGAAATGTCAGGCTTTTTGTCAGGACTTTTCAAATTTCTAAATGGTAACCCTAGTTGCAATGCACTTTTTCCTACTTACTACCTACCTACTATCTACTTTCAGAAACAAAATCAAAATACATAGCATCGAAAAGTTAAAACCACCATTTTCATGCATGCGGGAAACAAATGAAGAATATGGACATATTGAGATAATTCCGTTTTTTTTTAAATACCTAAATTTTCTTTCATTCAAGAAATTAATTTCAAGAACCTTCTCCTGACAATTATGAACACAACAAAAAAAAAATTGCGAAATCGGTCCAGCCGCTCACGCGTGTTGACGTGACCAAGGGAAATAGGGATTCATTTTTATATATGTATGTAGACATTTTTAATAGGCTGCCTCGACTGCTGAGCCTAAGGTTCTGGGTTTGATCCCCAGGTCGGGCAAAGTGCTAATGGGTTTTTCCATACGGAATTTCCCAGTAGCAGCCCGTAGTCTAGATTTGTGCCCGATTGATGGCAATAGGCTCGCCTTCTATTACATGGGATTTAAATATGACAGCGAAATGAGGATACACTACTACACTCCTCTGCTCAAACCCTTTGGGGAATACAAGCGTGATACATGTTATGTAGTAGATTATATTCCTTTCCTATGTTACAGCTCTCGTCCGCGACTCGCTAGAGTGGCGAGGCTTCCACATCCTGGGCAGACTGTCGTACTGCGTGTTCCTCATACACTTCATCGTTCTTCGAGTTACATTAGCTAGCAACACACAACTAGGGCATGCTTCTGTTCTAGCCATGGTAAGCTTATTTTTTTGTTTAACTTTTTATCAGAAACACGGTCAGCTTTCTCTAATTTTTAGGAGAATGAAAGCACAAGTGTATACAGGGTGTAAACGAATTCGTGTAGGTAATTCCTTAAAACCACATGATCTATTACTGGTATAGATTAACTCCGCATGCGATTTAGCTTGATTAAAAGATAAAAAGAAAAAGAACTTTTTTTTGTTGCGATAGCGTTGAGTGGTCGTTTACAAACCAGGTAGTAAGGAATCAATAAAAAAAATGCATAAAAAATCTAATTTTGTGATATAGCATTTTGATGCCACGCATAAACGAATGAAAGCACGGCGACACGGCTGCCAGGCCTAGCGCGATATCGTACATACACAGTCAGTTAACTCGGGACGCTAAAATGACTAGAAAACAGAAAATCATGAATTATTCATGAAACATTTTTTTTGTTGAATGGTTCGGTAATCGGTACACGGTAATGATCACGCGGCTTGAAGGAATTACACGAATTCGTTTACACCCTGTATAATGCTTCAGATATCAGTTTCATTACAGCGATTATCACCTTCGTTACAGCAATTATCAGTTTCGTTACAGCAATTATCAGTTTCGTTACAGCAATTATCAGTTTCGTTACAGTCATTATCAGTTTCGTTATATCTCAGTTTAGTTACAAGTTTCAAAAATTACATATTTTTTGCAAATTAATGAGTTGTTTCTTTTAAATGCCCATGATACAAGGACCATGATCTTTATATTTTTCTTTCAGGCATCCCTCCTAATAACATCATCGGTACTAAGCTACATCGTATCAGTGCCACTCTGCCTCCTAGTCGAACTACCTCTGATACAGCTGTGGAAAGCCGTCACTGACAGCGACACTCCAGAAAGACGACCTTCAATACCAGAAAACTCTACAGCGAAGCAGTTTGATCTGGTCGCACAAATTAGAAGAAGGATTGAGGCCTGAAGAGACTTGATAGAGGAAGACTTTGGCTGTAATGCCTGTTGTAAATATTATGGTTAAGGATGTAAGAGATAGATAGAAAGGGTTAGGAGAGTGAAAGAGAAAACGATAGATCTGAGCAGGCACCCGTGTCTCAAGCTCATGTCTCATTTTGAGGCCTTCAGTGACTGTTTTTAAACTTCCGCGATTATTAAAATATCGGGTTTAGACTTTTGATATTTAAACGCGATCTAGACCCGTTATTTAAATTCTAGAATCTGTACTGACTGTACTGTGTTTTCATACATGGCATAGCCTTTGTAGTTTTGATGTTAACGTCAGTAACGAAGTATGATTTGATATTAGATCTAAGAGAAGCAAAATGACCTTCATAGCTGTTTAAGTGGTGTGTGTATCACGTACATTAGTGTTAAAGTTTTCTGAATGTACAAAAGTAAGGGTAGAAATGAAATGAAATGAAATGATGATGATGAAATGATATTTATTTCTGTAAATAAATCTGTTACAGATACTTTTACAAGTCAATGTAATGTTTTTTTTTTTAAGACTAGATGGCACCGGCATTTCCTATCTGACTAGCTCTGAGAAGAAAAACCGAAACAAACTCAGAGGTCAACGTCTCTTTTAAAGTCCAGACATTGTAGTATAAAACTATGTGAGTGTAACAATGTAGGGCAACGTCTGGAATGGCCTTTTGAGGAAAGAGCCATAGCAGGTTTGAGTTGACCTGTCCTAACTGACGGCACGCATGCATCAGCCATCGTGTAGCTCAACCTTATTATCGGGAGCTCAACGACCCGACGCACGACGACACCAATCAGCCGGACATTTGCGTAGGTCACAAAAATACTCAAAACTGGCCAAACAATTTTATAAAATTCGTGTATAAAAACTAGCCTACATGGTACTCACATTCACAATTAATTGAAATATAAAATAATAAATAAAAAAAACAAGCGACATAT
This sequence comes from Amphipyra tragopoginis, assembly GCA_905220435.1. Classification (NCBI taxonomy): domain Eukaryota; kingdom Metazoa; phylum Arthropoda; class Insecta; order Lepidoptera; family Noctuidae; genus Amphipyra; species Amphipyra tragopoginis. The sequence goes on from HG992010.1 coordinate 25,011,445, forward strand.
TAATAATAATAGTCGACAAAATGTCAAACAAAAATATAAAAATAATTCAATAATAAATTATCAATAAATAATTTAGAATGTCAAAAAAATAAAAATAGTAATTTCAATGATATCAATGATGTATGTGATAAGAGCGAGCGGCTCAATTCCAAGCATTTTTGTCGTCCATATAATCTTTAACTTTATAGAAACCCTTAGAACATAGTTTCTTCTTTACCAAGGACTTAAATTTATTGAGACTTAAGTCTTGAATATTGCTTGGAATCTTGTTGTAGAAACGTATACGTAGGTAGTATAGTTAAGTAGCGTTTAAGCGAGAACTAGTCTATTTAGTAACAAAATTCACATAACGTAGGCACAGCATAATTGCTGGCGCTGCATCGGAGCGTATGGTTATCAGAATAAGCAACATTCTGCGTTGCAAAATAAAAACAGCCCATGAAATATATGGGATTGCCATCAATTTGGATTGTACCTCTGAGGGCCGAAACTCAAATGCTCGATGTGTGCCCACTCGAAAGTCTATGGGTCCGAATTCTATACGATCGAAACTCGCTGATTCGAAACACGTTGGATCGATGTTGCAAGCAATCGAAAATTGCAGGATCGAATATTCGCTGGGTCGAAAAACGTTGAGCCGAATACCAAACACTCGACACCACCGGAGAGATTATAAATTGTGGAGATTAAATAGGGGGAATTATTAATCGGGCGAATAAATAATATATGGAATACTGTTAATGAGATACTTTAATACTAAACCGAGCGGCATTAAAATATATTTGCGAAAAATTAACTGAACTGGCGATAACTCTGAATGATTAAAATTCATAAAATGAGCTACTAGCAGTGGGAAACAGTTAATCTAAGCTAGCAACTAAAATTCCAAGTGTCCGAATTAAATACTAACTTGGGTGAATAAAATACTGAGTGGGCGAAAACGTACATTTCCTTACCCCGACACGGATAGGTTAGGTTCGAAGGGGATGACGGGGGCTAGAGTGAGTGAGCGAAGCGAGCGAACGAAGCTCCCGTCATCCACTTCGTGTTAGGTTACTTTAAACCCTGCAGACAGAAATAGGAGCCCCGCTCAGCGGGGCTCCTTCGACGCTCCTTTGGAAACCCAAACAACCTTACAAACATACAACAATAATGTGAGCGAAATTTGTTCGCATAAAAATTATTATACTGATCGTAATAGATCGTAATAGTAATTTTAAGTCGCCGTTTTCAATATTTGTGTACGCCCTCAGTTTTTCGCCCACTTAGTATTTCAGTTTGCTATAATCGGTATTTTTGACACCCTTACTTTGAATTTATATAAATACTAGCCATTAAATAGTAAGTATAGGAACTTGTGTCTACCTGATAGTAGTTTTCATATTTTGACATATTTTTACCAAATCTTGAATATGTGTAAAAAGTAGGTTCACTAATGTTTCACCAAAACACTGTAGACACATGTTTAGTTTACAAGCAACGTTTCACACTACAAACAACTTATTCCGCAAACATATAATTTTATAAAATTTCATTTGACAAATAAGTACTTTGCAATTACACACTAGGGGTATGACAGAGTTTGACCTGGAGTCGAGGTGTGCTGAGTCAGATTAACATTAAATTCGACCTATTCTTATTACTGCCGTGGTAAAAGAATGGTTTAGTAACTCAATCTTTTACACATTTTGTTAAAGAAAGTACAAACAATGCATTTTATCAAACGTATTTGTGCATGCATAAATTCCTATACTTACTACTTAATCTCCACAATTTATAATATCTTCGGTGGTGTCGAGTGTTTGGTATTCGGCTCAACGTTTTTCGACCCAGCGAATATTCGATCCTGCAATTTTCGATTGCTTGCAACATCGATCCAACGTGTTTCGAATCAGCGAGTTTCGATCGTATAGAATTCGGACCCATAGACTTTCGAGCGGGCACACGTCGAGCATATGAGTTTCGACCCTCAGAGGTACAATCATCAATTTGTAATGGTACGAAAGCATCTTACAGAAAGTATCCTTCCCTAAAGCTGATTGGCTAATGCATGTTTGAAAAGCGTGGCTTCTAGTTTCGTTACGTATTTGATTGTCAAATGTAACACATGAAGTAACAAGTTAAATATTAGAATAGAATAATGACTTAATTTTTAGATTTAATCATCTGCCTGATATTACTGAGTACTTACATATGCCTAAAAGTATTTTTACCATTAAAAAATATCTTACACACTACATGATTCATTTTCAGATAAGTGTTCATTTTAAAATGTTTTTATATTAAAAATGTTTACGATTACGTTTATTTTAATGCCGTTTTATTTCTGTAATAAAGATATTGAATATTATGTTGTTTTTTTTTTCAGTTATTCCTAGAAAGTGACCCAGTAAAATTTATTTAAATCAAGCTTTTTGAATAATATACTATTGTTTTGTCATTATGAGTAGATATTTACGCCAAATTTGGGCATTGGTGATAAATGATTTACCTAAACCACAGCTAGATCGAATTGAACGAGGTAAAGTGTAGTAGTGGAAAGCAGAATATTATATCAGAGGTGTAAAGATCTCCTGAAGGCCCGGCGCAGACGACGGACTTTTTGTCCGACGGACTACCACGGACAAGAATGAAAGTAGTTGGTAGTTGTTGCCATCTCAGAAACTAGAGTTCTAACCACAACTACAGACAAAACTACCTACTTGTGCGTTGAGTCCGTGTTAAATTTCGCGACCGGCAAAGACTACCAACCACATCAATTCCTGTCCGCGGCAGTCCGCCGGACAAAAAGTCCGTCGTCTGCGCAGGGCCGAAGGGTGCTTCGACGCATTACTCGATGTCGGTTGATCCTTAGTAATAGGTATTTGAGTCCAAACCAGCCCACAAAAAACAACACAATAAAGCAAGCAGTTGATGAAGTCGCAGTTTTATCAAATTCGTTTAGCAAAAAAACAAAACCGATTTTTTGCATCAATGTTAAAAAATAATGGTAAAATTAGGTATGTACCTACAATAAAAAAATAAGTAAAATAACACACGTAGTATGTACTGGCGGCTTTTCAGGGGGCCCAGCTAGTGAGCTGGCGAGTCACCGTCTGCCAACACAATTCAATTTTAAATTTGAAAGGCAGACGCCGTTTTCTTCCGGCAAAAGAAGTTATCCAGTCCATTTAACACCCCTTCCATAGACCAGATATTTTCACCATATTTTACAATAGTCGTGCACCTACCTGAGACGGTCCATGACTGTACTCCAATAGTGCAGTCGTGGATAGTTCCCGGTTGGTGCCCCATCCCATTTTAGATTAAAGTTCTCAAAGGGGCCTCTGCGCGTTGGGGTCATTCCCAGTTGCCCCGCCACCACTGGTGGCAAATGGGATTTTTATATTAAAATGTATACAAAAATCCCATTTGCCACCAGTGGTGGCGGGGCAACTGGGAATGACCCGCGCGTTGGACCTGTGTCCCCCGTATGCCTTCCAAAGGACCGGACATCTTCCGCACGGAAGATGCGCCGAGAATATAAAAAGTCACACATAGTAAAAAATATTTTATTTATTTTTACATTATCTAATTATTATAACTATGGCTAATTCAACGGTCAGCCCGACTATCCCCTTTTAGGGGCCTGATCGAACTGTCAAGGCAATATGGCATGTCTATACCCGTGCGCTTTCATGTTCATCTTGCGCTTTCAACTTTCAATTCCTCTTGCGTCAAGCGCATGCAATATTGATTGCCATAAGACGCAGTCAGCTTATCGTCTACGCCGGTGCGGCTCGGTCAGTCGTCAGTCGACATACAATAGACGGATTAGCGTGCGCTAGGGGCATGCGCTGACGTCGAACTAGTACTAAGACATGCGCTATGGCGCTTCAGGCATGCGTCAGACGAAAGCGCAAGATGACCATGAAAGCGCACTGGTGTAAACATAGCTATACGCATTTGACATAAGTCTAAGAAAAATTATAGGAACACCACGATACCCGTAAACTTTATGCTATATAAGAAATACATGCTATCGTTTTTTTAGTGAAACTTAAGTGGCAGTGGGCGGGGCACAATGCTCGCAGAACTGATAGCCGATGGGGCCGAAAGGTTTTGGAGTAGCGTCCGCATACCAAAAGGTGTGACATGGGAGGTCTTCCCACAAGGTGGAACGATGAATTGGTGAAGGTCGATGTGGCGATGCTTGGGGGAGGCCTATGTCCAGCATGGCTGAATAACAATGGTGCTATCTCTTTTTAGCACCATTGGTGTTTGTAGTTTTATCTACTATTGCAGCTACTTCTTTCTTTGTAGGAATTTTATCTACAATCTTTTCTTTCCTTGTCGGACTTTTGTCTACTGCTTTAGCAACTTCTTTTTTCGTAGAAGCTTCGTCCTTCTTTTTGCTTCCTTCTTTGGGTTGTGTGTCAGGCTTCATGAGGCACTCTCGCACGAGGTTTCCGGAAGGACACTCAACCAGTATCCAGAAGAAAAGGGCAGCTGAGAATGACGCCAGGATTGTCGCAGCAGCCAAGTGCAGCTGCGGAAAAAGAAATCTGTTTTAGAATATTGTAGAGCATTGTATCGTAAGTGTATTGTAATTCGTGTAATTCCTTAAAAACAATGATCTACTACTGGTATACATTGGCCCCGCACGGGATTTAGCTTGATTATTGAAACATATGTATACACTTAAATAAAAAATAAAAAACTTTTTTTTTCATGCGGCTTTGTTATCGATCGTAAAAAAATTTATTTGATTGAACATTTTGATGCCACGCAAAAATGAATGAAAGCACGGTGACATGGCTGGCAGGCACGACTAACGCGATACCGTTCTTTGCAGTCCAATAACTCAAGGCTCCAAAATGACTCAGAAATAGGAAACCAAGATTTTATTTAGTTTTCTTTTAACATGATTTTCATAAATTCCCTAAAAACTACTTACAACTCCAAGTATGGAGGATTCGGTGGGGGAGGTCTGTATCGCCACGTGATTCCTGATGAAGAAGATGTGTAGCAGGTACGCGCTGAACGACAGGCGGCTCGGGATCGTCCAGGCGCGCCACTTTAGGATGGTCCCGTATAGACCTGGTGGTGGAAAGTTATGTTTATTGTTTTAATCATCGGAAATTCCAGGACATCTGGAACAGCTTTTAGAATATGGAAGGGAGAGCAGCGCAGACGACGCACTTTTTTTTTCAATGAACGTGGCTGGTAGTGGTTGCCAGTGAAGACACTAAGAGTTCTAACGACAACTACGGACAAAATGACCGTCGTGTGCGTTGAGTCCGTGTTGAATTTCGCGACGCGCGACGGGCAACAACTACCAACCATGTTCATTCTTGGGCGCGGCAGTCCCCGGACTAAAAGTGCGTCGTCTGCGCTGCACCTTATGGAGTTGTGCTTGTTGTACAGATCCTATGTAGGTGCTGAATGTAAGTTGATCCCAGATCAGAAGCCTTGTAAACGTAGCATAGGGGTTTATATAAATAACTACCTAGTGCAGGACAAAGGCATATGAGGTTCATTAAAGTATCCTTCCGTTTTTAGTAATAAATTTAATTAATTGCGTTCTAATATAAGGTCCAAAAACACATGGTTATTAAGAGAATACACTTTAAAAATATTTTTTTTTATCTTCTTAGTCATCTTCATTTTATTTTTTTAAAGTAGATGAATGAAAACAATTACTTTTATTTCTGTAAATAAAATTACAGACACTTTCAAAAGTCAATTTTAAGTGTTTTTTTAAGACTAGCTGACGTTTTCCTATCGGAAATAGCTCTGAGAAGAAAAGCCGAAACAAACTCAGAGGTCAAGTTCTCTTTTAACAGACATTGTTGTATAAAAACTATATGAGTGTAACAATGTAGGGCAACGTCTGAAATGGCCTTTTGAGGAGAGACATAGCAGTTTTAAGTTGACCTGACCCAACTGACGGCACGCATGCATCAGCCATCGTGTAGCTCCTATCTATCTATACCTTCAAATTGAATGACGACTCCAACTATAATAGTCCCGATGATGATGGCAAAGATCGGCTTCATAAACGCAGCGAACAGCACATTGACTAATGTAGATGGAGGTGGAGCATCCACGTAGAACATGCTGCCCGAGTAGCAGCAGAGACAACCCATCGGGAACAGAGTCCAGAACAGGTAGCGGTATTTCTGGAAAATGAGAGGAATTTAGTAGAGAAATACCATAAATATGCATGTAATTGAAAACTCTTTCATTATTTAAATATACATTGTACAGGAAGTCAAGAAACAAATTGCATTTATTTTTAATGCACTACTTATTTTACAATTCGTTATTTTATGTTACGTTTTTTTTTATGGAACGGAACGCAATCTCGAAACGCGTCGTCTTCGAAAATTATTCGATTTTATATCGAATTAACCTCAAAATCCATGTAAATTGTTAATGTTATGTGTGAATTTTTTAGCAAACTGTTTGATTTCTCACTGAAGTAAGTTATTAGTAAGTGCGATTTCTGCTTGAATAAAGCACAAGAAATAATTTGTGGCTAAAAAGAGATGTAAACAAAGCAGCCCCGCGAGCACGGATCTTATAAATCGAGTCGATTCGAGTTTATCTATTCTAAACGTCAAATTTGACATAACTTATTGATAAAACGACAGCAGTTGTCGTTTTATCCATATCATAAGCCCAGTGGGAAAGAGGGCCCTGAATATGGCCATTAGCGGAAAAAATGCGACAATTAGAAAGAGCGTTCACATTTTTTTCAGTAAATTTTATGCTGACATTACCCGAAAACTCTTGGGATCTCCACCAGCCTTCTGCCAGTCGTAGACCATGTAGCCCATCGTCATGCCGATGATGTAACCAGTCAGGTTTGTGTGACCTCTCTTGTACACCTCGTGGAACACGGGAGAACCCGTGAATATGGTTATTATATATCTGAAAGTAAAAAAATTGTCATACAGTATCACGATAGAAAACTTTACTTGATAAAACGACCAAAGTTTTGATACCAAGTCAAATAACTAATAATGATATGATAGATCAAGCTGAGTGAAAAAGGTTTAAAATAGTGATATAAAGGCTACATAATATTATGTATAGCCCTTGACCTTGAAGTCTAAGGCTTAAAACGCACTAGCGGCCAGCCGCAATACGGCGTGCCGCTTGCGGCAGGCTGCACATCGATTTTTACATGAAACCGCATGATCTCAACGCACTGATTTCCGGCCAGCCATCGTGCGCCAGTGCGTTGAGATCATGCGGTTTCATATAAAAATCGATATGCGGCCAGCCGCAAGCGGCACGCCGTAATGCGGCTGGCCGCTAGTGCGTTTTAAGTCTTAGTCTTGCCCGCCAGCCGCGTCGACGTGCTTTCATTAATTTATGCTTGGTATCGAAATGTTCTATCACATAGGTAATTATTATTATTGCTTCTTTTTGATTGAATCCTTATTAGCTGGCTTATATTCGACCAATTAAATCGACAGCGAGAAAAAAAAGTTTTTTTTTATCTAATTCCCATGCGGATTCGAACTACACCAGTAGTAGATCATGTGGTTTTGAGGAATTAAGTACACGAATTCGTTTACACCATATATTTACAAAGTGTAAATACTACTCAAATAAAATTAATAAAATATCTTAAATGGTCTATAAAATACGTTTCATTTGAAATAAACTAGCATCCTTAGTTTCCGAGATACGAGTATTATTAAGGTTATATGGATGACCCAGATTCGTTGCTCCCGAGTGTATTTCATCGATTTTTGTGTATGGTCTTAGAACGCGTCATACAAGGTATTTTTTAATGTCATACATCATCTGCCTAGCCTTTTCCCAACTATGTTGGGGTTGGCTTCCAGTCGAACCGGATGCAGCTGAATATCAGTATTTTACATGGAGCGACTGCCTATCAGACCTCCACAACCCAGTAACTGGGTAATACGATACTCTTGGTAAGACTGGTTGTCAGACTTTCTGGCTTCTGACCAACAGTAACGACTGTCAAAGATCTACAAATGACAGCCGGGACCAACGGCTTTACGTGCTTTCCGAGGCACGGAGGAAACTCGCTATGGTAAATGGTCACCCATCCACAGACCAACCTCGGCAAGCGTGGCTTAACCCGGAAGATCGGTCTATGCGGCTGTAATTATTTAGCCACGAGCTCCTCAATTAAATGTCATACATCAGTTCTAATTTATATGATTTTGGCAAACTTACTCTGGAGAAATGATGAGAACACCATCCAAGTTTAACAAGTAGGTGTGCATAGCTGGTCCGATCAGCCCGATCACAAAGAGAAGGCTCAGTACGATCTTTCTGGTCCGAAGAGTCTTGCACATCACGAAAACAATGGCTGCCATGTAGTACAGCTGCGTGTCTGCAGCTAAATACCTGGCAAGTAAAAAAAAATTAGAATAGAAAAAGTTTAATAATTGCCACAAAACACAGCATTGTTATTTAGTACAAAACGAATTTACAGCAAATATTGTTGTTGTTTGTTTTAATGTGTATTATTTTAATTTATATTGAATTTCATTTAATTGTATTGCTTGATATTATGTAATTCTAATGTAATGTACATGTGTTTTATATGATTTTAATTTGTTGTAAGTATATATTGTATGGACTATGTCTGAAATAAATGAATAATTATTATTTTAATAGAATAATAAAATCTATAAATACAAGGTTAGTCGGAAAGGGGATACTAATCCGAAGCCCACTTATAGTATCGCTGATGACTGTTTGAAAGCAAGTGTTAAAATTTCAAAATTCGATATATTTTTTTTCCAAATAAAATTATTTTTATTTTAGTTTTTTCAAAAATTCTTCATCCCTGCTTTAGTCACAAATTCAGAAAATGGTGCTTTTAATTCATGACCCCAAATATGACCTAAAATGTAAACACAGCTGATCACAACTAGGGATAGATAGATTTTAGAGATTTTTTTAAAGATTTTTGAACAACTGTTTCTCTTAAACTATTGAGTTTTGGGAAAAGTTGTAGAACAAAAGTTATTCATTATTATGTGTACTTTAACACCCTTTCGGATTAGTACCCCCTTTCTGACTAACCTTGTATAATAAATCTGCAGACTTGGAGTGTCAAAAAAATAGAAATATAATTTTAATTTTCGCTGCCATTAAAGCAATGGAATTCAATTCTAAATTTTTTGGAATCAATTTCTGTGTCTATTTGTCGGTTTGTTTGTACACGCATCACGTAAAAAATACTGACACAATGCACTTGACTTTTATAAAGAAATATTGTGCGTATCTCGGAGTAACATTTAGTTTTTGTTTCATCGTAATCGGTTCACTCAATCAAAAGATATTAGAATTTAAAATTATCAAGAAGAAATTAGCATTATTTGCTCGATAGATGGAGTTACGTGTATGAGTGTATGTTAATTCGCGTAATAAATTGTCTTTCAGGTATGCAAATTTAATACATAATTAGTAAAGACTAAATTATTACCGCGATGTGATCATGTGTAAAACTTGCTTTAAAGATTATCAGTCTGTACCCACACAAACTGTAACTGTCCGTTTAAACCCTTCGGAAAATCGATAAAACTTTACATACCTAGTAGAAAAAGGTCGCTTTCTGCTGTCTGTACGCTTCTTTTAAACTACGCAAAGGATTTTGATGTGGTTTTCATCAATAGACAGAATGATTCAAGAGGAAGGTTTATATAAGGTGCAATCAAAATAGGTGGACAAACTTTTACAGATCACAGTACTCATGAATATGAACAACTTTTACTATGGGACCAACGCTGAAATAAAAAAAAAAAAATATCAGCTGTTCCATACATTTTGATCGTGTAAGTATTACACTTTTGTATGGAACAGCAGTTTTTTTTTATATTTCACAGTTGTTCCTGTAGTAAAAGTTGTTCATATTCATGAATACTGTGATCTGTAAAAGTTTGTCCAACTATTTTGATTAGACCTTACCTATATGTATAATAAATACATCATGCTTGCGATAAATGACAAACACGCGGGCGAAGCCGGGAGCAACCTCTAGTAAATAATAATAATGTATTTATTTAGTTTTACATTTTTTACATTTTTAGGACTTTCCTTATCGTCACCCGACAGTGAAAACCTCGGGAATGCAATTTGGTCGTTTTTATTTTATCACGACGTATAGGGACTAGTGATCGGAAAAAGGTGAGCTAATTTACCTAAACTTCAAAGAACAGAGACATAAACTGGAGACTTCCTTACGACAACATTTTTTTTCGGGAAAAACAATTGTTACAAAACCAGTAGACACGTTTTATATTGTTTTCAAAAAATAAAAGACAATCTCCTTTTTTAAAAACAATAATAAATCTCTTTTTTGAAAGCAATAAAAAACGTGTCTACTGTTTTTGTGTCAATTTTGGGAAGCAAAAACAGGAAACGAATTCAATTGTTTTCTGTACAACAACATTAATATTAAATGTACTTTAGTGATGTCTCGAAACCCGAGACAATACTACCGAAAAAAATGCAGTCGAAAGGAAGTCTCCACTTTTTGCCTCTGTCTCAGAGAGCCGCTCCATGTGAAATTAGTTTGTAGGCACTGATACTAGCCTGTATTGGGTACATAAAATTTGTAATAAATATAATTGACTAGCTTTGGCCCGCGACTTATTCCGCGTGAAAGTCCACAGGAACCGTGCAATGATCAAATGCATTCCCAGCATCATCATTGCAGACGTTAAAGAGTGTAGAGCCACTCATTTTCAACCCTTTATAATTTTCGAAAAATCCTCTCTAAGTGTGCATTTTCGCATGTATCATCGCAGTATAAAATACAACTATTTCTGCCTTTTAGCGGTTTAGGCTGTGCGAGAATTACATTAGCACATATGTTTTATTTATAAACAGATTTTATTATTCATGCGTGGTTTTTTTAGTAGCGTTTAGTTTATAAATTACTCGAGATATTGACCCACGTTGACCAGCCGTGTTTCGGGTGTCGATTAATGGTAATTAATTTATTAATGTATTTAGTTGTATGTTACGGGTTGTCAGAACAGAAATACGATACCAAAAAATGTAACCGACTTCACAAAAACGAATAAAATATACAGGGTGTAAACGAATTCGTGTAATTCCTTCAGACCACCATGATCTATTAATGGTGTAGATTAACCCCGCACGGGATTTAGATTGATTAAAAATAAAAAATACACCAAATTTTTTTTTTATGTGATAAAAAAATTCGATGCCATTTATAAATAAATGAAGGCACGGCGACACAGCTGACGGACACGAATAGCGCGATAGCGCTCCACTCAGTCAGTTAACTCGGGACGATAAAATTACTCAGATACAGAATACCATGTTTCATTTTCTGATTTTTTTTTTGTTTATTCTCAAAAAAACCTATGCAGGGTCAGTGTCACCAGTAGATCACGTGGTTTGAAGGAATTACACGAATTCTCTTACACCCTGTATACAGTTTCAGAAGTCGGTGCCTTCAATTTAGTTCAGGGTGGATTAACACCGACTTCTGAAGCCGTTAATTTTATATTAAGGTAATTATTTTATTTGTTTTTGAACTGTGAACTCAGTTTTTTTTGCATATCTTTTTTAAGTTTAGTGGCCTTGTTAAAAAAAATTGGTTAGACCTACTAAAGAGGCTGCTCGGAACTAGGGATGCACGATACTTGCGTTTGTATCTATACTGTGGATCGATCCGGATCGCAACTATCCGATACGATTCTAGGATCGTATCGAATGGTTTCGATCCGATCCTCGAAATATCGAAACGTATCGTATCTTAGGTACTTAATACTTCTACGAGCAGGGCCGGGGGGTGTTACGGCGGTTTATTTAATAAACAACAGTTAACACATTAAATTGACTGATCATACAATTAACACAATATGATACGATCCATTCATTCCGATACCGGTACTTTTGTATCGATCCAAGAATGTACCGTATTCGTTTGTATCGATCCAAAATATCGAAGTATCGTAACATGTTGTATCGATACTCTAAAGTATCGGATCGGATCGTGCATATCACTACTCGGAACCTACGAACGATCACGGACGAGTCGTCGGTAGTCGTGTTTTATTCTAATGGAAAAAGCTGAGCTAAAAATATACATACCATGACTGCACCATACATTCCGAGTTATCAAAGTAATTGTTGATGTACAGCAAGTTCGTCCACCAGTCTCGGCGGCAATCCATCGCTTCTTTGTAAACGAATTGCTGCACAGAAAATAGAAGGCGAGATTTATTTTGACGAAGATGGAAGAAGCTTGATTCACCTTGGTTCTATCAAGGTGAATCAAGCGCAGTTCAGATTACGCTGTGATATACTTACAAGGTTAGTCGGAAAGGGGGTACTAATCCTTAAATCTTAATCCTTAAAGTATCACTGATGACCAGTGATCGGAAAAGGGTGAGCTAATTTACCTAAACTTCAAAGAACAGCCACCAAAACTGGAGACTTCCTTACGACAACATTTTTTTTTCGGGAGAATATTTTCTGAAAATAAAAGACAATCTCCTTTTTTAACCGACTTCAAAAAGGAGGAGGTTCTCAATTCGTCTGAATGTTCTTTTTTTTTTTTTTTTTTGTGTGTTTGTTACGCGATATCTCCGCCAATTATGAATGGATTTTGATGATTCTTTTTTTGTTTGGTAGGCCATACTTCAGAGGTGGTCCCATATAAATTTTATTGAAATTGATTCAGCACTTTTTGAAAAAATCAACAAATACAAAAAAAAAATACACAAATCGTATGTAGACGACGTTCTAGTTGTAGTGCTGGTCCGAGAATTTGTACACTATTGTAATTGTAATTTGTGGCACTAAAAAGTATAAAATAAAAAAACTTTAAAAAAGTAAAAACCGACTTCAAAAAAAACTAAACGGAGTAAAATAATTATCATTTAATAAAACTACCAGTTTCAGAAGTCGGTGTTCTACGCTGAAACAAATTGAATGCACCGACTTCTGAAACTGGTAGTTTTATTAAATGATAATTATTTTACTCCGTTTAGTTTTTTTTGAAGTCGGTTTTTACTTTTTTAAAGTTTTTTTTTTTTATAATTTTTATTGAAAACAATCTCTTTTTAAAAACAATGAAAAACGTGCCATCTGGTTTTGTGACAATTTTGGGAAACAAAAATAGGAAACGAATTTAATAAATTGTTTTCTGTTTTATTAACATTAATATTAAATGTACTTTAGTGATGTCCCGAAACCCGGAATAATTCTTACGAAAAAAAAATGTTGTTGTAAGGAAGTCTCCAGTTTTTGTCTCTGTTCTTTGAAGTTTAGGTAAATTAGCTCACCCTTTTCTGATCACTGCTGATGACTGTCTTAAAGCAAGTGTTAAAATTTCAAAATTCGGTAGTTTTTTTTTTCAATGCAAAATGATTTTTCATTTTAGTTTTTTCAAAAATTCTTCATCCCTGCTTTAGTTATAAAGTCAGAAATGATACTTCTAATTCATGACCCCAAATATGACCTAAAATGTAAACACAGCTGATCATAACTGGTGATAGATAGATTTTAGAGCTTTTTTTTGCGATCTTTGATCACCTATTTCTCTTAAACTATTGACTTTTGGAGAAAGTTGTAGAACAAAAATTACTCCTTATTATGGGTACTTTAACACCCTTTCGGATTAGTACCCCCTTTCTGACTAACCTTGTATAGCTTACAGCAAATATTGTATAGCACAGCGATATCGCTCAGTATACATTTTATATGGACAAGTTCACACAACGCTATGCTATAAATTAATGTCTTGCTATACGCGATATACTTGAGCGATTCTCAGAGCTATATCGTACGATTCTCTAGTCCCCGCCCCGCTTCACTTCTATCCCGTCCGTCGCCCGATGGATCGCTTTCAAGTAACTTGCTATACATAGCAGACAGTAGATAGTATAGTGTGAACGTCATGCCATATAGTTATAGTTTATGACGCAATAGGTAAACTTTACTGTATAGCGAAATAGTATAGAGAAGTCTGAACTGTCCTTTAGTCTCAATTAGTGCTTGTCATAATTTGTTTTGAAGCAATTTGCGATCTAAGTATAGTTAGGCAATTAAATTTTGTATGAAAGGTTAAACAAACATTTGATCATGAATCGTGATCATTCGATTTGATTTGCAAATTCAAATTCAAACACAAAAGTTTTTATTTCGATTATGCACAGTACCTACATGCACTTATACAATGTGTCCGGTCACGGACTAGTTATATTCTAGGTACTTATATAACAACTATTTTAGTACACAAATACACCATACATTAGGGTCTAATCCACTTCCATTTTTTTGTTGAGATATTCTCTAAGTGTGTACAAAAAAAAGTCATATCTCTCAAAGTTTCGGTCCTACTGAGATAAAAGTAGGCTTATTCGGAGGGCAACAATATTGTCTATCATTTACATTAAGATACAATGGGTTCACATAAAGACATACAGTTGTAGAAAACATCTCAACAAAAAATCAAAATGACTGCCAAATAGCAGGGAAGTGGATTGGACCCTAGTGTGTAGTGTATTTGTGTACTAGAATAGTTGCTATATAAGTACCTAGAATATCGCTAGTCCATGGGCGGACACGCTGTATAGGAAACGTCTCGTCAATTTAGTTGTACGGTTCCAAAAAGTAGGTCCTATGGAGAAGGCAGCAAGAAACTCTATAAAATACTACGCAACCAAAACAATTAGGCGCATGGCAAACATGGCGTCGTTGGAACTAGGGATGGGAATACCAAATACCTAGCACATGTATTAGTTATTTGTTGTATCTGTTACGGGTACAGGCCGAATGGCGGTTACACCTAGGTTTACCCGGGTACAACGAGGTGCAGCCGGCCACATGCGGTTAAACTTAAATATATCCTACTTATTTTCGGTTACAACTAGGTTTACCCTTCATCATAGCGGGTAGAACTAGATGTACCCAAACACCGGTGGTTAAGGGGAACCCTGATACGCATAGGTTAGGTTCGTTGGGGATGACGGGAGCTAGAGTGAGCGAGCGAACGAAGCCACCGTCATCCCTTTCGTGTTAGGTTACTTTAAACCCTGCAGACAGAAAAAGGAGCCTGACTTAAGCTACACCTAGTTCTAACCAACTGCTACTGGTTGCACCTAGTTGTACCCGAGTAAACCTGGGTGTAACCGCCATTCAGCCTTTACCCGTAACATATCTAACTCATATTTTAAATGTAAATGCGAGTGCTTTGGTATTTGTTATTGTCGTAAATTAATTATGGCGTGGAGATAGTGGGGTACGGGCGCCGAAACCTCATTCCTGTCATGCACCTAATTGTTTTGGTTGACATAACATAACATCACGCCTTTTAATCCCCGAAGGGTTGGGCAGAGTTGTATAATACACCCACATTTCGCCGCTATGTTAAAATCCCATGTATTATGGGGCGAGCCTATTATTGCCATCAACCGGGCACAAATCCTTCGGGCTGCTACTGAGAATTCCTCACGGAAAAACCCAATAACACTTTGCCCGACCTGCGGATCGAACCCAAGACTTCACGCTCAGCAGTCGTGCTTGCGACCGCTAGACCAACGAGACAGTCATTCTTATATATATCATTTCCATAAAATAAATCGTTTAAAAATAAATATTCCGGTTGAAGAATAAGATTTGCAAATGTGTATTTTTAATGGTGCTCTGATTTAAACAAAGCGGAAAGATTTGAAGTGATTTATTTTAATTAACATAACTTGAAACTTATCTGAATCTATGATCTAATAGGCATATCTTTTGAATTTTAAACTCACTTTACTAATGAGCCGTTCTAATGTTTCTATAATTATTCTAGTTACAAAGGGAAACCTGTTATTAGCAATAGAATTTTGTTCTATACATGTTCTATAATATATTTTATGTATCGCTCTTGATTTCCTTAATAAAATAAATATAATGGATTATTAAAACAAAATTAATGTTTTATGATCATAGATTTGTTTACCCCTTTTACAAAATTTCAATAGTTGGATTACTCATAGGTACATACAAGGTTAGTTTTAGTATATGCGAAACCTGAAACTAGTTTGTTCAGAATCACTAGGAGAATCGATTGACATATTTTTTACATCACATTTTTTTTGTTTTGTTTCAGTAGGTTTCTACCCATAACAATTGACGGGAATAGACACCTTGAGGCTTGAAATGGTCCGCTCGGTCAGTTTCCGTGTATTAGACAACTCCTGCAGAGCACATCTCAGGCATTTCACACTTTTTTAGCGAACTTAACGCGACATAAACTAAGGTGTAACTTGGAGATTTACTAAAAAAAACACATATTCAGGCAGTTCTGATGAAAATCTTGTTGGGGTGTCTCGGTTTTCGCATAAAGTAAAAATAACGTTGTATAGCTTCAAAGGTAAGTGATTTCCGAACGAATATTCAAATGTTGTTGTGATTGTAAACTTGCTAATTATGTTGAAAAAACAATGACGGAGTAACATGTGTTATGATTAGGGATCGGATAATCGGATGCATACATACCTAAAGTTAATTTTTAGCTACTAAAGTATGGAAGCGGCTTCTTAAAATACATTTTTTGTAAAAAAAAACCCAAGATGCTAGAACACCGGGAATGCAAAACTAGTCGGGTGTATAATAAGGAAGCGACATCTTAAAAAGATTTATTAAAAAAAAAACTCCGGGATTCTTGGATTGTATAATTACTTATTTAAAATTAATGTTCAACTCGCGATGCAAATATGTGTGTATGTAGAGTGTAAGAAGAAGAATGGTGTGTGTTAATTAAACCAAAAAATTAACATAAAATTTAAAAAACAAAACTTTTTAAAAAACGCCGGATTTTTTGATACAAAAGCGCGTTCCATATTAGCCAACATCTCAAGTTTAGGTGAATATGCATCCGAATATCCGATCTCTAGTTATGATGAAAGCAGAACAATCAATATTATAGGTCTAGCGCATAACTGAGTCAGTGCCTGGGGTATGGGAGCGGCACGGGAGGGGTGACGTGACATGACGTGTCCGAACTATCTCGCTATAGCGAGTTATATTACAATGAAGATATCTCTTACGATATTTACGTGTGTATACTTAAGTTAAATCACTACATAGTATAAAACAAAGTCGCTTCCCGCTATCTGTCTGTCCCTATGTATGCTTAGATCTTTAAAACTACGCAACGGATTTTGATGCGGTTTTTTTTAATAGATAGAGTGATTCAAGAGGAAGGTTTTAAGCTATAAAACTTACCTACACGTGCGAAGCCGGGGCGGGTCGCTAGTTAATTAATATAATTACGCGTGACAATGTGAACAAAAAAATAAGTTACAATGTTTATATTTTATTTTATAACAACAAACAAATCCGAAATCCCAAATTTAATTAATCAGATTCCATATCGCTGTCTGTAGAATCACTATATAAATTGCTCGAATCACTTTCATTATCTACTAATACATAAAAATATTGTAAAAGATGTCTTCATTATAGGTATTATATCTGTATCACGTGAATAGCGAGATAGTTCGGACACGTCATGTCACGTCATATGTCACCCCTCCCGTGCCGCTCCCATACCCCAGGCACTGACTCAGTTATGCGCTAGACCTGT
This sequence comes from Amphipyra tragopoginis, assembly GCA_905220435.1. Taxonomy (NCBI): domain Eukaryota; kingdom Metazoa; phylum Arthropoda; class Insecta; order Lepidoptera; family Noctuidae; genus Amphipyra; species Amphipyra tragopoginis. Next base: position 25,029,038 of record HG992010.1, read on the forward strand.
AGCTCTTATAATGCTGATTGTACACACAGCTACATGCCAAACTATACATTACCAGTATAAGTTGACCTCTCATTGGACAGAAAGCCAATACAATGCGAGATCAGTAGGCAATTCACATAATTTAATGACGCGCCGATCAAGTTGCAGTGACGCTGCAGTAAAGTTCACGCGAGCGTATCTGATAACGATCGCCTATTATGACAACACGAAAAGCGTTGTTTTGATCGAAACTCAACTGCAACTGCAATGCAACTGAACTTCTTTAGTTAGGTGATATACCTCCGGTTTCTGAATTAAGAATTCTAAGATAAGCAGTACTTTGAGTACGGAGTTGTCAAAAAAATGATGGATAAGGCTGGTATTCCACCTATCAAATATATTTTTTGTCCAATGTACATTTGATCAAATAAATTGGACGACTTCATCAATGTACTAGCAACAACGATATTTGACCAAAGATTAATGACATTTAAATCAAAATGGCTGCAACCAAGATTTCGTGGACAAATACTTTTATAACAATGTAATTGAATGTTGAGTCATTTAAAGCAAAAAAACGCCTTTAAGAATGTTTGCCTTGTAATTCTTTAAGTAAACTAAGTATCTTGAATGCTTTTTCTCTTCGCTTTTCGATCCATGGCTTCACCCAAAGCTTTTTTTTGTGTTGTGTTTTCTTTTTAATAATCATCTAATGATAATAGCAGCACATAAAGTCGCTCCACGTTCCTCCATTTTCTCAGACTACACAAAATATTGGACAAGTGGAATGCATCCCTCAAAGAAATTTGATCAAATATTGGACAAAGATATTTGATAAGTGGAATACTAGACAGTACCTCATCATCAATCTACCTTGTTTTTCCCTGTCATATATTATTATAAAACATATATACAATATCTATATATATATATAATTTTAAATGTAAGTATTATGTCTATGTATTGTGTGTAGTATATATTTTGCAGCAGTACGCCACGGACTACCCCCCCTATCTTATTCATTGTCTTCTGTTCATCCAAAGGTTGTCTGGTAGATATCGCTTTCAGCGATAAGACCGCCATTGTACCCTTCAATGTATGTTATTGTATAAGAGCTGTATTATAATTTTGGTGTACAATAAAGTATATTCTATCTATCTATCTACTAGACTTATAAAGCATTTTTTTGACAACTCCGTACTCAAATATTACTTAAGTATTACTTATCCTAGAATTCTCAATTCAGAAACCGTAGGTTAGCCTACAGCTCATAATGGAAATGTATATAAAGCCGTGCGTACAAACTAATATCCGGATCAAAACAGAAGACTGATTGTAATTTAATGGAGCTAAAATTAATGTACTAGTAGAGTTGAAACTCACCCGCCAATATGGTCCTGATGTAAAACGCGTAAACCAAGTAGCCGTCAAAGCTAAGATGAGGGCGTATGGCGGAGTCAACCTGCAGCAACAATTTATAGTTAAAATATCGTCTACATTCATGAGTGTACGAATACCTGTTGTGACAGTCGTTACGGGTAGTCAGACGCCCGAAAGTCTGACAACCGGTCTAACCTTAAGATATTGGCATTGCCATGTACAATACAGCCGACATATCTTGGCGAGTCTGAAGTTAGCTGATTAGCTGCGCAGTAGACAATTTCATTTCTAAAAGATTCATTGCGCAGCCAAACAACTAACTTCAGACTCGCCAAGATATGTCGGCCGTATTGTAAGTAGGTTGCGGAGGTGTGATGGCAGTCGCTCCGCGTAAAATACTGGTATCATAGAGATTAGATTAGAAGCTGACCCCAACATAGTTGACAAAAGGCTAGGCATAATCCTTCACCAGTATTCTTAAAATATTAATTTATCTATCTACCGGATATCTGGTTGAACGGATTTCAATGAAAAAAGGTTGCCCAACTTTGGTCCAAATGCTGCCCAGGAATGGTAGTACTTGCGCTCAGTTCCTGGCACTAATCTTTGTACGAAATACGAAAAAAATTTAGGATCTATCCTGCGGTTCCTAATTTTTTTACCTATTTATTTTGATGATATTACTTTTACTAAAACTATCCATTTATACAAAATATCGTTAGTTGTGGTCATAAAAGGTGTAAAAACCTCAGAAGTATACATAAAAAAAAAACATGTAAAAGTAATATCATCAAAATAAATAGGTAAAAAATTAGGAACCCCAGGACAGATCCTAAAAATATTACGTATAAAGACATAGATTAGTGCCAGGAACCCAGCGCAGGTACTCCCATTCCTGGGCAGCATTTGGACCAATTCTCATATGAAGATGAGCAATATCCTTTGGCACACAGATAGACAATGTACTAGATTAACACCTTTTATACTGTTTTTTTCTGGGTATATCAAGGTACTTCCGCTAGGGTGCGAGTGAAAGCATGGTCAACAGCTACTAAGCAATATTTCTTACCTCAACCATCTCATTAGAAATTGCTTTGGTAGTATCTTCCACGAAGGTTTGTGTTTCTCCGCATATATTAGCCAGTTGTACACCAGTAGGAAGGAGGAGATCATCAGGAATGTCTGCATTATCGTGGTCCCGTTCAGTAGTATGTGATACGGTCTCGTTATGAACAACTGGAATTATAACCATAATGTATTTTTTCACTTCCTCCACATTACACATAAATAAGGTTTACTACTCTTTTGATGAATTCTTAAACGATAAAGACTTAAATTAATAATAATTGTTTGAACACTATTTCATTTATAAATTGAAATTTCTTCTTTATAGTATAATAATAACTGTAATTTATGATGTAGGTATGATAATAATGATATGAATGTGGACAAATCATGTAATAATAATAAGGTTTGTAATATTAATAGAATAATTGTTAATACGGATGACAATAATAGTTTATTTCAAAATGTTGCATGCTTCATGGAATGTGGCGATATTATTATACCTTGTAAGGTCTTTTTTGTTAACCCATGTTCGCAATAAATATGTTTCGCTAAAGTGACTAAGAAACAGAAAAAAATATTTTTAATGAAACTGAAAAAAAAACAGTGCTTGGTCAATTGCTTGATCGCTAGAGAATAGAAACGACAGTTATTGAATTGACATAAGCTTTCGACCGGTCAAGCGATCTGTTATGTCATTTCCATACATTTAATTGACGTATCTATTCTCTGTCGATCATCGATTGCCATTTGTCTACAGACGCAGGAAGGCACGCTAATCCCTATTGTCATTGGTTCATAAGTGCCCGTAATCTGATCTATTAGAAATAAAAAAAAACTTTGACATACTCACTTCTTCAACATATTGAGGGTTTGATGTAAGCATGATATTGGATAAAAAAGAGTGGCCTGCAATGACGAGGTCCATATTCAACACTCTGAAACAAAAAAAGAATTCGTCACAAATCTATCTATATATATGTTACGGCTAATAGCCGAAGTGTGGCTACACCTAGTTTTAGCCGGGTACAACTAGGTGCAGCCGGCCACATGCGGTTAAACTTAGATGTATCCTACTTATCCTCGGGTAGAACTAGGTTTACCCTTCATCATAGCGGGTAGAACTAGGTTTACCCTTCATCATAGCGGGTAGAACTAGGTGCAGCCGCACACCGGTGGTTAAGGGGAACCCCGACACGGATAGGTTAGGTTCCCCCGTCATCCCCTTCGTGTTAGGTTACTTTAAACCCTGCAGACAGAAATAGGAGCCCCGCTCTGCGGGGCTCCGTCGACTTAAGCTACACCTAGTTCTAACCAACTGCTACTGGTTGCACCTAGTTGTACCCGGCTAAACCTAGGTGTAACCGCCATTCGGCTTTTACCCGTAACATATATAAATAATGAATCCCTATTTCACTTGGTCACGGCATCACGCGTGAGCGGCTGGACCGATTTCGCTGTTTTTTTTTGTTGTATTCGTTATTGTTAGGAGAAGGTTCTTTTGAAAGATAATTTTGATATTAAAAAAAAAAGAAATTATCTCAGTATGCCCATATTCTTCGTTTGTTTACCACATGCATGAAAATGGTTTTAAGTTTTTGTTACTATTTTGATTTTGTTTTTGAAGATAGGTAAGTAGTAGGGAGGTAGTGAGTAGGAAAAAGTGCATTGCAACGCATGCCGGGTACAGCGTAGTCAATTAATATTTAAATGAGATTGAATGACTAACGCCGCGTATCTGCGGCGGTTTCTATTGCTCATCTATTGTGTCTATGTTTCTGGTAATTTATCAGTCGAAGTCAGAGCTTTTAACAGCTACGCGTGCAGCTTTAAAATTATGATTACAAATAATATTCTGAACTAAACTTCTTAGGTCATTCTCACCATCAACTCCAATCTAGTGTCGCTAAAATTTTAAAAGGCCAATATTTCTTATTTCATATTAATTACCTGATACCATGAAGCCCTTTTAATGCTTGTAAGCGAGGTTCACGATCTTCTGCCGGAGGTGCTGTTAGTTTCTTCCAATTTCGAGATATTGAGAAGCAGTAGAGGAATCTGAGACCTAAAAATATAAAAAGTTAAGATTTTAAAAGTTGGTTTGATTGCTGCTATCTTGTTGTGAAATACCAATAACAAACTCATATCGGTCCTGGGGAGTTACCATGATCTCTTAGAGCAGGAATGTTTTAATATTATTACGAGCGTGGGTAAGAGATAGCGCTAGAGACCTGTCTAGCGCTGTCACTTTCCCACTCTCGGAATAATATTAAAACATTCCTGCTCTAACAGATCTTGGTAACCCTCCTGGGTATCATACGAATTGACAATCGTTACGGGTAGGAAGAAACTCGAATGTGACAACCGATCTTAACTTAGGATATCGGCATTGCCTAGTAACTGGGTTGCGGAGGTCTGATGGCAGTCGCTCCGTGTAAAATACTGGTATTCAGCCGCAATCTGTTAGACTGGAAACTGATCCCAACATAGTTGGGAAAAGGCTAGGCAGGACAAATATTCGGCAGTTTACGTTGGATGCTACGATGAATACTGTAAGCTTATAAGAAATAAATAACATACCTCCATCATCTTTTCCATTTCCAAATAAGTAATCGCAAAGGCTTCCGAAAATGTTTACACATAAAATAACGATACAGATCCCTGCCACAGTTAGATCTAGATAATCTAATTCCTTGTTTTTCTCCCGTTTAGAACAATCAAAGCCATCTGATACTCTTGCCTTTAACTTGTACTTGTTATAAAGGGATTCGTTGGCGCATGCCTCAAGGGTCAATCTTAGGTCCCCTTCTGAAACTTCATAGAATTTTTTGCATGTCTGTGTGATGCATATGCCACGACGTAGTAATGTGTGGTTGTAGTGTGTACTTGTTTTCACTGAATATTCCTGTAAATTAAAGATTATGATAAAACAAAAAATTGAGTAGTTAAGTAGGTTGATGCTGAGTCATTTATCATAAGATAATTTTGTTAGAAGACTAACAAATTAATTATAGCATTGTACAGTCAGCGACAAAAGAAGCGAAACATTTGCGTTTTTAAATGATTAAACAGCTAATTGAATATTCCAAAAAAGTATAATATAGATTCAAATTGTAAGAGTCTAGAATTAGTTTCCAATGAATGCCAAGTTCAAAAACTTAAATGTTCAGCTATTTTTTTTTGCCCACTGTACATAAATAAGAAAGAGGCATTATAACCATCCTAAGTCCGGATTACAGTCGTTTGTAGCAATGTTATTACCTACCCTTTGACCCCGGATCCTCGAGACCTAATCCAGACGTGCTTGCAAAGCTAGTTAAATTTGTAACTGCCCACGCTTATTTTAAGGCTGCCACGAGAGCTGTGCGAGGAAAATGTGCGGTGCAAAAATGTGTAGCGAGGATGTGAAACGGTGTAACCCTATCCACAAGCTCTTGTGCGAGGAATGTGTTAATGTGTACAAATGAGCGGTGCGAGGATAGGTAGCGGACTCTTTTCGAATATGAGCGAGAATAATACACATTCCTAGCAACACATTCTTCGTAACACATTCCTCGCGACACATTCCTCGCAACACATCCCTCGTACGCATTTTTTGCTTGTTTTGTATGAACAAAAACCTCGCACCGCTAAGCCCATATCCACCAGAGGTGCGCAGAGCGAAGCTAGGTAAATGAAGTGATTCTATTGGTGCTTACAAAAAACATTCCTCGCTACGCAGCTTAGTACAGCTCTGTTAGATGCTCAGCCTTATACTTTTTTGCTAGTTTTCAAAATTATTAATTATGGTCAATAAAACTAAATAGCTACAATTATAATTTGTGTCAAAGGCTAGATTTAGTTCGATTAAAATAACAGTTAACAATCTAAACCGTTTGTTTTTTAGTGTTTATTTAAAGACGTTTATTTAGTTAACTACTAATTTACATGCGGGCTTCTTTTTTATAAATAGAAACTCGCCAAGATTATGAAGATTTTATAACTTTGTGTACAAAAAAGTTGTAACAGCAAGAATTTGCTTTTATTATACTTAGATAAACTATTAAATAATTCGCCGAGCCGATTGATTAAGTCAATATAGCGAGATTTAAAAATAGCTATTAGATAAATTACGTTTTATATGTAGATTAACATGTTTTATTTATAAATAGTCAGAAGTAAGAACAAGTCAATAAAAAACGAAAAAAAAAATAGAATCGAAGAAAACTTCCTCCTTCCTCCTCCTTCGAGCCTAGGATTGACAAAAGTAATGGTGGCAGATTATAAAACTTACTTGAATCATAGTCAAGGTCGGGCTGGGCTCATCCGAGACCAGGGCAAGTTCTGCGATGCAGTACAGACCCTCAGGATCATCGAAGCATGCCTCGTACGGGTCCAGATGGAACACCGGAGGCATGAGGCTGTAGTCCGCATCTAGAACATAAAAATAATGTGAAATTACAACAGGGCACGTAGTGTAAGTCTTAGATTTCCATGTCGGGTGAAGTGTTTTTCTGTTAGGATAGGTTAGTTTTTTGTTCGTAGCATCTCAGGCCCGGACTCCAACAAAGCGGAGACGAGCAGAGCGGAGATGTGTTTTAAAAAACCAATAGAATTTCGTCATACATCTCGTCTCCACTCAGCTTAAGTGGATACCACTGAGCGGAGATGTATCATATTTGTATGGCGCGATGCAATTTTTCAATGATTTTGTTTCGGAAGTCCTATTTGAATTAAAAGATTTTAACCATTCTTCTACGTCCCAATTTTTTCGTCCTAGTCCTTCTTTTTTATTCATTTAAGTCCCGGTATTTGGTAAACTAAATTCTAGCAACACTACTCGTAAACTAATTTTACGTGTGATAGCCTACTTACTAACGTAAGCTTGGGTTTACTAAACAAAGCCATGAAGTCTTTGCTTCATTATTGGTAAAAATACACGTCCTAATTTTAACCAGCAAAGCTCGCTGAATCATAGAAGTCGACCATTATACCTATTTCTACGCACTCGTTGACAGAAACTAGAATTTCTTGTATTGTAATTTTTTGCGTGCCTCGAAACATTTATTTTTACATATGGTGAAGACAAACAACGTTGACAAAGTATTGCTACATTTGATGCTAAAACTAGTATTGAACGTGACATGAATAATGTAATTTATTATCGCGTCATCCGTATTATCTTGAACGCGCAGAGAATCGCAAAAATTCCGATAATGACGTAAAGGTAGTCCAATTAAGCGATTTATATTATGTTTTTTTTTTTTTTTTAAACAACTTTATTTTTACTTTATACGAAAACCGAGACACCCCTACAAGATTTTCATCAGAACTGCCTGAATATGTTTTTTTTTTAGTAAATCTCCAAGTTACACCTTAGTTTATGTCGCGTTATGTTCCCTAGTAAAGTGTGAAATGCCTGAGATGTGCTATGCAGGGGTTGTCTAATACACGGAAACTGACCGAGCGGACCATTTCAAGCCTCAAGGTGTCTATTCCCGTCAACTTTTATGGTTAGAAACCTACTGAAACAAAATTGAAATTTATGAAAAAAAAAACAAAAAAAAATGTGGTGTAAAAAATATGTCAATCGATTCTCCTAGTGATTCTGAACAAACTAGTTTCAGGTTTAGTATATACTAAAACTAACCTTGTATAGTTTTATAGCATAGTTTTTAATTACCTAAACTTTGCTTGTTCTCGGAGTTGAAATTTATACATATATTTTCATACTAGTTTTGCCTGCGACTTCGTCCGCTATTATAAATTATAATGCATATTTAAAATGTATATTTTTTTAATATAATCACACTTAATAGCGTGATAATTTATTCCCCAACCTGACCCGCTTTACAGGGTGTTAATGAATTCGTGTAATTCCTTCAAACCACATGATCTATTAATGGCATAGATTAACCCCGCACGGGATTTAGATTGATTCAAAATAAAAATAAACTTTATTTTTCCCAAATAAAATTTTTGTGTGATAGAAAATTTCGATGCCGTACATAAATTAATAAAGGCACGGCGACACAGCTGAAGGGCACGGCTAGCGCGATATCACTCCATGCAGTCAGTTAACTTGGGACGCTAAAATTACTCAGATACAGAATACCATGGTTCATCATCTGCCTATCCTTTTCCCAACTATGTTGGGGTCGGCTTCCAGTCGAACCGGATGCAGCTGAATATCAGTATTTTACATGGAGCGACTGCCTATCAGACCTCCACAACCCAGTAACTGGGTAATACGATACTCTTGGTAAGACTGGTTGTCAGACTTTCTGGCTTCTGACCAACAGTAACGACTGTCAAAGATCTACAAATGACAGCCGGGACCAACGGCTTTACGTGCTTTACGAGGCACGGAGGAAACTCGCTATGGTAAATGGTCACCCATCCACAGACCAACCTCGGCAAGCGTGGCTTAACCCGGAAGATCGGTCTATGCGGCTGTAATTATTTAGCCACGAGCTCCTCCAGAATACCAAGGTTCATTTTTTGAAAACTTTTTTTTGTTGATTCGTAGAAAAACCTATGCAGGGTCAATTAGTGTCACCAGTAGATCACGCGGTTTGATGTCAAATTTTAACTAAATCTGTTCCGTAGTATTGGCGTGAAGCTCAAACATACAAACAGACAGAAATTCTTAAAACTTCAGTTTCGTCATCAGTATCGTTCACATACTGATACTAAAACTGTTATTAAAATCGACACATTCAAAAAAATGTTTACATTATCTGATTTTACAAGTAAATCTTTATTTTGCTAAATAGCCTACAAGCTCGGCGGCTTTCTGTAGAATTGCAGAGGTAAGAAATCAGTTAAACAGTACAAATATTAATAACTAGCTGTGCCCGCGACTCCGTCCGCGTGGAACTCGGAAAACAACATTGTGTCGCAGCAACTAAATAGTGTATATGTATGTATTCCATTTATTATAATAATAGACAAAGGTGTCCCACCAAGGCACTTATATCTTTTAAACCATTTCTTTAGGTAGAGTTTCAGCTCTATTGATTGACCGTAAAGGTTCATATAACCATAATACTAAAAACGCGGTGCTTATTTCCATACATTTCCTTGCTAAAATGGATTATAATTGAATATTGATATTTATTGTGATAATGTAACGAAACCTTATCGCGATACAAAAATAGCTACAACGCCATCTAATTACAATCGGCGAACTAAATCAAAATATTTTACGCAGTGCAGTCTATAAAATGATTTCATTCGAGGTTTGGAATAGGAAAGTACTTTAAACATATAAAAATTTCACGTATAGAAGACTTCATTTTATTTTTTATAAGTTAGAAATAGGTACTGCTTTCAAAGATTTCAAAAAGTTTGATCTGTAAATCGAACCAACCCAAATGCGATAAAATATCATCTGTATTTTTATTTCACCAATCGATAGGATCAATAATACGGATCAAATCGCTCCAATAAACATTGTGTCTGAAATTGATGGAAGACCATAAAACCAAAATTGACTAACTTATGTACATTTCAATTCAAGCACTTATTAATTGTTGTTAATTCTTATTTTTTCCACTTCGTTCAATTTAAGACAGTGTGTTTGTTGGAGAGTTTTGATCCTGATTACTGACCATAAAGATATTTTCAACAGGTGCCTTTGCAGATGGTATAGCTTTGTCAGTTTGATTCCCGGTTCAGGCAAAAAAATCAGTAAAAATATTTCTTACTTTTAAAAATAAAATGAAGTCACCTTTGAGTGAAATTTGCAATTTTTAATATTTAAAGTACTTTCCCTTCATCGTTATGTGTTTTGGGACATTACCTAAGGCTTAAATAAACTTAATAAAACGGCGACGACAGGCTTTGAATAGTTCTGACAACAATGAACAAAATAAAATACATAAAAACATTCCAAAAAAATTACAAAAAGTGTATTTTTTTAAAGTGAGGTTTTAACGCAGGACACTGAGCCAGCGACCGTTCACTGCAGCACTTACTTCAGTCCACAGCTTATACTACGCAGTATATGGAAATAATGTTCAGTTGCTCGGCATCTATGAGCAATAGCGTGATAGTTTATATACCAGCATAAGCGCAGGCCCATCAAAATCGATTCACGCGATTTTACGATCCGAATATTAATTAGGCTTATACTTCGCAGTATGTGGAAATAATGTTCCGCTGCTCGGCTCCTATGAACAATAGCGTGATGATATATGTAGCAGCAAAATTGTCGCTCTTTACGCAACACATCACCGAAAGTCCCATCAAAATCCATCCACGGGATTTTACGTGATGTCCGGACGGAAAGACAAACAGACACAATAATTCTAAAAAAAAATGATATGGATTCTTTATCGATAGTATAGTACCACCGAATCGAAATTTTGGAAAAATATTTAATTACAGACAAAGTACATTATTAATAGTAAATAGATTTATAAATACATATTTAAGTATTCATAATAAAATATATGAGTATTTCAAATTAATCTATCGTATTGCCTTGCACAACTAAAAATTTAGAATACCTACACTTGCTTATGAAATTGAATGTATTTCTCTTCCACTGCCATTCAGATAGATAGGTACCTTATAAATTTTAAATAACATTATCCTCGTTTTTTTATAAAAGCTTAGTTAGTACCTTCTTCGAATAGCATTTCAATAGACCTTCCGTAGACTGAGAATAGTAATATATTCGTTGATTATATTTCCTCACAACGTGATTTGATACACGTAACGCCATCTATTGAAAAGAAATGGTAAGTATACACAAATACATGCTAAGTTCTTTTAGAAAACTTAAAATTTGCATAACTTTTGATTGCGTGAACCGATTGCGATGAAACAAAAAACATATGTTACTTGGAGATAAGCACAATATTTATTTATAAAAGTCAACAACATTGGATCAGTTGTTTTTATGTGATGCTTGAACAAACAAACAGACAAACAGATAAACAGACAAACAGATAAACAGACAAACAGACAAAAAATCCAAAAATGTTAAAAATGGGTTCTATTGGTTATACTTTAACACCCCAACCAGGTTTTTTCAAAATATTTGCTATGTACAGACACGCCATGTCTACAGATTTATTATATGTATAGATTTAAATATTTATTTTATTAATTTTTGTTAAACAGTTTTTAGGGTTTTTAGGTACCCAAAGGGTAAAACGGGACCCTATTACTAAGACTCCGCTGTCCGTCCGTCTGTCCGTCTGTCACCAGGCTGTGTCTCATGAACAGTGATAGTTAGACAGATTAAATTTTAAACTAAGAAACAGAATAAAATAAATATTTATGGGGGCTCCCATACAACAAACGTGATTTTTTTGCCGTTTTCATAGATAATGGTACGGAACCCTTCGTGCGCGAGACCGAATTGGAATTGGCCAGTTTTTTTTCTCTTTATTTTTTTTACGCTTTATTTTTTTTTTCTCTTTATTTCTTTTTCTGTTTATTTTTTTTAGAGGCTTTTGTCGTATTTCGACAATGTCAGCCCATTTTTTTTTAGACATTAATATAACCATTATTATAAGACCTTACTAATACATATACCTACTACTGCGGCTATCCTGTAAGTACACTTTTTTTGTAAAAGTTTATAAATAAAACATTTTATTGTTACTAAACAGATCTAGTTGGAAATATCGCGAAAATAAAGGATGAGTGTAATGTTTTCGTGGAATTACTAAACTAGTTTAGTAAAGCCGAGGACATCCTTATCTACCATAATAAAACAACTTGTGATGTTTTTTAAAGAAAATGACTGCATTCAGTTCTCACGCTGAGTATAAATCTTGATAAATCACAACCGAACCAAGGCCGAACCGTTCATTCAGACAGTTCTCATTTTCAAAAGCTGTCGAATTGTTTGACACAAAAAACAAAATCAATCATTTTGAAAGTTTTCGAAAACAAAAACTGACTGACGGTTGTGGTTCGATTGCGTTTGGCAACAATTTGTTTTAGGAGAATTGGGCCCCAGGTTCCTAATTAAATACTGTGGAAATAGCAAAACGAAAAACTCAGTAAACGTTGTACGATTGCTGCTATTCAAACTTCTAGAGACAAGTATATTTAAATTAAGAATAATATTTTTATCGACAATACAAATGCCATTTAAAACCTAACAAAAAGTGTCTTAGCAAGTAGGTTTTACAACAGTATCACTAAGATTTAAAAAAAAAAAGGATCCCAATTTTTCACTACCCTAAAGGGGTGCATGAAAAAAGCCTCCACGAGTGACGATACTTAAGTATTTTTGTGTTATAACTTTCGTGAGACACATTCATATTTATGATTATTTACGGTTTACTCACGTGCATTTTTCGGGATTGCCCGACTAGTTTCGGACCCAAACGGAGCCCTTAATCATGCGAGTGCACCCTGGCCAGTCAGCCTCGCTACCAACCTTGCTGACTGGCTAATCTTTTCACCACAGCATGAGCTATTTTCGTATAGCTCGTGCTGACACGAGAGAAGAAGACTATCCTAAAAATGTTATGGACGCCTTTGTTCAGCAGAACCTTTCTCCCCACTGAGTACTGACCCATTTTAACTAATCACCTTGTCATCATCATCTGCCTAGCCTTTTCCCAACTATTTTGGGGTCGGCTTCCAGTCGAACCGGATGCAGCTGAATATCAGTATTTTACATGGAGCGACTGCCTATCAGACCTCCACAACCCAGTAACTGGGTAATACGATACTCTTGGTAAGACTGGTTGTCAGACTTTCTGGCTTCTGACCAACAGTAACGACTGTCAAAGATCTAAAAATGACAGCCGGGACCAACGGCTTTACGTGCTTTCCGAGGCACGGAGGAAACTCGCTATGGTAAATGGTCACCCATCCACAGACCAACCTCGGCAAGCGTGGCTTAACCCGGAAGATCGGTCTATGCGGCTGTAATTCTTTAGCCACGAGCTCCTCTTAACTCTCAACTAATCACCTTGTATAGCCAGTAATAGATGAATGTTGGGCTTTTGTGGATTAGGGCATTTTTCTTGTGACGCGGGTTTCGCGCCCGCGTGCGTGCCTCACCCGCATGCGTGGCGCTCCCAGTTCACCTTTTCGTGCATGTTTCACGCATCACAATAAATACATGTATGAAAAGGTGAAATTCAGGCGCCACGGGTGCGGGTGACACCCGCATGCGGCCACGAGCCCGCGTCACAGGATAAAGGCTCTTCGTGCGTGTTTCACGCATCATATTAAACACTGAAAAAGGTGAAATACAGACGCCACGGAGGCTCAGTCGCAGAACGTCCGCTTCTAAAGGCCCTTGTCCTGTAAGGGCCGACACACATCAACGCAATACGATCAGACCTCAAATATTGGTGACCCACGTTGAATGAAGTATCGCTTTAGTTCTTAAATGAGTTTAGAATTATGCGTTGCGATTAGCGTTGAAAATGACATGTAAAATACATACAGGGTGTAAAAAGACCCATCACATAGGCGAAATCTACGCACTCTTTACATCAAACTAAATTACATTGACCAAAAATAATTGCTGGGAAACGACTTTTATTTTTAGGCATAAAGAAAACGCTGTTTTTTGTAGCGCGCAATGTAATGCACGTAACCGATTGTGCCTGTGTGTTGTGCAGCGACTACACAGCTGATCCAAGGTGGTCGTGTGCGTTTGATATTCATTGCGTTTTTATAACTTCAAATGCTGAATTTATTAGGAAAAATTGAAAATTTTGATAATGTTTGTTTGGTAGAATGTTTAGTATTATCACTTAGAATACGTTTTTTGTAAAAAAACTAAAAAAAAGTGTATACTTTGACCTTCAATATCTCCAGAACCAATGATTTCCCAGGTATGGTCTTTAAGAAAAAAAATATCCCAATGATAGGTAGAATACGTGGTTTTCATTATCGTTATGGGTATTTTTACACCCGATATAGGTACCTTTCAAACGCCCCTATATTTTTCAATAAAATACAGAAACTTTCCTTGTGGATCTTCGGTTGAATCTTTCGCAAGTTTAAGCTTTTTACATGTATTTTACGGTGTATTTTTCGCATTTACACCTACTCTGTTTATTTTGTGTAAATACAACAACATTTTGTGTACGTTACTGTTCAATTAATAGTAAGCAGCAAGATTTTTTCTCTTTGATAGTTAAATATGAAAAATGCATAGTATAAAACAAGTATTATACGTGTATGATTGTATTTTTCAGACGAACGAGAAATTAGTTTTTTTCGAAAGTCATGATGCGTTCGGTGGCTCACTGATGTGTACCTACCCTTCGTTCCGTTTTATTTTTGTCTTTTTTATATTTTATGTGAAATTCAATTAATGTAATGCAATTTGTAACAATAATGTAAATTTATAATTAATTTCTATGTGACTATTGTATGCCCTAAGGGCGGGACATAGCTGATCACCATATCACTATTTAAGACCTGTATTATGTACCTACCTATGATCCACAATAAAGATATTGAAATTGAAATTGAAATTGAAAGTTAAGTACATGTATTTTATAGGAAAGATACAAAGTTTCGAAAAAAACAAAACGTATTTCTCAATTTTCAATTTTCAAATGTAGTTCACACAGGGGGCTTACCATGACCTCTTAAAGCAGGGCAGAAGTTGCCTGGAAGTTGAACTGCCCTGCTTTTTTGTACTATGACATCGTTAGAGCAGGCCTGCGGCAGGCCTGCTACGTTGAAGTTTACGAAATCCGTTCACCTGTTTTTTTTGTATAGACTTTTCGTACCATAAACAAACTTATCCGTTCAACTTGGTTGAATAGTCGTTCACCTTTAGTACTGTCATGGTACGATTTTTAGCGATTCAGAAGCAGGCCTGCTTTTGAACGGATATTGACTGGCTGGCATTTGAACGTTTTCTTAAGACGTCATGGTAAGCCCCCAGTACTCATACCCCACATCTTAAGGCCGAAACACATCAATCGACATCGCAACTTGCGACACTACGTTTGACACTACGTTTGACGTACTAAAAGTATTATATTAAAGAGCTTTGTTTTACATATTACTTAAGTACATTGTTTTACATAGTACGGAACCCTAAAAAATGTTATATGATTTTTCAAATCAATAATTTGTAACAATGAATAAAGTCCAATAAATAATTCGTGATTTTGAAATCCCAGGATCAAAACGTCATTATAATTATTGCGGGATTTAAGAGGAGTTATCATCCACTCTATGTTACTTCCTTCCTCGAAGTTTAGGTAAATATAATCTACCTATTTCGATCTCTGGTCATTAGCAGTGATCGGAATAGGGTGAGCTAATTTACCTAAACTTCAAAGAACAGAGGCAAAAACTGGAGACTTCCTTACGACAACATTTTTTTTTCGGGAGAATTTTCTCGGAGATTCATTGTTTCATTCATTCATTTGTTTTCAAAAAATAAAAGACCATCTCCTTTTTTGAAAACAACAAACAATATCTTTTTTTAAAACAATGAAAAACGTGTCATCTGGTTTTGTGACAATTTTGGGAAACAAAAATAGGTAACGAATTTAATTGTTTTCTGTACTATTATCATTAATATTAAATGTACTTTAGTGATGTCCCGAAACCCGGAATAATTTTTACGAAAAAAAATGTTGTCGTAAGGAAGTCTCCAGTTTTTGTCTCTATTCTTTGAAGTTTAGGTAAATTAGCTCACTTTTTTCCGATCACTGGTCATTAGTCACCAGACGACCACAACCTTTAATTAGCCGGAAACTTACGTTGTGAGATTACTAAGTACGTACTTGTAATATAATTAGTTATTGTGATAAACATTGTTACTGTTTGGATAGACCACTCTTGCCATGACTTTTTAAAACAAAAAGGTTATCATTTATACAGGATGTAAACAAATTCGTGTAATTCATTCAAACCGCGTGATCTACAGGGGCCTAATTCTCCTAAAATAAATCTTGAAAAATCACAACCGAACCAAGGCCGAACCGTTCATTCAGACAGTTCTCAATTTCAAAAGCTGTCTTATTGTTTGACACAAAAAACAAAATCAATAATTTTGAAAATTTTCGAAAACAAAAACTGACTGACGGTTGTGGTTCGAGTGCGTTTGGCAACAATTTATTTTAGGAGAATTAGGCCCCTGGTGACACAGATTAACCATATATGGGAATTTTTGAAAAAAAAAAAAACAAAAAAAAACCTTGATTGATTTTCTTTTTCTGAGTTATTTTAGAGCCCCGATTTAACTGACTGCAAAGAGCGATATCGCTTTAGCCGTGCCCACCAGCCGTGTCGCCGTGCTTTCATTCATTTATGCGTGGCATCGAAATGTTCAATCAAATAAAATATTTTTTTTGAATTGAATCCTTTTAACTAGTTTATGATACGATGACTAACCGCTACCGCATGAAAAAAAAAGAATTTTATTTTTAATCAAGCTAAATCCTGTGCGGGGGCAATCTACGCCAGTAGTAGATCATGTGGTTTTAAGGAATTACACGGATTCGTTTACACCCTGTATAGGGTCCAATATCCAACGATGATTTTGTAACATACTAATAATTTATTGTTAATCAAGTATTTCATTATCTGTCATTGACCTGAAATTGTAGGGCCGCAGTGGACATTATCTTCGTTAATTTTATTTGTTTACAATAATTGTTAGGCATACTATTCCATTTTTGTTTACTTTACTTCCACATAGTATTTCTCCGTTTTCAGAGCAACTTAAGATAACTACTAGGTATACTAATTAGTGAAATTAGGGTTCTATGGTGTTTTACACACAATTCATTAGCAAATTATCATTTCACAAGCAACATTTGTCAACGTTTCATTTCACAAACTTGCTTTAACAATGACATCAAAACACACACATTCATATGACAAGCAGTCATCTTGAAAATGCATTGTTTTATTTTATTTTTAAAGACAAATTGACAAGTCAACATATCACAGAAAGCAAAACTATTGTTTGACAAATAATTGGTTAGACCAAAATACAACACATTACATTTACAAAAAAAATTCTTCATGATACGATTATTCGTCACCCACTTTCAGTTTCACTATAAAAACAAATGAAAAACTTAAGGCGATGTTTGTAAGGTTGTTTGGGTTTCCAAGTCGTCGGAGCCCCGCTGAGCGGGGCTCCTATTTGTGTAACGAAAAATTTACTAATGTTCTGTTGTAAAATGACATTAAATGAAGAATAACTTTTTGAGATGTAAAGTTTGTGAAACATTATTATGTGGAATGTTGATTTGTGAACTGATAATTTGGCTTTCGTTGCTTGTTGCTTGAAAATTGGTTAATTAAGTGTCGAACTTTCGACAGGGGACCGTGAAATTAGGTTTAAGTAAAAGATTAATTGTTAATGGTATGTTTTTGTTGATTTAATGGGGCAAGATTACCGCATAGGGCCAAATCCTTTAAATAAAGAAAAATAAGTTAGAGGATTCTAAGAATAGAACAGAGTAGAAAAGAATAGAATAGGAATAGAGAAACTCTAAGAATTTCAATAAGAAGAAGAATCTGTAATAACTTTTCTAGGGGAAGTAGCGAGTCGGCCCTAACACAAGTATTATTAATAACTTAATGGGGCTGCCTCATAATACACTCGTAATGATATTGGAACAATAAACAATTTATTTATTTATTATTTTCGAAATTCTGTTCTATGAAAGTCGTTCCGATACCGAGTTCTTAGAGGAAATTTTTAACACCTGTTTTATATGTATTGTATATTCGAAAAATAGGGATAGGGAAAAGCGCCCCTCAGACGGTCGATATCGACCATAAAAAGAAAGATTTTTTGAAAGTTTGTGAGGACTCCCTGGCCTGGCCTGGGAGGCACAATGGCCAATCGACCAGCGTCTGGCCATTGTGCCCTTCATAGAAATAATCCAATATCCTTTGTCCTTCATCTCCCGGAAACAATTTGTGGCAGTATGCATCTATATGTGTCAGCCAAAGGTCCTGGGATACAGTACACACGACTACATATTTTCAAACTATACATTTCAACTATAAACTGACCTCTCATTGCACGGAAAGTCTATACAATGCGAGATCAGCTCATACTGGAGATTGGACTGACAATTAGAGCAACACGATCTTTTGAAAAGTTTGACATGAGCCACTACGTTGCTTAAGGCTAAGCGCGCACTACGAATTTTAATCGATGCGGTTTTTAAACTGCGAAATAAAATCGCAAACGAAAATAATTCCTACGCGCACTACAATTTATAATCGCCTGCGAAATAACGGAGGCCAAAGACAGTCAGTGCCACCACGAAAGGCAGAGTGAAAATCTAAATTATGGATTTATAAAAGAAAGCGTCGGTGCAGGTGATTCGGACTCCCGTCAGAAATCATCAAAGATCACAAGTCGACTGAACTCTGCACTTGCGATTTTTTCCGCAGTGTGCGCGCCTTGGTACAACATCATACGGTACAAAACATAAATACGATTTCGCATCTGTCATTTTAAATCGCAAACGATTTCTTTTCGCAGTGCGCGAACTCCAGTATATTGGTATTGTTCACAGATTGGCGATTATTATCCGCAACGATTAAAATTCGTAGTGCGCTCTTAGCCACGTGCTTTCCGAGGCACGGAGGGGTCTTGATGTGTATTGAAGGGTCATTTTCACCTTTGCATTGTTTAATCCGCGCGGTTTTTAATAAGCCTCGAGCCCCATATATTATACTAGCATTTGCCCGCGGCTTCGCTCGCATTAATTTAGTATTTGACAATCAACTTTTAATACACTACTAAAGTTTCTACAAGGTTAGTCGGAAAGGGAGTACTAATCCGCAAGCCACTTAAAGTATCACTGATGATCAGTGATCGGAAAAGGGTGAGCTAATTTACCTAAACTATAAAGAACAGAGGCAAAAACTGGAGACTTCCTTACGTCAACATTTTTTTTCGGGAGAATTTTCTCAGAGATCATCTTTCATTTGTTTTCAAAAAATAAAAGACGATCTCCTTTTTTGAAAACAATAAACAATCTCTTTTTTAAAAACAATGAAAAACGTGTCATCTGCTTTTGTGACAATTTTGGGAAACAAAAATAGGAAACGAATTTAATTGTTTTCTGTACTATTAACATTAATATTAAATGTACTTTAGTGATGTCCCGAAACCCGGAATAATTTTCACGCAAAAATAATTTGTCGTAAGGAAGTCTCCAGTTTTGGTCTCTGTTCTTTGAAGTATAGGTAAATTAGCTCACCCTTTTCCGATCACTGCTGATGACTGTTTTAAAGCAAGTGTTAAAATTTCAAAATTCGATAATTTTTAAGTATTTCCTTATAAGATGATTTTAATTCTAATTTGTGACCCCAAATATGACCTAAACTGTAAACACAGCTGATCATAGGTAAAGATAGATTTTAGCGTATTTTTTATGAAATCTTTGAACAGTTATTTCTCTTAAACTATTGGATTTTGGGGAAAGTGGTAGAACAAAAGTTACTCACTATAATGGGTACTTTAACACCCTTTCTGATTAGTACCCCCTTTCCGACTAATCTTGTATAGTGCTATTATTCAATCATGATTCGAAAGACACGTGGCGCCATCTATTATCGTTATTGTTGTTTTCCTCGGGAACAGTACTTTTTTCAGGATAAAAGGTAGGAACTCTATTTCCGTTTCTGTACACCTGACAACGTATATGCAAAATTTCAGGATGAACGTTTCAGTGGTTTAGGCGTGAAAAGGTAACAAACTTACTTTCGCGTTTATAATATTAGTTAGGATTCTTGAGGAAGTTAAGAGAACAAAATGGGTAAGTAGTGACCTGTGGGTCAAATGACGTCGTTTATGAACAGGTGAGATTTTAAAATAGATAATTCTGGGCACGTAGAACCAGACATGAACATGTTTTGCACAATACATTTAATTTTTACTCATGTATATTGTTTATTTATTTAACTGACTGCGTCGTTGGTTTAGTGCAGATGTTCTCAAACTTATTTCGTCTATCGCCCACTTTGAGAATCAATTATTTTCTAGCGCCCCCTATTTTTTTTAACTTTACTACATTTTATAAATCACAATCGCAATCATTACTTTTACCGCCCTTTACCG
The DNA here is from genome assembly GCA_905220435.1 of Amphipyra tragopoginis. Lineage (NCBI taxonomy): Eukaryota > Metazoa > Arthropoda > Insecta > Lepidoptera > Noctuidae > Amphipyra > Amphipyra tragopoginis. Next base: position 25,049,496 of record HG992010.1, read on the forward strand.
CCCCCCTGTAGACTTCTAGCTCCCACAAGGGGGCGTTATCGCCCACTTTGAGAAAGACTGGTCTAGTGGTTACAAGCGCGACTGTTGAGCGTGGAGTCCTGTGATCGAGCAGTGTCTTGGCCTTTTCCATGTGAAATTTCTCAGTAACAGCCCGGAGTTGGATTTGTGCCCGGTTGATAGCAATAGGCTCGCCCCCTATTAGGTATATAGGACTTAAACATAACGGCGAAATAAGGGAATATTCCGATCTGTCCCCCTGATCTATCCCCTCGTCGGTAACAGGGGGACAGATCGGAACTTTTTCATTCCTATTTGTCCCCCTAAAGAACAGCAGGGAACATACCAGAAATAATTCGTTCGATCTGTCCGTTCGTCTTGGTGACAGGGAAACAGATCGATTTTTTTATTCCTGATTATCCCCCGAAGGGGACAGTTCAGGGGGACAGATCGGAATATTCCGAAATAAGGGGGTATACTATACACCTCTGTATAGCCCCTCGGGGAATACAGGTGTGATGTTGTATTTATTTCATTGGGCTTCAACGATTTCAATGAAATAAAACACGACATTTAGGATTAATATATGCGCAGACACGCTCTAACACGAATTGGATGCAGTTTCAGAAAAAAAAACCTTTTATGTCTGGAGGAACCGCAAATTAGCATAAAAATTTAGTTGGCATGTAAGCCAATAAATAAATAAATTTAAATAATTATTTCCTATCTTAAATCAATATGACTTAAGTAGATTTGACATATTTATGTAGATTTTGACATTTCAGTTTAACATGATTTCATTTTTGACATTTTCTTATTCATTATTATTATTTTCAAGTTCCAGTCTAATCAGGGAGTCTACTCCCTAAGCACGAAGTCCGTGGATTCGGCCTTAAGCGCTTATTACACTTGGCTGAATTTAGTCGTCTTAATTCAGTCGATACTGAATTTAGTCAAGTATAATCGCAATTAGCAAGCAAGCATCCTAAATTTAGAAACAAAATTAGCTTCTTGCTTTCTTGGTTTAAACCATCTTTTATAATAAGGGGGATTATGTCGAAATTACGTTGCGTTGTAGCGTACAGCCAAACTTCGGTCGGGCATAAATTCGGCGGCAACGTATTCTGTAGGAGCACACATTATACGCGACTGAAGTTCGGTTCGATTACCGACGATGATCCGGGGCGGGGAGCAGCAGGAGGCAGGCATGCCCGCGACCCGCGTGTCCGTGTCCGCCCACAAGTTTGCGCAACTGAATTTCCGCCGCGTTTGGCACTTATGGTGTCATATCAGCCGAATACGTCGGAACGTAGAATCAGCCGCCGAACTTCGGTCGCTTAAATTTAGCATAGTGTGTTTGAACACTAAGAGTCCGACATAACCCGCATAACAATAGAAAAAGTGCAAAAAGCATTCCTGCGGTTTCTTTACAGAAGAACCCTCGGTTATTATCCCTACATCTATCCTACCAAGTTCCTCTTAGGATGTCTGGGATATCATATGTTGGAGACCAGAAGGGGCATGTGACCAGGTAGGCGTTACCTATGCTCAAAATATGTGACGGTATGACGGATGCTCCTGACATACATAATGAGCTGATTCGACTCTACACACCGAATAATTATCTCCGTAGCAGAAAACATCGACTGCTAGACGTGCCTTCGTGTCTGACTGCAGCCCGTGCTGCGTCTCCCGTACCGCGCGTGTTGACCGCACTATATAAGCTCGTGGAAGCCAACCCGGACTGCGATCTATTCGCTAACAGATTTGCCAATTTAATGGCTGTATGCCTACATTTTTGTGAGAACATTAGTATTTAATTGTTGTTATAAGTTTATGTTTTATGTTTGCACTTATTACAAAGTTTGATTTATGTAATTGGTTTCTGAAGCCGTGTCAATCAATAAATAAATAAAAAAAAATAACCCTTCACCTTCCCCGGGCAAAAAGTATCCAAGAGAATTTTCCAACAAAAAACCCTTCTGCATTGAAGGCAAGGGTTCGAACATTAGGCTATTACGTCTCAAAATTTTACGAGGTAATAAATTAATTAAGCAAACAGATCGAGACATTAAATCTGCGTAATTAGAATTTAATTACGATTAAACCAGCTATGAAAACTAGCTAAACAAAAACCATTATGGTAATTACAGATCACTGATTATTGGGAATTTTTCAAGGTTTCGCTTTCAAGTCTAACTAGTTTTACTAGTAGGTATCCCATCTGCGGGTAGACAAAATATTTTAAAAAAAGGCGTCATTAAAACAAAAGAAAAAGGTTTTTTTTTTTTTTTGTTATATTAAAGTACTCATCGAGGCAATCACGGTAAAGTTCCTGGCAAGTAACTTGAACCGTCATGGCGCCGACTGCGCAGGTCCCCCCTTGTGTCTTTGGTGGTGTCTTTTTTGAGTTTTTTTTAATGACCAATGACGTTTTTTTATATGTTGCATTTTAATTGTAGTAGACCATGGTCTGAACAACGTTTGGTCTAACAAAACAACCAATTAAATGTCAGCGTGAACATCGCAAATGTTTATTTGGAGTACCGCAGGGCGGTGTCCTTGCACCATTATCTATATTTATAAAAGGAGAAGCTGACTGACTGACTGACTGATCTATCAACGCACAGCCTAAACCGCTGGGGTTAGAAACTTGAAATTTTGACAGTAGGTTCCTTTTGTAACGTAAGCATCCACTAAGAAGGGATTTTTCGAAATTCAACCCCAAAGGGGGTGAAATAGGGGATTTAAGTTTGTATGTAAGTTCGAAATTTTTGAAGTAAGACACATGAAATTTAAATATTAAGTTTTCTGGTTAGAAATAAAGCTACAAGTGGTTGAGCGTTTTTGAAAATTCAACCCCTAAGGGGGTGAAATAAGTATTGAAAGTTTGTATGAGAAATCTGTTACTTTTGAAGTAAAAAGCATGGAAATAAAAATGTAGGCTCTTGGTGAGAAATAAATATACACGTGTTTTAGGGTTTTTTGGAAATTCTACCCGTAAGTGGTGAAATAAGGGAAGAAAGATTTTTTTTAAATTTTTTAACTCCTCCCAATAAAGCAAGCGGAGCTGCGGGCAAAAGCTAGTTGTTCATAATATAGGTACCTATACTAGCTGTACCTGGCATGCGTTGCAATGCCACTTAGAGAAAATAAGTGTGACACTAATTTGCATTTTTAAAATCTAAATACGCGATAATCCGAATATTGTGGATATATGTTGTCGATTCGAAACCCACAATTAATACGTGCTTTAATTTGAGGGGACCCGAGTTTACCGTACTGACGGGACGAACATCAAATGTTTGACAGCTAGGAACAGTTTGTATGGGAAAATAAAAATTGTTGTTTTTACTATTTTCCTCGCAACTTTTCCATATTTTCTCACCACTTAAACCTTCCCTGGACTTCCACAAATATTTCAATACCAAAATTAGCCAAATCGGTCCAGCCATTCCCGAGTTTTAGCGAGACTAACGAACAGCAATTCATTTTTATTATAAAGAAGATTAATGACATGCCTGAAATTATAACTAATCCTATCTCTCTATATCTCCATCGCGCAAACCTGATAACTTTATCTCCTCGCTAGACCCAATACTCAGTTCAATTAGCAAATATCCAACAATCATTGTGACCGGTGATATTAACATCAATCTTTTGTCGACATCAGACCTTCCAAAGTCTGAATATTTGTGCTTGATGTCTGCACATGGACTGAAACAGGTTATTTCTAAACCAACTCGTCAAGACTCTTGTCTCGACCACATATTCCTAAAATCACGTTACCAGACTGCTGTAGGCCTAGTTTGTGATGTTGACATCACTGACCACCGCATGGTAATGTTGGGGTACAATATGCTCGCTCCTTCCGGCTCAAAACAACATCAACGCACAATAAAAAAAATCGACTTTCCTGTACTGATAGAGGAACTAAAAAACATAGATTGGTCTGGAGTGGTGTCCGAGCTGGATGTAAATAAAGCAACCAATGAATTCAACAACATTTTAACATGTGCAGTAAAAAAACACACTGTAGAAAAAAAAATTAGCCGCTCGCAATACATTTGTAAACCCTGGATTACACCCGGACTAATTAGATGTATGAATCACAGGGATAAACTGCACCGTGATTCTAGTAAACACCCCAATGACCAAACAAAAAAACTCATCTATAAACGTTACAGGAATTTTTTCACAAATATAGTTCACAGGTTAAAACGCGAACACGACAATCAAACATTGGAAGAAAACAAAAACAATACTAAAGGCCTCTGGAAAGCTATCAGAAACATAAGCGAACATAAAGATAACAGAAGTAACTCAAATGACCTACTTAAATGTAAGACGTCTGCACAGGATTCAATTCGACGGGTCCTACGTATACTAGTGCAAGTGCAAAATGCGAATTTTTCAGGAGAGCGGTATTTAGGTTCTAAAGATTTGAAATTTGACGTAAATCAAATGAAATATTTAAAATTTTCAAATGGTGAGGTATGGTCCATTCCAAAATTTCAAATATTTCCATTGATTTATGTCAAAGTTAAATGCTTTCGAACCTTTAATCCGCTCTCCTGTAAAGTTGAGTTTTTGCACTTATACTAGTATACGTAGGACCCGTCGAATTGATAACTGCAATGAATACTTCTCCTCCATTGGAAAAAACCTAGCCAATAAAATTCTCTCAGACACAAGTGAAACTCTGGAATCAGTTACTAGTAAACTACAGCTAGGAGAGCCTCGAAGTACAAGTTTCTTTATGCAACCTACTGACGTTTTTGAAATAGACAAGATAATTACAAATCTAAGAAGTGATAGTGCCCCTGGTCCTGATAATTTTACACCTATGCTAATTAAACGAATAAAAAGTGAAATAATAACTCCACTAAACCACATAATAAATCTTAGTTTAAGTTCAGGTACATTTCCTAACTTATGGAAAGAGGCCCAGGTCACGCCAATACATAAGAACGGACCAAAACAAAACCCAGCTAACTACAGACCCATATCTTTATTGGGAATATTTTCCAAAATTCTGGAAAAGATAGTAAACAAACGACTTGCCTCGTATCTTGACACCAACAACTTAATAACTAACAAACAGTTTGGCTTCAGACATGGAAGATCCACAGAAGATGCAGTAAGTCTCTTAGCTAAACTTGTTACCTCGTATTTAGATAAAAACGAAAAGAGCGTAGGAATATTTCTCGACCTTGCAAAAGCCTTTGACACCGTTGCTTATCCTATACTTTTAAAAAAGCTTGAGACGATCGGTATCAGAGGTTTGCCACTTAAATGGTTTGAGACTTATCTTACTGATAGAAGTCAATGCGTAAAAATAGGAGATAGCATCAGTTGTCAAAGTACTATAGAATTCGGAGTGCCACAAGGTAGTGTCCTGGGGCCAACACTTTTTATCATATATATTAATGATATTCATCGCTCCATTACCCAAAGCGCAGATGTTATCTGCTATGCAGACGACACTGTTATTATTTTTCACAACAAATCTTGGGAAACAGTACATGAAGAAGCACAAAGCGGCCTGACTAGCATCAAGAAATGGCTTGATCTGAACCTTCTGTCACTCAATATAAAAAAAACGAACTACATATGTTTCCATAAAACTCTTGCATCTGCACCAAAGTTTCCTCTTCAACTCAAAATCCATTCTTTAACTTGCGGCCTATCCCCTGCGGCCTGTACCTGTGAAGGAATTAAAAAGGTCGAATCTCTCAAATATTTGGGGGTTTTAGTTGATCAACGCCTTTCATTTAAACCTCACATTGATCTAGTAGCTAGACGAATCAGAAAACTGATTCACGTAATGAAATTGTTAAGGAAATCGGCTAACAAAAAGATCATACACTTAGTGTACGTGGCATTGTGTGAGTCAGTTCTCTGCTACTGTATAACCGTTTGGGGTGGAGTCGGCATAACCACTATATTACAACTGGAAAGAGCTCAACGTTCAGTGCTGAAGGTTATGTATGGGAGGCATTTCAGATATCCTACAGAACAACTTTACAAGGAAGCAACAGTACTTAACGTTCGGCAATTGTACATACTAAAGCTTGTGCTGAAGCAGCACAGGGCTACTATCCAATCTACAGAATATTCCCAACTTCTTAAGCATCGAACCTTCAAATGTCCAACTGTTGCAGTAAAAACCGCATTTGCACAACATATGCAAGAATTTATGCGCGGTTTCATCTATAACAAAGTAGTAAAACTCTGTGATGTCAAACATTGTAGGCTAAAGCAAGCTAAAAAAATTGTCCACAAATACAAATACAAAAAATACAAAAATATTTATTTCATCTCAAAACATTGTGATCATACATAAATTGAGACAACACCAGTAAGTTACCGAGGTACTTGTGTTGGAGCTGTCTCGCTGCTTCCCAAAAATTTAAGCTAAACAATGATGAGACCAGTTTTAGAAGAAAATGAGAAAAAATTATTTAAAAAAAAAAAAAATAATTAATTAAGGAGTTCTCTGCGTGCGCGTGCATGTGTGTGTGTGTGTATGTGTGAATGTGTGTGTGTGTGTGTGCGCGTGTGTGGGGGGGGGGGGGGGGGGGGCTGTGAATAGGGTTTGTGGGAGTGTGTTTTGGGTTGTGTGTGTCGGTGTGGGGTTTTATGAGTGTGGGGGTGCACAAATGGCTGTTAGCTCAATCATACTCAGAATCTGAAGCATTTGTTCAAGTTATCAAATGACACAAGCACACCCACACTGACACCCCCACACACACTCATCCACATCCACATTTCCTTACACTCACATTCATAACACTCACACACACCAGCATATCAAATTTGCACTTTAATACGTGGTGCACAATTAAAAAATTTTTTGTTACTTTATAATATTATTACCCTTGTACTTTTAACCTTTTACTGTTCTGATTTACCTAACTGTATTTATATTAACTATGTATTCTATCAGTTATTACTTTTAGTTGTTTTGATTTAGTGTTATATAACATTTTGCACAATACGAATAAATAATAAAACCTTACAGTATCGACCCCAGAAAAACCAACTGCTAAAACCTCTCAAGGACTCCACGAGACAGGCTCGACCTAGTGTGGAGTCCACAAGTTAAAATATTATAAATTATGTTTCCTTTTATAGAAAATTAATTCACCGGTAATGTTATTGTATTATTATATTATATATTTTAAGGAAATGTGATCGATCTTATTCTGGTAAATAAAAAAAAAAAAGATTATTATTCTCTAATATCATTAAAGTTATCACTTTAATGACATGATAACCTAGCTAACTAAAAATAATCTAAAATTAAATTTAGAAAAAACAATCTTAAGTACATTTCGTTTGAACAAAGAACAGAAAATTTCAAAAAATGTGTGAGATGGTGACAAAAGTATTCGGGACACTGATCACACTAAATTCTTAGGTATCTGGATTGATAAAAACATGATTTGGAAAATACATATTGAAAATGTATGCAAAAAAAATTGCCAGTGTTCCTATGCCCTATACAAGGTTAGTCAGAAAGGGGGTACTAATCCGAAAGGGTGTTAAAGTACCCATAATAATGAGTAACTTTTGTTCTACCACTTTCCCCAAAAGTCAAAATTTTAAGAGAAATAGCCCTTCAAAAATTACATAAAAAATTTGCTAAAATCTTTAATCCTTAGCTATGATCAGCTGTGTTACATTTTAGGCCATATTGAGGGTCACACATTAGAAGGTCCATTTTCTGAATTCGTAACTAATGTAGGGACAAAGAATTTTTTTACATGGAAATAAAAATTATCGAATTTTGAAATTTTAACACTTGCTTTAAAACCGTCATCAGTGATACTTTAAGTGGTCTGCGGATTAGTACCCCCTTTCCGACTAACCTTGTATAACTTAAGAAAAGTTGAAAATCGGGCAACACTATTAGAGCCCAAATACACGTCCGATACTTGCCTCCGATAGTCGGTTCCGATAGTCTGATCAGACTATCTGAAGGCCTCCGCGTCATACATTTGTTTGAACATGAATTATTACACGTACGATCAGACTATAGGATCGGATGTCAGAATCGTAAGCATCGTCCAAGCGTTGTCGTCGTCCAGAAAAAATCGGACACGAGAATCGTACGTGTATTTCATGAATCCGATCAGATAGTCGGATCCGGCTCCCGGAAGCAACTATCGGACGTGTATTTTGACCATTAATAGCGTACCACGGATATATGTATGTCTCATCAACGTTACGCTACGGACTTATGTTTTGGGGGAACTCGCCAGATAGAGAAGTGCCGTTCAAAGCACAAAAGAAATACACAAGGGCAACATGTGCATGGGCAAGGGCATACAAAGCACAGATAGTTGTAAACCAGATTTTCATAAGCTTCAGCTGCTTACACTTCCGTGTCTTTACATATCGTCGGTTCAAAAGTAAACTAGCCAATCTGCAAATGTCAAATTATTGAGGAGGTCGAAATGTAATACCAAAATTGTTACTGTAAATCAGGGTTTTTACCTATTTTTTCAACATAGTAAATATGTTAGTATATAACAAATCTCTTTAGGTTTATACCTACCATTAAAACAATTGATTTATTATTATTTACGAAGTTACTGCAGATTGGTATTCCCCTTGAGCGTTGCTGTCCGTCTGGCGGTCGGCCAATGTTGGTGTCTCTTAATTCGCGGTTTGATTCGCGGATTATTGCGTGTAATTAAAACGTCGATATCTCTTAAGCTACGATAGCTAGCTCTCTACAAGATAATGTTTAATTCAAAACTGTCAAAATTTCAGATTGGCTAGTTGACTGTTTAACCGATGATATGAAGTAGCTAGCTACGATAAAACAAATCTATATTTACCACCTAAAGAGCGAACGCCATAAAAATAAAATATACAGAACACATCATAAAAAAGCTATTTTCAGTAAAAATCTTTTATATGGCACCCAAAATCTACAATAAACTACCTAAACATATCACAGAAATTAACAATAATTATGTATGCAGATTTATTTTAAAATTTTTACACGAATTTTTATTTGTGAAATGTTATTAACTACACTACTAATGTTTATTTAAATGACCCTGCTCCCGATGCCGCTGCATGCCGGTGGGCTACTATTTTTTATATTTTAAAATGTTTTTTTTTTTATGTAGAAATATTTAGAAATGTAAATAAGTATGTATATTTAATGAATAAACGATTTAAATAGAGATGCCTGCTTCATCCGATTTATCAAATAGGTAAGAAAAAACTGGTTTTTTTTTATTACTTTTACCAGACTGACATTATTATTATACTTTTATTGTAAGTATAGTAATTTCAATGATTTTAAACTATTTTATGTTTGTTATTATGTTTACTATTTGCATACCCATGTGATGGTAAAATATCGAGAACTATTTTTTAAGAAAAAACATCTATGTATCTTTTACCCATGTTTGCAAAGAAATAAATGATGTGATTTAGTTTTTCCAAAAATTCTTCGTTCCTAATTTGGTTACGAATTCAGAAAATGGAGCTTCTAATTCGTGACCCCAAATATGACCTAAAATAACAGCTATTTTTGTACAGCTATTTCTCTTAAACTATTGAGTTTTGGGGAAACTGGTAGAACAAAAGTTACTCATTATTATGGGTACTCTAATAATGAGTAACTTTTCTAGGTTCTAACCCTTTCGGGTTAGAACCCCCTTTCTGACTAACCTTATATAGATAGTTATAGAGCTAGGTAAGGAGTTAAATAAAAATTTTGTTCCTCCTTTACTGCAGTAAAAAGAGACAAGTCTCTTAAAAAAAAATGAACGGATTTTATAAACGCGCGTTTAAACTAACTATTTAGTTATGTGATCAGTAACTAAATGCACAACGCACATACATAAATTATTATAATCTAATACTATTATTCATACTTTTAAATAATAATATTTAACTCTAAAAAAAATACGAAAAGTTTAAATAATAATATAAATACTTAGTGTCATTTTTATAAAAAACTAAAAAAAAAAGTTTTATTTTATTCATACGTGAAAGAGATTCTAATTGATAAAATGTTTTTTTTTTCAATTTAAGTTCTTCCTTCAATTGTATTGTATGTTTAACTATAGTAATTGGTCTGTTTTAATTAAAGCACTTAATTAAAATAATTTACTTACCATTTAGGTTGTATATCACTGCTGTTGAACACTGAACAAGAAAAAATAATAATAAAATTCCCGCAAACATTTTATTTTCACACGGAAGTTACTCACAGCACGACATTTTCAAATAAAACCCGCTGTAAAACTAAGATATTTTGAATACAAGTTAAGTATATACGCGTCCATTAACAAATCTTGTTTTTGACAACATTAGGAAACATACCCAGATTACTTTAATAGTCTAAAACTCGCTTTATGTAGCGGGTTTTAGCCTATTAAAAAACATAGGGGCTAAAAAGGATTTTGGAGCTGTGTGCTTTTCAATAATCAGTTCAGAAGGTCAATTCTTTAATGTTGCAATTGAACCGCAGCTGATACACGGCCGTTTGAGCGTTATCTACAGGGTGTTAACGAATTCGTGTAATTCCTTCATACCACGTGATCTACTGGTGACACAGATTAACCCTAAATGGGAATTTTTGAAAATCAACTAAAAAAAAATTCAAAAAAAAATCTGCATTTTCTATTTCTGAGTCATTTTAGAGCCTTGAGTTATCTGACTGCAAAGAGCGATATCGCGTTAGTCGTGCCTGTCAGTCGTGTCGCGGTGCTTTCATTAATGTATGCGTGGCATCGAAATGTTCACAAAAATAAAACATTTTTTTTTGCAAAAAAAGTAATTTCTTTTTTTTTTACTGAATCCTTATTAGGCGGTTTAGATACGATCGGTAACAAAGCCGCATGAAAAAATAATATTTTTATTTTTTTATTTTTAATCAAGCTAAATCCCGTGCGGGGCCTGTCTACATCAATAGTAGATCATGTGGTTTTAAAGAATTACACGAATTCGTTAACACCCTGTATACAGCATGACTGGTTAATCGCTTTACTTCTGAAAACCATGAACTCTGCTCATCATTCTGTGCAGGGTGTTAACGAATTTGTGTAATTCCTTCAAACCGCGTGATCTACTGGTGATACTGATTGACCCTACATAGGTTTTTTTCAGAATCAACAAAAAAAAAGATTTAAAAAAATGAACCATGGTATTCTGTATCTGAGTCATTTTAGCGTCGCAAGTTAACCGACTGCGTGGAGCGATATCGCGCTAGTCGTACCCGTCAGCTGTGTCGCCATGCCTTTTTCATTTATGCATGGCATCGAAATTTTCTATCTCATAAAAAATATTTGGGGAAAAACAAAGTTTATTTTTATTTTTAATCAATCTAAATCCCGTGCTGGGTTAATCTATACCATTAATAGATCATGTAGTTTGAAGGAATTACACGAATACGTTAACACCCTGTATACTTTTATAACGAGAACAAAAAAATATTGTAAAAAATATATAATTAAGAAAACAAAAAACCCGACTGCTTAAAAACCGAACTAAAAAGTTGGTAAAAAGAGGATGTAGAAAAAATAATAGGAACTAAAAAGATGTATAGCGTCGCCATAGAGTGAAAAGCTCGGAAATGCATTTTATTCATTGCACGGTTCCCGTGGGCGTTTGAATGGCTGTGGGAAGTCGCGGGCAAAAACTAGTTACTTTTATTTATTATTTATTTATTTTATTTATTTATTTTATATTAAGAATGTTATATACCCAATAAAGGCATAATTTCAGAGCCTACAAACTAATTTGGCGTAGAATGGCTCTCTTATACAACGTTATTTTTACTTTATACGAAAACCGAGACACCCCAACAAGATTTTCATCAGAACTGCCTGAATATGTGTTTTTTTTAGTAAATCTCCAAGTTACACCTTAGTTTATGTCGCGTTAAGTTCCCTAAAAAAGTGTGAAATGCCTGAGATGTGCTATGCAGGGGTTGTCTAATACACGGAAACTGACCGAGCGGACCATTTCAAGCCTCAAGGTGTCTATTCCCGTCAATTGTTATGGGTAGAAACCTACTGAAACAAAATTGAAATTTATGAAAAAAAAAACAAAAAAAAAATGTGGTGTAAAAAATATGTCAATCGATTCTCCTAGTGATTCTGAACAAACTAGTTTCAGGTTTCGTATATACTAAAACTAACCTTGTATAGGACTTTCGACTTGATAAAATAATAAATATGACCAAAATTGCTATCCCGAAATTTTCACACTAATACGACGATAGGTTTTCAAAAAATCATGCTATCAAATCACAACATGCAGTCGGAGGCTACGTATATGTTTTGGTCAATCAGTTTGCGAATTACATAATTCGCAGGTAGCCTCCGATTGCATGTTATGATTTGATAGCATGATTTTTTGAAAACCATATAGGTATGTAGGTTTGGGTGTCTTGCTTACAGTCTTTTCAGTTCTTATTATTTTTCTTTTTACCAACTTTTTAGTTCGGTTTTTAAGCAGTCGGGTTTTTTGTTTTCATAAATTATTTTTTTTATTCACTTCTTTTTGGTTCATAGTCGTGATGTATGAAAAATGTTAAATAGCCATGGTTCAGCTGCGATTCGATTGCGATTTTAATCAATTTTATTAGTAGAACTAGCTGTGCCCGCGACTCCGTCCGCGTGGAAGTCGGAAAACAACATTGTGTCGCAGCAACTAAATAATCCATTTATTATAATAATAGACAAAGGTGTCCCACTAAGACACTTATATCTTTTGAACCATTTCTTTATGTAGAGTTTCAGCTCCTCTTGATTGACCGTAAAGATGCATAAAACCGTAATACTAAAAACGTGTTGCTTATTTCTATACATTTCCTTGCTAAAATGGATTATAATTGAATATTGATACTATTATTGAAGATGTAACAAAACCATATCGCGATACAAAAATAGCTAAAACGCCGTCTTGTTACAATCTGCGAACTAAATTATGATTTCATTCGAGGTGTGGTAGGTATAGAAAAGAACTTTAAATATTAAAAAAAAAACTTATAGAAGACTTCATTTAATTTTAATAAGTTATAAATAGGTAGGTACTGCTTTCAAAAAGTCTGATCTGGAAATCGAACCAACACAAACGCGAAAAAACATCATCTATATTTTTATTTCACCAATCGATATGATCATCGAATCGATACGGATCAAATCGCTCCAATAAACATAGTGCCTGAAATTGATGGAAGACCATAAAAACTAACATTAAGTACCTACCTAACTTAGGTACATTTCAATTCAAACACTTATTTGTTGTTACTTCTTATTTCTTGCACTTCCTTCAATTTAAGACAGTGTGTTTGTTGGAGAGATTTGATCCTTATTATTGACCTCATAGATATCTTTCAACAGGTGCCATAGTATAATACCGGATGGTACATAAAGCTTTGTCAGTTCGATTCCCAGTTCAGGCAAAAAAAAACAGTAAAACGCAATATTTCTTACTTAAAAAAAAAGTGAAATGAAGTTTCCTTTGAGTGAAATTTGCTATTTTTAATATTTAAAGTACTTTCCCTCCATGGCCATGTCTTTGGAACATTACCTAAAGCTTAAAAAAACTCAATTAAATAAACTTATTAAAACGACGGCGACAGGCTTTGAATAAATCTGACAATAATGAACAAAATAAAATTAAATATAGAAAAAAAATCCAAAAAGTGCATTGAGTAGATAGAATGATTACGAAATACTAAATTTCAACGAAAGCACTGGGTGAGCGCTTTCCTTGCAAATAATCATGGCCACCGATTTCAATTTGAATTTGGACCTTATTTTCGGCATCAGCATTCCCAAAAAGTATGAACATTCAATGAACAAAAATCTTACTATTAGTCCACATGAAGTCATGAATTCATTTTATTGTGAACAACAATAAGAAATTGACCTAATAAATTCTAAATAACAATATCTTCGTTTTTTTTTGTAAAAGCTTAGTTCCTTTTTTATAAGGATCGAGATCATTAGACCTTTCGTAGACTGAGAATAGGTACCAATTCAACAATGAATATTAGGTAATTTGTGGATTTATTCGTAGTAATATATTTCCTCACAACATGATTTGATACACGTAACGCCATCTATTGAAAATAAACTAATACATGCTAAGTTCTTCTAGAAAACTTAAAATTCGCATAACTTTTGATTGCGTGAACCGATTGCGATGAAACAAAAAACATATGTTACTTGGAGATAAGCACAATATTTATTTATAAAAGTCAACAACATTGGATCAGTTGTTTTTATGTGATGCTTGAACAAACAAACAGATAAACAGACAAACAGATAAACAGACAAACAGACAAAAAATCCAAAAATGTTAAAAATGGGTTCTATTGGTTATAGTTTAACACCCCAACCAGGTTTTTTCAAAATATTTGCTATGTACAGATACGCAAAAGTCTACAGATTTGTAAATGTGTAGAAGATATTAATTATTTGCATATCTTTTGAATGCGTGAACCGATTGCGATGAAACAAAAAAAATATGTTACTTGGATATAAGCACAATATATGTTTATACAAGTCAACAGCATTGGGTCAGCTCTTTTTACGTGATGCTTGCATAAACATGCAAACATATGTTTAATCTTTACTTCCCTAGATGGCGTTGGCGTCGAATTAGATCGCGCTATGGTTTCGTTACCGCGCGATTTATAAGTTCTAAACAAAAATTTCATAGTTACTTCTAAACCACGATTTTATTATATGTATAGATAATTGGTCTCTAGTTAGGGTTTGTTTAGGTTAACAAACTACGTTATTATACAACAGCAAATATGAGACGCGGCTCGTAATATGGTTTTTTTTTTGTTTTATAAATAATGTTTCTTTGGGAAAGTTGTTTGTTATCATGAGTACAATCATGTGTTAAAGGATCGGTCACTAATTACCAGTCACCCTATATAGATAATATTTTATCCACAAAAGGGAGTAGAGTAGCTTCGTTTGCTAATTAGCAAGTAGGTATTATAGTCAGTCACTATTGTTTAATTTTTTCGAAATAAATATGTTTTTTCAGTAATAATATCGTTTATTGTTTGGTGATCTGGCAGAAACTAGGGGGCCCCTATCGAACGTGGGGCCCTGGGCACGTGCCCAGAGTGCCCAGTGAGAAAAAGGAGCCTGGGGCTCAATTCTCTTAAAATAAATTGTTGCCAAACGCAATCGAACAACAACCGTCAGTCAGTTTTTGTTTTCGAAAACTTTCAAAATGATTGATTTTGTTTTTTGTGTCAAACAATTCGACAGCTTTTGAAATTGAGAACTGTCTGAATGAACGGTTCGGCCTTGGTTCGGTTGTGATTTATCAAGATTTATTTTAGGAGAATTAGGCCCCTGTCCACAACCATATTATTATTATGTGGTCTAGGAACTAATACATATTTATACTTACCATAATTAATTATTGTTTTAAGAAGAGCATGATGATGTAGTGACATGTGTGTATGTAGGTATGTTATGTACTCGTTCCGTACGGTACTCGAACCCACGATGTAGCGCAGAAGTCATCAGGTAATTCTAAATAGTACTAAATAAAAGAAAAGGTTCGTTGTACTAATTTATAAACTTTATGTATATGTTCACAATGATCAATTCATGAGTTAATGAATATTGAATTTTAATACATACAGGGTGTAAAAAGACCCATCACATAGCCGAAATCTACGCACTCTGTACATCAAACTAAACTACATTGACCAAAAATAATTGCTGGGAAATGACTTTTATTTTTTGACATAAAAAAAAACGCTTTTTTTTTGTCGGTTGTGGCGATGCCGCGCGTTTGCATGCGTGCAGCGGCCACACAGTTGAGCCAAGGCGGTCGTGTGCGTTTGATATTCGTTGCGTTTTTGTAATTTTAAATGCGTAATTTGTGAGGAAAAATTGAAAATTTTGCTAAGGTTGTTTGGAAGAAAGTTTAGTATTATCACTTAGAATACGTTTTTGGAAAAAACAAAAAAAAATATGTAGGTATACTTTGACCTTCAATATCTCCAAAACCAGTGGTTTCCCAGGTATGGTCTGGTAGAAAAAAATGATCCCAATGATGGGTAAAATATGTGATTTTCGTTATCGTTAAGGGTCTTTTTACACCCATTATGTTCACAATTCTCCATTCATGAGTTAATGTATGTTGAATTTGAATACACATACCTTTTGGTAAATTATCGAGGGAATTTCACCAACATATCAATGAATATGTGAATAAAATTATATAAAGTAGGTATACCTAAAAAGCTTATTACATTTGGCTGAATTAAGACGTCTTATTTCAGAAGGGCAAATTAGAAGCTTCTGATCACACTGTCCTAAATTTAGTCAGTGTGACCATTTGTGGCAGATTTCTGCCATTTTGGCAGATTTCGCTCCAAAATTTTATCTGTGGCAGATCATGCTGACGATTCACAAAAGTGGCAGATTTCGGCAGATTTAAATGATTTCATGACATTTCACATTACATAATTTGAATTATCTTTTTTAAAAGTATACAGTACATCAGGTTTTATATATGTATAATGAGATTACAAATGATTTTTTCGAACTGGCAACTTCTGTTTCATGGCCAAATTATACGGGGATTTCCCGCTTATTTAAACAAGTGCGTCAGATGATTATGTACTGTA
Organism: Amphipyra tragopoginis; assembly: GCA_905220435.1. Taxonomy (NCBI): domain Eukaryota; kingdom Metazoa; phylum Arthropoda; class Insecta; order Lepidoptera; family Noctuidae; genus Amphipyra; species Amphipyra tragopoginis. The sequence continues at coordinate 25,066,144 of HG992010.1, forward strand.
ATCAAACTGGAATACTTCTTTATTGATTTGGTTTCCAAGAGACTTGTTAGAATCAGGTGGAAGTAGCGCCACCAGCACAATTTTGAGTGTAGACAAATTTTGGGGAGCGATTGGAAAAATCCTGGACGCGAATGGGGCTACAAAATATCCAAATCCAAATATTACAAATTTCGCGAAAGCGTTATTATGTTTGCCGATGTCCAACGCTTTGTGCGAAAGAATCTTCTGTCTGGTGAATTTAAACAAAACAAAAATAAAGAATAGGTTCCTAAATCAACATGTATTGTGTCAGCTTTAATTACAACAAAAGACACGGCGACTGTGTCTCCTACATAACCAACTAAAAACATGATCAAAAAGATGTCGTCAAAATCTATGTATACCGAAAATTTTAAGGCAAATGCGGATACGTAGAGTAAGTAGTGTTTAAGTATAATAACGCATAAGAAAACTTAAATATTTTTATTGATTAAAGAAATTTCATTGAATTCATTGTGTATTTTTTTCAGTTTCCTTAAAGGCATATTTTTGGCATTTTTGGCGCAAAGTGTGGCAGATTTTGGCAGATTTTTTGCCCAGTCTGTGGCAGATTCGCCATTTATAAGATGGTCACACTTTAGTTACTGAATAAGTTGCCAGTTAAAGCGCGACGGAGTCGGACGTGTCGTGTGCGAGGATGGCTCCAGTATTATCCAGACAACAAAAAATTGGCCTTTGCCTAGCCCTGGCCTTTATTGTAGCCGATTCGTCTATATTTTATATAAACTCAGTAGCACTTGGAAGCCCTCATTTCGTACATTTTTGTTCAGGAATTTTTTGTCATTTTTGTCCCAAAGATAGGGCATATCTTTATACAGCTCTAAAATATTGAGCATAACTTCTATTTCTTTCGTCATTTCGTAGGTACCCACGCTGCGCACCGCACTCGCACTACACTTTTTTATTCGGGAATACAAAATAAAACCATACGTCCTCACGCATCGACAGAAACTCAAAGGGGGGGGGGGGGGGGGGGTGACGTACTTGACGTAGGCGATCATTTTTCGCAAATACAAAAATCACATATTAATACCACAGTGTACCTACTTACTACATACAGTGGGTCAATGTGTGAAATGTCAAAATTGGTAACACTTGTCATAGGGTTGTCACATAAAACAAATTACACAAACTTTGTCAAACAAACGTCCAAATTAATTAACGTTTTATAGAAACAGTGACACGCAAAAAGAAAACCACGCATGCGTAATTTTGACGATTGACAAAATAATGCAAAGGTATGTAGCAGCAATTTCGCCATCTTATCCTGGAATTTTCTAACAATATTTAAAACTACAAATTTTGTCGAGGTAACAGTCGCAGTGACTAACGCTTGCGGGGGTAGGTAAGAGTCATAAAATATTCCCAAATCCAAGAAGGAGCCATAGAAAATTACTTATTATTCATGGTTATTACTTCTATGGCTTTCGTGGATGCTGATGCTGGAAATAAAGTCTAAGTATTCCTCGATCATATACGGCGGTCAAAAAAAATTATCTGTTAAATGTAATTTGCCAGGTAAAACGTGGTCCCTATCTTGGTGTTTGAGAATGGATCTTGTTTTTGTAATCAGCGTCCCCGAAAATCATGGATTTGACACCCATGACGGTTAATTTGAAAATTTTCATGTCCGCCATCTTGAATATAGTTTTTGACCTCATTTTCGTCATCAGCATCCACGAAAACCATGGAAATGACACCCATGGTGGTTAAATTGAAATTTTAAAAGCCGCCATCTTGGAAATGGATTTTGACCTCATTTTCAACATCAGTACCCCCGAAAACCATGGAAATGACACCCATGACGACTAATTTGACATTTTTACTGCCACCATCTTGGATTTCGACTTTGACTTCGTTTTCGGCATCCGCACCCCAGGAAACAATGGATTTGACACCCATGTCCACCAATTTACTAATTTTCATGGCTGCCATCTTGGATTTGGATTTTGACGTTATTTTCGGCATCAGTGACCCCGAAAACCGTGGAAATGACTTCCCACGAACAATCATTTGAAAATGTATGTATGCCGCCATCTTGGATTAGTAAACAGACTTTGTAATAAAATTATCGTAATATGTACAACATACATACAATTAATATAATTTCTATGAACGATGTCAATCAAATTCGAAATTAAAAAGTGCGAGCCCTGGAATTTATGTCCCGAGTAGGTATGCAGTATGGCTACTCAGGACATAACCTTCGCTCCTTTACCCCGCACCCCCCCGCACGATTGCTCTGCGACAATGTTCTACGTTGACCGACTGTAAGGAGTTAGATTTAAGTAGACTGTGTTAATACCATGCAAAAATCTACAAAGAATCTCGCGAGAGGGCTCTCTATTCCCATATATTACTATACTCTTTGGTCAAAATAAAACTATACATCCTCACGCAGCGACGGTCTATGGACGGAAGTTAGTAACTAAATGCGTTTACACCTTCCTAAATGCGTTTCTAAATAAGCTTCTAAATGATTTAGTCAGTCAGAAACCATCCTTGCTACTGAATTTAGGATCCTAGGTTGCTTATTGCGATTACACTTGACTTAATTCAGTAACGACTGAATTAAGACGACTTAATTCAGCCAAATGTAATAAGCACTTAAGTAATTAATTGAGTAATCATATCACTACATAGTATAAAACAAAGTCACTTCCCGCTGTCTGTCCCTATGTATGCTTAGATCTTTAAAACTACGCAACGGATATTGATGCGGTTTTTTTTAATAGATATAGTGATTCAAGAGGAAGGTTTATATGTATAATGCATGCATATTATAGTACCCGTGCGAAGCTGGGGCGAGTCGCTAGTCAATGATAAATGATGATGATGATAATTATTTCTGTAAATAAATCTGTTACCTACAGACACTTTTACAAGTCAATGTAATGTTTTTTTAAGACTAGATGGCGCCGGCATTTCCTATCTGGCTAGCTCTGATAAGAAAAGCCGATACAAACTCAGTGGTCAAGATCTCTTTTAAAGTCCAGACATTTTAGTATAAAACTATGCGAGTGTAACAATGTAGGGCAACTTTTTTTTTGTATTATAACTTTCGTGAGACACATTCATACTCGTATTTATGATTAGTTACGGTTTACTCACGTGCCTTTTTCGGGATTGCCCGACTAGTTTCGGACCCAAACGCCTCGACCTCGCCGCGTGTTCAGCTCATGATTAAGGGCTCCGTTTGGGTCCGAAACTAGTCGGGCAATCCCGAAAAATGCACGTGAGTAAACCGTAAATAATCATAAATAATGTAGGGCAACGTCTGGAATGGCTTTTTGAGGAAAGAGCCATAGCAGGTTTGAGTTGAGCTGTCCCATCTGACGGCACGCATGCATCAGCCATCGTGTAGCTCAACCTTATTTTAGGGAGCTCAACGCTCAAATAAGTAGTAGGTAACTATTGACTAGAGGTCTAGCGCATAACTGAGTTAGTGCCTGGGCTATGGGAGCGGCACGGAAGGGGTGACATATGACGTGTCCGAACTATCTCGCTGTACACGTGATAAATATAATGAAGATATCTCTTACGATATTTGCGTGTGTCTACTCAAGTTAAATTAATTAATATAATTGCGCGTGACAATGTAAACAAATTATATGTAAAATATTATTTTATTTAATAAGTAAGTATTAGAAAGAAAAGAAAGAAATACATTTATTTAACACAGACTAAAAGGCACACAGTATAAAATAAAGCATAAGAAAAAACAAAAAAAAGAAATTAGCAGGGAAGTGTGCCTCACGGCTGCGCCAAAAAGGCCCAGTTCAGCAAAAAATGCCAGACAACTAGTGCCTGACGCTGGTTTTCAACTGGACCTGAAGTATGAGGTGACGGATGTAAGTCAGTGTACTGCAACGTGTGTCTGTATACTTAAATAAAATGAAATTAATTGTGTCAGATAAAAATAATAACGAATAAGTAGGTACATATGTGTGTGGAGAAACTTGGTGTGGTGTTCCTCCAACCAAAGGGAGGATCCTCCAACCAGGCGGAGTCTTGTGCCTGGCGGGCTACTGCCCAACGGTTGATGTTGGGAGCTTGTATATACAGCGTGTCCCAGAAAGTAGTGTCAAGCGGAAGTCCAGAGGTAGAACATCCTTTGAGGTACCCAAATCACCCCCATGTATGTTCCGCGATTTTTTGTAGTTTTCGAGATAAGAATGTTTTTCATGTTTTTTAATCAAACTCTGACTATAACGACATTTTTGATCATAGTGACGTGAATAGTTGAGATACATAAATAATTTTTTTTTCTAAATTAGCTGATTAGTGACGCTATCGAATGCATAAACATTTGTAACCATAGATGTAACGAATGCGTTACAAAAAAATATTGAATTGTCATAAAGTTAAAATCCTGCATGATTCCTAAATCTTTGTGGGTGATTTAAAAATAAATCTCCCTAAACTTTTTTTGTCAAATGTATTTTAAAAACGTATCCATTTTATCAGCTATTTACCCTGTAAATTTCATCGAGCTATCTCTACGACATCACAATAAAAATTTCATTCAAAGCATACAATATCGAAAATCCCAGTTGTAAAAGGGTGAATGAAAAATTGATTAAAACTAACTAATAACGTCTTTTTTAGTAACCCTCGACGCAAAAAGAGGGGTGTTATAAGTTTAACGTGTGTGTCTGTGTGTCTGTCTGTGGCATCGTAGCTCCTAAACGGATTTTGATTTAGTTTTTTCTTTTGTTTCAAAGGTGACTTCATCGAGAGTATTCTTAGCTATGATTCAAGAAAATCTGTTCAGCCGTTTGAAGATCATCAGCTCTTTTCTGGTTGTTGAAGGGATATGAGCAACTTCTACTGGTCTGATCGTTTCGAAATTTACTATCCTGTGACTTCAATGATATTGATGACATGTGACAAGATCCTTCTTGTCACATGTCACAGTCTTGAGGTCATTACAACTTATCATAAACTTAAAGAATCAATAGGCACACAATACCGCTACTGTAAGTTGGGTATCATGCTGTTTCAGATGATGCTTGAGTATCAGGTCAAGGTTACCATGTTATTGTAATATCATTGAAGTCATAGAATAGTAACTTTCGAATCGATCAGACCAGTAGAAGTTGCTCATATCCCTTCAACAACCAGAAAAGAGCTGATGATCTTCAAACGGCTGAACAGATTTTCTTGAAACATAGCTAAGAACACTCTCGATAACGTCACCTTTCAAACAAAAGAAAAAACTAAATCAAAATCCGTTTAGGAGCTACGATGCCACAGACAGACACACAGACACACACGTTAAACTTATAACACCCCTCTTTTTGCGTCGAGGGTTACTAAAAAAGACGTTATTAGTTAGTTTTAATCAATTTTTCATTCACCCTTTTACAACTGGAATTTTCGATATTGTATGCTTTGAATGAAATTTTTATTGTGATGTCGTAGAGATAGCTCGATGAAATTTACAGGATAAATAGCTGATAAAATGGATAAGTTTTTAAAATACATTTGACAAAAAATGTTTAGGGAGATTTATTTTTAAATCACCCACAAAGATTTAGGAATCATGCAGGATTTTAACTTTATGACAATTCAATATTTTTTTGTAACGCATTCGTTACATCTATGGTTACAAATGTTTATGCATTCGATAGCGTCACTAATCAGCTAATTTAGAAAAAAAAATTATTTATGTATCTCAACTATTCACGTCACTATGATCAAAAATGTCGTTATAGTCAGAGTTTGATTAAAAAACATGAAAAACATTCTTATCTCGAAAACTACAAAAAATCGCGGAACATACATGGGGGTGATTTGGGTACCTCAAAGGATGTTCTACCTCTGGACTTCCGCTTGACACTACTTTCTGGGACACGCTGTATACTATCTGCGTGTTAAATCTTGATTGCGCGATGTTGGATAGTTCGCATGTGGCGAGATAGATGCCGCCACATGTGGATAGTGTGAATTTGAATAAAAAATGCAACAAAAACATAAAAGACTAGTGAATAAATTAATTACACAATCTTTACACAAAACAAAATTTCATACATAAATTTTAAACACCCAACTGGGCAACTCAAACACAAAAAATAATAATGACAGGCTATTAATATTTTCAACTGAAAAAAACAACAAACAAATCCCGAAATCCCAAATATAATTAATCAGATTCCCTATCGCTGTCTGTACCGTCACTGTATGAATGGCTCGAATCACTTTCATTATCTAGTAGTAGTTAAAAAATATCGTAAGAGATATCTTCATTATATTTATCACGTGTATAACGAGATAGTAGTAAATAAAAATACAATAAAAAATCAAAACAAAACACCCGCCTGCTTGCAAAACGAACTAAAAAAATAAGAACTGAAAATATGTAAACAAGACGTAATTCTAATCATAACATAACGTAAAATTTACGCAGGTTTAAAAAAAAAACATGCTGTCAAATCATAATATGCAGTCGGAGGCTACCTACGACTTATGTAATTCACTGACTGACCAAAAAAACATACGTAGCCTCCGACTGCATGCTACGATTTGATAGCATGATTTTTTCAAAACCTACGTAAACTTTACGTTATGTTATGATTAGATTAAAAGTACGTCTTGTTTACATTTTTTCAGTTCAAATTTTTTTAGTTCGCTTTGTAAGCAGGCGGGTTTTTTTTATTTTTTGAATTTAATGTTTATAACTCTCCATAGAAATCAAAAAATAATATTATTTCAAAAAATTATATAACAACATCACGCCTGTATTCCCCGAAGGGTTGGGCAGAGGTGTATAGTACACCCACATTTCGCCGTTATGTTTAAGTCCCATGTAATAAGGGGCGAGCCCGATTGCCATCAAACGGGCACAAATCCAGACTCCGGGTTGCTACTAAGAAATTCCACACGGAAAAACCCAAAAACATTTTGCCCGACCTGGGGATCGAACCCAGGACCTCACACTCAGCAGGCGCGCTTGCGACCACTGGACCAACGAGGCAGTCCATAATATGTTTAATAGATAGTTTTCATTTATTCATTAAATATACATACTTCTATCTAAAAAAAAAATATTGAAAAATATAAAAAATAGTAGCCCACCGACATCGGGAACAGGGTCCAAGCTGCCGGCGGTCAGGGCTCCAGAGAGAGGAACTTCCTAACAATACGCGCCGTGTCCAGAAGTACCGCTTTCTGAATCAAACCCTTGATCCAGCTGCCTAACGACAGCCTTATCAGATGTTGGTCGAGGCTCTTGGCTATTAAGCCATTGGCTGTAACGACTATCGGCACAATGACTGCTGAGTCAATCTCCCACATGTCAACAACCTTGTGTGCCAAATCAAGATATTAGATTTTTTTAATAGATAGTTTATTATTATAATATTTAAGAGGTTGTTAGTGTTTTTCCAATAACCCTGTATGTTTATTAGTTTATTATTATAATATTTATGTTTTTTCATATTTATGTATTTAATTCTACACCGTGGGCCAGAGGTATCCGAAACATTTTAACCACGCCTTTTGATGGTATTATGAGTCAAATGTTATATCAACAATTTTTTTCTGCCCTTATTCTATCTTTATGTTCGAGTTTAAATCGAACACTCAGCGAATATGAGTAATTGCATCGAATGCAAGTATGCACATTCGCTCGTTCACCTAAAAGTGAGCCAGTTCGCGATCACGTCTCCTGTGAGACACCATGTACTCAAACCAATACCATTACCATTTTACCATAATTTACCAATTAGTTAATCGTACATACGTAGTTTACCATTTTACCATTTCTTGTAATTGTAAATAATTATAGTGAGTGATTATAGTGAATATAAGTATTTTCCTTACAATTCAAGTCTTTAACTTTTACCAAATATATCTTACCATATATCAATACGAGAAAGGTGTGTTAGTCACCATAGCGCGAACACTATTTTCTACATGGTCCTTCGAGAATTGAAATACCAGTGACTACCAAGTGAAACAGTGCCACGCGAACCAGAAAATAGCAGTACTTTGGACAACATTGTGTTGCAAAGGCGGTTGGTTGGAGCATATAAGGTCAGAGCGAACCATTTATTTATATTAACCATTGTCAATTATTTTCAATACCAACTTCAAATATGGATTCCGATTCTCTTTTCTTCAACCAAACGGAGCTTTATGAAATCCTGAAGAAGTTTTTAATCAATATAAAGAAGGATGGGTCCGAGAGGAAAACCATCGATAATTAGAAGCGGAAGGATAGCATGTTGGAAGCTTACTGGCACGATTACCAAGAGAACCATAAGAAAATGTGCCAGTTTGCGAATTTTAACCATATATACTTCAAAAAAGGCTGCTTCGAGACAGCCCAGGAAGTTTATTAAGACATTAAGGAGATTATTGACAAAACTCTGGAGCAGTTATGCAAAAAGCAACCGCAAGATGAAAGCCCTCGTACACCAAAAGCGGAAGAGGTGCAACCATTGCCAAGCCGAGCTAAGGAGCAGCTGAGTGCTGACCATCGTAGACCAGAAGATAAGGCGGTGCAACCGCAACAAGGCACTTCATCTCGCTACGAGGCGTTCTCGCAGCGAGAGGATTTTGATCATTCAGAGCAAAGATCCGATAAACTGAACAAGTTAGTGAAAAGGCAGAAGGCAGAAGATTAAATATATTTATGTTTATAAATTAATTAGGTCGCTATATTAGTGTTAATAGATATAGTTAGTTATACAGGTATTTACAGGTATTGCAAATAGGCCCTTTCAAAAATTTTTAAATTTGATTTGGATCTGATAAAATTTCTAAGTCCAGTCACCGGTATTGTTCCACTGTTGTGAACGAAACCATAGCGCGAATTTAAACCGGGTAGCGCCATCTATCGAGGCAAGTATAAACTGTTGAAAATTTTAGTCCCTTTTTACAATTTTTCTTGTCATTTTCTCTGCATCAATAGTAACGTTAAAAGAAACCCAGCACTAAGCATGTTTATGGTTTAAATTTACAGAAAAAATGTGGATATTTTATTGCGTTTTTTTTTAAATTGCTTGACTTGGTCGCGTTTGACCCTCGTCGCACCTGATGGTAAAAGCGAAGACTGGGTCTAAGATGGAGCACACGAATCCAAGCAACAGAGATATAGAGAGGGATTCCCATATACCCCTCTGGCTCTCACATACACACGACGGAACACAGTAAACTGTTTGGCGCCGGACTTTAATGTGAGGGTGGTAGCTAGCCAGGCGAACCGTAAAGATCCTACCACCAAGCGTGCTGAGTTTTGTTGAATCTTACAACACGTGTCTATTTCCAGCGTGCGGTGACGAAGTTTTATATTCTAACCCGTCCCCACACAGAAGAAAACGTTGTTAAAAGTTTGACGCTTGTTGAGCAAGTGTATGATCAGCGTCATACACGCGCTCGGCGCCCGAAACGCAGCGTACTGGGCGCGCGCCCCGTATTGTAATAATATTTTATATAATAATATAATATAATAAGGGCAGCTTGTGGCGAGCTGTTGGTGAGTGGCGACACTGCGTACCTTATTGCCTCAGAGAGTCGGTCAGGGCCTCGTCTCCAGTTTGCCTTTACTGGCTGGCTGGAGTGGAACCCCAAGAGTGCCCGCAGGACTCTCAACTCTGGCTTGCCTTTATCGGCCGGCCAGAGGGTGGCTGCCAGAGCTATATGCTCGGGGGTGGAAGTGTCTAAAGGCGTAATAGCGGGGAAACCCACTCCGGGTCTTTTAGACCCGCGACGACGAAACCGGGGCCACACCTCTCTACACCCCTAGCCGCCCACACGTTTGTTGCCCTCTTCGCTTATGTACTGGCGGCTTTTCAGGGGGCCCAGCTAGTGGGCTGGCGAGTCACCGTCTGCCAACAAATTTCAAATTTAAACTTGAAAGGTAGACGCCGTTTTCTTCCGGCAATAGAGGTTAACCGATCCACAAAACACCCCTTTCCATAGACCAGATATTTTTTAGCATATTTTACAATAGTTTTGCACCCACTTAGGACGGTCCATGACTGTACTCCAATAGTGCAGCCGTGGATAGTCCCCGGTTGGTGCCCCACCCCATTGTAGATTAAAGCTCTCAAAGAGGCCTCTGCGCGTTGGACCTGTGTCCCCGTGTATGCCTTCCAAAGGACCTTACATCTTCCACATGGAGGATGAGCCGTGATTTAAAGAGTAATATAATAAAGTTCTCAAAGGGGCCTCTGCGCGTTGGACCTGTGTCCCCGTGTATGCCTTCCAAAGGACCGGACATCTTCCGCACGGAAGATGAGCCGTGAATTTACAGAGTAAAGTAATATAGTAGAAATGTTATAACTATTCACTGTAGGACTTTTTTTTTCTTTTTTTTTATGGTTCGGAAATCATCAAATAAAATGACTTCTTGACACTCTCTTCCGCTCTGGGCGGAGCGGAAGGGAGTGTCAGACTCTTACTGACTAAAATCCATCCGTGTTCCTCCTAGTGCCCTTTGCGTTTCAGGGCCGCGGTTACTCTTTCAAACAAATTCCGCAACCCTGGCAGGTCCCTATAGGACCTACTATTTAATTTGGAACCGTGCACTTAGTTTTGACGTTTAATTAGTATCCGTAAACTGCCTAGTGCGAGTTGCACAAAATTACTCGTATTAGAATGACTTCACCATCACGTTCATCCAATTATCGTAAGGTGCATTGAGAATCATAGACAAGCGAGTGTGAGTTACTGTCAAAATTGCTACTCGCACTCGCAAATGCTTGAGACAACCAATTCACATGCGTTAAAGTTCCGACTTGCGAATTAGTAGCAGTTGTTAAAAGCTCGCACTATCAAATTGTGTTTCCCATTATTGTCACTAGTTGGCACTGTTTCGGTTCCATACAAATCGTAGTCAACATTAACGCGATCGTTTTTTTTTATTTGGTGTTTGGCCTGTGTTTGACCGCCATCTCGCCTGCCCAGAAGAAACCGATTCACTCGTGACTTGAAGACACCCAGATTATAGCTGTCGGGGAACACCCACTCGGACAGCGCATTCCACTGTTTGGCGGTTTTCACAATGAAAGTGGAATCAAAGCACTTTGTTCGGGTTTTTGGTATATCGAACACTAGCTTTTGCCCGCAGCTTCGCTTGCGTGAAATTTTGAACCCGTTAAGTGACGATTTTCCATACAAACTTTCATCCCCTATTTAACTCCCTTAGGGGTTGAATTTCAAAAAATCCCTTCTTAGTGGATGCCTACGTTACAAAAGGAACCTACTGTCAAAATTTCAACTTTCTAACCCCAGCGGTTTAGGCTGTGCGTTGATAGATCAGTCAGTCAGTCAGTCAGCTTCTCCTTTTAATGTATAGATGAACCGATGGCGCTTTTTCGTGTTTCTGAATATTTGGAAAACTCGCACTAGGCACTCTTGTCTATTTAAAATAAACAAAAAGTGAATTGATGAAAAATGTATTGTGCTGAAATTTTAAATGATTGGTGGACGTAAAGTTTCACGATGTGTTGTTCAAATTCAGTAAGTACTTTAATATTCTTTCGGATTAGTACCCCCGTTACAGAGTAACCTTGTTTCACTACATAGTATAAAACAAAGTCCCTTCCCACTGTCTGTCTGTCCATGTGTGCTTAGATCTTTAACACTACGCAACGGATTTTGATGCGGTTTTTTTTTAATAGATAGAGTGATTCAAGAGGAAGGTTTTAAGCTATAAAACATACACGTGCGAGGCCGGGCGGGTCGCTAGTTATAAATAAAACCCATGGGTAATGTTAAAATCTAGACAATGAAGTAGAAAATTGAATGCTATTTTGAGTTAAACGACAGTAAAATTACATTACTTCGTATTTCACAATGGCATTTTGAATGTGGGCCCAGCGCCTGTCTGTCTATACCTCAGTGGCGAAGGCTCCATACAACTCGATTCCTATCGGCTTCCCTTTCGAAACGAGTAGTTACTGGAATTCACGCATCACACTTGAGCAAGGTAAGCATTTTTTGGTCCGGCTTCCCTTTTAAGAAAAATCACCCTTCGCCACTGCTATACCTACTTTAAAATACCTGTCAAATAATGCGACAAATGAATGTCATTTTATGGTAGCCCTAGTCGCATTAGGCGTCTTCAGATTATCTCAATTTTGTTCCATAGCTGTCAGATTAACAAAATATGGCAAATGGCTGAATATAGCTGCCAAAGCGATTCATTGGATGGGTCAATAAGGAGGACTGTAGATCTGTATGTCATAATTCGTTCTGAAAAACTCCACGTGTTTCCTTTTATACCTAGGTATCTGCAGAGGCGGACTACCCATAAGGCCGATTAGGCCCGGGCCTAGGGCGGCCAAGTAAGAGGTGGCAGAAAAGCGCGGAAAAAAATCTTAGCTCAGTAATGGAGTTGTGAAAGGGGCGGCTGGTCTGGTACTACACAACTTAGAGCGGAGGGTACTACACGGCCTAGGGCGGCCAAGATTGCTAATCCGCCTCTGGGTACCTGTACCCCATGTGCGAGTTTTTTTTTCGTTAACTACTGTAGTTGCGTCACGCCAAATATGTATGGAAATTTAGACAGCGGCTCTAGGCGTGAAGACCACGCCTAGAGGCGCTATCTTGGGGTACTGAAAGCCGAGAATTTTCATATTTTCCTTAATATTGCGTTATTTGGCAAACTCAATCTTGAAAGAAAAACTGAAATAGGTACAATAACGTCGCCTTAGAGTGAAAACCACGGGAATGCATTTAGTCAATGTACGGTTCCTGTGGGCTTTCACGCGGAATAAGTCGCGGGCAAAAAAGCTAGTCCATTGCCTATATTAAGATGATTTTTATGTACTTAATCAGCGCCTACAAAATAATTCTGCATAGAGCGGCTCTCTTATAATAATAGTATCTTTCAGTGGCGTACGGTGAATTTTCTTAAAAGGGAAGCCGGACCAAAAAATGCTTACCTTGCTCAAGTGTGATGCGTGAATTCCAGTAACTACTCGTTTCGAAAGGGAAGCCGATAGGAATCGAGTTGTATGGAGCCTTCGCCACTGGTATCTTTACATAGTAATAAAATAAAAAAATACCAAGTGGGATTCCTGAGGTTTTCACAGGCGACGATTGACCTGAATGATTCATAGTTAACTCTATCGTCGATAGATGGCGTTCTTCGGTTTAAATTCGAGCTATGGTTTCGTTCACAACTTTGGCCTAGGGTGTTGGAGATGCGTTTTTGAGTTGTTAACCGTATAGTCCGTAGTCCGTTACTGGGCGAATATGTTAAATGTCAGAATCATAATATTTTTGTACGGTTATTTTATTAACCTGTGATGTAGATTGTAGTTATTAGTGTACTAAAAATTATTTATAAAAACCAAAATTTACTATTTACTATGTAGTATAAAACAAAGTCGCCTCCCGCTGTCTGTCTGTCCCTATGTATGCTTATTAGATCTTTAAAACTACGCAACGGATTTTGATGCGGTTTTTTTTAATAGATAAAATGATTCAAGAGGAAGGTTTATATGTATAATACATTGCACCCGTGCGAAGCTGAGGCGGGTCGCTAGTTATATATAATTTATTGATATTGCTCGTTTTATTTTAACACATTATTTATTTTGTACAAATATAATTTAATAATTATTTATTATGTCGTGATTTTAAATGTGCCATTTCAGAGTTTTTTTTGTCGTCCTTCATGCCTTTTGTTCGGGATATGTTCCGATTCCCAGACTTGTAGGCTTCTTACGTAACGACTACCATGGTATTTGTATAACATGATCTAAAAAGTATCCATTCAAAAGTAGATCGTGAAACTACTATTGTTCGAGGTTCGAGGCCCATTTATTTATTATCGGCCGGAACAGTTGTAGTTTTTTTGTCGGGGTGTCCCATATTCGGGCACGCGGATACGCCTTTGTGACGCAGGATTGTTTCACGACACGCGTCGTGTTGCTATTTCGTTTCTGAAGGGGCGACCGGACGGTTCTACCACAGAGTACTTTTATATATAGGTACCTATACCTCTGGACACCCGTGCAACCGAGTCCCAGCTAGGTCCTCCTTAGCGGACACCTGACTAGGACCGATCATTTATCCGAATAAAGTACTATACAGGGTGTTAACGAATTCGTGTAATTCTTTCAAACCGCGTGATCTACTGGTGACACAGATTGACTCTGCACAAGTTTTTTTCAGAAGCAACAATTTTTTTTTTTTCAAAATGTGAACCTTCACTTTCTGTATCTGAGTAATTTTGGCGTTCCAAGTTAACTGACTGCGTGGAGCGATATCGCGCTAGTTGTGCCGGTCAGCTGTGTCGCCGTGCCTTCATTAATTTATGCATGGCATCGAAATTTTCAATATACTACATATTTTTTTTGGAAAAAAAACTTTTATATTTATTTTTAATCAATCTAAATCCCGTGCGGGGTTAATCTATACCATTAATAGATTATATGGTTTGAAGGAATTACACGAATTCGTTAACACCCTGTAGAGAACGGGAGACAATAGGTATGTTGACAGCATCAATAAATCCCAAATCTAATTAGTCCACCAGTTAGAGTTTTGAAAAATAATGGACACGTATTTTTGTTTTGTTAAATCTATGAATATTTGGAAAGATAAAACGCATCAAAACTCGAGAGTGGGGGCTTGTGACGTCAGGAGCAAGTAAAAATTGTACATACCTACTTATGACGTTTTGCCAATTTTAAAAATGTCGTATCTTCGTTAATTTTGGTTTACGTAACAAAAGAAAAAATACGGGTCAAATCTTTTTTAATAATCTAACTGACGGACTAATTAGATTTTTTTCAGTCAAATACCGTATTGTTCGGCTGTTAGTAGCTATTCTATGTTAGGAGATATGGTTTCCGCACTTAGTCCTTTAAGTGGACCATTGTACGTGGTTTAGTAGCTATTAATAACCTAGTACATATTGCAGGCTAGTAATATCAAAATACTACGATCGCCAATCCATTTGCCAAAATGATTAGAATTATTTCTTAAATAGGTACCGTCTACTGCAGCGATCGATAACTCATTTAATTAATTTCATTCATTCATTCATTCGATCTATTAGCAGACCCTTACTTAGTTGTCAACATTTACGGGTTAAAAAGAATGACGATGAAGCTTAAAACCTGTTTTGCTATTCTACAAAGTTCTTTTTTTTTTTTTTTTTTTAAACGTTGCCCCACACTAAGATTTCTCTTGTATCGTGGGTGCGTTTACAGACACAAATCTCACAAACAAACGCCCAGACCCGAAACAACCATCTGTAGGCCATACAAATTTTTGTTCCGTGTGGGAATCGAACCCACGACCCGTGGCGCAGAAGCCAATTGCTTAGCCACTGCACCAAACGTGTCGTCACCGTCACCGAGTTCACCACTCGGTTTCCTAGATGGCGTTAAGAGACAGACTGTGATCACATTACATTCCCGCAAACTTATCTGCTGTCGCATTTATGATAGTTGCTTTAAATATTTTTTGCAATAAAGTGGGTAAATACAATAAATATGCACATTCTAACACTGCCATATTTACTTAATCTTAAAATGCGCCATTTCAAAATAGCGTCGCGCGTCGTTAGTTCCACTATTGGCCACCGGGCCAGATAAGTTTGTAGCACAATACCTATTAAGATGTAGTTTCATTGATGGTACCAATTATATCAGGAATAGTCAGGAGCGTGCCAATATAAAATGGCGCCTAGGGCGAATATCGAAGTCGCAACCTTTTGTAAAGTATAAAATAAATAGATAGGTACACAACAAATAGTCACGGAGCCCTTTTTTTAAATTCAGTAAATCGTTGGAATCACGTGATAATTTGAATAATATGAATAATATTGTTGGTTTAATTTGCGAACTTTGCGGTCCCTTTGAATGGCGGCCAGGGCACGTGCCCTACTTGCCCCACCCTAGGTACTCAATGGGAATAGTGTAATGTAATTTTTAGTAATTAGGTATGTAGCACGCCATACGATTTGGAAAAGGTCAAATTAAAATTAGACTAATTATCATAATGCGGCGTTTGTTCACTGAAACTTCCAAACAATTCTACGAAACTACAAGAGTGGACCTAAGATCAACCCTTGAGGCATGCTTCAACGAATCCATGCTTGAAAAGTGCCACATAAATACCAAAGTGGCTGACAATAATGTAATCAACTTTCGAAGGACATCTTAAAAGATATACGAGGATATAATATTACAAATAGTGTAATTATTGGTCCAAGACTTCTGACCAACCATGTCGGAAGCTTGTATGAAAACTTTTATGAAGTTAAAAAAGAAAATGGTAAGATTTTTTCAAGTAAGTATAAGGTTTCAGGAATATTGAACTGCTTATGTTATAAACGCTTTAACGTAAATCTATTCATTTTCAAGGTTTTCGCAAACGTAACGGATTTCGTCGAGAGGATGGACAGCAGTAGGTTGCCAACTCTGTAGAAGGAAATTCGAGGAGTGAGGCAAAAAAACTTAAAAGGAGGACGGGAGATGTTTTAGGTTTAAAATTCCAAGATATTTTTATTGAAGTCTCGGGCTTTTAAAAACCGGGAGCCAAATCTAGAAGACTTTCTAAATTAGGCGACAGATTTCGGGAAGGTTGGCCAGTGGCAGCCGTAACAGCAGTGTCTCCCTATCTACTAATAACAATACACTGCGAATTGCGATCACCAATCCGTCTGCCAATCACGATAATTATGACAATATATGACTGTTTATTACAGAGCGCTCATTGGGAGATTAATTTCTTGAGGCTGGTAAGGGGCCGTCCATTAATCACGTGAGGCTCGAAAGGGGGGGGGAGGGGGTTTGGAAAAAATCACGAAATATCACAAGGGGGAGGGGGGGTGTAGTAATATATCACGTGTATTTATTTTTTCGTCAAACGCGCGATTTGTAAACCGAAAAGCGAATTTTTTTATGCCAGTCATAAACAACCTGCAACCTTTCTGTCTAGATATTTCTATCATGGTCCTTAATTTTAGAATAAAATTAGATTATACTTTATGCCTAAAAGATCACATTCTAAAAATTTTAAGATTCTTTTTAGGTACTAAAAAATACTCGTGATTTTGGGTGGGGGAGGGGGGTAGTCTCACCACGTATCACCAAGGGGGAGGGGGGGTTAAACAATGCTACAAAAACATCACGTGATTAATGGGCGGCCCCTAAAATGTGCGAATAAACCAAATCTCGACAAAATCACAAATAAAACAGCATTAACACAAAACCATCAATTTATTTACACTTTAGTGGTATCCCCTTCCTTATCCCCCTTGTCCTTAGAACTCCCGAGAGCAGCGCGTGTGAGACCCGCAGCCGGCGACTCCACACATACCCACAGGAGGCACGCACACATGTACGTCAGGAAGATCGTCGCCGCGCAGATTGTCATCTGGTGAGAAAATATCACAAGAATTATGACCAACTTACTTAAAAATAATAATCCACTCACACGTTTGTTGCCCCCTTCGCCTATGTACTGGCGGCTTTCAGGGGGCCCAGCTAGTGAGGTGGCGAGTCACCGTCTGCCAACACATTTCAAATTTAAACTTGAAAGGCAGACGCCGTTTTCTTCCGGCAATAGAGGTTAACCGGTCCACTAAACACCCCTTTCCATAAACCAGATATTTTTTTACCATATTTTACTATAGTTTTGCACCCACCTGGGACGGTCCATGACTGTACTCCAATATGCAACCGTGGATAGTCCTCGGTTGGTGCCCCATCCCATTTTAGATTAAAGTTCTCACAAAGGCCTCTGCGCGTTGGACCTGTGTCCCCGTGTATGCCTCCCAAAAGACCGGACATCTTCCGCACGGAAGATGAGCCGTGAACAGAGATACAGATAATAATATCATTCATGGTCTGTCACAGTCCAGCTGTAAGGGTTGGCGCCTAGCTTAATCAGTCCATTGAACAAAGACGCTGCTGTCCACCTCTAGCTGGAGGATTGAAACTACCGAGATGAATGTGTTTCTTGCTGCCTATATTACGCAGAACGGATGGCCAATGAGGCCGAAAGGTTTTGCAGTGGCGACCCCATACCGGAAGGCGCAGCGTAGTTAGGCCTCCCACAAAGTGGACCGATGACCTGTTAAAGGTCGCGGGAATCCACTGGATGCGAGAAACACTGGACCGCGAGATGTGGCGATGCTTGGGCGAGGCTTATGTCCAGCAGTAGACGTCTTTCGGCTGAATGATGACGATTATGATGTCATGTACTCGTCAGTCAGTGACAAGGTCAATTAAGGAGTCTCCACTCCTGACGAAGCTTAAGTTCGTGAGGCATACACTGGAAAGCTAGCCGCACTGCCAACCTTGCTGGCTGGAAGATAAAGTGCACCATGATCACTGGGCAAACATGCGTGGAATTGGGATGTCGTTCTTCTTAAGGTAAAAATAAAACAGTGCAGTGCGGCGCTGAGGGTTATGCTAAAAAAAGCATTGCGAAGCCAAGCTGCAACAGTCCGTATGCATTGTGAGCAGCGGCGCTGCAGATTATTCCGGTCTGTCCCCCTGATCTGTCACCTTTGGGGGACAAACAGGAATAAAAAAATCGATTTGTTCCCCTGTCACCAAAATGAACGGACAGATCGAACGAAATATTTGTGATCTGTCCCCTGCTGTTCTTTAGGGGGACAAATAGAAATAAAAAATTTCGATCTGTTCCCCGGTTACCGACGAGGGGACAGATCAGGGGGATAGACCGGAATATTCCGGCGCTGCTGATTTTTTTGGTTTTCGGCACTTCAAACTTTAAAAACTTCTAAACTCATTTACTTATTCAAAATAGACTAGAATTACTAAGTTCTTTTTGAACGTCAGTGTTACAAAAGTCATCTCCCAAAAATGCCCGTCCTTGAAACGTCCGTTGAAACGGCGCAACAAACTCCTCAGCACTGTTTTCAACCCTCTAACTGTAAAGTATACATACCACATAGTAGTCTGACATGTGTGTGGTTTGTGTCTTGGCTCCAAACAGTCCTCGTTGGAACAGCGTGTGAAGTAGGAACGCGCTGTATGACACTCTGCCCATCCAGGTGAAGCCACGCCATTCTATAATGCCCCGGTATATCGCTGAAAACATGTAATTCAAAATACGTGATTGAAGTTTTAACATTTGATTTTAAGGAAGCTTTACTTGATCCGAATAAGCAGGCCTAATTCTCCTAAAATAAATCTTGATAAATCACAACCGAACCAAGGCCAAACCGTTCATTCAGACAGTTCTCAATTTCAAAAGCTATCAAATTGTTTGACACAAAAAACAAAATCAATCATTTTGAAAGTTTTCGAAAACAAAAACTGACTGACGGTTGTGGTTCGATTGCGTTTGGCAACAATTCATTTTAGGAAAATTGGGCCCCAGTACTATTTGTACCAACGGTTGTGCACTGCATCCGATCTGAATTTGCAGCCGAGGTTCCTCGGATCGGTATTTATCGGATGCGGATCGGACGCAGTGCACAAGCTCTCTATAGACACTTTTTTTACAAATGGGCTCTTCTAGTTGTAAACAAGTTTCTGGGTCCTACAACGAGCAGTAGAGAAGTCTAGACATATTTCTCAATCTCAAAGCAAACCATGAAGAAATGTCAAATCAAATGTTCTTAAGTTTCATACTTATAATTTATTGTGTAATGATGATCCACCATTGTTTGTTTTATATAACTTTAGTTTAAAATAGTTTATTATCATCAAATAATGATGATACACCATTGTTTAGTTTTATATAACTTTAGTTTAAAATAGACTAAAAAAAAATTATTAATTTTTTTTCCCGTAACAGTGAAGGCGTAATGTGCTGACTGAGTATTCACTGTATGCTTACAGTATGTTGTGTACTCACTCGCTGTGTCTTAGGGACAGTGTCCGTATAACATTCGCTTGTATGAGACGTCTTGGTACATGGGAAGACCTTGTTTCCTTTTCAAGTACCCCCCTGACCACACTACAAAGAAGTTATGAAATTATCGAAGAGCTACCCAAAGACCAAGCAGCATTGAATAGTAATTACCTACATAACTTATCATCACGCCTGTATACCCCGAAGGGTTGGGCAGAGGTGAATAATGCACTCTCATTTCGCCGTTATGTTTAAGCCCCATATAATAGGGAGCGAGTCTATTGCCACCAACCGGGCGCAAATTCAGATTCCGGGCTGCTACTGAGAAATTCCACACGGAAAAACCCAATAACACTGCCCGACCTGGGGATCGAACCCAGGACCTCACGCTCAGCAGTTGCGATCACTACACCAACGAAGCAGTCAGTCAATGTAATAATTACATTATTAAACTTTAAAGAACTTGACAAAGACCAAAAGGATAATTTGACAACAAACGTACATTCAAACTTGAACACGCATCCCAGCATCAAAGTCACCACTAGCAGTTGAAACACTGACTTGTAGAAGGTCGCGTACAGTACTCTGAACACCATAGGAGTTCGTCCTGTGTCCGAGTAGAACAGACCGCCTGATAGGATCACCGCTACCCCAAGCGGGAATATCAGCCACATTACCCAGCGGTGTTTCTGTCAAGTAAAATTATAATGGTTATAATGACGTCTTAAGTCTTGTACGGACTAAAGCCTTGTACGGACTAAGCGTTCCCATGTACGCGTAGTCGGTTACGCGTACACAGGAACGCTTAGTAATAGCACAGTGTACCTACTTACTACATACAGTGGGTCAACGCCCATACATTTGACAGGTCCTATAATGAAATGTCAAAACTATGTAGGGGCGGAGGTTATGTCCCAAGTATGCAGTATGGCTACTCGGGACATAACCTCCGCTCCTTCACTCCGCAACCCCCCGCACGATTGCTCTGCGACAATGTTCTACGTTGACCGACTGTAAGGAGTAAGATATAGGTAGACTGTGGTAATAGTATGGAGGTGCCTGTCTTAAGCCTTGTACGAACTAAGCGTTCCTGCGTACGCGTAACCGACCACGCGTACATTGGAACGCATAGTCCGTACAAGGCTTTACAGTCCACTGCACCATGGCAAAGCATGTCACTGATTTTGATTTATGTATCATAAAAGACAAAATCAATGTCACAGATTTTGTCACAGGTGCTGTGCTAGGCCTGCCTTATTAAACACAAAAGTCGTATTTCGTGATGGTTATAACTTGTATAACTTAGATCCGTCAAGAAAACATTTCAAAAGACTTTAGGGATATTCATTATCTGAACCGAATTACAGTCACAGCTCTACGCGACTTAAAGACGAAGTTAACTTTAAAGCGATTCTAAAAAGTCCAAACTAAAAAAGCAGTTTTAGAAGAATCAAAAAACGCAAGGATTTTATCCATGACAATAGTTTCTCATCCCATTTAAAGCATTAATTACCCTGTACTTCTCCAAATCCTTGCCATCCTGCAAGTGGTAAGCGAGGAAGCCTCCAGCAAGGCCGATGATGTAGGTGGACATGTTGGTGTGGCCGCGGACGTATAGTAGACGGAAGTTAGCGTCTGTTGCGTAGAGATTGCGGTACAACCTATACGAGATAAAACGATTTGAAGGAGTTTGCTTGGTGGTCAGATTTGTGCGATGAAGTCTCCAAAAGACATCCCAGATGGAAAGTAATTTTAAAGGTAACCAACGGCAATTTTCAATAACGTATTATTGGCGGTTTTCCCTACTAGAGATAGAAATTTTACGTAAACTCCATAGAAGTAACAGTAGCTCCATAGAAGAAGTAGTAGTGGAACAATTATAGTTACATCTCAAACTGCCGATAGATAGGTTTTTGAAAACGGCCGTAAGAAAATAAGCAAATCACAATAAGAAAATAAGCAGCAATGATATTTCAGTGCGTCAATCTGGTTAAATGTTTCAAAGTTTAGACAGTACAGGCACGGGCCTCTTCTAAGAATAAGAATGGCTTAGGTGTTAGTCCTCGACGCTTGCCTGGTGTGGGTTGGCGGACTATACACGCCATCGAGAACTTTTTCAAGCCCTCTCAGGTGTGCAGGTTTTCTCACGATGTTTTCCTTCACCGTTAACGCAAGTAATAACCAAATTCTGATCAGCACCGTTTTGACAGCAGTTACAAATTGTTCGTAAATCTTCAACAACTTACTCTGGCGACTGTATAACCACTGCATCTAAGTCTTGGAAGTACGTGTGTCCTGCAACAATAGCCAGGGCTGATGCGAATAGGACTGACAGTAATATCACCCGGGTCTTGCATTTGCGAGCTACGACACATACTAGCAGACCCATGCAGAATAGCTGAGTGTCGGCTGCTAGGTACCTGGGGATGATAAAAGTTATGATGTGAAGAGATTTTCATTTTACCACCCGAATGCCGTGAGTCGGCACAGAATATTATTAATTGTGTCAAATGTTTTATACTTATTTATTATTTATTTATTTATTTTTTATTTATTTATTTAAAAGCAATTGCTTACTGTACTTACAGTTACCCAACACGTACAGTAAGCTAACATGTTATTTCTTATTAGGTATAATTTTAAACATGATTCTCCATCATCAAATCATCAAGAACTCGAAACAGTAAACAACAAACTGTTTAAGGTTGTTGTTGAAAATATCAACATCTGGCTGCTGAGCAATCAGGGCGTTGAGCATTGATACAGCACGACTTGTGGGAGCGTATTGAGCAGTACATGTACGTACCGGTGGTGCCGCCAATAGACGACGCTTGCGCAGCCGAGTGTATTGATCAGGTGCTGAGAGGGAACAACGAGCAAGGGTTGTAGGGTTGTTGACCCTGCTATTTAACACTAGGTAGTAATGGATCATCAAAGCACATTTACGTCTTAGTTCCAGTGTGTTCAAACCCACCATACCAGAAACGAACAGCGAAGGATACAAAAAAGGATAGTAGCCGAATAGTTTTTTATATAAAAAACGAGCAAATTTTCTTTGAACTTTCTCAATCATTGTCCGATACTTTACCTCGTGTGGATCCCAAATAACTGAGTTATACTCCAGGATACTGCGCACATAAGCAAAGTATAGGACCATGATTGCCCCCCTATCCTGCAAGCGTGCTGATTGCCTCATAATAAATCCCAGTGACTTATAGGCTCTAGTACAGATAATAGGTATGTGAGTGTTGAGAGTCATACTGGTGTCGAGAATGACCCCCAAATCCCGAATTTTTGTGACACGTTCAAGCGGAACATCAGAAACTTTGTATGTGTAAGCGTTGGGTGAACGAGATCGAGTGAACGTTATGGTTTTACATTTCGTATAGTTAAAGTCTAAAGAGTTGCACGCACTCCACGCTACAACATTATCAATGTCCCGCTGGAGCGCGTCGCTGTCTTTTATGGACCCGATGCCCAAGAATAGCTTCAAATCGTCTGCAAACATGAGACATTTGGCTGTCCTGACGACATCCGGCAAGTCGTTCACCATTATGAGAAACTGTGTCGGTCCCAATGTACTGCCTTGACTGACACCAGAACAAGTCTCATAAGGGTCTGACCGATAGCCGAGAAGTTGAACGTATTGTTTACGGTTTTTAAAGTAATTTGCAAACAATTTTAAAAGATTTGGCGTAAATCCTATGGCTGCAAACTTTTTCAAAAGCACGTCATTATGGACACGATCAAAGGCTTTTTTAAAGTCAAAGTATGCTGCATCTACTTACTTGCTTATTACTATCCATTTCAGTGACAGTATAATCCACAAAATTCACCAAGTTGGTAGTGGTTGACTTCCCAGCCCTGAAACCATGCTGGCAGTCACTTAGTAGTGGGTCAACCTGCCTAGTAATATGCCGATTCAAAATTGATTCAAACAACTTCCCGAATGCCGACAACACAGCAATGGGTCTGTAGTTAACAATTTGTGATTTGGAGCCATCCTTGGGTATAGGTGTGACACGTGACAGTTTCCATAAAGCTGGATATGTTGCAGTCTTTAAACTTAAATTGAAAATGTGTAAAAGGGGCTTTTCAAAGGCAGATATGCAGTCTTTTACGATAAAAGGTGGTATGCCGTCAGGCCCACCCGATGAATCAGCCTTCAGTCGCTTCACAGCAACCGTTATATCAGCCGAACTTATATGGTCAAGTGCAATCCGGGAAGAGCATAAGGAACTAGACGCTTCACTTTCAGCAACGTCAGTAGACAAATTGGGCTGTTGAGATAAGAAAACTGATTTAAAATAACTAGCAAACGCATTAGCAGCACTGCAACCAGTCACAAACTCACCCTCATACTCAAATTCAGTACAAGAGCTTCTGGAAGACCGCTGATCCTTTACAAACGTCCAAAAGTTCTTTGGATTCTTTTTTATATCCCTCTCTGTTCGCTTGATAAAATTACTATAAGCTAATTTAATAAGGTCTTTTGTATGTAGTCTATAATATTTAAACATTTCTAGGTTAAACTCTGCCTTAAATTTCCTAAACTTTTTTAAATGGTAATATTTTTGTTTGATGTTATGAATAATCTCACCCGTATACCACACCGGATATTCAAATTGCTTACAATTAATATTTTTAAGAGGTACAAGTGAGTTGATGCAACACTTATCAATACAGTCGTAAAACTTATTCAGCGCTTCGTCAACATTATCGGAACTAAATATATCACTCCAACTTAGAGAGGCAAACGATTCATAAAGTGAATGTAGATTTGCTTTCCTAAAATTCCATTGTGGTGGTAAACTGTTGTATGTGAGTGGTTCTGTGAGTTGCGATAATTGCGCGCGCGCAGTCGGCCTCGGGACGCTGAGCTGGACGCCAAGCGCTGGGTGGTGTGCGTCCGCCGGCACTAACGGTTCTACGTCCTCCGTCATCCGTATGTACTTAGCGCCCAGATTGCTCAGCACCAGATCCAGTATATTACCGTATGCATTTTTTGTCGTATTGAATTGTGTGAGTTTACAAAATGAAAGTAAGTAGACAAATTGCATATTTACGTTTTCACTACATGAGTTTAAATTGAAGTCACCCAGAATTATTACGTCTAATTTAGGATATTTAGATATAATATTTTCTATGACCAAAAATGTACTCAAATATTTTTCATCATTCGAGCTAGGTGGGATATATACAACACATATCAGTATTCTCTTATACTTTAGAGAAACAATTGCAGCCACAAGTTCTATTTCTTCGGTATACCCGTCAATCTCAATAATTTGTTGGACTTTGTATTGCGTGCGAATGGCTAGTAGTACTCCTCCCCACCCCGCATCATAAGCACGATCTTGACGTATTACCGTGTAGTCGTTAGTAAACAACTCGGCATCGTATATGCTACTTACGAGAAATGTTTCGGTCAAAGCGAATATGTCAGCTGATTCACTTAAAATTGCTAGTTTGCAGGAGTCTAATTTCGATCGAAGACCTCTGACATTCTGATAGAAGAATGAATAACATTTAGACTTTACTGGTTTGTGCGGCTTGCCGACGAAATCCATTACTCCAAGTCTTTATGCAGACATCTTCAGTCCAATACTCAGGTGATAAATATTTAGATGTATTCCTGGTAGGCACAGATAATTTAAATGAAGCATAGTCACCACGAGATTTTAAAACCTCGGCTGAGCAATTATCTTCCGGGCAAATTGTTTGAAGATGTTGGATGACTTGTTCAGATGTAGTCCCAACCTTTACATAATATAGGTGTAAGTATGTTTTTCGGTCCGCAGCTAGAAGATTAGTAGTAGTGGGTAAGGCCGTACCACGGGTCACATTTTCGAGTGATCGTCGATTACGACGATACTTAACTTCGACCCAGTCGGCCCCATTCGCTGTATTATCATTAACACTACTCCCCAGTACCTCACTTGATGCAACGACGTCAGTGTGCTGTGGGCTCGTCTGCGCGCTCAGAGTAGGGGTCGCGGTCGGCGACGACGTCACGGCGGTCTCAGTAGCAGGGCTCGGTTTCGGTGCTACCTTTTTTGCTCCTGCGGAGATAGCCGATGCCGCCCGAGCACGGGCCTCACGTATTGGTCGCGTACTCGTTAGCGATTCCGAATTACCTTCACCAACGTTAGAAATCGGTTTTGTTGTTGACGATTCACCGATTACAAGTTTATTAATTTGCTTATTTTGCTCGATAATAAGCTTTTCAAGCGACGACACTTTACTCAGTAGCAAGTTCACAGTTTTAGTTAAGTCACTAATAGCTTGTTGGGCACTTTTCGCGGACATTTCTAATATTTTAAAGGCAAAAAAGAGGAGCGTTACGAATAAGCTGTTTGCTCAACTACGTGTACGTGACGAAAAAAAGTATACATTATAGTTAGTTTAGCTTCCTTTTAGCTTTTGTAATTATGTGAGAATTTCGTAGACTTGCTAGATGACTAGCTATATAAATTACTATTATTCCTATTGTGCCTTTTTTTGGTTAATCTAATCCTTACACATGGTACACTATTCTAAATTACAGTAACCACTGTATTTAGATAAGATTTTTCAAAGAAGAGCCGGGCAAGGAACTCCGTGTTTACACACGGAGTTCCTTGCCCGCTCGTCTCCATTGGAAACAACAAATTGGAACCATGGTTTAAGAGTTTCTTTTTTATTTATTTTAATTTTATTATTGGCCATCTTAGAAACAAAAGTCGTGCTTATGCATGATCAATCAGTCTATTTAAGTGAAACGAAGTCCAGGAGAAATACATGAAAATATTGTCTTTTTTTATAGCAGCATTCTAACCAGTAGCTAAGCTACCAGTCTGTTGGGAATTAAGTCAAGAAATAATTTTCCCAGGCAACCCATAATGGAGAAAGACAAAGTATTACCAATGTGCTAAATGAATAGCATCATAAAGTTGACATGTTTCTAAAGGACCAAGATACAGTCATATTAAAAGTTCATCTCACCAAGTCTGCGGCATGCACCAGGAGTCATCATACACATAGTTATTGATGTACAACAGCTGCGCCCACCAGTACTTCCTGCAGGCGACAGCCTCGGTTGTAACCACCAGTTCCCATAGAGGACCCTTGAAGCCGTGCCGCATCCACGTCATTATCGAGAACATGATGAAAGCATATGTTGGTGTTAGTCTGAAATAGAAAGAAATGATGATGGTGATTTGTCAGCCTTCTGAAAATGTAAATTAGATATACCGAGTACATCCGTGGGGACAGATTAAGAATACAATTCCTCCAATAATTGGTTAGCCTTATTAGATGAGAATTAACACAGGAGGCGAAACGTGGTATACAGAATCCTGTAATAGGAGAACACTTCTGCCTACCCCTTCAGGGATTACAGTCTATGTATGATAGAGTATACAGGGTGGTAATTTGAAATGGGGCATGAAGGGCAGCTACCTTAACCATTGTAGCTACAGGAAAACGTTCTTAGAAGACTACCCCTAACTTTTGGGATAATTTCAATCGGCATTCACAGATTTTGAAAAAAAAGTACAGTCAGCGAGAAAAAGGGCTGTTTTCACAAAACTTTTTTATGATGCCAATCGATCCCATTTCCCATAAGGATCAAAAGACTCTTCCGGACCAACTGAGGTTTGAGTAATAGAAACGTCAGAAATAACAAAAAACTATTTGAGATGGGTTAGTTATAAGGGCAGCTACCTTAATCGTTGTCGCTACAAGAAAATGTTGGTAGGAGACTTGCAATCATTTTTGAAATTATTTCGAAATGAACAAAAAAAAGAGAAAAAAAAATTGGTACAGTCAGCAAAAAATGGTCGGTTCTAACAAAACTTTTTTTATGATGCCAATCGATCCTATTTCCCATAAGGATCAAAATACTCTTCTGGACCTAGTGAGGTTAGAGTACTAGAATCATCAGAAATCACGAAAAACAACATTTCGTTAAAAGTTACGTTCACGCAGAAAAAAAAGTTTTTTTTTATTTTCAAAATCTGTGAATGCAGTTCGAAATATTTTCAAAAATTATCGACAGTTTCTATAGAACATTTTCCTGTAGCTACAACGAATAAGGTAGCTGCCCTTATTACTACCCTATCTCAAATAAGTTTTTTGCGATTTCTGACTTTTCTAGTACTCCAACCTCAGTTGGTCTGGAAGACTCTTTTGATCCTTATGGGAAATGGGATCGATTGGCATCATAAAAAAGATTTGTGAAAACAGCCCTTTTTCTCGCTGACTGTACTTTTTTTTCAAAATCTGTGAATGCCGATTGTAATTATCTCAAAAGTTAGGGGTAGTCTTCTAAGCACGTTTTCCTGTAGTTACAATGGTTAAGGTAGTTGCCCTTCATGCCCCATCTCAAATTACCACCCTGTATATAAAAGGTTTGTCTGAAAGGGGGTACTAATCCAAAAGGGTGCCAAAGTATACATAATAATAAATGACTTTGGGTTTGATACGATTGTTGATATCACGGTCCCTCATGACGAGAACCTTGTGAAAGCTGAATAAGACAAACAAATAAAATATTTTGATTTAGCACAAGAGGTTGTCGGCATGTGGGATGTGGACTCAGCAGTCATTGTACCGATAGTCGTTACGGTGAATGGCCTAACAGCCAAGAGCCTCGATCAACACCTCGTGAGGCTCTCGTTGGGCGGCTGGATCAAGGGGTTGATACAGAAATCAGTACTTCTTGACACGGCACCCATAGTGAGAAGTCTCCTTTCTCTGGAGCCCTGACTGACGGCAGCTTGGACCCTTTTCCCGATGCCGGTGGGCTACTATTTTTTATATTTTTAAATATAAGTGTATTGTTTTTTTTTAAGATATGTATTTAAAAATATAATTTATGATAAGTATGTTTACAATGAATAAACTTTTGGTTTACCACTTTACCCAAAAGTAAATAGTTTAAGAGTAGCTGTCCAAAGATTTCATAAAAAACGCTAAAATCTATCTATCTTCAGTCATGATCGGCTTTGTTTACATTTTAGGTCATATTTGGGGTCACGGATTTGAAGCTCTATTTTCTGAATTCATAATAAAGCAGAGATGAAGAATTATTGAAAAAACTAAAATAAAAATCATTTTGCATGGAAATAAAAATTATTGAATTTTGAAATTTTAACACTTGCTTTAAAACCTTCATCAGTGATACTTTAAGTGGCCTGCGGGTTAGTACCCCCTTTCCGACTAACCTTGTATGTGATTTAGAAGAAGCTTTTGGAGTGGAAGGTGTCCTTGTATTGACTGATAACTTGCTGATTTTTGAGTGCTTTGTGGCCAATACTGATGTAGGTTTAACCGGTTGCGTACCGCCCGTCGTCCCAGGACGACACTTAATTGTCTTATCTATTGTGTCTATAATTACCGTGCTTGAGGTTGTAGGTTTAAACGTTCAGAAGTAATCAGTATTTCTCTGGGACCTTTAAATATAGGTAATCTTACTAAGAACACAGAACTTACCATATATTTAGTACTTAGTACCCGCTACGTTTGTTGTCACCAATCCTGGCTTCCACAAGCTCCTGGTCCTTCGTATGCTCAGTGATAAGTATTAAAATTACCTTAGCCATCTAAGTAGAATCCCTTTAGGCCACTGCACCCAAGTGACTTTGTGCTTCTCGGCGTAGATCTGGAAGTTGAATGCGAGGAGGAAGCTCGACATTACGAAGAAGGTATGTGTTACCAAGCTGCCGTTAAACAGGATTTGTTTAAAAGGATCTTCGTAAGACTGAAATATAATAAAAGAGGTATTTGAAGGACCAGGCCATCTATTAAGAGAAGAATACTCTTTCTAGAAGGAACAGATGATCTTAAGGCGCTTCCTCCATCGAAAGTGCCACTTCAGAAAAAAAGCATTACTTCTGTCAACACGCAACATATTGAAATTTCGTACGATTTTTAGTCAAGTGTTGTAGAAATTTTCGAACATCAAATATCAACACTACGAGCTTCTGGATTCGAAGTTTTAGCGAAAAGTACCAAAAACGGCCGTTTTTAGCATTAATTACTAAAACTTCTAACCTAGGATGTCAAGTGTTGTTTTTTACTGTTCGAAAATTTTTACAACACTGACTAAAATGTTGTACGGACGAAATTTCAATATGTTGTGTGTTGACAGAAGTAATGCTTTTTTTCTGAAGTGGCGCCATTTTCGGTGGGGGCAGCGCCTTAAGAACAAATTTTCGCGTAAGATTTAGATTCCAATGAGAGGTTTAAAATACAAATCATATAAAATTCAGAGAATTAACTAACTTCACTTGGTAACAACTTATCCCTAAAAGTCACAACTGTAACCAAGCACTTATCATCATTAAGCTATCAGTCGTGTATAAAAAACATAAAACGTCTATTTCCGCAAGAAGATGTAATTACAATGTAATTGTTTAATTATGTATAAAAAATAATAACATAGGAGCAGTGTCACGGTTCTAAAGTTCACTATTGTGCATATAATAATTACAGGTTAACAACCTAACTTTACCTATGCATAATAATTATGATCTATTTTCCTCATTTGATTTAGACTAAAAATTAGATTTAAGATTGTTTGTTTTGGAACTTTTTCGTCACTTCTTTTACAATTCTCTTACAAAGTGTATTTGAATATTATTTTTCTATTAGAAATCTGGACACTATTACAAAATTAATAAGCAACAGTGAAAAAAACAGTGAAATATTTAATAAAACGCCCAATAAAATAAAAAACAATGTTTAAAAAAAAGGATTTTAAATTGTTCACAAGACAGAGACAGCACAACTGCCAAATGACGTCATACCATTAAAACTTCACAGTGACTTGATATCAGAAAATGCCTTCTCAACAAATTCGAAAGCGTGTATGATCTCCTCTATTTTTAATATACTGTGTATATTATTACTTTCTATATAATAATACTATTTTTAATAGTAGTAAAATACCCTATTGAAAACGAGCAATATTCTTAAATATGAAACTACGTATAGCTATAAAATATGTAAAAGATATACAATAGTTAAGAAGTATGTAAAAGAAAGATAGATGAAAATCTTACCGTTTCAATATACAGTGGATTATCCACATAAGTGTAAGACATTATAAGTGAAGTGTGTGAAAAAAGTACACAAAACATTGTCATGGTCCTGAAAACAAATAACAGTAATTAAAGTTATGAGGTGATACAGACTAATTTTAAAGATTTTAAAATATTTGCAAATTGAAGAACCGGCAAACAAAACGATCTAACTATACTTGTGGCCAAAACAACTGTTTTTAGGGTTCCGTACCCAAAGGGTAAAAAGGGACAGAATAAAATAAATATTTAAGGGGGCTCCCATACAACATTCGTGATTTTTTTGCCGTTTTTATAGATAATGGTACGGAACCCTTCGTGCGCGAGTCCGACTCGCACTTCGCCGATTTTTTAAAACCGACCCACGTATCTAACTCTGTATTCGGTTTCAATAAAAACCGCCAAAAAGTGTATTATAATGAAGTCAGAAGTTCGTGATTTCGATAAAATCGGTACAATTCGTAAATGTCATCCAGTTTTATGCTTCTCTTGTTAATTTTGTGTCATTAAACCGTTTGGTTCGCCGGCTTATCATTTAAGATTTTCACTGGCTGAAAAACTTAATCGTAATCTTTTCTGTTTTGGAAATCAGAATTAGGACTTCAATTTCCAAAACAGCCTAGTCTTGCTCAACCTCATTGTGTCCTACAGTTACCTTAATCCATGAAATAGTTTCAGTCTTTCAAGTCGGGGCTCCTGCTCATTTTTGTTAGGCGCTATTAACCTAGCCCAATTTCTGCGTACAGAAAACGCCAATAAATATGGATTCCCTAAAAAACAATAATTGTGTTGAAAACCTTCTTCATCATATTTTTCAGATCTACCCTAGAATTACTTGTATGTGTATAACATTCCAATAATAGGCATGTTGACAGCATCAATAAATTGCAAATCTAATTAGTTCGCCAGTTAGAGTTTTGAAAAATAATGGACACGTATTTTTTCTTTTGTTACTTCTATGAATAATTGGAAAGATAAAACTCATCAAAACTCGAGGGCTTGTGACGTCAGAAGCAAGTAAAAATTGTACTTGCTTGTGACGTTTTGCCAATTTTAAAAGTTTCGTATCTTCGTCAATTTTGGTTTACGTAACAAAAGAAAAAATATGGGTCAAATATTTTTTGATAATCCAACTAACGGACTAATTAGATTTATTCAGTCAAATACCCTGTTATAGTATTAGAAATGAAATTTCTAAAAGACCAATTACCTGTTTTATCCTCCTTCTTGCACGATAGTACGTCGTACAAGCTTCCGACAACGTTCAACACTACTATAACTAAATAAACCACAGCCATAATTATATCACTAGTATCTATTATCACCCTGTCCCCTTCCTTGTTACAATACTGTATATTTGCTACTCTCCCTTCCAGTCCATACTGCGAAAATAAAGAATTATTGAGGCATCCCTCAAGGGTCTCTCTTAGGTCCTGTGTTTCGTTTGGGTTAGGAACTTTTGCGTAATCTTTACAAGTCCTTGTTACACATACTCCTCGGTGTATTTGTGTGTGGTTGAAGTGCTTCATTTTGTGGTCTGAATATTCCTGAAAGAAAAGAAGGTAACTTTTATCCTGAGATCCAAGATACAAATTATTTTATGGGACTGTTTTCTTATGCTTGGAGAGTATTAAATACCATAAGAAAGCTGTGGTAAAGTGCAAAAAAGGTTTAAGGGAGGAAGAACAATTACCTAATAGTACCTAGATTGTTGCATCGAGCGCAAAGTGAGTTATTAATGCACGAGTGTTATGTTGGTGCCGGAGCGCAAGCGAGGGCACTAAATTAACACGAGTGCATTAATTACTCACTTTGCGCTCGATGCATAATCTACTTTTCTTTCAACTACCAATCTACCTACCGTGATAAAATATCCATATAAAATTTTTTAAACTTTTTTTTATATCCCCTGTCTGGCGATTAAATATGCTACATATTTTATCGCCTGGGGATATAAATGGACGGGTAAGCTAATTTTACCTGTGATAGCTACAAACGTATGGGAGAGTCTACTATGCAAAGCCTAAGGTATTTGCTTCATTATTGGTAAAGACTAAAGATACAAGAGTCTGAATTTCATCCAATAACGCTCGGTAAATCATAGGAATCGGCTACTAGACATTGTTTAGAAAATGTACTAACGAGCTTTATAGAAACGCCAATTGTTTAAAAATCACGCATCTTTACTCCAATATTTTTCTATGTACATTTATTTCTACGTTATACAAATGAGATTAACATAATATGATTGTAATAACCATAAAATTATATTTAAATCATTTAACAAACAATCTTTTTTTATGATACAAGATAATAAAACGGTATCATTAGCAGATTGCACCTCAATTATTCTTTATTGTGGTGCAAGTCACCAGACCTCTACCCCAGTGGCATAAGTCTAGGCTACAGATTGTAAACTATTATAATCAACTCATTACAACGACACCATGATTGGTGTAATTAAAGTTGTTTGTAATGATCTTGCGTTTTGATAAATGGAATCTTATAATGGAACTTAGAAAGAAGGAATTATAATATGCAATCGTCACGCTCATTCATCATCATCATCTCCCTGCTACATCAAGTTGGGTCGGCACAACATGTATGATGACCAGAGATTGGAATAAGTAGAGTATAATTTACCTAAACTTCGAGGAAGAAAGTAACATAGAGTGCATAATACCTCCTCTAAAATCCCGGAATAATTCTAATGACGTTTTAATCCAGGGATTTAAAAATCACGAATTATTATTATTTGAAGCACAAGTTTTGAATAAACCATCCAACTTAATTTTATTTTACCTGCTTAAAACAAAACTCTTGAATTTGACACAATTTTAGTACGGAACCCTAAAAAATGAAGTCCAATAAATAATTCGTGATTTTTAAGTCCCGAGATTACGTCATTATAATTAATCCAGGATTTTAGAGGAGGTATAATCCACTCTATGTTACTTCCTTCCTCGAAGTTTAGGTAAATAAATATAATCTACCTATTCCGATCTCTGATGATGACTCTTCCGTTCTCCTCTATCAGTCGTCATCTCAGTACTCACTCCTTTCTTACCCATATCATCTTTCACACAATGCATTCATCTTCTCCTTGGCCTTCTTCTACTTGTATATCCATCCCCAGTCATATTTAACACACATCACGCTCATTCATCATCATCATCATCATACACCTGCCCTTATCCCACACTAGGTGGGATCGGCGGGTCTCCCTTATTTCTTAGAGAAAAAAATGATAAATTATCAATTCCCAAACAAGTTTCCGCATAATTTCATTTGCCAAATTACTACTTAGAAATGAACTCTTCACAAATAATTGTAACGCAAACCTAATGTTTGGCAAGTGAACGTTTACACAATAACATCTAATACTTTTACCAATTTTAATGTAGTAATATTTCAGTTGGTATAACATATTTTACGCAAAATAAAAAAAGCCAAATATTGAGTATCGCCTTAACTATTCCGGTAGTAGTTTCTGATTTTACATTCAAAAATATGTTTTTGGCACTCGCCGGCCGCTACCGCGGCATGCTCGCTTTGCCCGCTCGGCTCGTGCGTTGTGTAGTCACAGTTCTAACCTAACCTAGCTGTTTCGATTTAAAAAAGATGTAAACGTGTTACAATCATTTGACTAAATGTTTATTGTCTAAAGATTGTTTGCTGTAATAAATCATTTGATTAAAGACCAAATACCTTATTGATATTATCCTTGGTAATATTCTGCCGAGTAAAAATTTGAACAACTGAAAATATGCGTACCTACTAAATAAAATCATTCCAAATATTGCATTGGTATAAAAACAGGTTGCTAAAACTAAAATGCGTTTGGGTTATGAAATTTTGTCAAAATTATTTTGTCAAAATGGCAGGCTCCCGGGATCGGCATCGGCCTCTTCCGTTCTCCTCTATAAGCCGTCATCTCAGTACTCACTTCTTTCTTACCCATATCATCCTTCACACAATCCATCCATCTTTTCTTTGCCCTACCTCTACTTGTATATCCATCCACAGTCATATTTTACGTACGTCACGCTCATTATCGTGACAAACACCAAGTAAACTCAAGCTTATTAATCTGTTAAGTTAATTAATTATGACCTGTACAGAATAGTTAGCGGGTCAGGTTTTCCCATTCCCAATGATGGTGGAAATAACTTTAATTCACGACTTTTGCATATAAACGGCTTTAATTACTTACTAGAAATAATTATATACCACTAACTACTAACACACATCGTAAATGATGTTCTACGTCATTCTTATATATTTATTTAAACTTTCGCACTTTAAAATAAACCTTATTGATATCATTAATATTTTATTCTTGTTTTGTTTGTTGACCTTTAGACAAAATATGAAATTACCCTAAATCATTTCATAAAGTTCTAGGACATGGATCATCAAAATTTTCTTTACTATCGTTAACAGAAGACAGCCGAAAGCAATAGCCCTGTTGCCTTTGTCGGCTGAGTCCTATTTGTCAGATATAAAAAATAGAAGTACAAAAAAAACGGGCCAAGTGCATGTCGGGCCACGCGCAGTACCTAAGGGTTGGACCTCATCTGGCAGCACGGAATCGCCTTTTTCCGTCGCCCTTTCTCTTTCTGTCGCTTAGAACTGCCATTTGCTAGACCGAGACGGAAAGCATAATGCGATAGCACGCGGCGGAATCCTCGAGGCGATCGGCATCACGGACAAAATGCAATGGTCGGCAATGGCAGTTCTAAGCGACAGAAAGAGAAAAGGCGACGGAAAAAGGCGATTCCGTGCTGCCAGATGAGGTCCAACCCTAATAGGGTTCCGTAGTTGCACAATAATACAGATATGAAGAGAAATTTTTACTTTTAGTACATTTATAAGTTGGTCGACTATTACTCGTAAACTTGTAAAGCCTAATTAGCTGTGATGTTTTCCTTTTAACTTCGTTGTATATTACCGTGATTTTTTTCACATATCCAAAACTAACCGTTTAGTTGGCAGAACATTTGACTCTAACAAAAATTAGCACTTTAAAGCTTAATATTTCAGAAAGGGATCCCTTAATCGAAAAATTGTTTTGACAAACCCGCAATATTTTTGAAAGACCCATCCAGCAACAACCCACAACAGGCGGAAGACAAGAAAAAAAAACACTTCACATGTACAGAAGGTACCCTAAAAATATTTTTCTTGATTTTATTTTACCACTTTGTCGGCGTGATTAATATGTATATCTGTCGCAGTATGATAGATATAGCCGTCATATAGTTATATCCCTAGGGATATAATTATATACCTACCGTAACATAGTTATACGAAAGCGATTTATTTGCGATTACATTTATACATTACTATCTATAAATACTACTAATTCGGAGTACATTTTCATACTAAATCGATAAAAACAGAAATTTCGAAGTAAATAAATCGAATAAATAATATCTAAATTCAAATCATACACACCTGCGTATGTTTTGAGTTTCTATAGATATTTGAATTAGACAAGATGATCATGTAATGTGTCTATCTTGTGTGTTCGTACCTGTATCATCTTCATGAGCTCAGTATTATTCCCGGCGTGTAAGTTCACGTCGACTAGACAGTACGTGCCTCCCGACTCCGCCATACATGCGTCGAAGTCATCCAGGCCGTAAAGATCAGGCATTTTTTTGTATTCGCTCACTGAAATACACAAAATATATTGAGACAAGCAATGGAAAACAAGGTTATGTTGTTAAAACTTGGGCAGAGAAATTGCTTGGTTTTGAATAATGACGTTTTTTTTATATAATATAAGTTTGGCAAACTGACCGACTGCCCACCTGATGCAATGAAATTACTTATTCTGCAAATTAGATATTTAATTTGTGATTTATATGTAGGAAGACGCAGCGTCACCGCTTAGGCGTCGCAACTAGGCTTGTCAACCTTTATGTACGAATTTACCGGGACTTTGGCAATCAAAATGCGGGACGTGGCAAAAAAAAAGCGGGACCCAACTGTCAAAGTATAGATAGGGAGGCGAAAAATACAATAAGAAATTATTTTTTCGTTCGTTCGACGCGAGACTCGCGGTCACGATCACCACTCTTCTAGCTAAACAAAACGTGCGTTCACTAAATTCCGATTTCTACCCGAAGGTTTAACCGTAGGTATGATAAAACGGGACAATTGGCGTCCCGCACACGTCTTTCGCGGGACGCATCCTCTAAAGCTCTAGAAACGGGACGTCTCGACTTTCGCGGGACGGTTGGCAAGCCTAGTCGCAACGCACCGGCAACGCATCGTGTGGTTGTAGCTCTTAGTGGCCATGTGCAATAAAATCTTAGCAAACAAACAATTTTCTTCTTTATTTGAATTATTATTGGGCTGCTGCTACTGTGCGCAATTTATTGTTCAATAAAATGGCAATAAAACGACAAGTATAATAGCCGCAAGTTGTAAACGGTTACGCGGTTACTAACATATTTTTACCACGAAAATTAACGCATTCGTTTATTTTATTCAAAATGAAGGTTAAAAACGTACCTATAAAAGTTGTGAAAAGTATACGGTATCATATCGCCGGGTTAATTGAAAGACCAAATATCTGCCCAACTCGTGATTTCGAGTTATTGCGTTTTGAAAGTTTGTGTCCTAAAATTTTATATACTATCTTATCTAAGTCTGGGTCCTAAAGTTTCGTATACAATCTTATCTAAGATAGTATATGAAATTTTAGGGCACAAACTTTCAAAACGCCATAACTCGAAGTCATGATTTGGGCAGTTAGTTGGTTTTTGAATTAACGCGGAGATATTTATGACAGTAGGTATATTAAATTAAGGGCAAGGTACCAAAGTATTTTTTGAATGAAAAATCTAATACCATCTGTCATTTATATCAGTAGGCCCAAAGCACTTTGGTAAAAGAGACATTTGTCACGATATTCGTGACACATGCCTAACATGCGTAGCGCGACATAAATTTATCGTCGTATTATCTCGTGACCCGACGAGTTAATGTATGGCTTATCTGTTATAGTAAGTAATGCTAAAAATGTCAATTTTTGATACTAACTGCTAATACTTCGAATCCAGAAGCTCTAGTGTTTATACAAGATTATTATCTGTAAACGCGCTATATTTCTAGAGCAAAATTAAATGATTAAAAATATGCTTGATCATCTAAAAATGCATATCCAACACTATGGTTATCTAAATATATAAAAGCGAAAGGTCACTCACTCACTCATCACGAAATATCGAAAACCGTTAGACGTATGAAGATGAAATTTGGCAGGAAGATAGTTTATAGTTAGTAGACGTGCGCTAAGAAAGGATTTTTGGAAATTCTACCCCTAAGAGGGTGAAATAGGGGATGAAAGTTTGTATGGAAAATCGTCACTTAACGGGTTCAAAATTTCACGCAAGCGAAGCTGCGGGCATAAGCTAGTTGAACATAAAAACATTAGCGAGGGTTTGAGAAGAAATCCCGAAGTGCCCTCAATGCCGTTGAGAGAATTTTTGTTTCTTTCTTTCTTTTAAGAAAAACGTTGCCCCACACTAAGATTTCTCTTGTATCGTGGGTGCGTTTACAGACACAAATCTCACATAGGTACACAAAAACCCAGACCCGAAACAACCAACTGTAGGCCATACAAATTGTTGCCGCGCCGCCCCGAATTCTGCATATTTTGTTTGGTGGATTTTCACGCGTCTTATTATCGTCATTTGTGTGACGCGGGTCTCAAGGGGGTAATTTCTTTGATTACAAATTTTAAAATAAAACTGTAATTTTTTCGTATTGATTTTTTTTATTGATACGTGTTGTGACCTTAAACATGAAATACGTGCACCGAAATCACTCGCAAAAGTTCTGAGCGGACTGAGAGCCCTAATCTACTTCTGGAAGGAGGTGGGCTGGTTGGAATGATGGCAGCCATGGCCCACGTACAATGGTCATCTTAAAGGACTAAGTGCGGAAACCACATCACCTAACATAGAACATAGACCTTAAACATGGCACCGATACAGATCAACACCTTGTATTTTGTGTTCCAAAACTTCTACAACACTTGACTAAAATCATAATGTTGCGTGTTAACAGAAATAAGGTTTTTTTTAAATGACGCATCTTTTGCGGCTATACGCATCTTAACACGGGAATCTAACTCACGACCCTGAGCAAACGCACTCCGCCTCGTCATTCAGGTCATCATAAACATAATTACTTCACGGTTTGCTCTGTTTTCCTGTTCACTGCCACCATTTTTATTTTGAACTTGAACTACAGTTCATTGCCAAGCTATTTACACACTATTTTCTCACGTACCATGCGTTCGCGAAAAACTTCCTGAACTATTAATTGTTTTAAGTTGACATAAAAGGCAATTAGAACCTTTTTAGGTACACACGGCTACACATCAAGCTATACAAAACCAGTTTATCTTGGCTTCGCTTTGTCTAATCTTTTCGCACAAGTAACGGTCAGCTTATACTGGTTTTGCATAGCTTGAAGTGTAGCCGTGTGTACATGTGACTCTT
Organism: Amphipyra tragopoginis; assembly: GCA_905220435.1. NCBI lineage: Eukaryota > Metazoa > Arthropoda > Insecta > Lepidoptera > Noctuidae > Amphipyra > Amphipyra tragopoginis. Next base: position 25,105,568 of record HG992010.1, read on the forward strand.
TACTAAGTGTGAATATAAATCTGCTCAATTCAAGGCGCGACGTGCAGAAATAGTGTTGTAATTCGGGACGGATTATATAAAGTTGCTTGGAATGAATGCCAAAGTGCTACTTGGTTTACCTTAGTCATTGTATTTGATAATATTTGGCATGAAGATGCCGAGGAAAGATCACTCGTTTACCGACATCGAATTTGCCTTTATGTAGTAAAGTTTTCTGATTCGCACAATTCCCCAGCAGTGTAATGATATGTCTACACTGCGCTTTTATGTTCATCTTGCGCTTTCGTCTGACGCCGTTTGAAGCGCCATAGCGCATGCAATAGCGCATGCCCTAATACTAGTTCGAGTCTTAAGGCAATCAATATTGCATGCGCTTGACGCAAGAGGAATTGAAAGTTGAAAGCGCAGATGAACAGGAAAGTGCACGGGTGTAGACATACCATAAGGGTTTGTTATACACGTATCAGCACATTCGGTTTAGCAATTTCTATTGAATAACAAAACCTTTTCAATACAGGGTGTTAACGAATTCGTGTAATTCCTTCAAACCACGTGATCTACTGGTGACACAGATTAACCCAAAACGGGAATTCTTTAAAAACAAAAAAAAAAAAACATTTTAGAGCCTTGACTGACTGCAAAGAGCGATATCGCGTTAGTCGTGCCTGCCAGCCGTGTCGCCGTGCTTTCATTAATTTATGCGTGGCAACGAAATGTTCACAAAAATAAAACTTTTTTTTTTGCATTAGGTGGTTTAGATACGATCGGTAACAAAGCCGCATGAAAAAATAATAATTTTTATTTTTTTATTTTTAATCAAGCTAAATCCCGTTCGGGGCCTGTCTACATCAGTAGTAGATCATGTGGTTTTAAGGAATTACACGAATTCGTTAACACCCTGTAGAAATTGCCGAACCGCATGTTCCGACCATAGACCCTACGACTAAAGGTCACGGCACATTATACCGGCACCGCAACCGCACAGCTGCAGCACGGCGTCGCCGTCGCCTCGAATTTAGGCTACGGCTAGCCGCCAGCGCGCTAACTACGCGTCATCCGCGAGGTGCAAGCTCGAAGTCCGCATGCTGGCCGCGAGGTGCAAGCTTGCTGTCACGGCAAACCCTGCAGACAGAAATAGGAGCCCCGCATTGCGGGCCTCCGTCGACGCTCCTTTGGAAACCCAAACAACCTTACAAACATACAACAATAATGTCAGTGAAATTTGTTCGCTTAAGAATTATTATACTGATCGTTCTAAATAACTAGTACCTCAAATTCGTAATTTTAAGTCGCCGTTTTCAATATTTGTGTTCGCCCTCAGTCTTTCGCCCACTTAGTATTTCAGTAAGCCATAATCAGTATTTTTGACACCCTTACTTTGAGTTTATATTCGATCGTTTAAATACTACCCATAAATAAATGGATGTACTTGTGAATCGTGGTCGTGCGTTAATTTAATTACCATAGTATAATCAATTACTCTCAGTAAAGTCCTTAGATTAATGATTAGTGATTAATCTAAGGCAACGTCTTTTGTCATACTTCGGCGCCACCTGTCAGCATGCCTAATGTAATCTTAGATTCTCTTAGAGCTAAACTAATTTAAGCCACGTTTAACGATCAACTGAATTCTCTACCCTTTTTCTTCTTTAGTCGTGTCGGCACGAGCTATTCGAAAATAGGTCTTGTCGTGGTGAGAAGATTAGCCAGTCAGCAAGGTTGGTTGGAACGCCGGACGTACTCAAGGCCGGATTAACCCTATCAGGGCCCCTAGGCAATGTAATTCTCGGGGCCACTTTCCTTTTCTTACTTTTAAAAATATATTTTTTCTATTTAACTCATCAGCCGACCGCGCGCTGGCTGCGTTCCAAATTAACGCTTACCTTACCTATATCGTCAAATACAGGTATTTTTAGTTCTATATGTATGAAATATATCAAGAGGAAGTTTGAAATTGGCATCGATAACTGAAAAGTTGTGTGGAAATCGGTTGTCATGGTATGGGCACGTGTTACGGAGAAATGAGGAAAATGTAGTGAGGAGAGTTTTGAGTATGAATGTCGATGGCTATAAGAGTAGGGGAAGACCAAAGAAACGATGGATGGAATGTGTGAATGATGATATGGTTAGAAAGAGGGTGACTACCGAGATGACGACTAATGGAGAAGTACCTATGGAAGAAAAAGACATGTTGTGTCGACCCCAAATAAATTGGGATAAGGGCAGGAGAATGATGATGTATGAAATATATCATCAACTGACAACATGCGTCGAAAAAAAGGAATAATATTGAGGAAGTATAAAAATTTAAAAAAAAAAATTCGTTCACTAAAACGTTTTTTTTTTCTTGGTGCGTGCACAGGGACCCTTCCCTAGTCGATGCGGGGCCCCAAGTCAGTTGCCTAATCCACCTTATGGATAATCAGGCCCTGGATGTACTTAAGTATCGTCACTTGTGGAGGCTCTTTTAGGGCCGTGATCTCATTTGAAACATCTTCCAGCAACAACTACCATAAAATAGAAATAAATTCATTTTTTTAAATACGTCTCCTGTCTCTCAAATTGAGGAATCTCTCAAATGAAAGCTGTTTATTAATACAGGCCTTAGGCTGAGCATCCACCAGAGCTGTGCTAAGCTGCGTAGCGTGGAATGTGTTTTGTAAGCACCCATAGAATCACTTCATTTACCTAGCTTCGCTCTACGCAGCTCTAGTGGAAATAGGCTTAGAGGAGTGTTGCGAGGATAGTGTTACGAGGAATATATTACGAGGAATGTGTTGCTAGGAATGTGTGCGAGGATTTGAAAATATGCGCCTACCAGTCAGTCAATAGATGGTGTTTGGAAGAGGTAGATGATCATTTGTACACAATACACATTAACACATTCCTCGTACAGCTCTGGTGGAAAGGGTCACACCGTTTCACATCCTCGCTACACATTTTCGCACCGCACATTTTCCTCGCACAGCTCTGTCTGATGTCCAGCCTTACTGTACTCCTTCCTCTACGTTGGGAAAGCGGATTTGGACCGCATGAGGCCAGTTCCACTAACAAAACTGTTCAAAATCACAATCGCACCGCAGCTTATCCACGCTTATTTGATTTATTTATTTGACGTATTTTTTCTAATAATGATAAATCAAACGGCGGTGGTTGCGTAGCGGTTCGATTGCGATTTTAATCAATGATCTTAGCAGAACTGGTATTCAAGATCGAGTGTATAGTTTTATTCCTAGCTAGCAAAAAGCCATCCCCTGTGCTGGGGAGTTTGTGGCGCCGATTTTTCTCCGCAGCTTAAGCACTAGGAAGCAGTGTAGAGCGGACGCAGTCTTTGGAGGTTGTCTGTTTATAACATTTACTTTCAAACGGACATAAGTTTTGTCTATCTATTATTATCAGTGATCGGAAAAAGTTGAGCTAATTTACCTAAACTTCAAAGAACAGAGACAAAAACTGGAGACTTCCTTAGGACAACATTTTTTTCGTGAAAATTATTCCGGGTTTCGGGACATCACTAAAGTACATTTAATATTAATGCTAATAGTACAGAAAACAATTAAATTCGTTTCCTATTTTTGTTTCCCAAAATTGGCACAAAACCAGATGACACGTTTTTCATTGTTTTTAAAAAAGAGATTGTTTATTGTTTTCAAAAAAGGAGATTGTCTTTTATTTTTTGAAAACAAATGAAAAACAACCTCCTAGAAAATTCTCCCGAAAAAAAATGTTGTCGTAAGGAAGTCTCCAGTTTTTGTCTCTGTTCTTTGAAGTTTAGGTAAATTAGCTCACCCTTTTCCGATCACTGATTATTATCTATCGATACACCGTGGGCCCGAGGTACCCGAAAGATTTTAACCTTCGATTCCAATGCATAATTGGAGAAGAAAAGCTAGGATATAGTTTGTTGAATAAAGCTTAATTTTCTAAATATTCATTATTGCGGAAATATCTATGGTAACAAGTCCTAAGAACGCGGCGTTGCGACTTTTATCATACCATACCCCTCTCGCCGTATGTCTTATTTGTCGGGGAGGATTGTGAAGTGAGCAGTTTCTTATCTACTCACACGATAATTTATTAATGTTGCCAGGTCAACCTAAGGTATTGTTTATAAGGAAATAAGGAGTAAAGTTAATTGATTTAAGTATTAAGTACTTACCGAAAAAAAACAAAAAAACTACTGATTTGGACTTTCGTTGATATAACATTTGACTCATAATACTATCAGAAAGACGTGGTTAAAATCTTTCGGTGTATACAAAAAATTTTAATCTTTGTACAGTTGCTGTTAGCACTAGCCCGAAGGTTTCTGATTCAGAAAAAAAACTTACGCAGGTGGAGCAGCGAGGGTACAACTCGTTTTTAATAAGAAACAATTAATGAGTTTACTTTGCCCGTAAAGGTGAAGTATGAATTATAATGAACAAAATGATTGGCTGCGACAACCAATACGCTATTAACATCACCGGTTTGCCAAACATGGTGACTGGTAATGTTCCACAAACGACCAGGCAATGCACCTATATCCTGCAGTGATCCTAGCAGTCGAACGCTTGCTTTCGCTGCGTTGACGGGGTCTGCGTTCGACAATCTATCATATCGAAAGGGATAAACGCCATTTTTTGCGAAATGGACTCATAATACAGCGTGAAATTAAAACATTCGACAAACCGAAATGGGAGATTGTACTCATCACTATGAACAACTTTTACTATGGGACCAAACCTGAAATCGCGAAAAAAAACAGATGTTCCCTACATTTATGTTCGCATAACTCGTCAAAATGTAGGGAACAGCTGTTTTTTTTTCGCGATTTCATATTTGTTCTAATAGTAAAAGTTGTTCATAACATCATGGAGGAGCTCGTGGCTAAATAATTACAGCCGCATAGACCGATCTTCCGGGTTAGGCCACGCTTGCCGAGGTTGGTCTGTGGATGGGTGACCATTTACCATAGCGAGTTTCCTCCGTGCCTCGGAAAGCACGTAAAGCCGTTGGTCCCGGCTGTCATTTGTAGATCTTTGACAGTCGTTACTGTTGGTCAGAAGCCAGAAAGTCTGACAACCAGTCTTACCAAGAGTATCGTATTACCCAGTTACTGGGTTGTGGAGGTCTGATAGGCAGTCGCTCCATGTAAAATACTGATATTCAGCTGCATCCGGTTCGACTGGAAGCCGACCCCAACATAGTTGGGAAAAGGCTAGGCAGATGATGATGAGTAAAAGTTGTTCATAGTGATGAGTACAATCTCCCATTTCGGTTTGTCGAGTGTTTTCAATTTCACCCTATATATTTATATCGTTGGAAGCGTCTTTTTTTTCTGCGTCGATTGGTCTGTCTCATGACTCGTCTTAAACGAACTTTAAACCACTCTTCTGTAAAGTTTTGTAAACTGGCGGCTATCCCTTTTAGGCTGTTAGGCCACAGAATAAATAGTGCATCGATATAGATACCTCAAAGCACGCTGGGGATTGAAGCGTATTCTAAGATTCCATAAAACCGATCACGCTTAGTGGTAAGATTTACACGGTCCGTCTGGCTAGCTACCACCTAAACTTCAAACCGTTCCGTGTCGTGTGTATGTGAGAGCCAGAGGGGTTTAGGGGAGTCCCACTATATCTTTGTTACTTGGATTCGTGTGCTCCATCTTAGACCCAATTCAGAGAAAAATAAAGTTCCGGCCTAATCGGCTGTCCCATTTCAAAACCTAGTAAGGGCTTAAAACGAAATTTTACAGGAGAGCGCATAAACGTTAAATCGGTCAGCCTTTGAAAAGTATTTATGTTAGGTAAAACCATGTGATTATAAAGTGACTTACTAGGTTTTAAAATGATCGAGTCATTGAGTGGCACTTACTAGGTATCGATGCTTAAATAATATCTGCTTATTATGTGAGTTTTCAACGCCTTTGTTTTTGTATTTGGTAGAGACTTTCTAGGTTAGCAAGATTATGCAATAAAACGATTTTTGTAAAAGTGTCCCTTATTAGGTTTTGAAATAAGGCAACCGTAATATCTACGTATAGTAGAGAAAACAGAAAAGCGTGACTCAACTCTAGTGCCTTGTTCAGAAGTTAGAAATTCCTAAAACTGAAAAACGAACTTGGAAATTTCGGATCGAACTGAAACAACGACGATCATCGAACTTATAAATATACGACCAAATTATTATCAAACAACGAACTACTAGATGACAATTAACATTTTTTTGAGTCTACTCGAACTCGTGAACGGAGGACAAAATGTCAAATCGCGACAATCGAATTGATCGTCGGATCCGAAACACTTTTGTGGTTGGAAAACGTCTTATTCGTCAGCCGAAACTTCGTAGTAGGCCCCCTTTTTTAGGGTTCCGTACCCAAAGGGTAAAACGGGACCCTATTACTAAGACTCCGCTGTCCGTCCGTCCGTCCGTCTGTCATTAGGCTGTAGGTATCTCATGAACCGTGATGGTTGGACAGTTGAAATTTTCACAGATGATGTATTTCTGTTGCCGCGATAACAAGAAATACTAAAAAACAGAATAAAATAAATATTTAAGGGGGCGCCCATACAACAAACGTGACTTTTTTGCTGTTTTATAGATAATGGTACGGCAACCTTCGTGCGCAAGTCCGACTCGCACTTGGCCGGTTTTTTTTTATTGGTTCATTTCATCAAATGACTTTCCTCTTTGGGAGGAGCGGAAGGGAGTGTCGGACTCTTACTGACTAAAACCCATCCGTGTTCTTCCTAATGCCCTTTGCGTTCCAGGGCCGCGGTAACTCTTTCGAACAAATTCCGCAACCCTGGCAGGCGACTAGGTCCTCTGGGACTTAAAACCTAAGAATTAATATGCTTACGAAAATGATGAAAAATCAATATCGATTTGGCACACGAGGTTGTCGACATGTGGGATGTTGACTCAACAGTCGTTGTGCCGATAGTCTGTTGTTACAATTCAATTCAAATTATTTATTGCAATCCATAATGTACATATACAGGTGGTAAAATATATTTAAAAAGAAACAATTATCCACCCTGTCGGGCACAGCAAAATTATAAGATAGGGTGGCGAGAGAAAGAGCGATTTTATCCAATTTTTCCATAACACTAAAACAATTACATTAGGTAGATTGTTCTTTTATTGTAATTTTATCTTTAGTTTATAGAATAAGAACTAGAAGAGTGCATTTTAAGATGGGACTGAGGTAAATTTAATCTGTTCTTATGACGTAACGAATGGATTGTTTGTATATCTCCTCGTGTTTTGTATGTATCAGGATATTTTCGAACCAATTTACACAATTCCGAAATATAAATACTAATCAAGGTGAGGATTTTGTGTTCTTTAAATTATGGTTTGCAATTCTCTGTTTGTTGTATGTTCGTTATTATTCTTATACAGGCAATGGCTTAATAGCCAAGAGCCTCGACCAACGTCTGTTGAGGCTCTCGTTAGGCGGCTGGATCAAGGGTTTGATTCAGAAAGCGGTACTTTTGGACATGGCGTGTATTGTTAGGAAGTTTCTCTCTCCAGAGCCTTGACCACCGGTAGCTTGAACCCTGGGGGTCTACTTCCTAAACACGAAGTCCGTGTTTTCGGCCTTAGTTACGAGCGTTTCCTACTCCCTATCACCTACGGACATACGATTATTTCGAGGCCCGAACTAAGAATGAATGACAACACATTTGACATAGATTTGACAGCTGTCCCTACTACCGATGTCTTTTTGCCCGTCCGAAAAGTTGAACTTGACACTTGTTTTGTTCACTCCTACGTTTCGGGATACTTTCGGACGGGCGACTAACTTCGTTGACGGACTTAGAGAGTAGTCCCTGTTGAGGCTCTCGTTAGGCGGCTGGATAAAGTGTTTGATACTTGTACTATTTATTCTGTGGTTTGATTCCAAAGCGGTACTACTGAACACGGCGCGTATTGTTAGGAAGTTCCTCTCTCCGGACCTAGCTTATACCCTGTTTCGGATGCCGGTGGGCTATAATTTTTTTATATTATTAAATGTGTATTATTTTTATATTTTATGACATTTGTATTCAAAAATATAATATATAATTTAATATACAGGGTGTAAACGAATTCATGTAATTCCTTAAAACCACATGATCTTACTACTGGTGTAGATTCACCCCGCATGGGATTTAGTTTGATTAAAAATACAAAATTTAAATTCTTTTTTTTTTCTTGCATCACGGGTCGTATCTAAACCACCTAAAAAGGATTCAACAAAAATAATGCAAAAAAGTTTTTTTGCAAAAGAAAAAGTTTAATTTAAGGCGCTTCCCCCACCGAAAGTGCTGCTTCTAACGAAACTAAGAGCTTCTGGATTCGAAGTTTTAGCGATAAATACCAAAAACGGACGTTTTTACCATTAATTACTAAAACTTCTAACCTAGGATGGAGAGGAGTGTTGTTTTTTGGTGTGCGAAAATTTCTACAACACTTGACTAAAATGTTGTACGTACGAAATTTCAATATGTTGTGTGTTGACAGAAATAATGCTTTTATTCTGAAGTGGCGCCACTCTCGGTGGGGGAAGCGCCTTAACTCGGGACGCTAAAATTACTCAGATACAGAATACCACGATTCGTTTTATGAAAACTTTTTTTTGTTGATTCACCAGTAGATCACAAGGTTTTCAACGAATTCGTTTACAGCCTTAGTATCCTAATGAATAAAAGAAATTATGCATATAACTTACCATTCAATTTATAGATAACAGCCGTAGATCTTCCGAAGAATGCAAACAACACCACCAATATTAGAAACATTTTGTAAAAAAACTTTTGCTCGCACCCAAAATAAAATTAACTCTGTCAAGTGTTTGTAAAGTTTGCCTGTGTCTGTTTTTAAACAATACCAAGTTAAAGTTACATTTATAAAAATAACTATAAAAAAAAACAATAAATTATTAAATTCACTAATTAACTTAATTTTGAATCAAAAAATTACACCGCATCCCGCCACAACTACCGAAAAAATTCGAAGAAATGCAATAAAAAAACATAATAACGAAAAAAAAAACATAAAAACTTTTTTTTGCGTGCCTCCTTTCACATTAATCTACATTACTTTTTTTACGGAGGCTTTGGTACGGACTGCGTAATATATCTGTGGTTACGTGTAACTACCGCGAGTGTGTGGGTACTAGTGTGTCGGTCATTTGAGCCGTATGATATCCTTGTTTGATCTACATAACAATATCCGACCTAGGCGGCAGTGACGTCTTATTAATGTAATATTGTATGTACGTATGTTTGTTTATTGACTTTGGTCCTTTTAAGATGAGAGTCCGGCCGGTTTTAAACCCAAAGAAAATACAATACAATAATCGTTTATTTTCTCCACAGACATAATTAAATTAAAAGTACAAGGGTTATTATACAGGGTGTGTCGTAAATAGTGGTCCAACGTTAAGGGGTCGACACACGCTATATTCAGCTATCACATACCACAATTAGATTTTTTTTTACCATGTCTCATGTATTTTTTTTTTTACTTTTTTCGAAAAATTTATACAGTATGTGTCGTAAATAATGGTCCAACGTTAAGGGGTCGATACACGCTAAATTCAGCTATCACATACCACAATTAGATTTTTTTTACCATGTCTCATGTAATTTTTTTTTTACTTTTTTAGAAAAATTTAAAATTTCTTGCACATGTATTCAGCAGTTATAAACAAAAAACAAAATAGGATAATAATGTATTAGGTTGAAATTACAGCTAAATAGTAAAACGAGAGATAGATAGATAGAGAATAAAAGGAGGAGTTAATTTAAAAAAAAATGAGACCTATGGTAAAAAATGGTTCAAATTCTGTTAAGTGATAGCTGAATACACGATGTGTCGACCCATTAACGTTGGACCACAATTTATTGATTGATTTGGACGGACCGTCTCGAGCTAACTGACAAAGTCGACCCATGCCTACCTATTACTAAATAAACTAATGATAATTTCACTAAGTTATTAAGTCGTTTCGCGATCATTTCAGTATCTACTCATAATTGAAGTGACCGGATCTTATACTCAAACAAAAATCATTGATGATTTTGTGATTGTTCTCGTCACCGATATGTTTTTGTCATTCAGTCATTGATACAGAAAAATAATCACTCAGCCCATCTCTAGAGTGTGGAAGTGTATGGGTGGGTGTGTGGGTGTCTGTGTGCGTGTTTGGTGTGAATAACTAAGGGATCAGAAGATTGGTAACTAAGAGAATAAAAGTGCTTTAGTTAAAGATTAACACATTCTACTTATACTGTGGTTTGTAATAACTTTTCTTTAGCGTCATAGTCTAACGTTCTTAGCCAGCAGTTGACCTTCTGTTTGCATTGAAATTTTATTAGCGAGTAGATTTCTAATATTTTGTTTGCTTTGTTGTAGAGGTATCCTCCTAAAAACTGGTAAAATCTGTGACAAAACTTTGTGTTAAATGTTTGGGACGGGCATAAAGCATGTTTGCGTCCTTTGGTTATAAAATTATCAGGATTATATGGTAGATGCATGTGCATACGGATAATAAGTGTTTTGGATAAATAATTGCCGAACTGTTAATAGATACTTCACACTGTTGGTACAGATCCTTAGTTGGGTAGCGAAAGGGAAGGTGACGGCTAACTTTCAGAATAGCTCTCTGGGCTCTTTCCAACTTTAACAGAAGCGTTTTAGCAGCACGTCGTGCAGTACGTTATAAACTTATAATCGATTGCATAAGTGCAAAGTATACCATGTTGATAACACTGGCTTCTGCAATATGTCGTGTTTTTGAAAATTAATATAATTTAGCGGACTCTTGATGTGAGTGCATTAATCGTCACCTCCGCGCTAACTGTAGTAACTAGCAATTGCTAATTTTTCAGAGAAATTCTCACAGAGTGACGTAGATACGTGGTTATTTATTTATTTAATAAATAAATAGATACTTTAAGGCAACTACTAACCAAGCCAAGAGTAAGCCAAGAGCAATATAAAAAAAGTTATTAATTCATTAACAAAGCCACAGCTAACGCAACTACTGAAAAATTAATCAATTGCTAGATACGACAGTTAGCGCGGAGGGGGACGTAATGTGTTATTGAAAAAGTTTGATATCGATTTGAAAAGAAAGATCTTGAATGCCTTGAACCTAGTCGATGGGAAAAAAAATAAGTGTGGAATGTTGACTGCGATCAACGATCGAAAACCAGCGGAAACGAAAGGCGACTATAAAGTGGAGGTACCAGTTGGTCCTTTTGGTCCTTTGGAAATTTGGTCCTTAAAGTAGCATGCTCGTTTCCTATATCGGCATAATTTTTAAGGCCCTGCGGCGGATTTTTCTAAATCTTGACTGGTTTTAAGTAACGTTTTAGCAATTTGATACAAAAACTCAAATTGAAGCAGAGTAAGAAGGTTTAAAATAGTTTAGCAGTAATAAGTAGATATAAATATGGCAGTTTATAGGTACACTGGAGTTTGCCCTCAACCATAATATCAACTCTCTCGATAGAGTGATGAAATGAGTTTTCTAATTGCAAACCTTTAAATGATAACTCAAAGGTTTGCTGGTAAAAAACTCATTTTTGAGTTAAGCTCGCCTTTGTACATCACTTCACTAAATTGTATTTTTTTTCTTGTTTAAAATAAAGAATAAAAATAGGTTGTAAAATACAAATGTTTTCCTTATATTTGCAGGCGGAACCTCGTTCCAGCTTTAGTATGCCTCGCAAATAATATCTAATATAGTGTACGAGTACACACGGCTACACATCAAGCCATATGGTGCCAGTTTAGGTATACAGGGTGGAAAAAATCAATGGGCCCTGAAGGGAAACCACCTTAAATCCTTAAGATAGATTATTTTTCTTAAAGGAAACATTCCTTTATTTTTAAAAAGAAACAAAACTGCATTCACAGACTTCTCGATAAGCTTACCTTAACCGGGAATCGAACCAGCTAAAAATAAAAAAAAAACCCTCGCTATTTTATTCTACTAATCGATAGAATTATTGTCAAACGGAACGTTCTATTTTTAAACTTTTCGTCAGAACGCCCCGTCTAAGAAAGAATATGTGCATAGAATTATTATTACCAATTAAATGATTTTCTTATCTAAGTCTTCAACGAGGTACTTGTAATAAAAAAAAATCAAATACACTTAGAGATGAATTAGCAAGCTTGTACTTCATAGAATGTCTTTGGATGTCAGAGTTTAAAAAAAATTATAACGTGTCTTTTGCTTGTTAAAAGTGAACAGTTCTAGTCTAGGTAATGTTGATTAAAGCCCTTGTGTACTACCTAAATATTAGATTTCATGGAAATTTTGTACGACAGACGAGTGTAAGACCTAATGTTTATTGGAGGAATTTTATCTCTAACATTGACTGTATCGACTAGTGAAATAAAATAGCGAGTGTTTATTTTTTAATTTTTTTAACTGGTTCGATTCCCGGTTTAGGTAAGCATGTCGAGAAATCTGTGAATGCAGTTTTGTTTCTTTTTAAAATTAAAGGAATGTTTCCTTTAAGAAAAATAATCTATCTTAAGGATTTAAAGTGGTTTCCCTTCAGGGCCCATTGATTTTTTCCACCCTGTATATGGTTTCAGTTTACACTGACCTCTCATTGTAAGGAAATCCTATACAATGCGAGATCAGCTTATACTGGAAATGTGTAGCTTGATCTGTAGCCGTGCGTACCATGTACTGTGCAAGGAAATAATAAAAAAAATGCTGTTTGATGCCTTCCTTTGTTTATGATTCCAGTTTTACATACACATAGTCCATTTAAAGTTGACGGTCAACTAAATTTATCTCAAATGAACTACAATCCACATTTCTCGCAGAACTTGATGGCCGATGGGGCCGAAAGGTTCTGGAGTGGCGACCGCGTACCGGAAGACGCAGCGTGGGCAGGCGACCACAAGGTGGACTGATGATCTGGTGAAGGGTGTGGGAATCCGCTGGATGCGAGAAGCACAGGACCGGTCGATGTGGCGATGCTTGGAGGGGACCTATGACCAGCAGTGGACGTCTTTCGGCTGAGTGATGATGATGAACTACAATGGAACAACAAGCTACAAGCGAACACGTCATGGAAATAATTTTCGGCCGGATTGCACAACGACTCGCTAATCATATAAAATAACATTGTATTTGATGAAGACAGTGTGCTAATTCACGTAATTTCATGACGCGCCGATCAAGTTGCAGTGCTGCCGTACGTTGACTAAAAGGCAGTTAAGCCACAGTTGGTCGAATTTGAGGTTTTGATGCCATTTTATAGATTTGTAAATTCTCTATCGTCCTGTCTTGGAATTGTTTTGTTGCGAAGTTACACATAACACAAAGCGGCTAAGGTATGGTTAGCGACTTTTTAGTATCGTATTACTCATTTAACATAATTACAAAATGCTTAACTAAAAAGTAAAAAAGAATTTTGTGAAAAAACTGAAAGGGATAGATAACTGAAATATACTGAAAATTATAGAGCAACTAGCTGACCCGGCAAACGTTGTTCTGCCATATAACATTTTTTTATTTTTTTTGCAACATTTAGGGGGATGAAAAATAGATGTTGGCCGATTCTCATAGATACCGGATAAGCACAAAAAATTTCATCAAAATCGGTCAAGCCGTTTCGGAGGAGTATGGCAACGAAAACTGTGACACGAGAATTTTATATATTAGATTAATACTGTACCTACCTATTTCAATTAACAATTTTGTAATAATAACTTCCCTTTCATAGACACAACGATTCCCACCTTTTTCGCTTATAACTCAAAAGCTTTTGGGCTTAGCTGCCTTCTAGATAAAGTAAGGCAGAGTGACGCTCCAGTCAAGTTCACACGAACGTATCTGACAGCGATCGCCTATTAAGAGATAAAGATAAAGAATCATTTATTTGGACACAGCACAAAGAGACACAACAGGTAAAAAAGTGATACAAATAAAAAAGTCTTGGGTATGTGTCTCACGGCTGGACCAAAAAGGTGTCCAGATCAGCTTAATGTCAAGCACTTAAGTACTTGACGCTGGTTTTCGTCTGGAACCTTTGTGCTCCACGGATGTCAGTCAGCGGTCATGCCCGTTCACTTAAACTAACATGTGTGTGTGTATATGTGTAGTGTACGTAAAGAAGGAAAATAAATAGATACGCAATAAATAAGGAACAAACTAAAAGTGTATGGAATATAATTATAATATTTAATATGGCGTGTACACCGTTCGGCATTTCATACAAATTTTCAAGTCCTTATTTTTCGATATGACAGAACCGATTTTAATGAAACTTCATACCCATCAGCAGGATACATAGGACTAAAAATTTAGTAGAAAACATTTGCGAAAAATAATGTTACAGTTAAATTAGACCGATTTTAAATTTTCCATACCAACAGAAATTTCCAATTATCTTTTTTTAAGTAAGACATTTCGAAAATATTTTCTACTAACTTTTTAGACCTGAATATCCTGCTTAGGTGTGTGAAGTTTTATCAAAATCGGTTCAGTCCTTACGAAAAACAAAGACTTGAAAATTTGTATGAAATGCCGTACGGCGTACACGCTCTTAAGAGGACACGAAAAGCGTTGTTTTGATTGAAACTTTCTTTAGTTAGGTGAATTAGCGTAGGCTTGAGCTATTCTCGTATAGTAGTTCGTGCCGAAAATGTCTGGTATTTGTATACAGATGACATCAAACTATCTACCAAAAGCTGTGGAGAAGATAAAACTGGGTACTTTGTTTTTATTACTGGAGAATATCGCCTTAACATGACCAAAAGATTATTTCGTTTAAAGCTCTATAAAAAAGAGAACAATTTCAAATCTCAAGTAGGTACATTTTCTGTTTGTGAAATGCCTGACGTTGTTATTTGAGCAAAAGTTATAACACGTGTATATTATTACTCCTACATATCTTTCCTCACACCGATAATTCAGCCATCATCAAGCTGTCTCCCCCCCCCCCCAAGCCCCCGCCAGCAACGCCCTAAGCCGAGGTCCCAGTCCCACTAGGGGTCGCCCTTAGTGCTGTTGTTGCAGGTAGTTATGATGTTAGTGGAGTATAAGTAGTTAGCTTAGGTTAAGTATTTTCAGCCGGGGGTTGCGGAAATATCGTAAGTTCCCGCGACCTCCGGCGCAGGTGTGAGATGGAACACCGGGGTAGTTTTAGTCAGCAAGAGTCTGACAGACCCCTCCGCCCAACCCAGGGCGGAGGACATCCATGAGGAATAAAACCACAAAAAAATAAAATGTTATGTATTTTACCTTCCCACCATTGGCTGTAGACCCGACCCCAGAAGACCCCAGGTCTCGCCAATAACTGCCCGGTTACGTAGAAGGTATCCCCAAGGATCATCTACAGAAGTGCAAAAGAAAAAAAACTCTTTCTTGTTTTATCTGCGAGTATGATATCAATACAAGCCTAGTTTTAGTATCCACTAAACCTGAAACTAGTTTGTTCAGAATCACTATCAGAATCGATTGGCATAGTTTTTATTCCTTTAATTTTTTTCATAAATTTCTAGTTTGATTCAATAGGTTTTACGTAACAGTGGACGGGAATAGACACCTTGAGGCTTGAGATGGTCGGCTCGGTCAGCTTTCGTGTATTAGACAACCCCTGCATAGCACATCTCACAAACACACTCTACTGGGGAACATAACGCAGCATAAACTAAGATGTAACTTAGAGATTTATTAAAAAAAAACACATATTCCGGCAGTTCTGATGAAAATCGTTTTGGGGTGTCTCGGTTTTTGTATATATAATAAAAATAGCGTTGTATAAGGAACTCTTGTGCAAAATGTCGTGCTTCTAGACCCACCTGTTTCTTCATACGACAATATGTGGTGACTACTGGAGCGCCATACACGGGGTCACTTTGAATTAACTGGTGAAACTTCACAGAGTTACTTGGTATTATTAATAGAACACATTCAGGGGGATCCGTGTCTTATGTCGCGTTATGTTCCCTTGTAAAGTGTGAAATGCCTGAGATGTGCTATGCAGGGGTTGTCTAATACACGGAAACTGACCGAGCGGACCGTCTATTCCCGTCAACTGTTATGGGTAGAAACCTACTGAAATATAATTGAAATATAAGAAAAAAAAATTGGTGTAAAAATATGTCAATCGATTCTCCTAGTGATTCTGAACAAACTAGTTTCAGGTTTATGTTATATACTAAAACTAAGCTTGTATAACGAAGGTGAGTACTAAGAAAGGATTTTTCAAAATTCACCCCATAATGGGGTTAAATAAGGGATGAAAAGTATCGGCGAGAGATGTCGTGCGGTGTTCCGCAGGAATCGGTCCTCGGCCCACTCTACAATACCTTCTACTTGTATTAGGATAGAGCATTGAGCCTTGAAGATGTCATTATAGTCAACTGTATAGTTATAAAAATGTCATTGTAGGTGGCCTTGATGATTCATAATTACTTTGGTTCCATATTTAATTGGACCGCACACCAATCAACAGAGCCGTTATGGATAGCAAAAAAAAAACAAAGGAAAGCCGGAGTGGTGATGACATGGTATTGAATATTAATATTACTGTCAAAATATACGTCAATCTAGATTTTCTTGATTAAGATCGGTGATTGGTTTCGGCCGTAGGTGAAGTTATGTGACAGCAATGATAAGAATAAATAAAAGTTAAAAACAAGACCGAACCAAAAAATACTCAATAAATGGAAAGTGACACATCTCACACATCCAAATGGCACGAGTGCGAGCGATTTTAGTTTTTGCTGACAATTTTTTTATGTATTATTGTAATACAATAATTACATACGATTATTAGTAACCAATTCAATAGAGCGTAATAAAACCTATACAGGTTGAAATTGTAAACACTTGACAAACTGAAATGGGAGATTGTACTCATCACTATGAACAACTTTTACTATGGGACTAAACCGGAAATCGCGAAAAAAACGCGAAAAAGATGTTCCCTACGTTTATGTTCGCATAACTCGTCAAAATGTATGGAACAGCAGATTTTTTTTCGCGATTTTCTGTTTGGTCCCATAGTAAAAGTTGTTCACAGTGATGAGTACAATCTCCCATTTCGGTTTGTCGAGTGTTTACAATTTCACCCTGTAGGTATCACAGAATAGATAATAGTACACTTAGTACAGGTACCTGTATATTGAAAAAAGTTATTTTTAAATTGCATGAAATTAGTTTGAGAAAATTTAAGTAATATGTTAAAAACGATACTTGCATTACATTTTTTTAGAACAACATTTATTGATTTAAATAAAAACTAATCAACGTATATGTTGTTAAAAATATATAAAAATTATGTTGTTACTTCATTCTTTGTCTTTCACTAGACAAAGAATGAAGTAACAACATACATTTTTTTTTAGAATGTTCATTCTCATTAATACGGAGAGAAAACTTTTCAAACAAACTTTTTGCGTCGGTTTTGTCCTTAAAAAACTAATTAATTAACTCTTCACCCATCTTTTTCACATCATTCTGCGATTGCCAAGAGTGGTAAGTATGGCATTGCACGCCAAAATCATTGTATGCAGAATCAGAAGCCCAACTCTCGTAATTCATTTGATGTAAGACTGAAGGTTGACCGAACTGAGATTAAATTATGAATTGAATAAAAATGGTATTCTGGCGCACTTAAAGTTCGGTGTGGTTTCAGTATCATCTCAGTCTATCTCGATATAATTTCAGTCAACTTAAGTCAATTCAGTCAACATAAAATCGATTACCGATAGCATACAGATATCAAATAGACTAAAATTAAATGTAGAAATAAATGAGAATTCCAACTTGTCAAAATGGCTCAGATAAATGTAACCAGAATACCTGGATTCAGTCAACTTTCAATCTCATTTCAATGTAATCTCACGTTTGATGTTGTTTGTTAATGAACAAGAATACCATTTGTCATATTTATGAGATTGAGACTAGACTAGATGGAAACGATATTTTGTTCATTTTTAATTACGAGAGTTGGCCTTCAGGTTCAATATTAATTAAAATAAAACAAGAGTTCTGTATATAATAAACATTTATATATTTCTTATTCTTATAAATGACTAAAAATACAATTTATAAATTAATGGAGGTAATTGTCCAACAATTGAATGTATAATTAAGGCATGTATTCATTTGGTCTGAGTTTGTTGGCTGTGTTCAATGTTCTGTTAAAGCCGTGTACGCACGAGCGAACACGAACATCGCGAACATTAGTAATTCGTGTTCGATGTTCATGTTCGTTCGTGCGTACCCGGCTTTACGGTTACATGCGAACAATGTTCTTACGTAAACGTATGGTAACTTTATTCGAAAATCCTCCGAACACCATCCATACAAAACATTTGAGTTTAGTACAGAATTAATTTCTGTGAACATGGTATGCACAATTGCACATGCGAACAACGTTGTTCCGTACCTAAAGCACTCACTTAAGAGGCGTATCACGTAGGGAATGTATCTAATAATAATTAATAAATTCTTTATTAATTTCTCATCATCACAAATACAGTACAGAATAAACAAAAAATTGCGCTTAACGTATAGCTAGAGACTGATCGCTGATATAGGTAAAACCTGTATTACAGATCACCAGGCTTTTTCCCTGTGAGACAACCATTTTATTGACTCCTAACTGTATTATTTGAAGTACACGCATTGTAAAAATATCATATAATGTATCAAGTGAGTACGTTGCCGCGTTGGCGCGAACCTGCTGCGAGCCGCGGATGATGGTTTCTGTTTGAACACAAAGGCGCTCGCGGAGACTCATACTCGTAGCTAGGATACGCGGTGACAATGAACGAGGCGTATTCACTTGTTGTAGGCTAATACTGTATCAGATACATTTCGTGATACACCTCTAAGTGAGTATCCTGCTTTAAAGTTTGATACAAAAGTAATCTTTGTCAAAATGTAACGCACATGCGAACAACGTTATTACGTACCAACCAAGGAAAACGTAACATTTTTTTATGTGCGTACCTATCCTGCTTGATATGAATATAAAACACTTATACTAATCGTAACCACCACATTCCCATTATCAAAATTATAGTTTTATCCTATTACAGAATTAACAAATCATCATCATCTGCCTAGCCTTTTCCCAACTATGTTGGGGTCGGCTTCCAGTCGAACCGGATGCAGCTGAATATCAGTATTTTACATGGAGCGACTGCCTATCAGACCTCCACAACCCAGTAACTGGGTAATACGATACTCTTGGTAAGACTGGTTGTCAGACTTTTCTGGCTTCTGACCAACAGTAACGACTGTCAAAGATCTACAAATGACAGCCGGGACCAACGGCTTTACGTGCTTTCCGAGGCACAAATTAACAAATAAAATTACTTAATGGTAATGAAATCCAACGCCGTGGATTTGCTTCCATTGTTTATCTATTATGATGTTTCCGAATTGATCAGTTGCCGCCCGATTCCTATGATTAACCGAGCGTTATTGATTAAAATTAGGACTTTTGAAGGTATTTTTGCCAATAATAAAGCAAAGCTTTGCCTAGTAGTCTCTCACATAATGATAGTAGCTATCACAGGTATTAGCTTACGAGACTATCTGTCCTGCTCCCTGATTCAATTGTCAAACGATTCGGTTTACTTTTTGAATCATAGACGGAACGAGAAAAAAAACCGAATCGGTCGACAACTGCTTATCGAAAAGATTCTGAATCAGGGGCAGTTAGGCAATAAACATGCTGCCATTGGTAAGCAAATCGATTCGGTTTCGTCCATAATGGTCCGGCTACACGCTTTATCTTATTTACACAAATTCTAATTTGGAGAAATCATGCATGTACATATGGGCGCAAAACTGTTTATTTATGATTAAAACTAATTTTCTTTTAAATGATTTATAAAAATGTATTTGTATTAAAATAAAGTGAATTGTTTTGATATTTATTGATTTAATTAATTATCTGTTGTTATTTAGTTATGATTCATGATTTCAAATGTATTAATATGATAACTTCCGGTTAAGTTTAATATGTCACTTTTATTTTTAATAAGAAATAAGAAATGATTTATAAAAATGTATTTGTATTAAAATAAAGTGAATTGTTTTGATATTTATTGATTTAATTAATTATCTGTTGTTATTTTGTTATGATTCATGATTTCAAATGTATTAATATGATAACATCCAGTTAAGTTTAATAATGTCACTTTTATTTTTAATAAGAAATAAGTATTTGATTTACTTCCATCATTGATTTTATTATAAATTGTATTGTTCGATGATATTATTGTAACTTCCGTTGTAAGTTTAATTTGTTGTATTTATTTTAAAATAAGTCATGATTTGAGTTATATCCGTTAGAGATTTTAGTATAAATACCCGTGTAATGTAATTATTGATTCATTCTGTGTTCGACGTCTGTTGAATAAACATCGTGAACTTTGAGTAAGTCCTTTTTATTATATCCTAATATATCGTGCTATTTCCTGTGCTTTATTTTGTTCCATATTCGTCGAATTGTGTCGTCATGAATATTGACGCTAATTACGACGACCGTGGAGATGAAGCGCCGACAGCAGCGGTGGGATCCACCTCGCCCGTATTAGGGTCATCTGGATCCAGGGCCCGTAAACCAGTGCCGGCCAGTCAACCAGATCCAACCTTCTCACTGGAACAAGTGATGAGTCTGGTAACGTCCATCACAAAGCAAGCTGCATCAATCGCCGTGACTGCAGCACTGTCCTCCACCCCGGCGCCATTTCGTGACCGTGGTCATTTCTACCTGCCACCGTTCGATCCAGATGTGCGCTCGCACGATATTAGAGATTGGTGTGCCAATGTCGACGAGACAATTGCTACCTTCGGCATATCATCGCTAGAAGCCCGGATGAAAGCAATACTACAGCTGAAAGGAAGAGCAAAGACGTGGGCCGATACGTGGTCTCTACAATCCACTACCTGGGAACAAGTGAAGCGGGACCTGATCCAGACGTTTGGCCAGGAGTTCCGATATGCCGACGACGTTCAAAAATGGCGCAACTACACTTCAGACCAAGCAAGAAGCTACGCGGACTACGCAACTACTGGCTGGACCCTGTTCAAGCGAGTACGGCCTGAGGCAACGGATGCAGAGGTAATAGATGCTTTAATTACTGGTATTTATCCTGATTTTGTGAAATGTGAACTTTTACGAAATACTCCTGACTCTTTGCCCAAACTTGTTTCCGTTCTAAAGACTTACCGTAAACGTAAAACTGACACTACTGATAAAAACGATTCTTCTTATAACAAAAAGCCTAGACCTGCAGAAAACCCCAATACTCGGCCGTTACTCTGCTTCAAATGTAATAAGCCTGGTCACAGCTTTCGTGACTGTAAAGAAAGCAGATGCGTGACTGCCGAGTCAAAATCACCATCAAGGTCCACTCTCCAGGTTACGCCTAGCAACACTAAGTCCATTGAATGTGGATATTGCCATAGAAAGGGCCATGTAGAGAAAAATTGCTATCGTAAACAAAATGACGAAAAATTCGGTTCAATCACTAAAAAATCCGTGAATTTTTGTGGCCCTGTAAGTCGTTGCATGACTACCGTAAAAATTGGGGATAAAACCTTCCCTTGTCTGTTTGATTCCGGCGCAGATTGTTCATTAGTCAGAAGTAGTATTTCTGGTTCTATTCCTGGTAAAAGAAAGCCAGTCAATACAATTTTTACTGGAATAGGTGGCGTCCCTGTTATTTGCTCCCAAAGTATAACAACCATTATTGAAATAGATCAAATTAGTGTAGAATTAGAATTATATATCGTGGGTGATCACCAAACCCTGTTTGACATTTTAATTGGCTATGATTTAGTTCAAATTCCCGGTCTAACAATCACATTGACAGATACAAATATGACTGTCACGCGAAATTTAATTATAAATGAATGCACTTTGACAAAGTCTCAAACTACGTTGAACACTGATATTACAGACCCCAATTCAATGGAAAAATTGCATAACATTTTGAACACCTTTGAGAAAAGCTTTACTTCTGGTAACAAAGTTTCTGAAGTTAAAACTGGTGAGCTGAATATAAGACTAAAAAATGTCGATAAAATTGTTCAACGCAGACCGTATAGATTATCCCCGATGGAACGTGAAAAAGTCAAAGAAATCATTGATGATCTTAAACAAAACGGTATAATTCAAGACAGTTCATCCCCTTTCAGTAGCCCCATCTTATTAGTAAAAAAAAAGGACGGAACTGACCGACTATGCGTTGACTTCCGGGAGTTAAATGCAAATACTGTCAGAGATAATTTTCCCCTACCATTATTAGCCGATCAGATAGACAAGTTGGGTAAAGCGCGTTACTTTACTTGCTTAGATATGACTTCAGGATTTTATCAAATTCCGATTTCAGCAGAATCTATCGAAAAAACTGCGTTTGTAACACCAGATGGTCAATATGAGTATTTGCTTATGCCTTTTGGTCTTTGCAATGCGCCATCTGTCTATCAGCGTGCTATTAATAAAGCGCTAGGTGACTATAGGGACAAAATTGCTCTTGTTTATATAGATGACGTCCTTGTCATGTCTGAAACTGAAGAAGAAGGATTAACTAATCTTGAACTAATTTTAGAAAGGTTAACTAATGCTGGTTTTTCGTTAAACATGACTAAATGCTCATTTCTTAAAAAATCTGTTGAGTATTTAGGAAACATTATTGAAAACGGAACTGTTAAACCTAGCCCCAGGAAAATAGATGCCCTCTCCAAATCTGCTGTCCCAAAAAATATTAAAGAGTTGCGTCAATTTAATGGTTTAGCCGGATACTTCAGAAAGTTCGTGCCAAATTTTTCAAAGATTATGGCTCCTTTATATGAACTAACAAAATCTGGCGTATCTTGGAAGTGGACTGAACTCCAAGAAAATGCTAGGCAGGAAATAATTAGTAGATTGACGTCCTCCCCACTTTTAACAATATTTGATCCTGACTTACCGTGTGAACTTCATACAGACGCTAGTTCTCTGGGTTATGGTGCTGTTTTAATCCAGCGACATGACAAAAATCCTCATGTTGTAGGCTACTTTAGCATGCGAACGACCAATGCTGAGAGCAAATATCATTCATACGAGCTCGAAACATTAGCTGTGGTCAAAGCCATTAAACATTTCCGCCATTTTATATATGGAAGAAATTTTAAAGTTGTAACAGATTGCAATTCGCTAAAAGCATCTAGAACCAAAAGAGAACTAACGCCAAGGGTACACCGCTGGTGGGCTTTTCTACAAAACTTCCAATTTGATGTTGAGTACCGAAAAGGCGATAGGCTTTCACATGCTGATTACTTTAGTCGAAATCCCATAAAAACATGCCCGAATACTGACCCCAGCGAAGAAAGTCGCGAAAATACGTCTAATCCTTTACAATTTACAGTAAACTCTTCCACATTAGATCATAATTGGCTTCTCATAGAACAAAAACGTGATCCATTTCTGAAAAGCATAGTTGATCAGCTAGGATCTGATACAATCCCAAAAGACAAAGCTGACACTTATGTTATTTCAAAGGATAAATTGCTTAGACGAAAGGTTCAAATCGATAGTAAGACTCGCAAACTAATCATCGTGCCCCGTAATTATAGATGGAATCTGATTTCACATTATCATGACAATCTTCAACACTTTAGCTGGGAAAAAGTGCTCGCTAAAATAAGAGAGCAATATTGGTTTCCAAACATGTCAAAGTTAGTTCGGAAGTTTACTGAAAATTGTGTTAGTTGTAGAATTCGAAAAGGTATGTCTGGTGCTACACAAGTAACTCTTCACCCTATAGATAAAATTGCAATCCCCTTTCACACTATACATGCAGATATTACTGGACGTATGAACGGTAAACGTAACAACGCTGAGTACGCATTTGTATTTATAGATGCATTTACTAAATATACTCATTTAGTTTATACCAATGACCGTACGTCTGACACAGCAATATGTTGTTTTCAAGAAGTAATTTCTATATTTGGAACCCCAACCAGACTTATAACAGACCAGGACAAGAGTATGACCTCGACTGATTTTAAAACCTTTTGTCAGCGTTACAGTATTGAACATCATGTAGTAGCTAAAGGTGCTAGCCGGGCAAACGGTCAGGTAGAACGAATAATGAAAATTATCAAAGATAATATGTCAGTTGTGGAGCTTAATAAACCATGGCACAGTGCTATTAAAGATTTACAGTTGGCTATTAACTGTTCCGTCTCTAAGAGTACAGGAAAATCTCCAATGGAATTATTGTTTGGAAAAAAATGTTCACCGCCGGGTATTAAGCTCCTACAAATCGATGATGATGAACCATTTGAAGATCTTAATGCTGTAAGATCATTATGTAAACTAAGGATGGACGAGCGATCATTTCAGGACAAATTAAGATTTGATAAGGGCAAGGCTCAAATACAGCCGTTTAAAGTGGGGGATTTTGTTTTAATGAGTAAGCATGAAAGACACACCACTAAACTTGGTCCAAAATTCGAAGGTCCTATGGAAGTCTTAGAATTATTACCTAATAATCGTTATAAAATCAAACATGTCAATTTAAAGGGATGTTCTGAAAAGATCGCAAGCCATGATTTTTTGAGACCTGCGCCACTTGCGCAATGTGATCCTTTTATGGACGATGAACCAACCGTATGGGCGGATCATTCGGAAACTTAAATTTAAACCATCCTCTTTTCCTTCCTAAAACGCTGGCTGGCCACCATGCGTATCCTTTTTCCTGGTCTTGAAAGCTAGATCCCAGGCGGGTGATGCCCAGATGTGGCTAGATCCAAGGCGGGTGATGCTACAACATAATTTAGCTATATCCCAGGCGGGTGATGCCATAATTTGGCTAGATCCAAGGCGGGTGATGCTGTTATACAAATTGATTAAAATACAGCGCAGAGAGCGCGCTGGATCAGAATGGCCGTATGGGCGCAAAACTGTTTATTTATGATTAAAACTAATTTTCTTTTAAATGATTTATAAAAATGTATTTGTATTAAAATAAAGTGAATTGTTTTGATATTTATTGATTTAATTAATTATCTGTTGTTATTTAGTTATGATTCATGATTTCAAATGTATTAATATGATAACTTCCGGTTAAGTTTAATATGTCACTTTTATTTTTAATAAGAAATAAGAAATGATTTATAAAAATGTATTTGTATTAAAATAAAGTGAATTGTTTTGATATTTATTGATTTAATTAATTATCTGTTGTTATTTTGTTATGATTCATGATTTCAAATGTATTAATATGATAACATCCAGTTAAGTTTAATAATGTCACTTTTATTTTTAATAAGAAATAAGTATTTGATTTACTTCCATCATTGATTTTATTATAAATTGTATTGTTCGATGATATTATTGTAACTTCCGTTGTAAGTTTAATTTGTTGTATTTATTTTAAAATAAGTCATGATTTGAGTTATATCCGTTAGAGATTTTAGTATAAATACCCGTGTAATGTAATTATTGATTCATTCTGTGTTCGACGTCTGTTGAATAAACATCGTGAACTTTGAGTAAGTCCTTTTTATTATATCCTAATATATCGTGCTATTTCCTGTGCTTTATTTTGTTCCATATTCGTCGAATTGTGTCGTCATGAATATTGACGCTAATTACGACGACCGTGGAGATGAAGCGCCGACATACACTAAGACGGCAAAACAACTGGGGCCCAATTCTCCTAAAATAAATTGTTGCCAAACGCAATCGAACCACAACCGTCAGTCAGTTTTTGTTTTCGAAAACTTTCAAAATGATTGATTTTGTTTTTTGTGTCAAACAATTCGACAGCTTTTGAAATTGAGAACTGTCTGAATGAACGGTTCGGCTTTGGTTCGGTTGTGATTTATCAAGATTTATTTTAGGAGAATTAGGCCCCTGATCGCATAGTGCTATTAATACTGACAATACCGTTTGGGCAAACGTTTGCACAAGCTGTTTGCACATGCAAGTCGGTGCATTTAACCGAACCTATAATTGATCATATCACACCAAACCTAGTATCTGAAGGATGCCTAAATCCAGGAATTTACTTCTCCTTATAGGTACAAGGTTAGTCGGAAAGGGGAAACTAATCCCAAAGGGTGTTAAATTACCCATAATACTGAATAACTTTTGTTCTGCAACTTTCCCCAAAAGTCTATAGTTTAAGGGAAATAGCTGTTCAATAAAAAATATGCTAAAATGTATCTATCCTCAGCTATGATCAGCTGTGTTTTTACATTTGAGGTCATATTTGAGGTCACGGATTAGAAGCTAGGATAACAAGGGTTGAAGAATTTTTAAATAAAAATGCAAGGAAATACAAATGATCGAATTTTGAAATTTTAATACTTGCTTTAAAACAGTTGTGGAGAAACGAGGTATGGTGTTCCTCCAACTAAAGGATCTGTGTCTTGATGAGTCAGCGGTCGTTGCGTAGTTCGCATGTGGCGTGGATAGATGCCGCCACACAGTCATTAGTGATACTTTAAGTGGCCCACGAATTAGTACCTCCTTACTGACTAACCTTGTACAATTTATATCCTTACGAAAGAGAGGAGTAGGAAAAAGACTCAAGTACTATATGACTCCCCATCTGACGCAATCACTAACAATTCCACTGAACCGCTCAGCGAAGAGCTGGTTGGGTGACAGGGCAAAGTCCCCGATTTCCTTGACGTCGCTCATGTGGGGAGCCTGCTCCGCTTCCACCAGCACCAGCGGCAAGACCACCATCGACATTCGGAGAGCTGGGCCCAGCATCTGGAAACAGTAATAGGAAAATTAGTTATAATGGAGACAAACAGAATACAAAGAAAGAAAGACAGTACTTTTTATTCAGCCAAGGAGATAATGACAGCATAAACAATAATTTAAAATTTTATAATATTTTAAAATTTATTACTATCGTTACTCTCAAGATATCTTTATCTTATTAGACAGTGATTTTCTTTGTAATGTGTTTTGATGACCATTAACTATGTCAGTTATTTTATATAGTTTAGCATCCTTTTACCTTTTGTAAATGTGAGAGTTTTGTAGACTTGCTAGATGCCTGGATACCTATTTAATTTGTGACCATATTTTTTATTTTTCATTTTGTGGTTCCTGCTCTTAAGTCTACATTGCTCTCTCATAACTTTTCTAAGTCGTAATAATTGTACCCACTCGAATTGTTAAAGATATGGATTTTAAAAGAGTAGCCATGGAGTTTCTTGCCGGCTCTTCTCCATAGGAAACGACTAATTGGAACCGTGCACCTAAATTCGACTTTTCATAAGCGCCTGTAATGGTTTATGTGAAATAAAAACTTTTGATTTGATTTGAAAACATACACATTTTATGCTGTCGAGCATGTCCATGTCAAAAGGGTCACCAACTCAGAATATGCTGGGCGTTTAACACCCAGCGCTGATTTACAATCGGTACCCTTGCAGTGACACGCGTACGCACGAAGGTAATTTTAAATATACATCTCAATCGGAAAGGGGGTACTAATTCAAGAGCCAGGCACTTAAAGTATCACTGATGAATGTTTTAAAGGTGTTAAAATGTCAAAATTCGAGTATTTTATTTCCATGCAAGATTATTAATATTTTAGTTTTTTTTTAATTTCTTAGTTCTTGCTTTAGTTACATATTCAGAAAATGGAGCTTCTAATCCGTGACACCCCAAATATGATCAAAAATATAAACATAGCTGATCATAGCCAGACATAGAGATAGCATAGACAGACAGATCTGTGTTGCTGGGGAGTTTGTTGCGCCGTTTCATCTTCACAGCATAAACACTAGGAAGCGGTGAAGGCAGGAATTTTTATGGGGCCTGTCTATTGTTATGACGTTCAAAAAGAACTAAGTAATTCTAGTCTATTTTGAATAAATGAGTTTGAGTTTGATAGCTAGGGATAGATAGATTTTAGCGTATTTTTTATGAAATCTTTGAACAGCTATATCTATTAAACTATCGACTATCCTCCAGTTTCTGAATTGAGAATTCGGGATAAGCAATACTTAAGTAGTATTTGAGTACGGAGTTGTCAAAAAAATGCTTTAGAATCCGTAATTTTTTTGACAACTCCGTACTCAAATGCTACTTAAGTACTGCTTATCCTAAAATTCTCAATTCAGAAACCGGAGGTATGAGTGAAGTTGTAGAGCAAAAGTTATTCATTATTTATTATGGATATTTTAACACCTTTTCGGATTAGTATCCCTTTTCCGACTAACCTTGTATATTTAGACTGGTTGAACCCTATTGCAAGTTTAATTCGACTGTTATTTTCTTATGTTTACCTACCTGTTGGCAAATTAGCCGACGACCGACCTGATGGTAAAACGTTTATTACACTACCTGATTTTAATGACCCGGTTGAAAGAATCCCGACCGAAGATCAAAGAGACCGGGCCTATACTATACCGAATTTAGAGAGTTAGGGACCCTAAAACTGGTGTAATATAATAATTTGTTTGTCACTTCATGGTAAAATATTCGTTACGGAAACGTGTAGTAAACTACTCAACTCATACTTGGGATACTGGTATAAGTATCATATTTTTTTTCAATAATATTCAATGTACAGTTTTTGCTTTATTACGACTTTAGGTATTATATTATAGATATCGATGTAAACGCACCCACGATACTGGAGTATTCCAAGTGTGGGGCAACGTTACTTAAAAAGGAAAAGAGAAACTTGAAAGAACTTTGGCATAACGAAAAAGGAATTTCAAAGCAGAACCAAACCACTCACCGCTTTTAATTCACTGTCAAATGTCTCCCTGGGGTACACCTCATTAACATCGAGCCCGACCCTGTCCAACGCCTTCGTTAGTTCTTTAAAGTAGTGTTCGACAATTCGCTCGTGATTCTTCCGTCTGAACTCCTCGTCTGTTCCCATGAACTCCAAGTACAGCAGGTCTGTGGTCGGGCAACCAGAATGCACCGTTTGGTAGTCCACTACGATTGGCTCCAGGCTGCCATTCTAGAAAACAGGACATAAAATATTTAACAAATTGATACATATTGTCTTTGGTAGATAAGGCTAGTCAGTAAGCCTTTAGGACTCCGAGTATATTGACTTGTGTGGAGATTCAATGTAAAAAACGTTCAGTTCTATCTGATTAATGAGAAATTCAACTCCAACAGATCCATGAAAAAGGTCAGGATAGTTTAAAAGATAAGAATTATAAATTAAAGTCAAGCCAAGCAGTACTATGTTCCGTCGTCTGTATGTGAGAACTAGAGGGGTGTAGGGAATCCCTCTATATCTCTGTTACTTGGATTCGTGTGTTCCATCTTAGACCCTGTCTGCGCCAACCATCAGGTGGGACTAGGGTGAAACGCGACAAGGTCAAATAAAAAAAAAAGCTGCCAATACGATGAGAGCACAATCAATTGAGGAGCGTATGCCTATTTGAAGTCTTTTTAGGCCTTCGATAAGTCAATAGATTTTAAGCAGTATCTAAAACAGTACTGGGGCTCAATTCTCCTAAAATAAATTGTTGCCAAACGCAATCGAACCACAACCGTCAGCGTCAGTCAGTTTTTGTTTTCGAAAACTTTCAAAATGATTGATTTTGTTTTTTGTGTCAAACAATTCGACAGCTTTTGAAATTGAGAACTGTCTGAATGAACGGTTCGGTCTTAGTTCGGTTGTGATTTATCAAGATTTATTTTAGGAGAATTAGGCCCCTGATGGTACCCTGACAACTTGGGCATTTAAATAGACTTGTTTGTTAATTTTACATGTGAAAGCTACTACCGTATGGGAGGGTCTATGATGCAACGCCGGTCATTGCTTTTGTACGATGAAATCATACACCTTAATGCACTAATGTTGATTCGTGCATTTTTACCTCATTTTCACTAATTAATATTAGCTATGCATTCAGTACCTGACTAGCGGTCATCGCGTGTGCTCCCTCGCTCCTTTATATTAACTAAACCTTTGGTCCGGACAATATATTTAATTTGACATAAGCAGCAGTATTATTTAACCATCTTCTTCCAAGCTTTTACAGCTTTATTACTACTAAAGATACAAGAGTTTTAATGTTAACCAATACTGCTTGGTAAATCATAGAAATCAACCATAGTATCATTTTTAAGTTCTCATTTCATTTCTTCTTCTAAATTCTCCTCTTGCAGTTCTGTTGGAAGAGATTTCCTTTAGATTGCCTTTGTACGCTATCATTCTAATTAACTTATCTTTTGTTATGTGTTGTGTGTACATAAATTATTAAATAAACAAAGATAGTTCCATCAGAATCTAGACAATAAACTCTATCTAACACTATAATTATAGTATTAAGTAGATGGAAAATAGTTATCATCTATTTTATTATCAGATAAAACCCTTATTTGTTATGATTGCATCCTAACAAGATAAGAATTATCTATTTGTTTACGTGTTCTATTCTGCTTAGCCTTTTCCCAACTATACTGGGGTGGGTCAGGTTCCAGTCTAACTAGATGCGGCTGGTATCCAGTATTTTACACGGAGCGACTGCCATCAGACCTCCGCGATAGTTACTGGGCAATACTGATATCCTAATGTTAGACTGGTTGTCAGACTTTCGGGCTTCTGATTACTTAACGACTGTCATAGGTATTCGTATGACACCCGGGACCGACGGTTGACGTACTCTCCGAGACACGGAGGGATCTCGGGGTCTCGATGTGTAGCAAATAAGCGCAACTTAACGTTGCAAATACACTAATCTGCATTGTTCTTACATTACTACAATGAAAATTGTCAAACCATTTACTTTTTAAAAGAGCGTCCATGGAGTTTCTTGCCGGCTCTTCTCCAAAGGACCTACTTCTTGGAACCGAGCACCTAGTGTTGACCTTTTGAAAGCACCACTGATCTGGTCTACTTAAAATAAAAACTACTTGACTTTTGACTTTGACTTTGAAATTATATGATCCGCGCAGTTGTTAATTAGCCACGAGTGCCTCCACGTGTTCATTAAAACATATTATCTTGGATACTACTGTTGTAATGTTGCGACTACATTAGCGGGCGAAAATTCGTGTCGCGTTGGCGCGCTAAAACATCGTATACGGGCATACGCGATGTTCTTGTCTACATTAGGCGTGAATTACATAGAAACGGCATAAGGTGCAGGCGCGGCGCAGGCGTGTCTCGCTTTCATACGTTTTGTCGTGCCACTTCAAATCTTTTTGATAGAAAATGTATGAAAACGACGCGCCTGCGCTGGGCCTACACCTTACGCCGCTTCTGTGTAATTCACGCCTACACCTTACGCCGCTTCTGTGTAATTCACGCCTACACCTTACGCCGCTTCTGTGTAATTCACGCCTACACCTTACGCCGCTTCTTTGTAATTCACGCCTTAGGCGGGCGAAGATTCATCATGCCGGATTGTGTTGTTCTCTGTTGTGCTGCCGAGACGTAGGCATTATATGTCGGTAAATTATTATTTATTACAATTGTACGAGTATCAGTTACAAAATAACATGAAAAAGAGACGTAGGTGTTCAACTGTTCACCCAAGCGAATATTGTCGCGACAAATCCCTTTGATGCACGCCAGTTTACCGACAGTGCCCTGATAGTACGTCGTCTTCGCCCGAATACTTCGTTACGCGTTGGAACGATCTACCCGGCCACACTGATCGCGTTAACACGAATATTCGCCATAGCCCGCTAATGTTGCCCAAGCATTAGTGTCCTTGGCTCAGCGTTGCTTGATATTGTTTTGATTTTGACCCCAAAAATATTGACCATGATTGAAGCCATGCGTATCGCAAACACGTCAAACCTATTTTACCGTTTTTTTAAACAACTCCATAACACCTTGGTTTACTACTATTTGTTAAAAACGACAAAAAATCTTAACCGAAACGTTTTCCGTTAGCGTTTAATGTCCTAGTTACATTGTGTGATAGCGAATAGAAACTCAATGGACACCGGTGGCCTTGGCAGCGTTTATTGAGATCGCGACAATCTGCCCCAATGTCATTGTGCTATTATTGCATAAACGACATCTAATTCGGCAGTTTAGATTTAGCAGGGCGCACAGTATCAGAAAGATAGACTTACTGACGCGCGACTCTGCTCATACATTTTGTTCTAGACCCGCACACTGTCAGAATTTTCGGATGCTGGGGGCCTACTCCCTAAGTCCGTCAACGAAGTTAGTCGCCCGTCCGAAAGTAGCCCGAAACATAAGAGTGAACAAAACAAGTGTCAAGTTCAACTTTTCGTACGGGCAAAAACACATCGGTAGTTGGGACACCTGTCGAATCCTGTTGTCATTCATTTTTAGTTCGGGCCCCGAAATAATCGTATGTCCGTAGGTGATAGAGAGTAGGAAACGCTCGTAACTAAGGCCGAAACCACGGACATCGTGCTTAGGGAATACAAAATGTAGGTATGCGCAGCAAGCCTTCCCGCACGCGTCAGAAATTTTCTGACAGTCTGATAGGTAATGTGCAGCCGGGTTTAATCTGAGTCGAATTCTTTTAAATAGGAATTCGTATTCTCTATTGATAGCATTAACTGATCTTAAGGTTTTAAAGATTGATTTCGCCGTTCAATAGCTTGATGATGATGATAAGTTGATAATTAATCCAAAATAAATATTGGAAGAAAATGAGTTACAACGCTGAATAAAGTGTTTCATTCGCTGCTTCTTGTCTTGCCTATAACACATTCTAAATTGATAATAATGACAAAGGCCGGAGTTCACCAACGTTAGTTCTCTGGTTATAAAACGATTAGGTACTCAAAAAATGTACGAGAATTTGAACACCAGCCACAGATCAACAAAACAGATTTAATGCCAAATCCGAATAAAGAGTTAAAAACTACGAGGAAGATCAACAATAAACAGTACCAACAACAAATATAACTCGTGACATAATGTTGAAAAATTGTCCTAAATACCGATATAATGACCGGAATACTATTGTCTCTGTCAAACCTATAATGATAGAAAAGAACAAAATACATTGTTTAGTTTGTTGTAAATGATAGGCAAATATGTATAATACTACTACTTTAATGATAATTTGGCTGTGGCAGAAAACAATGACCATTCATCATCTGCTTAGCCTTTTCCCAACTATGTTGGGGTCGGCTTCCAGTCGAACCGGATGCAGCTGAATATTAGTATTTTACATGGAGCGACTGCCTATCAGACCTCCACAACCCAGTAACTGGGTAATACGATACTCTTGGTAAGACTGGTTGTCAGACTTTCTGGCTTCTGACCAACAGTAACGACTGTCAAAGATCTACAAATGACAGCCGGGACCAACGGCTTTACGTGCTTTCCGAGGCACGGAGGAAACTCGCTATGGTAAATGGTCACCCATCCACAGACCAACCACGGCAAGCGTGGCTTAACCCGGAAGATCGGTCTATGCGGCTGTAATTATTTAGCCACGAGCTCCTCAGAAAACAATGACCATTGAGAAACAGATTTTTGTCTGTTACTTAATAAGCAGCTGGGCTGGTCAACTTTTACCACAGCACGTGCAGCGGCTAGAGGTGACGCTGGTGTGGCGAGTGTCGTGCATGGTGGGACTTCCTTCATGCAGTCGCTGCACGTGGTGTTCGGCAGTTGCCGTTGGCAGCTCAGTTCGGAATAGTACCTTTAGTTGGAATAAGGGCAGGAGGATGATCAGAGAAAAGACGAGAAAACCGCTACTTTTGATGTTTAAAATTATCTTAACTTCTGTTAAATGCGTGAACAAACACTCTCATATAAATACATGTTTACATACAATGCAAACCCGTGAACACCGTTATGAACAACAATTTTATACTACTTGTGTGTGTATTAAGTGTTGATAAAATTACTTGATGACGTTGATTATATATGATTACATTATTTTGCTATTTCCACTGCTGTGCGATGACAATAGTGATTCCAGATGTTGGAAATGAAAAATACGAAATGCTGGAGCTACAAACGTTTCAACTGGCTAACAGATTTTTATATCGAATGTTGTAATCGATGCTGATCAGGTATCGCGACCTTGAGCGGTGACTCTAACTTGGAAATTAAAAATTTACTCTCTATCGATTACACTGGTCCATCGTAAGTGTTGACCGAGGATGAGGTGCCAAAGTAATTGAGTATTTCTATTATCGTTGTGTTGTTCATCTAATACTATCTATTATTGTTGGGCCATCGCAAAATGGCGACAAGACGCGGCCTTGTCCTTCGCATCTGGCGTCTTGTCGCCGCGACCAGACGCGGAGCTGTCGCTTGCGTCGGCGACTAGTCGTTACGACAGACGTCGTGCAGGAAGCGATCATTAGTAGTAGAGTATTCGAGAGAGGCGGCCGTGTTGTTTCACAGCGAGACAGACACTGCGCTGTCGCGCGTTTGTCGTCGTGTGTGCGCGTGCACAGCGCGACTAGACGCGGCGACAAGTAGCGAGCGCGCGCGACTCCCCTCGCTTGTCGTCGCGACTCCGCGACTCTGACGCCAAGTGTGCGGAGCTTTGAATAAAATATATGAAAATTGTCGGCCGCAGCCTGTCGTCGCGTCTAGTCACCGAGCATTCGCTGTCACGTGTCGCCTAATGTGCGCCTAGGCTTCGGTACAGTTCTACCTTCTTGTGTATGTCTACTCACTACTTAATGTTATTTCATTGTTATATTTAAACACTGATTAAGTTATACATGTCCTTGTCGTTTGTATGCCAATGAAGAGAGATGACAAAAGTCTTCATCAGAGCCAATTTAGTAAAACAACTTTTTGCCATGTCTACACCAGTGCGCTTTCATGTTCATCTTGGGCTTTCGTCTGACGTATGCCTGAAGCGCACTAGCGTATGCAATAGCGCATGCCCTAAGACTAGTTCGAGTCTTACAGCGATTACGCCTGCATCCGATCCGGATCCTTGAAAATAAGAAAATAAAAAACTCGGACCGAATTCGGATATTGCTGTGCGCACTGCATCTGATCCGAATACGTGAAAATACGAATCTAGAGTGTAAAAAACTCGGACCGAATTCGGATATCGCTTACGCACTTATCCGATCTCTGATCCAAATTCAAACAATTCAGGGTCCATCTTTGGCACATCCGTTTAGCGTCTGATTTGAATCCGAGGTAATGCGAAAGCGTTCATACGAACAGTACTACGGCTACTTCGGTCCATCAATATTTCTTCCGAATTGGAAACTCACGGATCACGGAGAGAAAATGGATGACGGAAGTCGGATCTTGCGCGTAAACTACCATACAAATAGTTCTATGACTACTTCAGAACGTATTTTCTCGGATTCGGATCGGATGCAGTGCGTAACCGCTCTTATGGCAATCAATATTGCATGCGCTTGACGCAAGAGGAATTGAAAGTTGAAAGCGCAAGATGAACATGAAAGCGCACGGGTGTAGATATACCATTTAACCATAGTTTATAAGTAAGGGTGCCATTGTGATGAATAATGTATCATACATCATGTCTTAAAAGTATAGCCTTAGCATAACAAGTAACTATCGAACAAGTATACAATTAATCAAAATAGGTAGTTGAATCATTTACATAGCACTCTGTACATAGAATGAATATGATAAACACGTTTGAAGCAGGAAGTGTTTAAATACGACAGACACATCAGTCTTGAGGTGTTATTATAATAAGATAAATTATATGTATACTAAGAACAACGGAGTAAGTGCGCGTCAGACTCGCGCCGAGTGTTCTGAACCTTGGAAGAAAACGTATTAAAAAAATTATTATATTAGGGCCTATGCACACGACGTCTTTTCTACGCCCCGTCGACGCGTGTTTCCGTCAAACTCCAGACATAAAAAATCACAATGACGTTTTTTAAGTATGAAGTATGACAGAATCGCGCGTCGACGGCGCGTTAAAAAGACGTCGTGTGCATAGGCTCTTAGGATTTTTAATTCTCCACTAAATCCGGCCCTGGGGGCCTACTCCCTAAGTCCGTCAACGAAGTTAGTCGCCCGTCCGAAAGTAGCCCGAAACGTAGGAGTGAACAAAACAAGTGTCAAGTTCAACTTTTCGGACGGGCAAAAACACATCGGTAGTAGGGACAACTGTCAAATCGTGTTGTCATTCATTCTTAGTTCAGGCCCCGAAATAATCGTATGTCCGTAGGTGATAGGGAGTAGGAAACGCTCGTAACTAAGGCCGAAACTACGGACTTCGTGCTTAGGAAGTAGACCCCTTGGGAAGGACCAGAAACGATTATTTATCTTTATTGAGAGTCAGGGCTATAGTTAAGGGGTCAACGATGTACCTACACATAATTGATCATAACTTGCCTAGATAGCAAACTTGTTTATATTTCTCGTCTAATCTTTTATTATGTTTCGTCACAACAACAGAATTCAAGGTTTTGAGGTCAAAAACACCGCCGAAACATGTTTGGTAACCTTTCTAATAACAAAGTAGGTTTTGTAATACTTTTTTTTGTTTATGGATGTGCGAAATCATCAAATGACTTCTTCCGCTCTGGGCGAGGCGGAAGGGAGTGTCAGACTCTTAACTGACTAAAACCCATCCGTGTTCCTCCTAATGCCCTTTGCGTTCCAGGGCCGCGGTAACTCGACTGAAGTTTTGGAATTATAAAACTATTCTATTTCTATCTATCAAGAGTTTTTGTTATTACAAAATTATTCTATTCTACTATACTAGTATTCTAGAGGTAAACAGATTTTCCATCTATACCACGAAGTTCCCGGCCAAGTAAATCATGATTTAAATTAAACACATGCACAAAATATTTAAAATGTTCCTCAAATTAAATAATTATTATGTAAAATTAATGTAAAGTTTATTTGGACCTTGACGTTTAAAATATTACCATTTTTTACCATCATTATTGCTGTTTTTACTTATTACTTATTATAAGAACAAAAATGTAGAAAAAAACTACTCACCAATCGTCGAAATAGCAGATTGCTAACTCTGTAATCACCGTGGCATAATACTGGGGTACTTAAAGGCATCTTAAACTTATAGAACTCTGCTCGATCTGTTGCTGTTTCTAGAAACTTTGCTAATCTATCTCTGTGTTCTTCTTTCGCAACATGAATAGCTGATGCCATCATCTTCTTCCATGTTTTTTCCATATTTGGATCGTCCGCATGTTTTTTAATCACACATTTCAATTTCTCGGCGTCTTTTGCGAAGTTTTCTGGGTATTCCTTTTGGTACGCGAAAGATAACGCATGGAATTTAGCTAAGCATTCTATGGCAGATGCAACATGCTCCCAATCTAAGGATTTAAACCTGCTGTAGGTGTCATAGCCCGTAGCCGTTAGGTCTTCCATGACAACCGTCTCTTCACCATCAGTGGAATTGCCTCCAAAGAATTTTGGGAATACGAACCTATGCTCCGGACTGACGTTGTGTTTGTCTTGTATCTTCTCGTACACTTTGACGAGGTCAGCGTACACGAACTGTTCAGTTGTGAAGAAGACATCCAGATTCATAGCCTCGCGAAGTTTCCCGTTGATGTTGGCGACTTTGGCGAAGAGTTTCAAACTGTCGCGATCTGGAGCAGTAACAGTTGCCGAATATAATGCCGACGTGTAGTTCGCACCACCACTTGTTAATTCTTTCAACGATATTTCCGCATGTTTGTATTGTAATTCTTCGATGATTTTGTCGAGAAGTTTGCGTAATATACCCTCCGCGACCGACATGGTTGGCGACTGATTCGCGACTGGTAGTAAATTGAGTGATCTGTGACTCCGCGGTTGAGTTGAGATACAAACTGTTTCCTAATGTTTACGACATCGACGTCACGATTGTTTGGTATCGTTCAGTTTATTTGTTTTACATAATTAGAACGGATGGAGCCATTAACATTATGTAAACATAACACAATATTCATAAATTATAAAATCTCTTTGTTTATTATGGGTTTAACGATTTTGTGATACGCTGAATATAGTTTTAATTAATCGGTTTATACTGTCACCTTTTCTAGATTTTTACTGTTTTGATAACAGAACCTTTTATACTTACTTTAAAAGATGTATACGTGTATCTTTTTCATGTGGAATATTTGTTATTAAAAATAAAATAAATAAACGGAATAAAATAAAGTTTATTGATAAAAAATTGCATTCATCATTCAGCCGAAATACGTCCACAGCTGGATATAGGCCTCCCCCAATAGGGGGGAAGAGGGTTGCCGTAATCGCCACGCTTGGCAGGCGGCTTGGCGATTCGGTGGTGACATCTCGCTTCCGGCCGTGGTTCTATCCATGGTCGGGAGCGAGAGTGCGTGGGAAGCCATCGCCTCTTTCTGCGAGGAGGTGATGGTGACCAAAGAGGGAGCGGAGAGGGAGAGAGAGGCAGCTGCCACTCTACCTTCCCGCGCCAGACGCACTGGGCGCCGGGGGGCGCGCGACGATCTCCGGCCACCGTAGTGTGTGGCCTGCGGGCGGCGGGTTAGGGGACCCATCGCCCGACCAGTAACAGGCCCGAGAAGGCGGCGCGCTGTGTTCCGTGCGCGCCTCTCAGGAGGACATGGGGCAAGGCCCCACAAAAGAAGAGGTCTGCCAGGGGCTGGTGGACCGAGACCTGCCGGGGTCGCGGTGCATGCAGCTGTGAATCCCGCGACCCCGGCTAAGGTTCAGGAGAAGGAACACCGTGGGTTTTTAGCCGGTAAGAGTCCGGCATACCCCTTCGCCTTCCCAGGGCAATGGGCATCATCCATGAGGATTTTCCCATGAAAAAAAAAAAAAAAGGCGGGTTGGCGATCGCAGTGTGGTTGTTAAAGTACTCAGAGAACGCTGCTGCCCATCTAAAGAATCCCTTAGTCGCCTTTACATCCACGGGAAGAGATGGGGAAGAATTGCATTGTTCACACAAATTCACTGGTCCAGGATTCCCTGTGTCGTGAGAACCAGGAGAACAACAAAATGTGTGTTGTGTACTCGTACTATGTTCTGTTGTGTTACTAGATTAAATAAAGGTAATCATCAATCATCATTCTTGGCGCGTTAGTTATGTGGCTACATAGCCTACTTCTTGGCACTAAAGACGCTACAATCCGTAACAAACCTAAAATATGTAGGTATTTGGGCTTGCTACTCTTATACTATTTGGTGTTTAAACTTTTCAGTCAGTGCACATTGCACCTGTGCGGTTAACATCTGAGGAAGATTGATTTGTGTTCGGGACCTTACACCTTTTATATAATGTTCATTAGCATAAAATTCAGAGGTTGTTAGTTAGTTGTTAGTAAGTAATTGTTAAAATTTTCTTGTAATCATGATTAAACAGTAAATCGTAATATATTAAATAATAAATATTTGCCATGTGCCTTGTTAAATTATTTGAGCAGCGAAACTAGCCTTCTAGTCTAATATGATTGTATCAGGAGTCTAGTATAATGCATTGCTAAGGCCTGAGTGATTTGTACTAGGTCTAAAACAAGGTGACAGTCTCTGTTCGACGGGATTTTTTAAATAGGAATAATCATAATAATAATCATAATTTGAAATATCTTGACTTAGCACACGAGGTTGTCAACATGTGGGATGTGGATTCGGCAACCATTGTGCTGATAGTCGTAATGGCCAAGAGCCTCGACCAACACCTCAAGAGGCTCTCGTTGGGTGGCTGGATCAAGGGCCTGATACAGAAAGCAGTCCTCCTCGACACGGCGCGTATTGTGAGGAGGTTCCTGTCTCTGGAGCCCTAACCACCGGTAGCTTGGACTCTGCTCCCGAGGCCGGTGGACCTCTATTTTTATATTTTAAATGTATTTTTATAGATTTATATTTAAAAATATAAATAATAAGATTGTAGATGGATAAAGATCATAATTTATTTCATCAATAACAACAATGTTAACATATAGGTACATTATGAACATTTGTAGGTACACTTGACTAAATGCTTGTTAACAAAACAGGAAACTGTTGCAACCAGAACCCTTGCTATGTTATAAAAATAACTTGTATTAAGGGCGCTGGTTCAAGCCCTTGAAATAAATTGGATTATCAAAAAATTGCAGACAGAACAAGTGTGAGTTTAACTAAAGTTAAATCAACATATTTGCAAAGACCAAAGTAAGAATTTATTTATTTTGTAAAGTTCGTATAATTTGTATATAGTGTGTTTATCAAGTATGTGTTGTGTGTGGGTGTGTCTGTGCGTGTAAATGTGACTGGGTATGTAGGGGTGTGTTATGATGAAAAATTGTGTGTATGAAATGAGAGTATGTCCACTAATGTCCAGGTTGTGATTTTAGTGCGTGCTTTAAGGCGGGTTATTGTCAGAGAAAATCAGGAGTTCTGTAATATGGTAATTTACAGTAAGTAGAAAGTTTGCCAGAGATTTCTTAAGGGAGTTCCTCGATAGAGAGTAAAAGTTCAATTTTCTTAAATGACTATGGAATGACATCACTGGCGGCTATATCAAACAGAGTAATCGTCAAATCATTCAAAGATTCCAAAACAAAGTACTCAGCGACATCATCAATGCACCCTGTCGGGCTAGCATGCACAGCGCGAAATATTTTCGGCAGATAATTCAACGATAAAATAATCTCGCACTGCACATGTTAGGCTAGCTGGTAATAATTTGCGACCTTCGTCGTGATATTGAAATGGAATTCATGATCATAATCATAAAGAAATATGCAGAAGCTCACGAACATAGGCTTCACCATTCCGTGAACACTGAGGTAATCCAGCTCCGTAATAACACGGATTTATTGAGAAGACTTATAAGGATAAAACCGTTGCAGTTAGTGTAGTTATTAGTTAGTGATAGTGTAATGCAATAAGTGTTACGTGTAAACAGTAATTCGTTCATTCATTATCGTAATAATATCATTTTAATTTAATTTTTAACTTCATAATTAATGTAAACTATTTTTAATTCAATGTTCTGCTATGTTAATAATAATAAATATTATGTTATATACAACTCTATTTTTAGTATACACAAAAACCGAGACACCCCAACAAGATTTTAATCAGAACTGCCTGAATATGTGTTTTTTTTTTTATAAATCTCCATGTTACACCTTAGTTTCTGTTGCGTTAAGTCCCCAGTAGAGTGTGAAATGTGTGAGATGTGCTATGCAGGGGTTGTCTAATACACGGAAACTGACCGAGCGGACCGTCTCAAGCCTCAAGGCATCAAGGTGTCTATTCCCGTCCACTGTTATGCATAGAAACCTATTGAAACAAAATTGAAATTTATGAAAAAAAAAATGCAAGATTTAACGTGGTATAAAAACTATGCCAATCGATCCTCCTAGTGATTCTGAACAAACTAGTTTCAGGTTTAGTGTATACTAAAACTAAACTTGTATAAAATGTGACCGGTCATGGACTAGCGATATTCTAGGTACTTATATAACAACTATTCTAGTACACAAATACAGTAGGGTCCAATCCACTTCCATTTATTTTATGAGATATTCTGTACGTGTGTACAAAAAAAGTCATATCTCTCAAAGTTTTGGTCCTACTTAGATAAAAGTAGGCTTTATTCGGAGGGCAACAATATTGTCTATCGTTTACATTACGATACAATGGGTTCACATAAAGACATACAGTTGTAGACAATATCTCAACAAAAAAGCAAAATGGCTGCCAAATAGCGGGGAAGTGTATTGGACCCTAGTGTGGAGTGTATTTGTGTACTAGAATAGTTGCTATATAAGTATCTAGAATATCGCTAGTCCATAACCTAGGTACTTACCTATTTTTTTTTATCGTCTACTTTTATTAATCCAGTTCATAACATGGCGTTCTAAGTCTTTGGCACAATGAATTTATAAAGAAGAAGAAATTTCTCGGCGTCTTCACCAAAACATATGTTCTCTTTTTGGAACGATAGAGTGAACCATAAAATCTGGTTAAACATTATTCTGCGTTTTCTACATACTCCAATCCTGGAATTAAAATGAACTGCCTACACTATTCGGGTTTTCCACAAAAACCGTCCCTTCCCAATGAATTTCAAGAACACAGACCTGTTCCTATGTACGAGCCACTCGTACATTTTTATATGCTCAGCAAATTTCTATACTCGTGTTACCTAAATTAAATAACTTATATATATATATATATTGTTGTTATTGATGACTATGCGGTCCGTTCATACGTAGCAACATGTCATTTTCATAGAATTTAATAAATCATATATTTTTAGTGTATCAAGCGCACTCAAGCAGCATGGTTGTTTTATTCTATCGCATCAGTTAGTTAGAACGCCATGCACATCATCAGGCACCAGCAGCCTAACCTAGCAGGCATCAGCAGCCGCTAGCTCTTATCAAGCATTTCGGTTGTTTTAATAGCAAGAGTTAAAACACCGATCTTATCATAATCACATATCATTCACAATGCAGGAAAACATTCCTACATCCTAGCTAGCTTAGTTTTTTTTTTATATATTTCTCGTTAATTAGGTACTATCTTAAATTATAGCTAAGTCATGTGCGAGACAGAAATAAATATTAATTACTTCCGTTATTGCATCGATAATGCGCACGAGGAGCGTTATCGTTAATACATCGATTTGATTACGTTAAGCCATTTATTTACTAAATTTTCTATTATCATTGCTACTAATCAATAAAACACTTTTCTTGCTTTATAACAATGACGATGGATATTTTACACAAAACTAGTCTTAATAGTTATTGGTTATTATTGTATGTTGTATTAATTTTTTTTTTTTTTTTTAAATAAAACGTTGCCCCACACTAAGATTTCTCTTGTATCGTGGGTGCGTTTACAGAGAAAAATCTCACAAACAAACGCCCAGACCCGGAACAA
This sequence comes from Amphipyra tragopoginis, assembly GCA_905220435.1. Lineage (NCBI taxonomy): Eukaryota > Metazoa > Arthropoda > Insecta > Lepidoptera > Noctuidae > Amphipyra > Amphipyra tragopoginis. The sequence continues at coordinate 25,148,333 of HG992010.1, forward strand.
CCATCTGTAGACCATACAAATTTTTGTTCCGTGTGAGAATCGAACCCACGACCCGTAGCGCAGCAGCCAATCGCTTAGCCACTGCACCAAACGTGTCGTCAAGTATTTATTTACCTACTATGTTTACTTGCCCCATATCTTGCTTGCTTCTCAAGATCACTTTTTAAAATAAAAAAGTGAGACCTAGAATTGCACCCTGCGGTACACCATTAGGAACTTATGGCTCACCTTCTTCACTATCTACGTTAAACAGTAAGAGACGTTAGTACTGTTAGTAGTATTAATAATCTTTGAAAAATTCCAAACCTAAGTAAGCTTCAGCAGAAAAACAGGAGTATTGAAAGTGTCAAAAGCTTTACATAAATCCATAATGTGCCGAAAGGTTTTTCTTTTACTCTTTGCTTAACGCAAGTTTTTAAAAATGTTGCTCTTGATTACAAGTGACCCTTTAATTACGTCTCACACTTAGACACTTTAGTTACGTCTAACAAGACAGTGTTTCCAGCTGCTGTAGACGATAACGACACGAAAACGAAAGTGATGTAATTTTTTTTTTTACACTGAATTCTTTTTGCTCTACTATTATACGTGGACACGATACGCTTTAGAGATAATTCCACTTATTTTTTTTTCTGTTTGTACGCTGTTGTTGATGATAGCTTTCAGAATTAACTGGCGGAACTTCACAGTGTTACTTATAGCTTTGCGACTTTTTCCACTCTTAGTGAAATAAATAATGTTTTAGTCTCTCATCGAGTATTTCTATAACTTTTTCTCCGTTGAAAACAATTTTGATTACATCAAGTCATCATGATTATTATTTATCAACGAACTAACACAACAACAGATTACATTTATCATCTCATACATATATATTGTGTAGTCCAATCGTCATCATATCACAGTTCGCATCGAAAGTCCAACCATGGCAGACAGGGAACAAAATCTGCGAAAAATATTAAATAATATCGCTAAAGAACAAAATTATAAAAATCATGAAATAATTATAAATGAAATATCTAGTGGAGGAGCTAACTACACGTCTAAACTTTTTACGGTCATCATAAGAGAAGAAAATAAAGACGATCTTCATTTGTTTGCCAAAGCTGCCACAGTTGGAGAAAAAATACGTAAAGATAACCCTACGAACATTTTTGATACTGAACGATTTGTTTATGAAACACTGTGGAAAACTTACCAATCTTTAGAAGAAGAAAACGGAGTGCCTGAAGAGCATAAATTATTGTTCCCAAAAGCCTACGGTTTCGACGCCACTCCATATCAGGAGACAGTGGTCCTTGAGAACTTGTTGGTGCAAGGTTTTGGTCCTTTCGACAGATTCAATTCCATGGATTGGGAGTACGCGTCTTCTGCAACTCTGGAATTGGCGAAGATGCACGCACTTTCCTTTGCATTTGGCGAACAATACCCAGAAGAATTTGAAAAAGTTTTGGCTCATGCTAAAATGGAATGGAAAGAAGGAACCGTAGGTGCTATTACGCGAGGCTCAATAGCTATTGCGTTGAAACATGTCAAGCCCGTGTACAGAGAAGCATTGGAGAAGTTTTTGGATAAATATATGACGGATTTATTCGAGAGAGTCTATGTTCCCATTCGTCGAACTGCCCTCATTCATTCAGACTTTCGGGGGAGTAACTTGTTGCACAGAGTGCGCGAGGTAAGTTTTATCATTTAACTTTCGTATTACTTAATCAAAGAATCTATGGGCTTGTCCCAAAACAAAATAGACTCTGGATACAATTCTTCAAATGCAAATGCCATTGTTCGTTGCTTACTTTTAAAAAACACAGTAATAAATACATATTTATTTGAATTTCACAAATGAATTAGATAATAAATTCTACGGCAAAGTATTAAACAGGGTTACTTCGAGTTAACTAGCGACACTCCACAGGGCTATTAGGTATAACACTTTTCCACTCTTATTGAATTAAATTATATTTTACTCTCTTATCAAATATATAAATCCATAACCTTTGCTCCGTTGAAATCAATTTTGATTTAATCAAGTCATCATGATAATTATTTATCAACGAATTAATACAGCAACAGATTATATTTATCATCTTTTACATAATATATTGTGTTGTCCAACTGTGATCACATCACAGTACGCATCGAGAGCCCAACCATGACAAACAGGGAAAATAGTCTGCGACAGTTATTAAATAAAATCGCCATAGAACAAAATTATAAAAATCATGAAATAATTATATATGAAATATCTAGTGGAGGAGCTAACTACTCATCTAAAATTTATACGATTATCATAAAAGCAGAAAATAAAGACGATCTTCATTTGTTTGCCAAAGTTGCAACAGCTGGAGAAGGAATGCGCAAAGGTGTCTCTTCGAACGTTTTTGATATTGAACGATTTGTTTATGAAACACTGTGTAAAACTTACGAGTCTTTAGAAGAAGAAAACGGAGTGCCTGAAGAACATAAACTACTGTTTACAAAAGCCTACGGCTTCGACCCCACTCTATATCAGGAAACAGTGGTCCTCGAGAACTTGTTGGCGCAAGGATTTGGTCCTTTCGACAGATTCACGTCCATAGATTGGGAGTACGCGTCTTCTGCAACTCTGGAATTGGCGAAGATGCACGCACTTTCCTTTGCATTTGGTGAAAAATACCCAGAAGAATTTAAAAAAGTTTTGGCTGAAGCTAACTTTGAATTTAAAGAAGTAACCATGGAGAATGCGTTGCAAGGCGTAAAAGCTTCTGCGTTGAAGGCTGTCAAGCCCGTGTACAGGGAAGCATTGGATAAGTTTTTGGATAAATCTATGAAGAATTATTTCGTGGGATTCTATGCAGTCAAACGTCGTACTGTCCTCATTCATGGAGACTTTAGGGGGAGTAACTTGTTGCACAGAGTGCGCGAGGTAAGTTTTATGATTACATAAATAAGGGAAATTAATTGCATATCAAAATAAGTAACGCTCATCTAATGTCTGTATCGTTAAAACTACAATAGCATCAATTACATGACTCCGCTCCAAATAAACAAATTGCAGACCATTCAATTCAATTTGATAGATGAAAACGTGTAGAACAAAAAAAAAACAACGCAGGACGCTATTTATTTTCCTTATTCACCTCAAAAATTTGAATTAACGACTAGAAATACTGTTTCCAGAAATAAAATAATAATTTTATACCAAATATACTAACTGCTCATCAAAATATACAAATCTGTCAACTGATTTTCTTTAACGCATTTCTTAAATTGCTCATAAATTACTAATAATTACTTCAACAAATCACATACAATAAATTAATCAATTGTGTAACAAAAAAAACATTATGCCTAAACATATTTTTTTTACATTTTTTTTTTTCTGAAAATAATTTTGGCGCCTTTCTCTTTAAGAGTGCTATCGTAGGGTGCCATCATGCTTCACGTCAATGCAGATTTCCTAAGTAATCTGCAGACTCACGACCAGGCGTTCGTTTAAGTGAATAGAATAGGTTCTTTGCTTGAATAAAACATTCGAGTTCATTGTAATAATATACTTTAATTTGTCAAATGTCAATTAAGTCACTTAAAAAAAAAGTCACATACATAAGGTTAATAAAAAAACACTCCAATTTTAACAAAAAAACACTAGAACTTCTAGCTTCAAAGCATATAAGAAATAAAATGACAAACAGATAGCTGAAAGGTAGGTTGGGTTAGGTTAGAACTGTGACACCAAGGAGGGAGCGGAGAACCAAGGAGGGAGCGGAGAGGGAGAGAGAGGCAGCTGCCACTCTCCCTTCCCGCGCCAGACGCACCGGGCGCCGGAGGGCGCGCGACGATCTCCGGCCACCGTAGTGTGTGGCCTGCGGTCGGCGGGTTGGGGGACCCGCCGCCCGACCAGTAACAGGCCCGAGAAGGCGGCGCGCAGTGTTCCGTGCGCGCCTCTCAGGAGGACGTGGGGCAAGGCCCCACAGAAGCAGAGGTCCGCCAGGGGTTGGCGGACCGAGGCCTGCGGGGGTCGCGGTGCATGCAGTTGCGAATCCCGCGACCCCAGCCAAGGGTCAGGAGAAGGAACACCGTGGGTTTTTAGCCGGTAAGAGTCCGGCATACCCCTTCGCTCTCCCCGGGCGAAGGGCATCCATGAGGATTTTCCCACGAAAAAAAAAAAAAAAAAAAAAAAAAAAAAAAGGTTAGAACTGTGACCACTCAACGCACGAGCCGAGCGAGCGAAGCGTGCGGTGCCGTGGCAGCGGCCGGCGAGTGCCAGAATCAAATAGGTTTTTGATTGATATAAGTGCAAATCATTAATTTTATAGTGCAAGCCATTAATTTTGTAGAGGAAAGTATTATTTTTGAAGTGTTTGTTACAAGAACTGAGTAATTTTACTTTTGTTTCACTGTTTAGTGCATCGTTTGAGGATAATTTTGTATTCTTTTGATGTTCTCCAAGTTTTCAACAAATTGGTTAAGTAATTATAACTGACAAATTAGTGTTTTATTTCGAAAATTAGACAATTTTAAGAGTTTAAACGTGATTCGTTCTAATAAATTTGATATTTTCTTTTGTAGTGTTTCAAAGAATAATTTGGTATGCATTCAGATATTAGATGGTCATTTCACTTAATAGTAATATGTTGCAAATAAAGACATTTTAAGACATTATTTATGGGGTAGTATTTAACCGCACACCAAAGTATTCATGTTTTTATCAACCGAGTTTGATTTCTTTTAGGGAGCATGTTTTGATGCTCAATCATTACTTTTGATAGGAAACTAGAGTCTGACCAACGAAAGAAGACACTCGAATTATTTGCAAACTTTTATATGGCAATGATTTTTCAAAAAAATATTTATTTGTAAAGTGTCAAATTAGGTTATTTCATACAAATTGGGGTTGCCATGCAGAGTTTTTTTTTTTAAATTTGCCGCTCTTTTTCAGTGTCTTCTTTCGTTTGACAGACTCTAGAATATTTTGTTCTTATCTCTCTCTCTCTCTGTGTTTTGTTTGTATCTGCACCATTTATGTAAGTTGAGGTAGTGATAATACTTGGAGATGGTCTACTTATATTGCGGTTTTGGTAATAACATGTACACAAAGCTTTTTCCAGTCCTATATAGGGGCGCCACTTAGGACCATCGGATCCTTTTGAAACGAACCACCATACCATCGTACATACGCCTTTGTTTTTCCGGACGTTTAATTTAATTCCTAAGCGAAAACAAATATGAAAGTAATAGTGACACTGCTAAAACTTCCGCTAATCTCAACGATAAAGATGTAAATATTATTATGTAACACTATTAGGTAGGTAAATATTACCTATAGACAATAAAAACGTTGATAACGCTTGATGTCACATGTCACGTTGAATGCCGAAGCATGCAAACGACCGGCATACCTACTCACATTGAAAGCCAAATCATGGCAGACACGGAATAATCACTGCGTGAGTTTTTAAACAAAATTGTTACAGAAAAAAATATAGCAATTACGAAATAATTATAAATGAATAGTTTAGTGGAGGTGCCCACTAGATGTCTAAACAGTGATCTCCATCTATTTGCTAAAGTTGCAATAATCAAGGAACAAAATGCGCAATAATTTTACAACGAATATCTAGGTACGATAACGAACTTTAAAAGTTCGTTGTCGTGTCAGGGGGTCTACTCCCTAAGCCCGAAGTCCGTGGTTTCGGCCTTAGTTACGAGCGTTTCCTCTTCCCTATCACCTACGGACATACGATTATTCCGGGACCCGAACTAAGAATGAATGACATCACGATTTGACAGTTGTCCCTACTACCGATGTGTTTTTGCCCGTCCGAAATGTTGAACTTGACGCTTGTTTTGTTCACTCCTACGTTTCGGGCTACTTTCGGACGGGCGACTAACTTCGTTGACGGACTTAGGGAGTAGGCCCCCATGCAGTTTAGTGAAAAGAAAAGTTCAACTTTTTTTTTTCACTAAACTGTGGAAGACTTACCAGTTACACGAGTATTGTGTGGCCTACTTTCATGGTCCTAGCTGGTAGTAATGTTGTGCGTCGGGTCGTTGAGCTCCCTAAGATAGGGTTGAGCTACACGATGGCTGATGCATGCGTGCCATCTGTTGGGACAGGTCCTCTCAAACTGCTCTGGCACTTTCCTCAAAAGGCCAGTCCAGGCATTGCACTGCATTGTCCTCAACAAATATTTGCTACAGAAAATATGTCTGGACTTTAAAAGAGACTTTGACCCCTGAGTTTGTTTCGGTCTTTCTTCTCAGAGGCAGTCAGATAGGAAACGCCGACGACATCTAGCTTTAAAAAACAAACCGACATGTAAAAGTGATTTTTAAATATCCAATTTGCAGAATAAACGATTTCATTTAATTTCATTATAATTAATTAATTACCAAGAAGAAAATGGATTGTCCCTCCTTGTATCAAGACAGTGGTGATAGAGAACTTGTTGGCGCACGGGTTTGGTCCTTTTAACAGGTTTGAGTCTGTAAATTGGGAGTACGCGTCGACCACAGTTCAAGCGTGGGCAAAATTGCACGCACTTTGTTTCGTATTTAGTGGAAAAAAAACCCCGATGAATTTGAAAAAAAACCGGTACAACATAGTATATTAAATATTTATTTGGCCGTTAGAAATGAATTAGATAGTAATCATTATTTTGTGCGGCATTTGCTACAATAATATCACAGTAAAACCGAACAAGCACGAGTAGGACTCACGTCCTGAACCCGGGTCCTTTACCGTTATTTGGGTGTTAAAAATTAGCTTGAAGATTTAAATTATATTTTACTCTCTTATCAAATACATTGTAACTTTTGCTCCGTTGAAGTCAGTTTTGAGTTAATAAAGTCATCATGATAATTATTTATCAACGAACGAATACAGCAACAGATTAAATTTATCATCTAATAAAAATATATTGCGTTGTCCAACTATCATCACATCACAGTTCGCATCGAGAGCCCAACCATGGCAAACAGGGAACAAATTCTGCGAAATTTATTAAATAAAATCGCTACAGAACAAAATTATAAAAATCATGAAATAATTATAAATGAAATATCTAGTGGAGGAGCTAACTACTCATCTAAACTTTTTACGGCGATCATAAGAGAAGAAAATAAAGACGATCTTCATTTGTTTGCCAAAGTTGCCACAGTTGGAGAAGAAATACGCAAGAATATCCCTTCGAACTTTTTTGATATTGAACAATTTGTTTATAAAACACTGTGGAAAAATTACGGGTCTTTAGAAGAAGAAAACGGAGTGCCTGAAGAACATAAATTATTGTTTCCAAAATCCTACGGCTTTGACCCCACTCTATATCAGGAAACAGTGGTCCTTGAGAACTTGTTGGCGCAAGGTTTTAGTCCTTTCGACAGATTCCGGTCTGTAGATTGGGAGTACGCGTCTTCTACAACTCTGGAATTGGCGAAGATGCACGCACTTTCCTTTGCATTTGGTGAAAAATACCCAGAAGAATTTAAAAAAGTTTTGGCTGATGCTAAATTTAAATGGAAAGAAGGAACCATGGACAGTACGGTGCGAGGCGCAATAGCCACTGCGTTGAAGTCTGTCAAGCCCGTATACAGAGAAGCATTGGAGAAGCATTTGGAGAAATATATGAAGAATTTATTCGAGAAATTCTATGCTCCCAGTCGTCGTACTGTCATCATTCATGGAGACTTTAGGGGGAGTAACTTGTTGCACAGAGTGCGCGAGGTAAGTTCTATGTTTACAAAAATCAGCTGCTCCCTACATTTTGACGAGTTATGCGAGCATTAATGTATTTCTGGTTTGGTCCCATAGGTAGTAAAAGTTGTTCATAATGATGAGTAGGTACAGTAACCCCTTAAGAGGTTGTAGGTACACTTATTTATTTTACACCTTATATACTGGGTGTAAAGGACGGTGTACCGAAAACTGAAACAGTGAATTCAGCCCATTACTCTGAATCGAAAATAAGTGGGTTTTTTCTGGGGATTTTCCGAATTTACTGGAAATTGCTAATTTGTCTATGTTTTATTGTATTTCAATAAGTGTTTTGACAGGTAAACAAACTGGGTGTAAAGGACAGGTTACCAAAAATTGACATAGTGAATTTAGTTCATTATTTTGAATTGAAAATCCGTGGAAAATATCAACGAAATCTTTCGAATTTTCCGATTTTAAAAAAAATACATTTTATTTTTGCAATGTGCTGTGTGTCCTAATAGGATTGCTTATTTTACAGTAGGGAAATGTAGTGAAAAGAAAAATCGGAAAAGTCGGAAAATTCCTAGCAAAATTTCCACTTAATTTCAATTCAGAATCATGTATGATAATAGGCTGAATTCACTGTTTCAGTTTTCGGTACACCGTCCCTTACACCTGGTATGTAGAGGTAGTGATAATTCTTGGAGATGATGTACTTATATTACGGTTTTTGTAACAAAATGTATCCAAAGCTTTTTCTAGTCCTGCACGGGGGCGCCACTTAGGACCAACGGTTCCTTTTGAAACAAAAAAACATAAATGATGGAATCAGGCGTTGCTTTGCGGAAATCCATGACATACAGAAATGCAAATACAATATCTAGCTTTAATTCCGCTGAACAAGATCGCTAGTTTGGATACAGTATGCAGCACCACCCTCCCGCCCACAAGTTTATGCACATGCATAAAGAGTGAAAAAATAATGCAACATGCAACCAAACCAATACACGACACGTGTTTCGCCCCTGCACGGGGCATCCTCGACCAGGGGCAGGGGACCTCGTGCAAGGGCGAAACACGTGTCGTGTATTGGTTTGGTTGCATGTTGCATTATTTTTTCACTACTTCTGCATGTGCATAAACTTGTGGGCGGGAGGGTGGTGCTGCATACTGCATCCAAACTAGCGATCTTGTACAGCGGAATTAAAGCTAGATATTCTATTTGCATTTCTGTACAAACCAACATATACGTACGCATGCCTTTGTTTCTTCCGAACATTTCATTAAATTCCTAACGACAACAATAAATATCTTAACTTATCTAATCTAAGCGACAAATATCTTAATATTATTTTATAACACTGTTATGTAGGTAAATGATACCTATAAATAATAAAAACATTGATAACGTTTATGATGTCACGTTGGATGCCGAAGCATGCTAACGACCAGCAAACCATTCCGCGTTGTTCTTCTTATGCCGGCTATAGACAGTCGTCGAGATTCCCTCGTCGCCCTAGAGCCTCGGGTGACGACAGCTCATTCATGTATGCAAATGTTGCACAGAAATGCAGTTCTGATGTAATTGGTAAAAATACTAAAAAGTAAATAATATTATTTTATTTTTACAGAACTACAAGGTGTAACATAAATAAGGGCACAACCTCTTAAGGGGTTACTGTACTCATCATTATGATCAACTTTTACTATGGGACCAAAGCTGAAATCTCGAAAAAAAATCACCTGTTCCCTACATTTTGACGAGATAAGTGAACATTAATGTAGGGAACAGCTGATTTTTTTTCGCGATTTCAGATTTGGTCCCAGAGTAAAAGTTGTTCATAATGATGAGTACAGTGAACCCTTAAGAGGTAGTGCCCTTACTAATGTTACACCTTGTATATTTTTTTGCAACATTTGCGTACTTGAATGAAGTATGCAAAAGTTATAAACAAATGTAAAAAAACTTTTAGTATTTTTATTTTACCCATTACAAGGGACTTAATACAAGAAGCGAAACATGGGTGTACAGACAGATTCCTAATAGGAGAACATTTCTGCTCACCCCTTGGGGATTATAGGCGTGAGTATAATTTGCTATACAAGCTTAGTTTTAGTATACACTAAACCTGAAACTAGTTATTCAGAATCACTAGGAGAATCGATTGACGTATTTTTTACACCACATTTTTTTTTTCGTATCTATGTTATTTTTCATTTGGTTTCTACCCATATCAGTTGACGGGAATAGACACCTTGAGGCTTGAGACGGTCCGCTCGGTCAGTTTCTGTGTATGACAACCCCTGCATAGCACATCTCAGGCATTTCACACTTTACTAGGAAACTTAACGCGACATAAACGAAGGTGTAACTTGAAGATTTATTAAAGAAACACATATTCAGGCAGTTCTGATGAAAATCTTGTTGGGGTGTCTCGGTTTTAGTATATACTAAAAATAACGTTGTATAATTAAGAGACCACGATTGAAAACATTTTAGAGACTGCACTGCGTGAAATGTATCGATTTCGTTCGCCTATTGTAACTAGATGGCGTTGTAAACATTTTTGAATCGCGATATGGTTTTGTAACATCTACATTGTTTATTTATTGCCACGTGATATTGGTTTCCGACTTCCCGCGGACGTAGTTGAGGGCACAACTAGTACTGAAAATTATAGTAATATTTATTTATTTATTGATTTACACGGCTTCAGAAACCAATTACATAAATCAAAGTTTATAATAAGTACAAACATAAAACATAAACTTATAACAACAATTAAATACTATTATTCTCACAAAAATGTAGGCACATAGCCATTAAATTGGCGAATTTGTTAGCGAATAGATCGCAGTCCGGGTTGGCTTCCACGAGCTTATTTAGTGCGGTCAACACGCGCGGTACGGGAGACGACCACGGGCTGCAGTCAGACACGAAGGCAGTCGATGTTTTGTGCTACGGAGATAATTATTCGGTGTGTAGAGTCGAATCAGCTCATTACGTAATATGTGGGTTTAAGAATTTTATTTCTCATAAGAACATAGTACACTTATAATGACAGTGATGATGTTTTACTCGGTAATCAAATAATGGGTGTTTGTGTATGTGAGATTTGTGTCTGTAAACGCATCCACGATACAGAAGAAAACCTAGTGTGGGGCAAAGTATTTAAAAAAAACTGCAGGAAATCTAATTCGTGCAATTCCTTCAAACCGCATGATCCACTGGTGACACAGATTAACAATAAAGGTTTTTTTTTAAATAAACAAAAACAAATCTTAATTTTCTATTTCTGAGTCATTTTAGAGTCCCGAGTTAACTGACTGCAAAGAGCGATATCGCGCTAGTCATGCCCGTTACCTGTGTCGCCTAGCTTTCATGAGTAAGATAGAAATGAACACTAAGAATTAAAATAAAATAGCAAATTTTTTATTTTTGCTTATATTTTTTTGTATCCTTCTTACGTGGTTTAGATAAGATCACCAACACCGACAGCAAGTTTTTTTTTCTTTCTATTTTCATTCTGAGTCAATCTACAGGATCATGTGGTTTTAAGGAATTACACGAATTCGTTTTGCATCCTATATATTTTTTTTTCTCTGCTTAAAACAATATTAATCGCGATAATTATAATTACTCAACGACCTTAATACAACAACAACATATTTTATCATCGTAAATAATCCGCGCCGATACAGTACTGATATTAATGACGGATAACAAGTAATTCCGTCTCACTCAAATTGTATTTATATCTTTGTTTAGCCTCGTACGGTGTGGAAAAAAAATAATTCATTCGAATCTGAACATTAAAACCCTTTTTAATTTATGTAAGCAAATTAAAACATAATATTAACTTATCACGAAATAGTTTAACGATTATTTACCTATAATTAACTTATGGAGTGCAATAACAACCAATAGGTACTTAACTTAAGGAGTACAATATTTAACTTGTGGAGTGCAATAAATGTATTGAGTACTTTAAAATATTTTAATGTTCATATACAAGCTGTCCCTGGAAGTATGGATCAAATCGAATAGGGGCGTGGGCAATGTCATTTCCAAACTTTTTAACCCTGAGCCCTAAAAAATTGCACCGACATTCGGTGCAATTTTTTAGGGTTCAAAAGTTATGACCAATTTTTTTTTTCAATCTTTTCGCGTAGAAAAAAATAAAAAAAAAACTATCAGAGCTATCATTTTTTTGCAGGACTTTGGCGAACAGTAGGCCTTTTTTGTGGTAATACTTTTACGCAGCTAGAAAACATGTGTTCAATAAGAAAAAACATTTACTGCAAAGGCTTTTTTGATCTGGCAAAATTTTTTCTCAAGTTTTTACTACTACAAGTTTTGAAATGTCCTTGCCCACGCCTTGCCACGCGATCGATTTGATCGATACTTCCAGGGACATCCTGATATGTAAAATACACATTTTTAGGGTAACCATAATATCTTTTTTTGTTTTGCTAACACCAATTTCATAAGTACAGTCGCAAAAGTCGATGAATATTTGGCGACTTATAAATGCATTATCTCAGGAATTAATAGTTTGTCTTTTACCATTATAATATTAATACATTTTTAATATCTTTACATATTTTACTACTTTTACGTTGTAACAAAATGTATAGCTGTAAATTTTTCATTTATAAACCCAATTTGGAACTTAGAGCAATCATAATTTACATTGGTCTCGTGTAGTGCCGAACTTAAACAATAGCACTACCCCATCTCTTCCAGTGGGTGGACAGCAGCGTTCTCTGGGTACTTTAACAACCATACTGCGATCGCCAACCCGCCTGCCAAGCGTGGTGATTACGGCAACCCCCCCCCCCCCCCTTTTGGGGGAGGCCTATGTCCAGCAACGGACGTCTTTCGGCTTAAATGATGAATTTACATTTGATGTTCCATTCTTTATTGGCCCGGGTTATATAAATTTAACACAAAATACTATAGTGTTAAATAAATAATAAGGAAGTTCCTCTCTCTGGAGCCCTGACCGCCGGTAGCTTGGACCCTGTTCCCGATGCCGGTGGGCTACGCTCATTTGTAAGTTAAGTCACTACGGGATTCGTGGACGTCCTCTGGAACTGGTGTTATCCTATCTTTCCAAAAGACAACAAAAAGTAGGCATATCTGGCATAACATCTTCAGGGTCTCTAGTAAAAATGGGCGTGCCACAGGGCTCGATTCTGGGCCCCTTTCTAATCCTTGCTTATATTAATGATCTTCCTTACATGATGTCGGCACTATCTGACATAATTTTGTTCGCGGACGACACTTCCCTTATTTTTAAAATCAATAGGAAAGACATAGATCTTTTAAATGTAAATAGTAGTTTATCCGCTCTATCGAAATGGTTTGCTGCAAATAATCTTTTATTAAATGCGACTAAAACGAATTGTCTGAAGTTCTCATTGCCAAACGTTCCCCATGTAGGAGTAAACATAACGCTTGACGGCAGTAAACTGGATATAGTAGATCAAACTGTATTTCTAGGCATAACAATAGATTCCAAATTACAGTGGGGAGCTCATATAACTGCCCTTTCTAGTAGGTTAAGTTCTGCTGCTTTTGCAGTCAGAAGAATTAGACAGCTAACTGACATACCTACTGCCCGACTTGTTTATTTTGCGTACTTCCACAGCATTATGTCTTATGGTATTCTGCTGTGGGGGGCAGCGGCCGATCGCGACTCGATATTTATATTACAGAAGAGGGCAATCCGCGCGATCTATAATATGGGTCCTCGGGAGTCCCTTAGAGATTTCTTTAAAGAGATTAATATTCTGACGATGCCTTCCCTTTACATTTTTGAAAACATTATGTTTGTACGTAAAAATCTGCCAATGTATAGTGTAAAAAGCGACGTTCATAATATAAATACTAGGAACAAACATAAATTAGTAGTCCCTAAATTTAGATTATCCAAAGCGAATAAGTCATTCCTAGGAAACTGTGTTCGATTTTATAACAAGCTTCCCAAATCAATTACGGATCTCACTGATGGCAAATTTAAATCTCACGTTAAATCAGTTCTTATTAAAAAGGCATACTATAAGATAAACGACTATGTTGACGATAGGGACGTGTGGCGCTAGTTCTTTTCTGCACATGTGGCTTCCCTGGTAACCAATAGTTTTTAGATGTAGGTTTATGTATGTATCTATATTAGTTAGATACGATTATGATTTAACCCAATTCATACAGAATTGATTTATATACTTATCTTACTTTTAATTTTTATTTTACCTGTAATTGCATAATTTTATTATTGTAAAAAATTTGATGATTTTCGTTGTATAGAGTCAATTAATTTATTCACTTGACAGACATATCTGTGTTGCTGGGGAGTTTGTTGCGCCGTTTCTTCTTCACAGCAAAAACACTAGGAAGCGGTGAAGGGAGGGCTTTTTGTGGGATGTCTATAATATTGTAAAACTAACGTTCAAAAAGAACTAAGTAATTCTAGTCTATTTTGAATAAATGAGTTTTTGAGTTTGAGTTTGAGTTACGTACTATCTTTTTATATTTTTTTTTTTTTTTTTATATAGAAATATTTAAAAATGTAATGAACTAATGATGTGTGTACATTTGATGAATAAATGGAAATAAAAATAATAAAAAATAAAAATAAATTGTTTGCCAGATTCAGTTTACATAAAATAAGATGTCAAATACATTTACGTTTTTATTGTTTTGCACACCGTACATTTCATAATACAAGCGGCCATTCCAATAATCATTCTATATTGGCGCGGTTCATTATGTGTCGTCCAATACAACTGTGCATCAGTAGTACGCATCGAGTGCACAAACATGGCGCACATAGAACAAAGTCTACGACAATTATTAAATAAAATCGCAACAGAACAAAATTATAAAAGTCCTGAAATAATTATAAATGAAATATCTAGTGAAGGAGCTAACTACTCATCTAAAATTTTTACGATAATTATAAAAGAAGAAAATAAAGACGATCTTCATTTATTTGCCAAAGTCGCTACAATCGGGAAAAAAATACGTGAGAATGTGCCTTTGAACGTTTTTGATATCGAACGATTTGTTTATGAAACACTGTGGAAAACTTACCAATCTTTAGAAGAAGAAAACGGAATGCCTGAAGAGCATAAATTATTGTTCCCAAAGTGCTACGGCTGCGATCCCACTCTATATCTGGAAACAGTGGTCCTTGAGAACTTGTTGGTGCAAGGTTTTGGTCCTTTCGACAGATTCACGTCCATAGATTGGGAGTACGCGTCTTCTGCAACTCTGGATTTGGCGAAGATGCACGCACTTTCCTTTGCATTTGGTGAAAAACACCCAGAAGAATTTAAAAAAGTTTTGGCTGATGCTAAAATGGAATGGAAAGAAGGAGCCCTAGATGCTATGACGCGAGGCTCAAAAGCTACTGCGTTGAAACATGTCAAGCCCGAGCACAGAGAAGCATTGGAGAAGCATTTGGATAAATATATGAAGGATTTATTAGAGAAATTCTATGCTCCCATTCGTCATACTGTCCTCATTCATGGAGACTTTAGGGGAAATAATTTATTGCACAGAGTGCGCGAGGTAAGTTTTATGATTACATAAATAATGTCTTGTAATGTCATCTCAATGATTATTCTTGGAATAGTCTACCTATATTACGGTTTTTGTAATAGTTCTGCACAGGAGCGCCACTTAGGACCAGCGGTTCCTTTTGTCACCAACCAACAATACGTTAGAGTGGGTCACT
The DNA here is from genome assembly GCA_905220435.1 of Amphipyra tragopoginis. Lineage (NCBI taxonomy): Eukaryota > Metazoa > Arthropoda > Insecta > Lepidoptera > Noctuidae > Amphipyra > Amphipyra tragopoginis. The sequence continues at coordinate 25,163,756 of HG992010.1, forward strand.
CTTGCGATTAATTCCATATTAATGATTGTTTTATTTCGATATGTAATAGCAGTAAAAACGTGCCAAGTGCTCGTATGATTTATAACAAAAAGTTTCAAAGCAACCGGAGATTATCTGCAGATTGACCTTGAAAAAAAACAGGAAAATCTACGTTGCTAAAAACTGAGACAACGTCTTCCTGGTAACCGTAAGGTATAAATAATAAACAATAAATTATATTTAGTTCTGTAAATAAATGTTAAAGACACTTTTACAAGTAAATGCAATTTTTTGAAGACCGTCTTTTCCTATCTGACTAGCTCTGAGAAGAAAAGCCGAAACAAACTCAGAGGTCACGGTCTCTTTTAAAGTCCAGACATTGTGTTATAAAACTATGTGAGTGTAACCGCTCAAACGGCCTTCGATACCTACTGGGAGTACCCAAAACGTTTTTTGTAGTTAATCGGCCATGAGTACCCCGAGTACCCAAACGAAATTGTTAAGGAGTGTTTGAAAATAAAGCTTTATTGCTCTTAAACTAAAAGTTATTTCTGCCTGGCAAAAATTACGTATCGTCCCTTATGAAAGTTATGAATCACCGGTCATTTCAAGGTATGACAACACTAAACTATCTATATAATTAACACTTACAAGTGGTTTGTTTACTACTTCGATGCTATTTGTGTAGTTATAGATTTTCTGTTAATATAAACATAAACGAAGTATAAACCTTGAAGTGCGTTTAAGATTACTATAATACCTATACATTTAAGAAATACCAACATAAGTAAATAGTTTTTTAAACGTTGAAGTTAATCCGGAGTCAGATGCACTAACCCGATTACAATAATATTTACACACATCATACCAGCTTCAAATGGCAATATAATGTCACTATTAGAAAAGATAATTAAAAAAAAAGGATTTTTGACCTACCCTAATATACGTGCCTTTGTTTTTTCCGGATGTTTGATTTAATAGAGTATTAAATAAAACATCCGGAAAAAACAAAAGCGACAACAAGTATGAGAAGTAACAGTGACATTGCTACTTCCGCTAATCTCAACGATACAGATGTAAATGTTATTTTGTAACACTATTACGTAGGTAAATAATACCTATAAATAATGAAAACATTGATAACGCTTATGATGTCACATGTCACGTTGGATGCCGAAGCATGCTAACGACCGGCATACCACTCCCCGTTGTTCATTCTAATGCCGGCTATAGACAATCATTGAGATTCTCTCGCCGCCCTAGATCCTCGTGCGAGGAGTCCGAGACGAGAGTTCATTCATGTATTGATGTATGCAAATGTAGCACACAACTGTAGTTCTGATGAAAATGCAATTATATTTCCCTTTTTTTTGATTGAATACTAAAAAGTAAAAAAATAATAGCTGCCGCCCCCATAGCTTGTCAGTTCCAGATGTTCTAAATATTTTTTTAACTTTTTTTAAAGGAATCTGATATTACGTCAATCAAAACTTGATAACGGTAATAAATGAAGTAGCCTTGGCAAGTTTGGGTAAACCTTTAGTTTAAAAGAAGCTAATAGTGACTGCGAAGTATAACTCCATAATGTCCTAATTAAAGCAGAGTGGAGGTTAATCATAATGAAAGCGACAATTAATAAAGGAAGATTTTTTTATAGTTGGTCCTAAAATAGCACCCTGCGGTACATCAACAGTAACGTCTTCTTTAAAAATATTTTGCTCTGAGCCCCATACGCTGATGGGGTCGAGTTTCTTTAGCCTTCAGCAGAAACTCGAACACGTCGAAATAAGTGGCAGAACAATGATATTATATGAGCTTTTGAGATGGCAGTTAGCTATCTCTTTCACGCTCCTCACTTTTTCACACTTCGTCTTACTCATTAGAGATTCTAGTTAGTTAAAATGTTCTATGAACGTCACTTTTCTAATAGTATTAACTTCATTGGGGCGGAATAAGTTTTGACACTTTAATTACACCTTCAGGGAAGTCATTGAAAGTGTCAAACGCTTAAGATAAGTCGCATTTTTTTTTCTAGTACCATCCTAACTTCTATCAACCCTGTTTTTATTGCAAGTGCCCATGCCATAAACAACAATAAAAAACGCGCCTAGTCAAGCAGATTTGCTGATACTGTAATTTACACTACATCCGGTATTTGCTAAATTACACTTTAATGGCAAATTTTTTTGTGCGGTGTTCCGCCAATCGTCGTTGATCAGTTTATCTTTGATCACTAGCGTAGACTTGCGTCACAATTTTATTACGTTTTCACTTACTATCAAAATCACGTGATCTATGAAAAGATTAGCCAGTTAGCAAGGTTGGTCGCAAGGCTGACTACCGTGGGTGCGCCAGATATACATAAGTATCAACACTCGTGAAGGCTCCTTTCTATACCCCATGATCTCTAGTACTGTCCTAGGAAATCGTCACCTGTACCGTAAATACGTTGTCGTGTGAAGGTTACTTCAGTTGAGAGCTAGTGACCAAAATGCAGCAATGCATGACATGACATTGAACTATTTACGTCCAAATATAGATTTACATGACACAACTTTGTGGTTAACCACAAAGTTTTATAAAATATTACTGAATCTCTCATTTTGAAGCTCCCAGATTTTAGACTGACCTCAACTCCGTTGAGCAGATTTACAAGTAGGTGTATTTAGATATTATTATTAGATAATATTATGTTTAATCTAAGATTATATCACCGAAAACGATAAATGGTACTGGTTTATCTCAGTACGTATTGAAAGCCGAACCATGGCGGACACGGAACAAACACTGCGAGAGTTTTTAAATAAAATTGCTACAGAACAAAAATATGACAATCATGAAATAATTATAAATGAATTGTCTAGTGGAGGTGCACACTACACGTCTAAACTATATACGGCGATCATAAGAGAACCAAACAAAGATGATCTCCATCTATTTGCTAAAGTAGGAATAATCAAGGAAGAAATTCGCAAGAATTTTGCAGCGGATATCTACAATACCGAACGTGTTTTTTACACTAAACTGTGGAAGACTTACCAATCCTTAGAAGAAGAAAATGGATTGTCCAATGAACATAGATTGTCGGTCCCAAAGTGCTACGGCTGCGATCCCTCCTTGTATCGAGAGACAGTGGTCCTAGAGAACTTGTTGGCGCATGGGTTTGGTCCTTTTAACAGGTTCGTGTCTGTAAACTGGGAGTACGCGTCGGCCACATTTGAAGCATTGGCAAAATTACACGCACTTTCCTTCGCATTTAGTGAAAAATACCCAGAAGAATTTGAAAAATTCCTGGTAGATATGAGAATGGATCACAAAGAAGGCGCTATGGACGGTATGGCGAAAAGCTCGATAGCTGCTGCATTGAAGAATGTGAAACCTGAGTACAAAGAAGCACTGGAGAAGTTTTGGGAGAGGACTTTGAAGGATTTGTTCGTGGGTTTAACCACCAGTTATAAACGTCCTGTGATCATTCATGGAGACTTTAGGGGGAGCAACGTGATGCATAAAGTGCGGGAGGTAAGTTTTGTCTTTTAACTTACGTATTATTTAATCAAAGATCTCTCTATCCTAGACTATATCCGGATACATAATTTCTTCAGGTCACGCAGCTTCATTGTGTCGCCTTTTTTTTTTAGGCGCCATTGTAGCTAGATCCAGGCGTAGGTACAGGTTGCTGTGATTGGGGAATGTGTAGTAGTACAAAAAAGTAGGCTAATTCCAAAAAAAGACTGAAAACAATTAATCAAATTCACACGCTATTGTTCTTGTCGCTCAAGAAAAGCACGGTAGTATCAATGGTAGTACAATTATCACTAATATATTTGTTTGACTACTAGCTGTGCCTGCGACTCCGTCTGCATAGAAATCGGAAACCAATATTGTGTTGCACCTTACGGAATATAGTTTACACACACAAAGTACACAAACATACATTATGAACTAAGTACCAGTCAAGGACGCTACTTAATCATCAAAGTCCGTGTTGGTAAAAAATAACAAAAACATCGGACGTTCCTCAATTTCCGCATTGCGATTCATTCTTCGTAGTTACTCTTTACTCTATTCAAGGAACGAAATAACTAAATATAAACAATCTTAATTATAATAATATATTAACACGAAATTAGGCAAGGTCTGTAAGACCTAGGTCTTACATTGTTTTTTGGTCTTAACAATCACCGTAATTATAGACATAATAGATAAGACAATTGAGTGTCATCCTGTGACGACGGGCGGTACGCAACCGGTTAAATGTCTTATGTCTACCGGTTAAATGTCTTATCTTATGTCTTATACATAGAGGTCGAAATAGGTAAAGCAAACAGTTTCGTATACAGAAGCTGGCCATAGAGGCCGGCTACCAGGAGCGCAGGACCTAGCGGGCCGCAAATTAGTGCGCTCAATACATATGTATATCACTGAAATGATTCGCAGCAGATCTCGCGTCAAAATATGATGTTGAATTGTAAATGAAATAGGCCTGGAGATTGAGAGTTACAAAATATCAGATAAAATCGTTACTGCCTTAATTTTAACCAAAATTCTTCATTGAATGCCTTTTTTTATTTAGCATGTTTTTTGAGGGGGCGGATAATTCGATCCTTGCCCTGGGTGTTATCCTAGCTTACGACACAGATTAAGCAAATATTACAATTTAGCTAACCGTAAGTTGGCAATTGACCCCACATTTGGGATGTTTTTGTCGATGAAATTGAGTTTATTGTCGCAGTATGATAGTTATAGCCGTAATGTAGTTATATTTCTAGGGATATAATTATACATCGTAACATAGTTATACGAAAGCGATTCATTACTATCTTACTAGGAATATAGTTATAATACGGTTCAAGTTTAGTGATATAATTATACTCGTATTACTTGATTAAGTTTGGTGAAATAATTGTAGGAGTGTCGTGCTGGGGTACACAGGAAAATGGCTATCAAAGGAATATCTTTCATAGCCATAGGAAATCATCATCTGCCTAGCCTTTTCCCAACTATGTTGAGGTCGGCTTCCAGTCGAACCGGATGCAGCTGAATATCAGTATTTTACATGAAGCGACTGCCTATCAGACCTCCACAACCCAGTAACTGGGTAATACGATACTTGGTAAGACTGGTTGTCAGAGTTTCTGGCTTCTGACCAACAGTATATAGCCATAGCCATAGGAAATATTTTCAAAAAATATGGACGACTTCTAACAACATTTTCCTGTAGCCATAACGATTAAGGTAGCTGCCCTTATTACTACCTCTCTCAAATGATTTCTTATGTGATTTCTGACGTTTTTAGTACTCTAAGTCAGTTGGTCCGGAAGAGTCTTTTGATCCTTACGGAAAATAAAATCGATTGGCATCAGAAAAATGTTTCGTAAAAACTGCCCTTTTTCTCAGTGACTGTACTTTTTTCTCAAAATCTGTAAATACAGATAGAAATTATTCCAAAAGTTAAGGGTGGTCTCTTAAGAACGTTCTCCTGTAGCCACAATGGTTAAGGTAGATAGATACCTATCATGGACCCATCTCAAATTACCACCCTGTATACCGCCCTTAAAGTTATGAAAATACACACCCGGATATGTATAACCCGCGCCAATCAAGAACGGATAAAAATGACGGATGATGACAAGTCATACCCTCTCACTCATGTTGTCGTACGGTGTGGACAAAACAAATATTACAAAAAAATATTCATTCGAATCTAAACATTCAACATTACAAGCCTTTTTTATTTATTTAAGCAAATTAAAATACTTTAACAATATTATTCAATTCCTTATTTACTAGGTTGATATTTATACAGCTAACATAAAAATGAGATGTAAAATACATTAATCATTATTCTTTTTGATTATTTTGCTAACACTACCGTGAATTTCGTAAGTACAGTCAACAGCAAAAGTCAATGAATATTTGGCAATTTATAAATACATTATCACAGGAATTGAATTGAGTAGTTTGTCTTTTATCATAATAATAGGAATATAAAGTATGTAAAATAAGAGAGGGCGTTCCCTTATACTCTTTAACGTTTAATCATTGATAGATTAAAATTAAAATAAAAAAAAATAGGAAAAAATTAAAAAAAATTGAAAAACATTTCGGAACGGCCTGTTTAAAACCAAAATAGTAGCGTAGATAGGTTAAATGCAATTTTGCCGTGTATTCCACACTGACAGACAAGTGCGCAAGTACAGTACCTAAGCGTTGCTTTTGCGTATCATTTTTTATTTTTTTGTAATTTTTTCATAATATTTTTTTTTATTATCTTTTTTTAGTATGTACATGTACGGACACTATAATATTGCTAATAGACGATAAATGTTAAATAGTTTGCACATAACAATGTCAGATGATATATTTTCTTGTTTCATTTATTTTTCAGTAGTCGGGTTTTAGTTTTTAACCGACTTCAATAAGGAGGAGGTTCTCAATTCGGTTGTTTTTTTTTTTTTTAATTTTTTATCTCCGAACTCCGTCATTTATGAACCGATTTGAACCTTTTTTTGTTCGAAAGGGTATACTTCCCGATTGGTCCCATATAAATTTTGTTATGATTAGACCATGAACTTCAGAGATATGGAAGGGAACTCCTCATCGAATCAAAGCAAATTTCTCAAATTACTAATATTGCTTTGTTTATATTTGTTGTTTTTGAACCGACTACTGGAAAAGAGGAGGGAGTGCTTGTCGTTAAATTTATGGCACTAAAACGTATTAAATAAAAAATAAACTTTAAAAAGAAGTAAAAACCGACTTCAAACAAAAACTAAAAGGAGTAAAATAATTACCATAATATAAAATTAACAGTTTCAGAAGTCGGTGCAACTATACACTGAAACAAATAGAAGCCACCGACTTCTGAAACTGTTAATTTTATATTAAGGTAATTATTTTACTCCTTTTAGTTTTTCTTTGAAGTCGGTTTTTACTTTTTTTAAAGTTTACTTTTAGAACTTACTTTTTATTTACATTTGATGTTGACTATACAAGCCTCCATTCCTATCCATTCTTTACTGGCGCGGGTTACATAAATTTATCACAAAATACTTTAATGATTACCAGTCATTCATCATTTAAAGATTGCCAATAAATTATTACCAGGTTGAGTTTAAGTACATAAAATGAGATGTAAAATCATTTACGTTTTTCATTGTTTTGCTAACCACACCTTACATATTATTACACGCCGCCATTCTTTATCCATTATTTATAGGGGGGGGTTATACGTTTATTATGATTGTGTTGTCCAATCCAACTCTGTAAGTCAGTATCAATCAGTACCCACCGAGTGCACAACCATGGAGCTCATAGAACAAAATCTGCGACAGTTATTAAATAAAATCGCTACAGAGCAAAATTATAAAAATCCTGAAATTATTATAAATGAAATATCTAGTGAAGGAGCTAACTACTCATCTAAAATTTTTACGGCGATCATAAGAGAGGCAAATAAAGACGCTCTTCATTTATTTGCCAAAGTTGCCATAGCTGGAGAAGAAATACGCAAAAATGTGCCTTCAAAATTGTTTGATACTGAACGATTTGTATACAACACGCTGTGGAAAACTTACGAATCTTTAGAAGAAGAAAACGGAGTGCCTGAAGAACATAAACTATTGTTTACAAAAGCCTACGGTTTCGACACCACTCTATATCGGGAAACAGTGGTCCTCGAGAACTTGATGGCACAAGGTTTTGGTCCTTTCGACAGATTCTCGTCCATAGATTGGGAGTACGCGTCTTCTGCAACTCTGGAATTGGCGAAGATGCACGCACTTTCCTTTGCATTTAGCGAACAATACCCAGAAGAATTTAACAAAGTTTTGGTTGACGGTAAAATAGAATGGCAAAAAGGGGCCCTAGATGGTCTGACGCGAGGCTTAATAGCTACTGCGTTGAAGACTGTCAAGCCCGAGTACAGAGAAGCGTTGGAGAAGTTTTTGGATGAATATATGAAGGATAGTTGTATATTAGACAGATCTTACGCTCCCATTCGTAGTACTGTCCTCATTCATGGAGACTTTAGAGGAAGTAACTTGTTGCACAGAGTGCGCGAGGTAAGTTTTATGTATATCTAGCTTTTGCTCGCGACTTCACTCGCGTTAATTAAGCTCAAAAATAAACTTTAAAAAAAAGTAAAAACCGACTTCAAAGAAATACTAAAAGGAGTAAAATAATTATCATAATATAAAATTAACAGTTTCAGAAGTCGGTGGCTTCTATTTGCTTCAGTGTAGAGTTGCACCGACTTCTGAAACTGTTAATTTTATATTATGATAATTATTTTACTCCTTTTAGTATTTCTTTGAAGTCGGTTTTTACTTTTTTTTAAAGTTTATTTTTTATTAAATACGTTTTAGTTTCATAATTTTAACCCCCTCCTTCATAACCCTTCTTTTTGGCTTTGAAGTAGTCGGGCATAAAAAGTCCTTTCCAATGATACCTTACACGATATAATGAAAACATTCCAAAGGGGGGGAGGGGAGGACACGCACCCCCTCCTCTTTTCAAGTAGTCAGTTCCCAACAGCAAATATAAACAAAGCAATATTAGTAATTTGAGAATTTTGCTTTGATCCGATGAGGAGTTCCGTTCCATATCTCTGAAGTTCATGGTCTAATCATAACAAAATTTAAATGGGACCAATCGGGAAGTATACCCTTTCGAACAAAAGAAGAATTTTTCAAATCGGTTCATAAATGACGGAGATATGAGGTAACACACATAAAAAAAAAAAAAAAAAAAAATACAGCCGAATTGAGAACCTCCTCCTTTTTGAAGTCGGTTAAAAAAACTGTTAACAATCTACTAAAGTTTCTATAATAATATAATTCAATCATGATTCGAAAGACACGTGGCGCCATCTATGAACGTTATTGTTGTTTTCCTCGGGAACAGTACTTTTTTTCGGGATGAAGGGTACACTATGTCCGTTTCTGTACACCTGACAACGTATATGTAAAATTTCAGGATGATCGGTTCAGTGGTTTAGGCGTGAAAAGGTAACAAACAAACAAACTTACTTTCGCATTTATAATATTAGTTAGGATTAGGATTTATCTTCAGGGGGTCTACTCTCTAAGCACGAAGTCCGTGGTTTCGGCCTTAGTTACGAGCGTTTCTTACTCCCTATCACCTACGGACATATGATTATTTCGGGGCCCGAACCAAGAATGAATGACAACACGATTTAACAGTTGTCCCTACTACCGATGTGTTTTTGCCCATCCGAAAAGTTGAACTTGACACTTGTTTTGTTCACTCCTACGTTTTGGGCTACTTTCGGACGGTCGACTACCTTCGGCCCCCAGGAGCAAGTTACGTTACCGATTTGATCTATTCGAAATAAACTTAATCGAATGAATTATACTTCCAAATGTCGTTTTCTACTAAACTCGCCTAATCGACGAGTTAAAATGTCGCGTTGGATGTCAAAGCATGCCAACGACCAGCATCACACAAAATCACACTAAACCAACTACACCCAGGAACCCAATTCTCAAAAAAAAAACTCCAAAAAAAAATCTCCAAAAAAACCAAGGCCGAACCGTCCATTCCGACAGCTTCCGTTTTCAAAAGCTGTCAAATTATTTGACACAAAAAACAAAACCAAACATTTTGACAGTTTTCGTAAACAAAAACTGACTGAACGGTTGTGGTTCGTTTGCGTTTGACAAACATTTTGTTAGTTGATTTGGTCCCCAGGAGCCTAATTCTCCTAAAATAAATCTTGATAAATCACAACCGAACCAAGGCCGAACCGTTCATTCAGACAGTTCTCAATTTCAAAAGCTGTCTTATTGTTTGACACAAAAAACAAAATCAATCATTTTGAAAATTTTCGAAAACATAAACTGACTGACGGTTGTGGTTCGATTGCGTTTGGCAACAATTTATTTTAGGAGAATTAGGCCCCTGTTGTTCATACTAATGCGGAATTAAAATATTATCCTACGAGTAAATAACCTATATACAGGCTCAGAATACAGTCTGTATTCTGAGTATACAGGTATATAATGTAATAACCTATATGTTAACGAATTCGTGTAATTCCTGAAAACTACATGATCTACTACTATTGTAGATTGGCCCCGAACGGGATTTAGCTTGATAAAAAAAAAACACTTTTTTTTCATGCGGCTTTGTTATCGATCGTATCTATACCAAATAAGGATTGAATAAAAAAAAAAAGATTAGCCAGTCAGCAAGGTTGGTGGCGGGGCTGACTGCCCAGAATGCGCCGGACGTAGGTACTTAAGTATCGTCACTCGTGCAAGCTCCTTTCATGCACCCCCAATGCAATTTTACATTAAAACTTATCTATTCGAGATTATATTTATAGATAAGTATTACTACTTAGAAATAAATCTTTGTAGATACCTTGAACCCATAATAATGAATAACTTTTATTCTACAACTTTCCGCAAAAGCCAATGGTTTAAGAGAAATAGCTGTTCAAAGATTTAAACAGGCTGGTGACCCTTCAAGTGTCGCCAATAACTATCCTAGCTGTTCCATATAAACACATAATATTGCAAGTGTGTAGGTCAAATAGATTTTGAGTTATGGGGGGTCGAAAGTAGCGCGTAGTGGATTATGTAGCTACAATCGGCCGATGCGTCGCCCTTTTCTTTTCCAAACTTGGCTTGACACACTGTCGTGTGTGTGTGTGTGCCCACGAGCAATCATGAAAACAAATATTATTTGTCTGTGGCTAACAGAGTTTATTAATATAATACTAGTTCACGAGTAGTGTCCAAGAATAACAATGACACGATTTTATCTTAAGTACTTATGTAAATATTTACTTCACGTTGATTTCTATGAGTTTCCTCCTACTATTAGTGATAACTTGTGTTTTACACGTTTTATATTTATAATAATACTGCGTTTGTGACGTAACACTGTCACGTTCCTCTTGTTCTATTTTTGAATTTTCATTTTTTTAACTTTATCCAGCCAGACGGTCGTCTTGTTCTACTTTTGAATTTTCAATTTCTTGTCATAGCCAGCCAGTGTAGAATTTAGAAATGATTCAATGTTAGCGACGAAACACCTTGATAAATTAAAACGAGGGCTGATTTATCAATTTACAAAGTTAACCAAAATGGGCGTGGTCAAGCCTTCGCTTGGAAACCACCATCGTGCGTTGAAGAACAACTGCATTCGTGACCAGTTTCTGTACCGGAAATGTTCAATAATTAGCCTATTCTTAGACCGGTATTCTTTATACAACGTGTAACAAAAATGCATGGTCATATTTCATATTCAGGTCATATTTTAGAGCAACATTGAAGAATTGACCCGACCAGCAGAGATCGAGGGACAGTCGAAAACAAAATGTTCTAAGGCCAGTCGAAAAAAAAAAGATCGGTTGTTTTTTTTTTTGATGTTGTTTTGAGTCCAAACAACACCCTTAAATATGACCACGCATTTCTGTAACACGTTGTAAAAGTTCCTCCCGAAATACCGGCAGGGATTTTTCATAACGTGTAAATTATTAAGTATTTACAATGAAATGAAATTATTTATTCTGCAAATTGGATATTTAAAAACCACTTTTATATGTCGGTTTGTTTTTTAAAGCCGTCGGTGTTTCATATCTGACTACCTCTGAGAAGAAAGGCCGAAACAAACTCAGGGCTCAAAGTCTCTTTCAAAGTCCAGACAATTTTTCTGATATTCTGTTGCCTAAAAAATTGTGAGGACAATGCAGAGCAACGCCTGGACTGGCCTTTTGAGGTAAGTTCCAGAGCGTATCCTGAACAAGCCCTATTGGATCACTCCCTTAGCTCCATCACAGATCTATCACCCAATACAGACCAGCGGTGCGAGCACGGATCTTTTTATCGAGTCGATTCGAGAAATTTATCTATTCTAAACGTCAAATTTCACATAATATATAGACAAAACGACAGCAGTTGTCGTTTTATCTACACTTGGGAGCAAAGAAATCCAGCTACTTTTTTCACATGTCTTGGTTATTAGTTTTGGCTTCATGAATTATATAGTTCAAAATACAAAAAAAACTACCCTCATTGTAAAGGTTATCAAATAACCTTTTAGGCGATATATGTTTAGAATTGATCTGTTCCATAATACCAAAAATAATAACAATTATACCTACGTGAAAAATAGAAGTGGCTCGATTTATTTGCTCCCAAGTATATACTCGTATGTTACGTCAAATTTGACATAATATATAGATAAAACGACAGCAGTTGTCGTTTTACCTATATGTTACATCAAATTTGACATAATGTATAGATAAAACGAAAGCAGTTGTCGTTTTATCCATGTTACGTCAAATTTGACGTTTAGAATAGATACATTTCTCGAATCGACTCGCTAAAAAGATCCGTGCTCGCACCCCCGTATAGGTATAATTTAAGTTCTCCCCGAATAAGATTGGGGTTCAGACCGGATATATATTTTATTATGTTGTTAGATGGCACTTAGGCTTTCCCGTGTGGGGACGAGCTAGGATATAAAATTTTCTCACCATACGCTGGGAATAGAAGCACCTCACATTAAAGTCCAGGGCTAAGCAATTTACTGTGTTCCGTCGTGTGAAAGCCGGGGGGATATAGTGGAGTCTATATCTTTGATACTTGGATTTGTGTACTCCATCTTAGAGCCTGTCTACGTCCATCAGAATAGAATAAACAAACTAAGATGTAGATTATGCGACTATGAAGTGACGCCTACGACTTGCTGACGACTCGATGTTTATCGATACAGCCGCGATTAGGGAATCCAATCCCGCAGGCCTGCGGGATTGAGTCCATCATCCCGCAGATCCCGCGGGATTGACATTTTTTAAATATTCTTTTGTCTTAAGTAGTTATTTAAAAAAAAAATGAAATAAACCAAGTAAATTATTTTCGTTATCATTATTAAGTAGCGTTATTTTATTACTTATTACTAATCAACAATTGAATTAAATGATGCTTTAGAGGTAAAAATAATCAGCTTCTTTTAAGAAACGATATAACACAATTTTCAACCTTTCATCGCTTAGATTTGTATTGACAATTAAACATATTTATTGGTTTTTCGGTTTTAGAGGCATAAAAATCAGCTTATTTAAAAAAAACTATTTTTTTTTAGCTGTAATATAAAAACTGAAAACTAAAGTATTTTCCATACAAATGCTATAGAAAAGTCACGCGCGAGTTCCATGGGAAAGTTGTTAAATCACTTATTAATAAGGTTGTGCTGGGTCTTAAAAATAATCAGAACGTCGTCTGAGCTCATATTTTTTTTTTTTTTCAATCCCGCAAACGTGCGGGATCTCGTATGGATAATCCCGCATTTCAGATCCCGCAAAAAAGGTACGGGATCCCGCGTTTGCGGGATTGGATTCCCTAGCCGCGATGCTGTTGCTGACTGTGTACCTTCGCCCATTTTCTGTACGCGATAGTAGCGATGCAGAAGCGCGTTTCAAAAAGTCGCCGTGGGCGAGGGGCCTTACGCAAGTGATAATCATATTATGATCCGCATTTAAACTCGAGTCAAAGGGGCAGGCCGGGATTGAACTCAGACCCTCCTGCACAGAAAGCAAGCCTCTAACCGCTAGACTATCACTACTCGAGTAGACGTAATTTAACGCATAATTTAACGCGTTAGGCTAATTTGATAAGTTCGCCTAATCTTAATACGTTTAGCTACTAACTGCACAATAAGGCTTATCAATTCGTCATTAAATTCTTGGTCATTAATCAAGATTAGTACGTATAATTTAAAATAACTTACACGTAACTTATTATCGATCTAGACTGCATAATATTGATAAGATAATTTTATGACATTTTTTTTATCTAATAAGGATAATACATGTATACAAAACAAGTTTATCTTATTTAAAATAAAAGGATTACTCATTGATAATCGCACATTCACCTTGTCGTTGTTTTGTGTTACTTAACTATTCGTTTACATCCTGTATACGCCATGTTTATAGGGTGTAAACGAATTCGAGTGATTCGTTCAAGACGCGTGATCCACTGGTGACACTGATTGACACCGATTAAACAAAAAAAAACAAGTGTAAACGTGGTGTTCTGTTTTTTAGTTATTTTAATGCCCCGTGTTAACTGAATATGCGGAGCGATATCGCGCTAGTCATGCCCGTCAGATGTCGAGGACACATTATAAGTTTTCAATAGGTAATTTATGCGTGGCATCGAAATGTAAAACCACAAAAAATACTTAGCGATTTTTTTTGCTTCTTTTTTTATTGAAGCCTTATGAGGTTGTTGAGACATGCTCACTTATCCCTAGCGCAAGAAAAAAAAGTTTTTTGTTTTAAGCTGTGTGCCGTGCGGGTTTAATCTATACCAGTTAATAAATCGCGTGTGATTTTAAGGAATTACACGAATTTGTTTACAACCTATACAACCTTATTTTGACTTTATACGAAAACCGAGACACCCCAACAAGATTGTCATCAGAACTGCCTGAATATGTGTCTTTTTTTTAGTAAATCTCCAAGTTACACCGAAGTTTATGTCGCGTTAAATTCCCTAGTAAAGTGTGATGAAATACCTGAGATGTGCTATGCAGGTTGTCTAATACACGAAAACTGACCGAGCGGACCATCTCAAGCCTCAAGGTGTCTATTCCCGTCAACTGTTATGGGTAGAAACCTACTGATACAAAATTGAAATAAGTATATAAAAAAAAAAATGTGGTGTAAAAAATATGTCAATAGTTACCTAGATTCTTCTAGTGATTCTGAACAAACTAGTTTCAGGTTTAGTATAGGTACCTATACTAAAACTAAGCTTGTAAATACCAGTAGGTAATAGATCGCGTATGATTTTAAGGAATTACACGAATTCGTTTACAACCTGTATACTCAAATTGACTTACAGGCGCATACGACTTTAAAAATTTTCTCCAAGATCGACAATGTTTATACTATCCCATTGATGTTGCAAATGTCAGTACCACTATAATTAGCCCAGTCACAAATTATATCAAAAAATTCTGAGACGTCACACTGCTCACACATTTTGTATGTACCTACTATACATCAGCCACTTTATAGTGATAATTAACGTGCTTTGGGATTATGAACCTTAATTCAATGATTAATAGTTCAGTACTTTTAAGCCCTTTTCAGTATTTTTTGTCATTCTAAAATTAACTTAAAAACATGTTGTCAAAGTTGATAATTGCGTAATTAGTAATAACGTTTATTTCTCTTTCCATATTGGCTTTAGTATAGACCCCGCACGCTGTCAGAATTTGGCGGATCCGGCAGTCTTCTGGCTCTATTTAAAAAACCGGCCAAGTGCGAGTCGGACTCGCGCACGAAGGGTTCCGTACCATCTATACTAATATTATAAAGAGGTAGAATTTGTTTGTTTGTTTGTTTGTATGTAGGAGGTAATCTCCGAAATTACTCATCCGATTTCAAAAATTATTTCACCAATAGGAAGCTACGTTATCCCTGAGTGCTATAGGCTATATTTTGGGATCAAAAAATTAGGGATCCGTAAATTAACGGGAGCGAAGCCGCGAGCAAAAGCTAGTTATCTATAAAAATGGCAAAAAAAATACGTTTGCTGTATGGGAGCCCCCTTACATATTTATTTTATTCTGTTTTTAGTATTTGTTGTTACAGCGGCAACAGAAATACATCATCTGTGAAAATTTCAACTGTCTAACTATCACGGTTCATGAGATACAGCCTGGTGACAGACGGACAGATGGACGGACAGCGGAGTCTTAGTAATAGAGCGAGACCCTATTACTAAGACTCCGCTGTTTTACCCTCTGGGTTACGGAACCCTAAAAAAGGTACATTGATTATTTTGATAACTACGCAATTTAGCGTAATGTAATCAAATATTTGATAAGATTGTGTAAAATTGCGTAGTTTGTATACAAACATGACTGGAGAGCCAGTATTGCATAAACCATGAATCATGGCTGACGTCAAAGAGATGTAGCTGCTTTTACGGGAAAATTTACATAAGAACAACAAAATTTGTGTTTTTCTTTCATTTAATGAAAGAAAGAAAAAATATTTATTCTTACGCCCAAACAGACGCGCAAGCATACTTAAAATTAAAAACATAATTACTCTTAAAATTAACAAACATATAATTGCCTGACAACCCAAACACAAAACAACTTTTTTTAAAACAAAAAAAAAATTGCCTGGCAACCCAAACAAAACAATTAAAAGTAAAAAAATAAAACTATGACTAAAGTAGTCTATAATTATAAGCAAGTCAAGTTTGCATATTTAGTCTGTGGTTACCTAGGCATCGTATATTATAAAAATACATCAAATATGCGTTATTGGGTTTTTGCGTGCGGGATTCTCATGCCCGGAGTCTGGATTTGTGCCCGGTAGATGGCAATAAGCTCGCCTCTTATTACATGGGACTTAAACATAGCCTCGAAATGTGGGTGTACTATACACTTCTGCCCAACCCTTCATGAATACAGGCGTGATGTTATTTTATGTAGAAACAATATTTACAATGTGTAAATTCTGCCTGTGTCCAGTGGTGACGCAAATTATACCGCGAAATTGTTTTAATGACTATGGAGAACGAAAACAAAGCTTGTTCTGCAAAATAGTGACGCTATTTTGCAGAACAAGTCATTTTAACTGTTCCGTACTCAAAGGGTAAAACGGGACCCTATTACTAAGACTCCGCAGTCCGTCCGTCTGTCACCAGGCTGTATCTCATGAACCGTGATAGTTAGACAGTTGAAATTTTCACAGATTATGTATTTCTGTTGCCGCTATAACAACAAATACTAAAAAATAGAATAAAATAAATATTTAAGAGGGTTCCCATACAACAAACGTGATTTTTTTGCCGCTATCCGTCCATCCGTCTGTCGCCAGGCTGTATCTCATGAACCGTGATAGTTAGACAGTTGACACAGATGATGTATTTCTGTTGCCGCTATAACAACAAATACTAAAAAACAGAATAGATAATGGTACGGAACCCTTCGTGCGCGAGTCCGACTCGCAGTTGGCCGTTTTTTTTTTAATTCAACATACTTTTAATAGCGGACTTTTCGTAAATTGTAGCCTTAAAGAGACTGCTATCGAAAAAAAGTAGGTAAACGAATCCTCAAAAAGTGTAATAGGTATGCACTCTTTGTATGGTAACGTTTTATTGTAGATATCATCTTACATTGAGAAGGATATATTTTTATTTTTTTAAAAAACGTTGCCCCACACTAAGATTACTCTTGTATCGTGGGTGCGTTTACAGACACAAATCTCACAAACAAACGCCCAGACCCGAAACAACCATCTGTAGACCATACAAATTTTTGTTCCGTGTGGGAATCGAACCCACGACCCGTGGCGCAGAAGCCAATCGCTTAGCCACTGCACCAAACGTGTCGTCAAATAGTAACATCCACTCATTCTGCATATCGTCAGTGAAGTACTAGCAGTGTGTAAGTCATTTTGTGACTGTGAAAACAGACAGCACTGCGAAAGTCACAATATAACTTGAAATGAAAAAGATTATTAGCATTTTCAAAGGTTTAAATCATCGAAGAGTTCATTTGTAATGATAATTAAAACAACAGTCTGCCAACACAGTTCAATTTTAAATTTGAAAGGCAGACGCCGTTTTCTTCCGGCAATAGAAGCTATCCAGTCCACCTAACACCCCTTCCCATAGACCAGATCTTTTTCACCATATGTTATAATAGTCTTGCACCCACCTGGGACGGTCCATGACTGTACTCCAATAGTGCAGCCGTGGATAGTCCCCGGTTGGTGCCTCACCCCACTCCTCAAAGGGGCCTCTGCGAGTTGGACCTGTGTCCCCGTGTATGCCTTCCAAAGGACCGGAAGATGAGCCGTGATTCCCAAAGAGATTAAAACAATATTGCGTTCAGCGTAGGTTACGCTCATTTTTCGTTTTTTCATTACCTTGTAAAGTAGCCGTTTTTGACTTCCGCACTGTTAGAACTTCACTGACGATAAACTTGTTTTCAAAGCCTTGTCATTTTCCTACAGCACAAGAATAGATCCCACTGGCTTAAATTGGGCTATCATTACGATCACTTACGACCCATGATGGGGGACTGTGTGAGACCCATTTGATTGTAATCGGTTGGATGTCCTTCTTTCATCCTTCCTGAATCTTATTCGGGATCAAGACCATATTGCCGTGTATTTTAAAAGTGCGTTGTACTCGTAAGCTACACCTAGCTTCGCAAAGCTCCTTTTTAGTTATTTTAATCTGGAATGTGCATTCTCATAAAAAAAATGACTTTCATACAACAAGCTTGTTCTACATAATCATAACTGTACCGTACACGTACTTCTTTAAATTACTTTTTCATTAGTCATATTCGGAAAGTAGGTCTGAAGTTGCCTAAGGAGCGGGTTGAAAGTAATACCACAGTGTACCTACTTACTACTTAAAGTGGGTCAACGCCCATACATTTGACAGGTCCTACGAAATGTCAAAATTATGTAGGGGCGGAGGTTATGTCCCAAGTATGCAGTATGGCTACTCGGGACATAACCTCCGCTCCTTCACCCCGCAACCCCCCGCACGATTGCTCTGCGACAATGTTCTACGTTGACCGACTGTAAGGAGTAAGATATAAGTAGACTGTGGTAATACTTTTCAGCCCTCAAGAATCGTTTTCAACTGACAGCTGTAAAATTATTAAAAAAAACTAGTTCTATTTTCACATTTCTATTGAACCATGTTCCAACTTTCTTTCTATACAGTCACTCAATTACACCGCGATGTAAAATTGTAATAACATAAAGTTTAGTTAAGTATTAATTAAAGAATATATTTTTTTAAATGACTTTATTATAATTTAGTTTTAACTATTTCTTTAAAATAACATAGATTTGGGCAAAATATTCACCATTTTTTCAATGATGAAAATGAAAAATAGTGGCTGAATAGCTGGCTGGCCACAAAAAAAAAAAAAAAATGGCGGGAAAGCGACAATCCGATCACTCATTTTTTCTTTAATTAATCAATGTTTTTATTTTTACTTTCCTTGTATTCATAATGAAAAGCAGTGTTTACCTCGGGTTAAAGACTAATATAGTCCCTCGAAATATCTATCATCCGTCTCGGGGCTAAATAAGTTACTTTCACCCCTAGCGTAACAATGTACTATTGGGTTTGTATTACCCACCCCATGAATATCATCAAGCCAACAAAATGTCGGTCAAATTCGATACAACTAACCACAGAGATATTAATATGATTAAAGATATGAATTATGCTATTGCAAAAAATAATGTAACGATGGTACTCTGGCAGGCTCAGTCTGACTCAGTCCGCCGACCGATGCAACCTCGTGCTCACGTGTGACACAGTGATATCAGTGACAATACTCGTTACAACAATCGCAATTAAAAGTTCAGTGTTCAGCCAGTTTTCATCTCAAACTCAAAATGGAAGACGTCGAAAAACATTTCAAAAGTTTGCTCGAAAATATTTCAAAAGAACAGAATTTTGTCGATTACGATTTGAATATTAAACCGTTGTCGAGCGGAGGAGCGAACTATACGTCCAAACTATATTCGGTAACTATAACGGAGGGTTCAAATGTACTTAATTTATTCGCTAAAGTCGCAGCCATAGGAGAGAAGATGCGGGCTCAAGCTCCGAAAGTTTACGAGACTGAGCGGTTCTTTTACACAAAACTGATAAAAGGTTACGAACGGTTGGAAGAAGAACATCAAGTGCCAGAGGAACACAGGTTGGCATACCCGAAATTTTACGGATGCAATTCAAACACCTTTGAAGAGACGATAGTACTTGAGAATCTAGAGATGCAAGGCTACGAGGCTTATGACAGATTTAAGTCCGTGAGCTGGCCATACGCAAAGTCAGCAATCAATGTGTTGGCGAAGATGCACGCCATGTCTTTTGCATACGGGAAATACTATCCGGAAGAATTTAGCGAAATATTAGACAAACTTAGATTTGAATGGAAATTCGATGATGTTCATATGAAGGCTTATTCCGAGAAGGTTGTAATACGAGCTATAGAAGTTACTCAAGAGGAGAACAGAGATAAACTCCAGCGTCACTTCGAGAGTTTGGTCCCGGAGGAGTTTGCCATCATTTATAAGGCGAACCGGCAAAAAGTGATTGGACATGGTGATTACAGACCCAGTAACTTAATGCATAGGAATGTTGATGTAAGTTGGTTTGTGTCCTTATATTTCGCTAAAAATAAGGGGTGAATTGACCGTATATTGCTCGCGTGGGGTGGACCGTACCCCAGCTGAAGTTTAATCGTTATTTTTTTTTATAATTTTGAATAATTATGCTGTGCTAATTCTTCCGCTAGCTTCCTAAAATGGCGGTATCTTTGAAATTTAATCACGAACAATACTTAAGTTGTTGAGAAGATACTTAGAGCGAAAAATGCACGTGAGTAAACCGCAACCAATCATTATTTATTTATTTACATTCTTACATCTACCATAACAGTCTTCCAATTCGGTAGTGCAGTTACTCAGCTAAATATCAATTAATTAAATACATAATTTACATCACAATACCTACTTAAAAATTAACAATTACAGGATTCATAATATGAATGTGTCTCACGAAAGTTATAAAAATAAAATACTTAGTTGTGTGCGGTAGAAGTAGGAGAGTGCACTCGGGGTGCGAAATTCCCCCCCATTCTTCTTCATAGGAATCTACAATTTGGAACGCGGCAGTAACTTATTTTTTTCTGATTATTCAAATGTGCCTTTATATGGTCTAATTGAAATAAATGCTTTGACTTTGACCACCCGAATAAAAATTTTGAGTAAGCTGTAGGTACATTGTTTTCGTTTTTACTAGATACTTATTTAATCTATTGATTTTAGATTCGGTTACTGGATAAAATAGTAACTAGTTGTTTTATGTTTTATTTTGTACTCAAGACTTACTACTACTGTACTACATTACTCCAAGGTCTGTGGTCAAGACTACATTGTTCTCTCTCATAGTACCTACTGTATTCACTGAAATTGTAAAAGATCTCCTTTTTTTTTAAAGAGTAACCATGGAGTTTCTTGCCGGCTCTTCTCCATAGGAAACGACTAATTGGAACCGTGCACCTAAATTCGACTTTTCATGAGCGCCTGTATTGGTATAGGTGAAATAAAAAAAAAATATTTGATTTGATATGTATGTCTGTTTGCGAGGAGCTCTTGGCTAAATAATTACAGCCGCATAGACCGATCTTCCGGGTTAAGCCACGCTTGCCGAGGTTGGTCTGTGGATGGGTGACCATTTACCATAGCGAGTTTCCTCCGTGCCTCGGAAAGCACGTAAAGCCGTTGGTCCCGGCTGTCATTTGTAGATCTTTGACAGTCGTTACTGTTGGTCAGAAGCCAGAAAGTCTGACGACCAGTCTTACCAAGAGTATCGTATTACCCGGTTACTAGGTTGTGGAGGTCTGATAGGCAGTCGCTCCATGTAAAATACTGATATTCAGCTGCATCCGGTTCGACTGGAAGCCGACCCCAACATAGTTGGGAAAAGGCTAGGCAGATGATGATGTATGTCTGTTTGCGTTTATAACGACTTTAGTAGTACCTACATGGCGACTAGGTCCTTTCGACCGCATACATAAACGCTTGGAACCGAGCATCGGGAATTAGGAACTTCGATAACCTTTTGGAACTGGCCGATCGCCTTTTATAATCTATGCCATGTTTCCCCAAGAACGAAGGACAGGAAAACCAAAACAACATTTTCAACATGCCACCAACACGTGTGCCATGATCACTTGCCAGAAATGTTATGACGGAAACTATTTCCTATAAAAAAATGATTTTCGAAAATGTCTATTAGGTAGGTACTGTGTTTGATTATATTTGAGTCAGTTAATTAATAAATAAGTCTAAAGATTTTCATTTATAAAAGTCTGATTTTGAATGCGTTTAGTGCTTATTTTATCGATTGAAAACCGGGTGCAACGCACCCCGCGAGTTATGTAAGTTTTAACGCGCGAATAACCAAGAAAGAACTCCACGAAAACAACGATACTCAAATACGTCCTGCGCACTCTAGGCATTCAGCAACATCGCTGACTAAAAAACTGTATTTTCTGTGGCTCTGGCCTAACCAGGGAAATTGTTGGTATGAAGATTATCGCCTAACTAACATTACAATACCGGGCAACAAACTTTTAATACTTTTTCAGGAAAATCTTAAATGTTTTAATGTATTAAATTAAAAATTAACTAAGCTGCATCTGTATTAAGTGCTAGAATTATGTGTAAACTGTAATTTTAATACATCTCTGGTGATTCTTACCTAGATGGTTTGATGCGCGATAAAACGAATTATCCAATGATTTAAAAACCGCCAAATTTCGACTTGAGTGGACTACGTTATGTTTAAAATATACTTACCCTTGAATTAATTCATTGTTTCCGCTGCGCTGCGCAAATGAGACCAAATCATTAATCTAATAGTATAGATAAGATACCTAATATATTCATCGCAACACGATAATGAGTTGAAACAAATAGGTAGGTACCTACTTATCGCTTGAAAGATAGATGAGGTACAGGCGGATTCTATTTATATTCCTAACAGAACTAAGTACTTCGTTTGTTATTAACATGCCATATTACATTATTATGTTTGACATGTAACAATGATATTATTTGCTTGTATATTATGTGGTGTTTAAAAGCTAATAGCGACGTGTTTTATGTCTGATAAGCAATCAAGTAACACCTGTGTACCTATAATTAATAGGTACTTAGATGTATTTGATAATGAATGCACATTATGCAATTATTCTTAATCATTGTTTTATGGCTACATTATCAAGCTATAGATTTCTAGTATAAGCTGAGCTCTCATTGTACGGAAAGCCTATACAAAGCGAGATTAGCTGGAAATGTTTAGCTTGATATATGTTTAAGCGTGCGTACAGTCAGCAATAAACGTAGTCGTACATTGGAGTTTTTAAACTTGACATTAATTGGAAAACTAATTGATCTTTATAAAGAAAAGTCCTGACTTACTGACTGGCTCATCAACGCCCAGCCCAAACCCTTGGACCTAGAAAGCTGAAATTTTGCACATAGGTTTCCTTTATAATGTAGACAAGGATAAGGAAGGATTTTTCGAAATTCAACCTCTAAGGCCGGCCATACACGGGCAGCTCGAGCAGTTAGCCAGAGATAAACATACACGGACAGCTCGAGCAGTCAGTGTATGCCTGGCGACTGCTTGACCGCACGCCGTGCCGCCAACCGCCCGAAGCAGTTGCAACTGCTCGAGCTGTTTCGTGTATGTACGTACGTAGAAGGCTGTAGTTTACTATGCAGTTGCAGCTTAAAGCAGTCGATCCTGACTGCTTCAAGCTGCCCGTATATGGCCGGCCTAAGGGAGTTAAATAGAGGATGAAAGTTTGTATGGAAAATCGTCACTTAACGGATTCAAAATTTCACGCAAGCGAAGCTGCGGTTTTGCCCGCAGCTTCGCTTGCGTGAAATTTTATCTAGTATCAAATATAAGATATACTCAGACGGAGTAGCACTTGTACCTAAACTCTTTTACAATTTGAAAATATAATAAAATATCTTCTTATTCGTTTCGCTCTTGTCAAAGTGGTCGTGGTCGTCATGTAGCACTATGAGTTACTGCAGCTGATGTGGCTCATCTCACGATGTCTCGCCATCTCTCCCTGTTGGTGGTCATTGTGGTACACTCACACAAGGGCCGCCCAAGCCTGTGTTAAATTGGTCGGTCCATCGCATGGCTGACCTCCCGCGCGGTGTGGTGCCTTCCAGCCAGAGGCGGACTTCCTATAAGGCGTGAATTACACAGAAGCGGCGTAAGGTGCAGACGCGGCGCAGGCGCGTCGCTTTCATACATTTTTTGCGAAAAAACATTGAAGCGGCACGACAAAACGTAAGAAAGCGACGCGCCTGCGCCAGCCTTTTCTTTTTCATTCAGTCATTTTCCCGACTTAAGACGTGTCCGAAGAACCTGATTACGCTAGTTTTCAACATTAGTACAAAACTAATGTTGAAAACTACATAAAATTTACACGCCTGTAATTCCCAAAGGATTAGGCAAAGGTGTATAGTACGGGTTCATTTAGTCGCGTTGGGTACCTATTTTACAACTTTTAATTTTTTTATTTTTCAGCACACACACACACACTCAGACTATCAGTTATCACCTTTAAGTTATTCTCTTAATATTAAAAACGGACACACAATTTCTTATGTGTTTATTGTTCTAGCGTATGGCACTCGTGGGCTGCAGCTAAAAATCAGCGTCAGGTGTTACACCTAGTGTTATCATCTGACATTATGCTGAGCCGAGGCCCTTTTGGCATTACATTCATTGTTATCTGTTTTTTTTAGTTTTAAAGTGTATTTTTGCTGTATGCTAATAAACGCATTTTTCTTTCTTTCTATTTCCCCGTTATAAATTTAAGTCCCATATAATAGGGGGCGAGTCTATTACCATCAATACTAACTGAATATACCTTTTGGGAACATTTATGTACGATTGGCTCCATAAGTGCAGTTTCATCTTACGTTACGGACGACATTAGCTTGCGCGAGAGATGTGTATGTGCACGTGTAAGCGTATAAAACCGAGCAAGTCGCCGCATACGATTATTTTGTTGAACTGACATGATGACACTGCATTAATGAAGCCGATAGTACCTGAGATTAATTTGTATCCTACTTGTTACCAACATTGTCGCCGATTGTACAGTGTATTCTCGACCTGTTATTAGGTACCTACCTAACTCATACAGGTGTAATAACCTAATAACATATTATTATCATCACGGACGACGTCTGTGGTCTAATGGTTCGAGTGTCGGACTGCTGATCACGAGGTCGTGGGTTCGATTCCCACAGGACACAAATATTTATGTGATGAATATAAGTGTTTGTGTTCGTCTGGGTGTTTCATATGTATTATAAGTATGTATTTACAAAAAAAAAAAGTATATTAGTATTATATCCATTGTCTAGTACCCATAGTACAAGCTCTGCTTAGTTTGGGACTAGATGGTGGTGTGTAGAAAAATGTCCCAAAAAATTATTAATTATTTTATTATATATGATACGATCCAAGTTCAAAGTAGTTAGTGTGAAAAAATTAAGAATCACGTAATACCACAAATACCTACCACAATACCAGTTGTATAACTTTTTTAGTATTGTATCAAAATAAAGTACGTGTGACTGGTCCAGTTACTGTAGGCCTAGCACGAATGTTTTGAAGTAGGTATAGTAACGTAAACGTAACGTTAATCTGAGTGAATTTTGAATAGAAAATACAATTATTATATAGCATTTTAGTTTAAATTTATGCGACAACCACAATTTGTATCATACATAGATATGAATAAAGTTTTCAATTCAATTAAATATTATGTGCGAAACGAGTATTTCCAATTCAAAATTCAATCGCGTTAACGTTACGTTTACGTTACCATACCTCACAACATTCGTGCTAGGCCTACGGGTCACATACATGGTGTTCGGGACCGAGCGGTCTAAGGAAATTGTGGAATAGGAGGTCATATTACCTCTTCAATAATAGATATTGATTGGGCTATCCTCGGTAGTGTAGAAATTATCATTTTTAGAATCTTTATGATTTTTTTTTGTATTTATTTGAGTTAAAATATGTACTGGCGGCTTTAATGTAAAAATGCCTTGACTATTTACAATCAAACTCGAACAGTCCTAGCTTTATGGAAACATTTTCAAATTAAGATTACCTTTTTTTGTGTTTTAATGACTTTAATGGTGCTCCCACACTGCTGTTACAAATGTTTACAAACATTTTCTAACACTAACAAAATGTTAGGAAAAGATAAAAATATCAGATTATAATAAATCTAATCTATCTAATTAGGTTATTAGATAATATTTTAATAGATTTTTTGCAAATATTTTTTTTTTATGTTTGTTTAGAAAATGTTTACTAATGTTTGTAAACATTTTTAACAGCGGTGTGGGAGCACCTTGAGATTACCTATTCGTAACAAAAGCGAAAAAACACCAAAAAGAAATAAAAACTGAAAAAAGAAAATCCTCTTTGAATGAATATAACCTCCTTTCCACATTTTCCTTTGGACCACTCGGTCCGGGACAACCTGTATATGCCTTCTACTTTGTTTATCACTTGCTGGAATTCCAAAACTTCCAACAAATACTGTTTCAGACATACAAACAAAAACGGAAGAACAGCACAATTATTTTGTTGTGTTTAAATATACTGCAATCAACCGAAATCCTTCCCAATCCTCCTTTTCGCGTAACATACCTTGGTATATCTCGGGGTCTCGATGAGCCTTGATTCTTTGACCGGGCTAGGTACTCCAAAACGTTACGCAAATCCAATTTTACACATTTTTCAACTGCAACTTCAAAACTCATTTAGGTATTCAAAATAGACTAGAAAATTACTTTTTGAACGTCAATGCCATAAAAGACAGCTCCCAAAAACTTCCGCCCTTCACCGCTTCCTAGTGTATACGCTGTAAAAAAGTTTTAAAATATCATTCTAACTGAATCTTCTTTTCATTCCAGGACGGCAAGGTGGACATCAAGATCGTGGACCTGCAGACTCTGCAGGGAGGAAGCCCGGTCACCGACCTCCTCTACTTCATCTTCACCGGCTCCGACGAAGAGTTCCGGGGAAAGTACTTCGACAAGCTCATTGACCATTACTACACATCGCTCAGTGATGCCATGAAGAGGCTGCACCTGAACCCTGACGAGATTTACTCCAGGGAAGACTTTGATTTTGAATTAAAGGAGGTGAGTCTTTTTAGATTTCAGCATGTTTAGGGTCAAAATACACGTCCGATAGTTGCTTCCAGGAGCCGGATCCGACTATCTGATCGGATTCATGAAATACACGTTCGATTCTCGTGTCCGATTTTGTCTGGACGACGACGAAGCCCGGACGATGCTTACGATTCTAACATCCGATCCGATAGTCTGATCGTACGTGTAGGTAATTCATGTTCAAACAAATGTATGACGTGGAGGCCTTCAGATAGTCTGATCATACTATCGGAACCGACTATCGGAGGCAAGTATCGGACGTGTATTTGGGCTCTTATTGGCCAAATACTCAAGCGGTACTCAATTTTATGTTGTCGTTAACTTCGTGCTGTCACTGTGACTTGCACTGAAGAAAGTGGACAGCTAAACTACATAACAACACGCCTATATCCGAAGGGTAGGTCCCATGTAATAGGAGGCGAAGCCTATTGCCATCAATCAGGCACATATCCAGTCTGCCGGGGTTGCGGTGCATGCAGCTGCGAATCCCGTGACCCCGGCCAAGGGTCAGGAGTAGGAACACCGTGGGTTTTTAGCCGGTAAGAGTCCGGCATAACCCTTCGCCTTCCCCAGGCGAAGGGTATCCATGAGGATTTTCCCACGAAAAAAAAAAAAAAAAAAAAAAAAGGCACATATCCAGACTCAGGGATGGTACTGAGAAATTCCACATGGAAAAACCCAATAACACTTTGCCCGACCTGGGGATCGAACCCAGGACCCAGACAGCTCAGCAGCCGCGCTTACAACCATTAGACTAGATCAACGAGGTAGTCGTCAAATCGATAACGTCGACAACTAAACTAGTTTAGTAATTTAATATACAGGGTGTAAACGAATTCGTGTAATTCCTTCAAACCGCGTGTTTACTGGTGACACTGATTGACCCTGCGTAGGATTTTTTGAAAAACAACAAAAAAAAGTTTTCAAAAAATTAACCATGGTATTCTGTATCTGAGTAATTTTAGCGTCCCAAGTTAACTGACATGTAAACACACTAAAAAAAACTTTTTTGCTGTAAGTAATACAATATCGTAATATTGTGTTACTTACAACAAAAAAGTTTAACTAATATTAGTTAGGTACTTAAAAGAAGTACCTAACTACATAACTTGTGCTGCTAATAATCAACTCAAAAAGCAATCAGTAAACGAGCGCTCGAGCGGTTCGCTAATTATAATCAAATTGTGTTTGCTAGTAAGTACAATTCGGCTATACATATATATATATTGGATGACTTCTTTTACCGTCTGGAAAAAAATGGGTATAAAATGGGTGAATGGAGTAAGGCTCTAGCGTAGATTTTTCCTTTTTTTTTTTCTTTATCTTTTTATGAAATTGATATAACTATACAATATAACTGAAAAGTTGTGTGGAAATCGGTTGTCATGGTATGGGCACGTGTTACGGAGAAATGAGGAAAATGTAGTGAGGAGAGTTTTGAGTATGAATGTCGATGGCTATAAGAGTAGGGGAAGACCAAAGACACGATGGATGGAATGTGTGAACGATGATATGGTTAGAAAGGGGGTGACTACCGAGATGACGACTAATAGAGAAGTATGGAAGAAAAAGACATGGTGCGCCGACCCCAAATAAATTGGGATAAGGGCAGGAGAATGATGATATAACTATATAACTGAAAGAGGATAACAATGACTTAACTCAAATCTTATGCAGGTGTGATTTTATCGATTTATTTGCTTTAAATCTTCTGTTTTTATTGATTTAGTATGAAAATTTACATCAAATTACTTAGTCGTATTTATTGATAGATAAATTTAAATACAGGCAATTAAAAAAAACTATGCCATGGGGTTTTTTTTGCAGACGGTAAAAAAAGTCATGCGGTATTTACATACTAGGTACCTAGTACCACTTTATTATGATTTTTTTATGAGTGCAATCGGTCCTACCTAGGTACCATCCCCTGTATGACACTACAGTGCTGATATCCCCGTAGAACTTGTTAGTAAGACAAAAGCACTTAGGAACCAAATCCTTGCATGCAAAAGCAGTAGAGTGCGCGCAAGATAAGTCTGCGCGCGGCCGAAATCGGAACTAATCATGGTCCACCAAAGTGTGTGCCGTTTTATCAATTTTGATAGTAGAACTACCTGATTGTAGGAATATTTAACGGGAAAATTATATTAAGCGATAAAAAAGTTAAGCTTAAGAAGCAGTAATTTGAACTTTTGCGATCACGGCAACGTTTAGCACGCCCTCAATCGCGCGCAGAGTTATCTTGCGCGCACTCTAATAGCATAGCGATTGAACGCTTGCCTTCCATGCATAGGGTCTGAGTTCGAACATGACCCGTACCTCTGACGTTTCAAATTCACGTGCGGATGATTATTTGATTATCACTTGTGTTAACGGTGAAGGAAAACATCGTGAGGAAACCTGAACACCTGAGAAGGTTCTAGAAAGTTCTCGACGGTGTGTTTAGTCTGCCAACCTGCATCAGGCCAGCGTGGTCGGCCTGATGCGTAAATCTTTCTCATTCTCTGAGAAGATATTTGTGCCCAGTAGTGGCATACTAATCGCCTGATTATACTTATGAAATGCTTTGTATAAAGAGATATACCTAGTGCATTTAAATATGATTTTATTATTCCCTGCTAACATCCAATCAATCAATCAAAGTCAAGAAGATAATTTATTTATAATTAGTCAAGAAGACATACAATTAATTAATTATTCATGATGTTACCTATTTACTTTGTCTGCCTCGTTGTTTTATTGTTCGCAAGCGCAACTGCTGAGCGTAAGGTCCTGGGTTCAATCCCCAAATCGGAGTGTTACCTATTGGGTTTTTCTGTGTGGAATTTCTCAGTAGCAGCCCGGAGTCTGGATATGTGGTTGATGGCAATGGGCTCGCGCCCTATTTATTACATGGGACTTAAATATAACTGGGAAATGAGGGTTTACTATACAGATCTGCCCAACCCCTAGGGGAATACGTGGCGTGATGTTATCTTCGTATTTGCTTGCACACTGGTAACACATGATACCACGCGTGGTCGTTGGTCGATAGATGTTAAGTGGCCCCATGAGATGAAAGGTAGCCAATGAGCATGCTACTTTTGCGTCACGTGGTATGGCGTGTTACCTACAAGGTTCACAGCAACATTGTTGCGCATTTTAAGTGTATTAATAAATTTTGTTCCCTGCTCAAGTAACCCCCCCCTTCAACCGGTAGTGTCGAATTAGAGGTGGTAACATCTGTCGCCTATCAAGCGTGGTGATTTAGTTTTATACCACCAGCATCATTCAAGTGGCCTGTGAAACAGCCATTTACGAGCTATCTCCCTAGCAATAGAACTCCAAGCAAATTACCGAAAAAACATATCATACTTACCTATTTATATTCTTTCTTCCAGAAACTCCCATTCGGACTCACCCTAGCAGTGTTCACGCTACCGATAGTGACAGTTGACGCGGATAACGCGCCCAAAGTCGACGAGTCTCTGGAGATAACCGACTTCTCCGTGGAGAAGACCAGCGACCTGTACAGTGAGAGGCTCAACGGAGTCGTCAACGACTATGTGAAGTGGGGTCTTCTGAAGTAACGATGTGGTCCATTGACTGTAGAGAATGTCTGTCTTGTGCAGAATGCGGACCAAATTCTTTTAACCCTTATTAAGACAAAAGGTTTTAAAAAAAGTAAATTACTTACAACAGAATACAATAAGATTTAAAAAGTTTTGTTTAAGAATATCCAACATTTTCTATAAAAAAAAATGATACTTTTGAAAATTGCCAGATTTAAAAAAAAATATGACAAGTAGGCTTTAGCGACATCTTCCAAAAAAGTTGGCGGGAAATATATTCCCTGTGCCATCTAAGTGTTAAACCTTTTGTGTATTTTTTTTCAGTTGAGATTATCATAGTGTATGTAAAAAAAGATATTTAAAATGAATGCACTGAAGCAAAA
This sequence comes from Amphipyra tragopoginis, assembly GCA_905220435.1. Classification (NCBI taxonomy): domain Eukaryota; kingdom Metazoa; phylum Arthropoda; class Insecta; order Lepidoptera; family Noctuidae; genus Amphipyra; species Amphipyra tragopoginis. Next base: position 25,194,508 of record HG992010.1, read on the forward strand.
GTAAATAACTCGCCGTTTAATAAACTAAACAGTGATTTTATTGTTTTGAGTTTTTAGCTGCCCCAGTTCAAAAATAAATTCCAGATTAGGTACATTTTCTTTGCTTTGTGCATCCAATTTAGAATAAATTGTTAAAGGATAGAGATTTCTTTGATATTCCAAAGTTTACTTGTATTTTATAACTAAGTAATTGTGATGATTATTAATTTAAATTAATTGACCAAACACGTGAAATTGTTGTTTGTTATTTAGGTAAAAGGTACAAATATAGCTTATTTTAAATAGATTTGTGACTACAAACGCATGTGCATGGTGGTCTTGCATGCTCTAGAAACCAAAAATCACAGACTAGATAGGGGTACATCAAAAATGTATGTATAAGTTAGGTTAGGCCAACCGTTACTCAGCCATGCTGCGGTCTGATTTCTAAAAGACCATTATGTGACAGTTTGAGTTTTATTTATTTACTACGAAGCGTAACTTTTTCTCTATCAACCAGTCTGGTCCGTATTTTTCTATCATAATAGGTAATGTCTTACGAGATCCAGAGACATTAATTTTGTACTTAGATGGGTCACATTTCAGTATAAAAAAACAAGACGAAAAAACAAAAAAAATGTGTAAACAATATTAGTCCTGTTCATCACCATCAAAAGTTATACAATGAGCATAAAAGTTGCTCAATAATTTGGTATAACAAAAACAACTGTATTTCTTTAGAATTTCTAGGGACACTTTCCACGTTTTTGCTCATAACTCAACATTACTTTTTAGGTTTAGGTACTCCAAAGAGTATAATATTTGTATGGGGTTTACTCCACTTAACGGCCTATTAGAAATCGGACGGCAGCGTGAGTGTCGTATAAAGCTGGCTTCCCACGATGCGTGGTAGCGCGCACCGGCTGTGCGTGGTATCATCCGTAAAATCACGCACCGTGGGAAGCCACATTATGAGAGTGCGTGATTCGAAGCTATTTTTTCATTCCAAAATACTAAGTCAAAGAGAACTCGCACCGCACCTTAGAAGTTACCGACTCGCGGCATATACGGCGCACCGCTCCAAACTCGTCCGCGTTACCACGGACGAGTCTCTTCGCATGGTGCGTCGGTGCGAGCTCGTGCGTCGCGGTGCGCGGTATCACGCACCGTGGGAAACAAGCATAAGGTGACTAAGGGATGACGTCACGGGCAGCACTATCCTCCTGTCTACTAATAACAAACTGCTATCACCAATTTATCTGCCAATCGTGGTGATTACTAGAGTTGCCGCGAATACTCGCTATTATTCGGTATTCGGCATTACTCGTCATTTTTTTGATATTCGTCGAATACCGAATAATAGCTAGTATTATTCGACATTCGGCGAATAGTAGTCGAAAATAAACTTTTAACGAACAAAAGAACTAATGAGTTAAAAATAATCATTTTTTTATTATTTTCCTTAATAAAACAATACACAATATCAATTATTATCTCTAATATGTGCCTGTGCCTATCATATTCATGAAATTAAATTAGTAAGGCTTTTTAATTAATATTTAAAATCCAACAGAGGCAGATTGTGGTGCAAAAAAACATTTTTTTCTGCACGTTCTGGAGCAAGTCGGTTTCGTTTTTCCTCGTAAATGAAACCTGCCTCGGAAAATAGTCTTTCTGAATAAACAGAGCTTGCTGGTGTGATTAAGTATCGTTTAGCAAGCTTACTTAAAATAGGAAATCTATTCTTATTGGGACTCAAAGCCTTAAAGTTTTAATGTGTTTAATGTTTTTTTTTTATGTCGAATAGTAATGTCGAGTTATTCGACTATTCGCCAAAGTGAATGGCGATTAATCGGTATTCGACTATTCGCTATAAACACTATTCGCGGCAACTCTAGTGATTACTGCAATTTCCAGTTTGATCGGTCATTTGGAGGTTTATGTCCAGCAGTGGCCGTCTACGGGCCGATGTTATGTTTAATACAAATTGTATTACTTATACCCTTTTCATCGTAAAGTGAGTTCTGACGTTTCCAAGCAAAGAATACTAATTTTTTTTTTAAGTTTTCTTTTCAGCTACTTTACGGTTTTTGATGATATCGTTTACGTTTTTTCGATAGCAGTTTCCTTACGGTTACAATTTACGATGACCGCTGTCAGGACTCATCTTTCGTTGAAGAAAGTATAGTGTAGATTATATTGTATGTTGTGATTTATTTATAATTTAATTTACTCCTAATGCTCTTCGTTTAAACCAATTATGATATCTTGTATTTTATATTCGACGATTACAAATCAATGTGTGGATAAGGGGTAAATAGATATGGGGTACCTGAGATGTTTTTTATAAATAAAACTGATATTTGTAATATTTTCCTTTTTTATTATCTCAGGAATTGTTTGTTTTCATATTAATATAATATCGTAGTTTCATACAGTGAATACATGTCAGCGGGTAATGACGAATGCACGACCTGATACCGAACCAACTGCCTCACATACATACAAATTCGTTTCACAACAAATATACAATAATTATAATCATTTACGATGAGCACGTGGCCTCTTTTCAATATTTTCGCGCCATTTTCCAAGATTACTTTTTTAAATTTCAAAATAAGAACTCTGACAAGAGTATTTTATTTTGGCGCATTGAAAAGCGGCCAGTGTTACCAGTATAAACATTTAAAAAACTTCCATCGCGCGGCAGTAGAAACAGAAATGTCGCAACAAAACACAGCCAAGGAAATGATACAAAGTAGCATTAGGTCGTGTTATTAGTGCATCTACCTTCTACTTTACAATCAACATCGCAACCTCGGAGTACTGACAGTGAATAAATTATTTGGTCGTACACGCTATATTAATACAAACGTACACAACTTTTAATTTATATATAAACATTTATTTAATTTTATTATAATCAATATAAGTTACCTATGTAGTAGAATTTTCTATTCTTGCATTTTACTAGAACAAAGTGCTTTAAACAATTATATATTTATTGTTATTATTTTATAAGCTTATTGTTGAATAGTATTAAATCAGTTTGAGTATAAAATAAAAATGTGTTTTAGTACAAAATGCAGTCGTTTTACAATAGCGCCAACTAAAATCGAAGACGCACCAAATATCTAGACTTACAGGCGATATGTGGCTCGACCAGTATAACAACATTAGCTAAATGTTTCGACTTAGAGGTCTATCGAAACTGGGCATTGTAATCAGCTATTAGTTACTTATATTCCAGAAATATGAGTATACCTTACTTTTTAAAATGCCATTTCGTTTGACTTCTAATTGCATAAATCGCAGCGCTTTGCGAGATACGAACAAATCTAAGGGCCTTCACACTTGTGTTTGTCAAAACAATCAGTTTACTATACTACGAAATGATTAGTTTGACATGCGAGTGAAAGGCCTCGATAATATAGGTAAATATAAATACGTCGCTAAATCACAAGAATTTGATTATTATAAGATAGTTATTGTACCGTCAGAACAATCCTTTATACATCCCCCGAAGAAAGAAAACGTGATATGAGATATTGTACTATGATAATAATGTTTAGCGTTTCTTTGCATTATATATATTTCAGTTGCTACCACAATAATTACGAACAGTCCACCCAGAATTAACAGATAAATATTAATTTCTGATTGTTCTGTTCTACTTAAAGATATGAATTTAACTGACGATCGTAGTTTCGACGAGCGACGCGAAAACTTTATAGAAACATTCAACAAAAAACAACGTTCATAGAGATTATAGTATAAATTATTTTTAACAGATAACAAGAGATTTACATAATGACGGCTCACATCCACGTAATCTATAGAAATAATGAATTAAAGTCCTTTTTAACTTAGCACGTAACATCGCACTGCAGCCCAGAAAATAATAGAAAACACCTGTTTCACAGAAACAGCAAGAAAAATATCAATAGAAAACATACATGTATATTCGTTGCACATACAAAAAGCTGTGAATAATATGCTAATCATTTATGACAGCGTACACCGACTTTACGAAAAGTTATAACTTTATATGCATTAATATTAATTACAATAGTTACAACAACGATGGGAGATTTAATTTAACGTTCGGGGTGTTCTACTATACGTGTTCAGGGTCCTACCGCAACAATTTACCTTCCTCCTATCCTAAGCTAACTCTCAACTAATCGACTCAACAGAACAACTGTCGCTTGACAATTCTGGTCTCTATAACCTTCCCTATATCGTGACGATTATATGTTTGTCTATACTAAGAAGCTATGGCGCGCGGTCCCGGATAATACTGAGCGGTTACAGCTATGAGCAGTCCTTTCGTATAAAAATTATACTGAATTACTTGATAGATCAAAGTGATTGGTTTTTTTCTAAAACAATGTACTACAAAAGTTTGACACGTGTTAGAGCCGGGTCTAACGTCAAACTCCTTAAATAAAAAACGTGTTTATATCGACACGATTTTGTGGTAAGACAGTATTGAAAAAGAACTACTTGAACTGAACAATGGACAGTTTGAACGTGGTACTTGTTAATTATCGAGGGTTTAATTCCCGCGCACCGTCACTACCGACTTAAGCTTACATTAACCTGTATTTTTATCAAATTTACTTCATTTTATTTATTTAATTTTTAGCTTTAAATACACATATACACGTCAACGATGAGATTTAAAGATTAGTTTTATTTATTCGGCTATCACTGAAAGGTACATACATTATAATGTATACTTGATAACAGACAAGGGTCGATCGAATCGCGCGGACTCTGATTAACATGAATATACAAAAATATATTACACAAAATAATTGACTACGACAAAATATATATATTTCTTTGAATTACCAACAACGCAATAGAAATTTGCAAAAATCATGAGCTACTATAAATATTCACATCTACTTTCAAAATATATAAAATATTTATATATCATAAATATATCTACATATTATATAATCTAGAGTCAAGTGCGAGTCGTCCGCGCGATCCACCGAGCCACAAACAACAGCGCCTAAGAAAGAGATAACAACTTTAGGATAATACCCATAAACACATCGGTATTTTAATAGTTACACGTTTAGTTTACAATTACATAATTAATTTATTATTAGACTAACGGCTGCTTGCGGAGACATTTAAACTTACAAGACAATGCAGAAGTCATAAGACAAGTGTTCGTACGCGGTATAGCTTTTTTTTAACTTTTTTGACAAATGTCTCGGCAAGCGTGAGTACTAAAATAGTTATTGTATCGGAGGCGGCGCGTTGGGCCCGTGCGCACTCAAGCGAAGACGTTGCGATACTACACGGCAGTACACGGCTAATTCATTGGTAATACAAGCTAAGTAAAATAACTACCATTTTGGTAGTTTTTTTATTGGTTACCCCACGAACTCGCCACATGAACTTCGCCACGATAGTAAATTTTGAAGCTAAAGAACTTTTTTCGTATTTTGGTAAGTTTTTTTTTATATGAACATCGTAATGAGACCATGGACTCCATTTAAATACGCTGAAATGTACATTAACATTTGCACTCACAAGGAAGCTAAGAGTTAGAGAAAGGCACTACCGAAGAGAATATGCACTGAATTCAAATTAAAAACAACTTAATTGTTTTATTTTACCAACCATTCTAAATTGTACACAATTTCGTTCACATGTGTATCCAACGATAATATAATTGTTGTTGAGTATTAATAGTATTAATATTTATTTATAAAACATTAATTGCGACTTTCGCGTGCGTAAATATAACCGCAAGATCCATTATTTTGAGTATGTTGCGACATTCGTATAATATTAATTCCTATAATATTTTGAACAAAAATCTTTTACCAGACTTAACCAATAAAAAACCGCTTTCCATATACACGGTTTATATACTTTCTCCACGGTCTAGATAGCCAAGTTTTACGGAACATACCGTGAATCTCTAATCGTTTGTACAGACTGCATCAATTCGGTACCCTTGGCAACTTATGGTCTTCTAATGCATCCTAGTACTTTTAGTAGACACTATTTCTATATAGGTATTCATATACACCTACATTAATCCATATTATATTCATACAACTACAAATGCTAGGGTACATCAAGAGGCTTCAAACTTACCAAAGGTGTACCCAATTAATGTAGCTTTCTGTACAATAACCGTGTATGAATGAAAAGAGGTAAATATGGTGAAGACATATAAAAAGCCGCGAACGTGCATACCCGCATACATACTGTATACCGCCAACATAATTAAAATTAATCATAATTATTAAACATAACATAATATAAACAATCGCTCGGAACTTGCACAAACCTGTTGTACTTTTACATACATACTTGCACAATGGAATTTTTACACACAACGCACACATCCTTCTATACAAAACACGTAATGTATATGACACTGATTTATTTATTCTTACTTTTATTTAAATAAAAATTCAAGAAACTGATGTAGATTAAAAAATACAGGCATACACACAATATGAAATTGGTACATCTAGAAGAGAATTTGAAAATTGAATAAGTAAATCATTGTCACAGACATATACGACAATAATAATCTATTTATACAAATATTAAACAATAAAATCAACGCCGAATAAAACATACAACGCGACGATTAATATACAAGTACCGGCAGGTAATATAATTAACACTGGTTTCACAATTACAACTTAAGCACTAAATCCACTAGCAAGAGTTATTGCACAAGTTGACTTTTACTATGAACACAAACACCAAGTCGTCTTCTGTAAGTATTACGAACTAAGTGTGCGTCCTGAGTGACGGCGCACCGCGTAGGCGGAATGAATGGCGCATTAAATAAATGTTCGAAACGTTTGAATTTTGATAACGACATTATTAAAACCAAAGTAAAATAAACGTAACACGTGCACACACGCGTACGCGACAACTTTCCCGCGTGCGCTAAGGACAGGTATCGACGGTAAAGCCACGGTAAAGCCGCTCCGCAATCCGCAATACGCCCGTGCGCCGTCACTCAGGACGCACACTAAGTGAGCAATGGACTGTTTGAAATAGAAGTGGTATATAATATACAAATTGAACCGTCCCGGACAAATAATAATTCGTTTACTTTATGAATGTTGTCCGTCGCGGTGATGTTCGTGGAAACGAGTGATCATTGGGTCGAGCCGCGTTGCTGTCGCGCCGCACCTCCGCTCGTCGCTACCGATTACACGTATGTTTATCACGCCGCCTGCGCGTGTATTTGTTGAGTTGGATTCCCAACACTTGCACAATAAAACTTGCTAGTGTATTCAGCACTTTAGGCTGTGTTTAAGTGAATGGGGCGCGTACAACGTGTGACGTGGCGTTGTGTGGAAATTAATACATTTCTACTATAATGTCACGCCTCAAGCTGCACGCGCAGGTGTTGCGTAAACGCAGCTAACGATTCACGTCGACGTACTCGATCGCAGGGTTAAATTACCATCTTGCGGCAGAGTTGCGAATTTTAAACCAGTCTTACACAGAATTATCTCCAATGCGACATAGTATGACAGGATATTGTCACATTTATGAGACAAAGTGTTTTTTTTTTTAAGATAGCAAGCATTTTTTGTATTTTGTTTTGGTCAATCAGCATCAAATATTGACATAAAGATTAATTTCTTTATTTGTTTAGGTAATTATGAATAGTCTGTTTGTCCCGATATATTTGATGCTGACTGTTTATCGTTTTACATTTAATCTCAATGATATTGGAGCCTTTTATTGTATTTAAAAAAATTATAATTGAATAAATTCAATAATATTTAGTGTTTACTTGTCTTTGGCTGTTAGGCTCTATTTGTATTACATTTCAAAGTGAAGGAAGCCTAAAGAAGAAATAAATAGCAACCTTATCAAATAGCAATAAGAACCAGTTTCGGGTGGCACGTTTCATTTATACGATGGGACCATTAATATTTACTTTACAGAGTGCGCGAAAGAGACAATTATATTGTATCATCTCTTCCTAACACATGGGAATACACTTTGAACATTCTATACTGATAAATCTCATATACCATACAGCCGCGAGAAATAACCCACTCCGTTTAAGAACGTATTAAATAATGAGTGAATTTATTTTGCTCGCCGTTGTACATATTCCTGACAATTTTCAAGGCAAACATGAACATTGACTAGTTGTTGTCAACATTGAACATGTAAATGTTGATAAAAACCGGACAATGTCCATAATGCCATTGAATTATGTCCATAACGCGATATTATTAACTAACAGACTATACATTATAGTGAGGAAGCTATTAGGCCTCGATTGCAGACAACAATATATTACAGTTTTACATTTAATTTATTTATAATTAAGATTTCCGCAGCCGTGCATCGGTTATTTCGGAGATTGGTCAGTAGAAGCATATAATGCTTTTTATTATCCATCCATCGTTAAAACTACGCCATTTTCTTTATATGCTAAGCCTAAACTTCGTGATATGATCATGTCATGAGTCGTTTCACTTATTTTACTTGAGCGCCTTCGCGTTCTAGCCGGTCAATGACCGAAATAACCGATAGACAAACGATAGCGATATTTAATATACACGCCCAGACACCACGTTTTGATCGAGCCCCCAACATGCAATAATCAAATTGACTAGTGAAACAATTTGTATTTTAATATCGGTTGATTTGCACAGTCAGTGGTTAAACCGAGTTATTTAGGTAAACTTGATAGTTATATCCGGCTTTTTTGAAGGACTATCCTATCCAGGCAACACGCGGGTTAATTATGTCAATATTAAATGTTTAATAATTGTACGAGTTTTCTTTTTAATTAATTTCTGCTATTAATTCGCACTTTGACTAGTAATTAATTTTAAATTATAAAGGTATGTTTGGCAAGCTTTTTTTGACTATTTTAAGATAATTACAACAGTTCGAAATACTTTTGAAGACATTTCTGCAGGTTCTGTTTTTAAAAATATTAGTCTACCGCCACATTACATCGAAATTACGCAACCGAACTTCGGCGGCTAAGTATTTTATATTGGCATGACGCAAAGTAATTTGGAAATATGAGCAAAAATGTGTAAAATGATTGTCTCTAGAAATTTTAAAGACATACAGATGTTATTGTTATACCAAATTATTGGGCTGCATGAAAAGAGGCTCCACGAGTGATGATACTTAAGTACGTCCGGCGCACCCTGGGCAGTCTTCCCCTCTACCATACTTGCTGACTGGCTAATCTTTTCACCACGGCATGAGCTATTACGATACGATAGAAGAATAATTGGGCTACCTTTAAGCTCTCATTGTATATTTTTAATGAGTTGTAAGACTAATATTGTTTTTACACGTTTTTGCTCATAATTCAAAATTAGGTTTACTCAGCGGTATTTTAGAAATCAGACGGCAGTGTTGTGTCGCGGGTAACTTAAACAGCATTGCAGGCGTTACTCGTCGAAATTGCGTCGAATATTTTCGGCATAGTGTGACGATACACTTAGCTGTACTTATTAAGTAGAATACGCACCATCTGTACATTTACACCCTTTTAAACGATTGTTTTTAATCACTAATTAAATTATACCTGTCCTTGTCATTTGTATGCCAATGAATAGAGATGGCAATAGACTGAACTTTTAACGATCGTTTATAAGGGTTCAAACCAGTAGTAGCACAGTTAAATGAGGTTTTTATTGATTAGCTAGGCGCTACGAAGTTTGTACCTGCAGTTATCTTCAAAACATTTCACACTGTTTAAACGAAACCTATCTTCATTTATATTTAGTTTCGAGTCTTTTCCGCTTACTGACTGTACTACAAACCAACGATCCACCCAAATGCTCATGTACAGAATAGTCCATGCTCCACACTCCGCTACTCAATTCGAACAAACGAGATCCGTTGTAGGCACGGAGCAGAAAACAAAAGAAGTACTAATAATGTTCTTGAATCAAGTGTGTGGAAACAAGTCTGTTATTGGACGGTCGCTGTCGTCATTCCACACGTCATGCCGATTGGCTACTGTTGTAGTAACAATGTACACACGGCTACAGATCAAGCTATACATTTCCAGTTTACACTGACCTCTGATTGTAAGGAAATCGTATACAATGCGAGATCAGCTTATACTGGAATAGTATAGCTTCATCTGTAGCCGTGTGTACATTGTTACTACAATTACTGAATTTAGCCCTCTGTTCTTAGGGCGAAATTCAGAGACCGCACTTAAATTTACTATGCTAAGTAAGCGTTTCATACGCACATGAACCTTATCCTTGTACGATTAATGTTCATATTCGTATGATCCGCTTACTTGCTCATACTACTCCGTGATACTTAGATATCAATGATAGTCAATGTACCACTTGCAGTCAGTCTCGCTCCCAACCTTGCAGACTGGCTAATCTTGTACCAGTTTGAGGTATTCTCGTACACCTCGTTCCGACATGAGGGAAATGTATCACATAAACCATTCTGTACAGGGGCACCGCGTTAATAAATTTATAATGAGTTAGATATGCATTTTTTTTTAAATATATATTTTTACATAGGCGACTTCACAATCGCCGGGAGCTAAATTAACTCGCTGTGCGGCTATGCCTTGATTTGGAATGCTGAACAATCTAACTAAGTATAACGAGCGAAATATCAAATTTATATACACATAATCTTAAGCTTCGTTAAATGAGAAAATGATGGCTACCATTATTTTTGTTTCGTGTGATGTAATTTTTATAATATAAGGCTGTTGCTAGATATAATTCACATTTAGCAAATAACTACGTCATAGGTACAGTACTACGTCACAATCTATGCGCCTGGGCAATCTCTGTTTCCGAATTTGTACGAAAAATAGTGAGAGTGAAGTTGTAACAACCCCTTATTGGACACCATCATCGCGTTTTCGTATTTCCGAAGATTGCCGAAGCGCATAAATTATGTCGCAGTACTGTATTGGCTCAACAGACCGAAAGTACGCACGCTGAGCTCTTCCCTGAGTAATCTAATTACAGAATCAATCTGCTCACAGTCTATTAAATGTAAATCAAATTTAGACACAGCCTTGAACTTCGATAATGTGATCAATAGTAAGGTTATCGCAAAAGTAGCCATTTCTAAGTGTATATAAAGTCTAACACGGCTAAATTATATACCTTACTTGTGATCTCAATATTTATACAACGCAATGACAGTTTTGTACTACGTACAAGACAAACTAAAGTCTAGCCCGAACCAATTTGAAAACAAAGTAAACAATATTTGGTAAAAATAGTCACGTTTTAACAAAAAAAATTACAAACGTAGAATACAATTCGAAATAAATTTAACCTTAATTTTTAATAGTACTTTCAAATAAATACTCAAAAAGATTGTTTTACTTTTATCAAATTGTTTTGAGCAAGATACAAGTACCCTACGAACAATTTAGGGACCACAGTGACTTTTAATCTCGAAGTTTCTCAAAGAATGTCTTGTACGTACCACATGTCATTGATATGACGTAATAATTTCATAAAACCGCTGCCATCAGCTAGCGTTGAATCCACAGCTATTAACAACATAATCATGTATATTTATTTATTTATAAATTACTCTTCTAATTTTACACTCGCCCTCGACTCTCGCGTAAATATATCGAAAAACAAACATGGACGAATTACAAATGCAATAAATAAACTCGACTGCATCGATGGCTCGCGACCGAGTGACCGAGCGACCAGGGGAATCCAACCTTCGTTAGGAGTTACTGTCACTTTTCCTGGCGAGAGATGGCTAAAGCTAGTTGTAATTCGGCGTCTTCTCGTCTCCGCCTCGCCTCGGCCTCGGCCTGTAGTTTCCGGGACTCAGCGGCCGCCCAGGCCCACTGCTGCTCCTCAGTGGGTATCGCCTCCGCACTCTTCGCTTCTAATGCCGCGCCTTTGGCCTTCTTATCTTTCTGTTTCGTCCGGCCAATACCACCTATCGTGTGTACTAAGGACTTGGCGTATTTCACAGGTCGCGGCGACTTCTCTTTCTTAGAAGGTAACGTATTCGTGGTGGGCCAGGTCTCGTTCAGGTTTCTGTTGGAGTCGGTGTTGCCCCAGTCGGTGGCCCAGTTATCAGACTTGTTGGCCCAGTTGTCGGTCTTCCAGTCGCTGGTGGCGGTGTTGGTGTTTCTCTTGGCGGTGTCCCCGGAGGTCCAGGCGTCTGCCTTTTGCTGTGGAGGCTTGGCCCAGGCGTCTTCGCTGGCCCAGTTATCGTTGGGCCAGGCGGCCCACGTATCGTTGTTGTTTGTGGTGGTGGTGGTGGTGGGCGGCGCAGTGGGTTTGGGAGGCGGCTTGAAGTCAGATCGGCTGGCGAAGGGATCGTAAGGTACAGGCGGCGCGGAGACTCGGCCGCTTCGTTTCTCGGGCAGTGTCATACTTCCATTGACGGTCGCGGACGCAGCGAAAAAGTCGTCCGTTTCAAAGCCGCCGACGGACGTCGGTCTGCCGAAGGGGTCGTTCTTCTTGGCGTCCGTGACGTCAGCGAAGGGGTCCTCGATGTTGAAGGGGTCCTCGTATCGGTAGTCCTTGAAGGGGTCGTCGGCGAAGTCCATGGTGGGCTGGCGGTCGGTCTGGACGACAAAGTGTGTGTGAGTGGGATGCGTGTAGGCTAGCGGGGTGAGTGGGAGAGAGACAGATTGTACGCACGTGTCAGCCTCGCCGCCGCCGCGTCCGCTTAGCGCTGCAAGTGGGGACAAGCACACGAGCAGTGGTTAGCATGTTAGTGGACAAAGTGTTAGATGACTGATGAACTTATGACCACACAACGGCACCAACAGATTATTTATTAGACCTTTACTTCATTTTTTATAACGTTTTTAGTATTTTGTGTTTGTCGCGTTATGTACTCATAATATTATTATCATTATAGGTATGTACAGGTAGAGTAATATCGGTTATATAAAAGAAACGGAAACAAATAAAATATATAAATGAAACAATAATAAACAGGAGGGTGACTGTGCAGAAGGTGCAACACTACAAGCGACATGCAACTAGTTCAATTAGCATCTAATGTTTTACAGTTAGGAGATCAGTTTATAAATGTAGCAGTTAAATATATTTTGAATAGATATTTATTTATTTATATACTCTTCATACTAACTTATAAATATTAGTAATTGCGCTTTAAATCATCATCATCTGTCTAGCCTTTTCCCAACTATGTTGGGGTCGGCTTCCAGTCAAACCGGATGCAGCTGAATATCAGTATTTTACATGGAGCGACTGCCTATCAGACCTCCACAACCCAGTAACTGGGTAATACGATACTCTTGGTAAGACTGGTTGTCAGACTTTCTGGCTTCTGACCAACAGTAACGACTGTCAAAGATCTACAAATGACAGCCGGGACCAACGGCTTTACGTGCTTTCCGAGGCACGGAGGAAACTCGCTATGGTAAATGGTCACCCATCCACAGACCAACCTCGGCAAGCGTGGCTTAACCCGGAAGATCAGTCTATGCGGCTGTAATTATTTAGCCACGAGCTCCTAGTAATTGCGCTTTAAATACATAATAATTAATATTTAATCATGGCAAACATTTGGAAACGCCGTAGAAGACACATCGAAACTATATTCTATCACAAGATTATCACCCTGGCATGTGCCATGCGTACTCGTCTATCAACCGTAGCTTTGACTGAAAATGCAAAATATTCTTTGATTTTTAACTGCTTAAATCAAGCGTCGGCTAATCAAGCTACTTTTAAAGAAAGCTACTAGCAATGCACATGTTCGAATTTATATTTTTGGACACGACCTAGTTAGTTATCTAATGTAACTTTTTGTGCAACCTAGTTTTAATAGAGCTAATAAATTATGTTACTATTATCCTTTATAGCCAGTGGTATAACCTAATGGTTGAACGCTTGCACACCTTCAATGCAGACAGCCCGCATCTTTCAAGTTTTCAGATTCATGTGCGGAACACAATTTGATTGTCACTTGCGTTAACGGTAGAGGAAAACATTGTGAGAAAACCTGCACACCTGAGAGAGTTCGAAATAGTTATCGATGATGTGTGTAACACACCAACCCCCACCAGCCCCTGATTCTGAATGATTCGATTAGTCAGTTGTCGAACGATTCGGTAAGCTATCTCTTGCTCTCGTTACGAAAACCAACAGGCCTAGCACAAATATTTTGACGTATACTAATGTAAACGTAACGTTAATTTAAGTGAACTTTTAATCGAAAATATAACTATCCTCTAGCATTTTGGTTTAAATTTTTGCGACAAGCACAAGTTGTATCATACTTAGTTATGAATTAAGTTTTCAATTCGATTAAATATTATGTGTGAAACGAGTATTTCCAATTCAAAATTCACTCGCGTTAACGTTACGTTTACGTTAGCATACGTCACAACATTTGTGCTAGGCCTACTGGTCCTGCAGTGAGAAAATAACGGACTTATTATACTCTTTATTCGACTTACACATCCTTTGCAGAATGACTAGCTCAATAATATCAATAACTACAACACATATCTAACTATGTAATATCAAACGACTCTACAGAAAAGCGAAAAGACTACACTAAAATACCAAACAAACAGAAAAATTCAAGCATATAAATAAATAAGACATGCAATTGAAATAATGAACATAATATAATGGTGTACAGTCAACATAACATGCGTGTGAAGCGTGTAAAGCGTGTGCAGCAGCAACCAAACGAACGTGGACTTGGCGAGAATGGCATTAACACGGCACAGAGAAAGTAAAACATATTATTATAATACTGCGACATTTTATTTGGGTGGCTTTCTGGTATTTAAGGGAACGAAATCCCTAAAATCATAATTCTCTCAATTAAATTAAAGTGCAGGTTAATACAGTGCGTTAAATCCACGAAGGCGCGCCCCACTCCTTTTAGTGTCCGGTAGTGCATATGCAGACATCTCTTTGAGTTATCCAGTCCACCGAAAACCCCTTCCCATAGACCAGATATTTTTCACCATATTTTACAAATGGGTACTTGACTGAAAAAATCTAACAAGTCCGTCAGTTAGATTATCAAAAAATATTTAACCCGTATTTTTTCTTTTGTTACGCAAACCAAAATTGACGAAGATAGGTACAACACTTTTAAAATAGGCAAAACGTCACAAGCAAGAACAATTTTTACTTTCTTCTGACGTCAAAAGCCCCCACTCTCGAGTTTTGATGCGTTTTATCTTTCCAAATATTCATAGATTTAACAAAAGAAAAAATACGTATCCATTATTTTTCTAAACTCTAACTGGCGGACTAATTAGATTTGCAATTTATTGATGCTGTCAACATGCCTATAGTCTTGCACCCACCTGGGACGGTCCATGACTGTACTCCAATAGTGCAGTCGTGGATAGTCCCCGGTGGGTGCCCCACCCCATTTTAGATTAAAGTTGTCAAAGGGGCCTCTGCGCGTTGAACCTGTGTCCCCGTATGCCCCACTCGGTTTAGTGTTCGGTAGTTGCGTGGTGCGTATGTACACACACACATCTAACTATTGTGTGGCGATACAACTAACACCATAGCTACTTACAATGCACACTTTTGCACTGTAGTGATTTAGATAAAAGGCGCGTCTTCGTGGATTTAACTATTTGTGTATGGTGTTTTTTAACTGGAACAGTATGGGAAAATCCTAAACCGAAGAAGCTACAGAAAAACTTTCTTTGGAGACATTTGCTCAATTTTTATTAAAATAATATTGGTATATTATTTTTCTTAGTCATGCGACAGCTTTCCGTAAATACTTATAAAGTTAGAAAAAAAAATTTAGTATGATGTTCGCCTCTATTTTATGTAAAATTCAAGTACCTAAGTGCATCAGTTCATTGTAACAATAGTATTTAACATAATCTAAACAGCAAAAGTTGGTCAAAAATGATAAAACAACACACGGTGCAAAGTAGAAATAAAACTGAATACCAGCATGTTTTTTTTTTTAATAATAGGCTTATATTATTTTCTTTTACAACGAAAATAACGCAAAGAAAAGCCGAATGCTTGTTTAAAATACCAGAAAGCGGCGCCAATGAGAGTGACATTTTATATTAAAAAAAAAACAAAGCAAAGGAAACAACGATAAAATGCCATTCTCTAGTGTTTATGTGCAATACAATCCTCCTTTACGTACATTTTACTTTCTCTGCAGCGTTAGTAAAATAAAAAAAACGTTTAGCTTATCGACGATGCTATCCGTCGTCCTCATGCGGCTAATTACGGGGGTTGGGGGTATATAAACGTCAAATAATCATAAATAACACAATCTGAAAATAAATCGTTAGCTTAAAATATGTAGAAATATTGGAATTGTATAACTTGGGTGAAATCTGGTTAAAATCCTTTTATTTGTTGAAAATAACACTGAAATTTTAGATTTGCTATATGAAATGTTTGTTTTAACCAAATTTTATATTTGACCATAATTTGCATCAATTAAATTTTAATTAAGCTGTGACGTTATAAATTAATAATAGATATTGTAAAACTTTTGAATTAATATTGTGATATTTTGTAAAGGTTGGATTGATGCAATCATGTCATTTGTAACAAAATTATTTCAAAGGAATTTAGTGACAAAAAAGTAAACAAATCAGTTAGGTTTTGTTGCAAAACGCAATTATTAAAGAGATTGGTTTAAAAAAGTAAAGAATACTATTTTTGTTGGTTATTGATAGAATTCATAAAATGTTATATCAATTTTTTAATTTTTTTTAGTTCACATTACCTAATGCCGTGAACATGAATTTTAGTTATTATAAAAAACTAGTGCATCACTTCTTTTGAGACACTTTCGGGCAGCAGTAGTCTGTGATAGGTGAAGTAGTTTGCAGCATGTTGTATACAGGGGATGTCCCGAAACCCAACGTCAAGCCGGGAACAAAATTATAAGGCAGTTTATGACTATTCAAAAACAAATAAGTATTTTTGTTTTAAAAGTTCGATAATTTATTTTAAACATATTTTATAGTAAGATTTATGAGGTAAAATTCATAGTAACTTTGAAATTCGAAAACGATTAAACTTTTTTTTTATTTATTTCTGGTTAGTCATAGATAACGTAACCATACGTCCCGCTTTTGACCTATGTGTCCCGCTGTCCCAACAAGTCATGCCAACATTATCACTTATACACATTTATATTGTATAAATTATAGCTGATAATTATTAAGCAAATTGCTCTTCCGTAAAATATCAAACCAGCCCACGAGACTACACAAGAATAGTTCCAATTTTTTTTTTGTAAATTTTCATATTAAATATGAATTTTATTCTTATAAAAAATATTGTTACCGGCGTCCCGCTCTGAGGGAAAAAAATAATGGTCACGTTAGTCATACACTGCCCTAAAATTTGTTCCCGGATTGACGTTGAGATTCGGAACATACTAGTCGCACGCAGAAGGTTTGACCGATGACTGCCCCTCCCACTTCACCGACCGCTACCCGCGCTCGTCTGAATCGTACCGACCATCGACGCGTGACGTCATGACGCCATCGGCGAACCTTCTCCGCGCGACTTATACTTACTGTACATTTAGCGAGTTGTATCAATAACCAACAATAGTGTAGTAGTAGTGTGAGGTGAATGTGTGAGGTGTGTAGTACCTTGTGCGGCTGGTTGGGTCTGGGCGGCGCGGGTCGCGGGGGCGGCGTCTTGTGCCTCTTGGGCGGCAGCGCGGGCGTCGGGGTGCTGGCCGGACCCGCGCCCGGCGGCCCGCCCGCCCGTGTGGGCGCGTGCAGCACCGCGAACGGGTCCGCCTCCCAGCCGGGCTGCAAACATAAACAGTGAAAGGACACCTTGGAAAAATTACCATCACATGAAGATTGCTGTCGCCGAGCGATCCCTCATGAGACGTCTGCGATCTTCTACTGCAAATACTTCTATAGATCCTAAACTATACAAAAAAAATATTTACTAAATTTTTGACGTGTGAACAAAGACGAAACCTAACAAACAACTTGATATCTGTAATAATATTTTCCGTTTATAATCATACTAGCTTTTGCTCGCGGCTTCGCTCCTGTTAATTTACGGATCCCTAATTTTTTGATCCCAAAATATAGCCTATAGCACTCAGGGATAACGTAGCTTCCTATTGGTGAAAGAATTTTTGAAATCGGATGAGTAATTTCGGAGATTACCTCCTACATACAAACAAACAAACAAACAAATTCTACCTCTTTATAGTATTAGTATAGATTCTAAAGACTTCCATACAACAAAAGCAGGTCAGGTGAAGCGCGAGTCGAACGCGGGTCCGCGCGGTTTGTAATACATTATGCTCCACGTCTGCTCTGCTCTAGACTTACCGGATGACACACCAAGCAGTAATATAATACATAATTCGTCTTCATCGCAATCCGTATCGTTCGACATCTTGCAGACAAATGCCGCGCACCCGCATTTAACACGTCACTCTAAAGGCCGGGTCACACCGGATGCGTAGCGTGGCGTGACGTGCAACGTGACGTGCACACGCACGTGCGAGCCCTGTCACACCGGCCAAGACCGGTGCAGCACACGTCGCGCACGCACGCATCACGTCACCCAAGTAACTGCTGCACGCGCGTGCGAGCCACCTTGTCAGTAGCGATATTGAGTTGAGAGCACTTGGCGAAAAGATGTTAGACAAGAGCAGTTCTTCTGATGAAGAAGCGTTATTGTTGCTACTATGCCAAGAAACTTCTGCTGCTACAAAGAGACTGGGTCCATAATATTAATAATAGAAGAGAGAAATGCAGTGAATATCATAAAATATGCCGGGAGCTTGATTCTGAAGATCATTTTTATTGGTATTATTGTCCCGATTCTCTCCCATGATAATAATTTATAACTTTTATTTTTGTAGTCTTTATGTTTGGTGTTGTAGAGACACTCATATTTGCGAACTATTTGTAAAAGTTTTTCCTTTAAAATTATCTCCATTGCGAAAAAAACACTCGTAAACTGTATTCTGTTTGTAAATAAATACAACCTGCCGTGCGTGCGCACGCGCAGCAATGACCGATGCGTGTGCGTGCGTGCCCGGTCTGGCATCTAACAAGGAGCGCCATATAATACAACGTCATCACTGCAGACGCGTGTGCGACGTTGCCGTTCCGCTATGCACGCGCGTGCACTCGGTTTGTGAGTAACTGCAGCTCTGCATGCGTGGGTCACGCACGTGTACACGTCACGCATCTGGTCTGGCATCTTTCTTACAGTTTCATACATTACAACTGGTGCGTGCACGCAGCACGGCACGCCACGCATCTGGTGTGCTCCGCCCTTAAACATGTGTAACGCGGGCCCGCCGCATTAATAATGCCGCCTACCTGTAGTGCGCCCCGCGCTTTTTATAACCTTTCTTTGGTGTATCGAAGTCTTACGTTATCTATATTAACTTGATGAGCATTTAACCTTTGAACGCCCATAAATACCTAGTATCCTAAACAATATACCATTCAAACCCACGCCACAAAAATAATACAGCAACAAAACACCCACTTCTCACAAACAAATCACTACATAGTATAAAACAAAGTCGCTTCCCGCTGTCTGTCCCTATGTATGCTTAGATCTTTAAAACTACACAATGGATTTTGATGCGGTTTTTTTAATAGATAGAGTACTTAATTCAAGAGGAAGGTTTATGTGTATAATACATTGCACCCGGGGAACGCCGGGGCGGGTCGCTAGTATAAATATATATCACTCACATCTTCCGCCTTAGCAGTATTGTCGTGTGAAGCAAACGCGTCACCAGCAAATGGGTCCGCGTTCGCTGCGAAGGGGTCCGTACCGAAACCATCCTGTAACAAAATCATCACAATAAATACGCGTACAACTTGTAAAGTGGGGTTCATTAGTGCAGTCTCAGTTCAACGAAATAATCGTATGCGGCGACTTGCTCGGCTTTACACGCTTACACGTTGCTTACATCTCAAACGCGCAAGCTAATGTCGCCCGTAAGGTGGGGTTGCACTTATGGCCCCGACCGTGCATTGTATTTAAATTTACACCGTTCTTCCATGAGTCTATGTACAGACAACTGCATCAATTGGCTTGTGAAAACTACTTTTAGAAGATACAAATTTTGTATAGGTATTCGTATAGAGGCCCACTTTAATTCGCCTATTTAGTCCTAATTAGGCCCTATTCTATTCATAAAACTACAAGCCCCAGGGTACATTACAAGACCCTCCAAAGGTATCAGGGGGTACCAAATGAATGCACTTATTTGTACATACTATTTGAATTAACTTGAGAGCTTGTCCCCCATTGGCTGAAGACCCTTCTGGTCTCGTCATAACTGCCCGATTACGTACAAACGGTCCGCAAGAATCATCTACACGCAGTCAAATAGAAGAAAAGGGGGTTTGTTGATCTAACGTCATTGGCTACGTGTTAGTGCGTATACACGTAGGCCGCGGGATGCCTGCGCCGATCTGTCAGCGCTTGTCGGTGCTGGTCCGCGCAGTTAGTCAGCGCAGGTAATCTCTATACTGTGTGGCGAACCAGCGCCGACAAGCTCCGAACTTCGCCGACAAGTTCCAACCTGCTACGTTAGCTTGATTAAAAATAAAGTTTTTTTTTCTAGCGGTAGCGATCTATGATCGAAACATAACCAGCTAGTAAGGTATAAATAAAAAAATAAAAATAGCTAAATAAAAAATTTATTCGTTGGAACATTTCGACGCCACTCATCAATGAATGAAACCACGGTGACACAGCTGGCTAGCACGACTAGCACGAAATCGTTCTTTGCAGTCGGTTAACTCGGGGCACAAAAAGGGCTCGAAAATACAACTTTTTTTTTTGAAAAAACTATTTTGTCATCATCATCTGCCTAGCCTTTTCTCAACTATGTTGGGGTCGGCTTCCAGTCGAACCGGATGCAGCTGAATATCAGTATTTTACATGGAGCGACTGCCTATCAGACCTCCACAACCCAGTAACTGGGTAATACGATACTCTTGGTAAGACTGGTTGTCAGACTTTCTGGCTTCTGACCAACAGTAACGACTGTCAAAGATCTACAAATGACAGCCGGGACCAACGGCTTTACGTGCTTTCCGAGGCACGGAGGAAACTCGCTATGGTAAATGGTCACCCATCCAGCGACCAACCTCGGCAAGCGTGGCTTAACCCGGAAGATCGGTCTATGCGGCTGTAATTATTTAGCCACGAGCTCCTCCTATTAAAAAATTGAAAAAACTATTTTGTATTTAAAATAAAAACCATTTAGGGTTATTCTGTGAGTAGATCACTCTGTTTGAAGGAATTACACGAATTCGTTTACACCATGTATATTTACATTATAAGTCTCGATATTACACAAAAGATAAGTATTGTGAATAGTTTCTACAAATGAAACAGTTACAAAAAAAAATCAAGCGTTTAGAATTTGTTTACTAGACAGAGACAACACTACAGTGTGCTGACATCACGATCCATTTACCCCATTCTAAGTTCACACCACGCTGTACAATGTCCCAAACAGGAAAGAGAGACAGAAAATGCTCTAAAATCTTCGGAAGCGTGCAGCAGACCCTTCATTTTTCATCATCATTTCTTCATTTCAAATAATTCCCGGGTACCCGGGATTCCCGCCAAATAATTCCCGGGTCAAAAAATCTCCAAATTCCCGGGAATTCCCGGTTCCGGGTACCCGGGGCGAAAACCCTAGTGTCATTTCCATGGTTTTCAGGGGTACTGTCGCCGAAAATAAGGTCAAAATCCATTTCCAAGATGGCGGTATTCAAATTTAATCATCATGGGTGTCATTTCCATGGTTTTCGGGGATGCTGATGCGGAAAATGAGGTCAACATTTATATCCAAGATGGTGGCCCTGTAAATTTTCAAATTAGCCGTCATGGGTGTCAAATCCATGATTTTGGGGGACGCTGATTACAAAAAAAAGATCAATAATAGAAATAGAATCGACGCTTCGTTTACGACATTTGCGCGAATTTTCTGCATCGAAGTGTCTCTGTCAGTAGGAGGCGTTGGAGCCTATATCCAGCAGTGAAGTGTAACAGGCGGAGTAGAGAAATTAGTATTTACCTGTGTAGGATTGTTGGTGTGCGCAGGTGCGAAGGGGTCGTGTGCGGGCAGTGCGGCTGTGAACGATCCTTCCGTGAACGGGTCCGACTCGAACCCGGCGCCCGATGCAAAACCGTTGCTTTTCGCAAAGGGCTCGTCCTCCTGCCAAGTAGAACAACATTTCGTTTTATTATATTTTTGAGGAAATTTTCTTGGAGCGTATGGAAATCCTACAAAGATAATATAAATAGGGAGAATAAATTAGAATATAATGCTTCAGAAAGCATGTAGAGCCATCGGTCTAGAGTTAGGGCCGGTTTCCAACCAAGCGGTAGGAGAAGAGCGGCTTTGCAGCTGGGTTGTATCTACCTCGCCTTGCGGAGATATGAGCTTGCTACAGTTCACTCGTTAGTCTGCCAGTTTAGCGCGACGGGTCACGATGGGCACACGTCAAGTGGTCGCGGCGCGGTCTCGTCTCTCTCGTGCTCACATCTCCGCTATGATCACGCCATACACTGAGACATCTCTCCTCTCCAGTTGAATCGTGTCCACTAAAGCTAAGCGGAGAAGAGATAAGTCACTGGCTAAATCCTATTGGTTGTTTACGACACTCTCTTCACCGCTTTGGTAGATACCGGACTTGTAAGCTTTCATGCTCATTTCACAATTAGCTCGATTTACTACTGCTTAGGTTAACAACCTGACTTGCAAGTTTTACTTAGAAAAGTGTCTGAAAACCTTATGATATTGATATCCTTTGTATGTATAGTTTTTAAGAGAGATGCAAATAATGATAAAATAATGTACGTACGAGTGCGTCGTTCGGGGTCGCTCCGCGTACAATCCGCTCCAGATGTTCCGCAGAGTACTGCGGCTGCAACTGTAGCGCGGAGTTAGGAGCCGCACCGGGAGCGGCCAACGCTTCCGCCGCCTCGCTGATCAAGCGATACTGCTCTTCCAAGTGGGAGATTTTTATGTTCGCCTGCAAAGAGAAGATTAATGTCAAACTATGAGCAATATTGAAGCTTCTGGATGTGGTATTCCAATCACAGCGCATTCAATCGCGACGCACTGATTTGTAATGCCGAGCATTGCGTGCGACCGCTGGTCGTAGCCATCCAGCTCGCTCACACGCGCAACGCTTCGTTCTAGAAACAGTACAACGCTACGCACGCTAACTGCAAGCAAAATGGCGTTGTTTTCTGCTTATTAGGTAGCTATCCCACTGCCGGCGAGGAAGCGACTAACTATCGTCTATTTTTTCGCTCAAGAAACGTACAATAGATATACATTTCGTGTAAACAAAAGAGATGCATATATTAATAGTCGATCGCTGACTGTTTACACTGCCGGCGAGGACTCGCTCCACCAGTTTGTCGCTGACAAGAGGTAAGTATCAAAGATAATACTCGCTCAGCGATGCTCGCTTGATGGTTAGAACTCACACCGAGAGACCAACCAGTGGTCATTTGCGAGTGGTGCGATTAATCGGCCGTCGCACTCGCACACTCGCTTATAGCTCAGCGACAAAACTATCGGAACTACACACTCACTTCTCGCTGCTCGCCAACTCGTTTCTAGTGTCTAGCTCTCATGTGCCTTAATGACGTAGTGTTACCTGGCTAACAGCGAGCACGGTGCGTCGCAGCTGCGCAGTGATGGCCTCGGCGTCGGCGTCGGCCCGCGCTACGTCGTCGTGTAGCGCCCTCTCCTTCTCCTTGAGCGTATGAGCTGCTGCACGCCGAGCGGCCACTTCGGCCTCGGTCTCGGCCGCCGCCGCCTCTTGCGCCGACACTTGAGACCGGAGCTTTTCTACCTATAAGCGGAGGTGTTGATTTTGTAATAGTGTCAACAACAACATTAGAGATGGGCCGACTAGTCGGCCAAGCCGATCACGGTTTCGGGGGTAATTTCCGTGACCCTTTGTTTACGGCAAATTCGCGCGAAAGTTGCAACCGTGTTTTGATTAGTACATATTGTTTCTCGATTTTTGCTTTTTCACGGGTCCGAGAGGTGTTTTTGTGTAAAAAATAAAGACAATACTGTTATTGTTCATTAAAGTGAAAGAACTCAATTACAAATTAATCATGTCAAAAAGAAAGTGTCGTGTATTTTTTTTTTGTTTTTGACCAATTGGGCAATGATTCCCGTGAAGTCAAGTAAGAAGCCGGATAGTCAGCGCTCTTTGCCGAATAATCACCGTCTACGAAAGTGGCCGAATAGTCAGCTTCGCCGACAAGTCGCCGACTAGTCAGAACATCACTATAAAACATATGTCGAACATAGAACGAGGTAGAGTAGAAACCTAGTGAACCTTTAGTTAATAGCGAAGAATAAAAAAAATACTAAACTAAGGCCTCGTTTATGGAGACGCGGAAGCCGCCGCTAGTTTCATCGCATTTTCCGGCAGCGTATTGTCATACATACAAAGAACTACAACGTAAACAATACGCGCGGAACAACGCGTCTCATTAACACTAATACATAATCATAAATATTTAAATTGTCCGCGCCACGACCTGCACAACGCGCATGTTTTTGTCAAACATATAAGTACATACAATCTCGTAGGCATTTTGTATGTTGGACGATGTTCGTTGTGTGCGTAATTGCACGAGGGAGCAAACAATTTTTTTTCAAGATTTCCGATAAGCATTAAATCTTACCTGTGTCTTGAGATCATTTAACCTCTTTTGTGCTTCACCTTTTTGGTTTTCTAACTGTTTTAGGGTCGCCGTTAATGTGTCCAGCTCGCTCTGAAAATAATACATTATAATTATTATTTATCAATAATCAATACTCTCTCGCTCTAAGCCGTATTTCAGAGTGGAGGCGGGCGCGGGTGGTAGCGCGGGCGCGTGTAAATCAAATGTATGTAGACACCAGTTGCATTCACAGTGCGCCCGCGAGTCGCGCGTCTGCATGAAGCTGGCGCGGGCGCGGTGGCGCGGGTGTTTCTAATGGCTCAGTCCGCTCGTATCGTTCACAGTGACATAGCGTCTGTTAGGTGACTGCGCGTGTGGTTCTACTGCGAACACGCAGGCGCCAAGACCCGAGCGCCCGCGCCCGCCCCCGCACCCGCTAGTGCAGTCTGATTGACCACTAAGAACTCAAACACGCTTAGAAGCGTTGTTGCTACAGTAAAGCATTCATTTTTGGCACAGGCATACGTCAAAGAATTAATATGAGCTGGTCAAAAACAATTGTTTACAAAGATAACTAAATGTTTGTGTCTAAACAGCATGAATGCACTTTACATCCGAAAACCAGGAACTCTCCTCATCATTCTGTACAATTTTTAGTACGGAACAATCGAAGATCTCGTGACAAAAAAATCCGCTGTTCCATAAATTTTGTTAAACAAAATTTATTATTTTGTACGTAAAGCGGCTAACCAGTCATACTGTATCATCATCAGAGATCGGAATAGGTAGAGTATATTTACCTAAACTTCGAGGAAGGAAGTAACATAGAGTGGATAATACCTCCTCTAAAATCCCGAAATAATTATAATGACATTTTAATCCCGGGATTTAAAAATCACGAATTATGTATTGGACTTTATTTATACATAGTTACAAATTATTGATTTGAAAAATCATATAAAATTTTTTAGGGTTCCATACTATGTACAATGTAAAACAATGTATGTAGTATGTAAAACAAAGCTCTTTAATTTAATACTTTTAGTACGGAACCCTAAAAAATGTTACATGATTGTTATATGAATTAATAAATTTTGATTTCTAAATTCCGGGATTAAAACGTCATTATAATTATTCCGGAATTTTGGAGGAGGCATTATCCACTCTATGTTACTTCCTTCCTCGAAGTTTAGGTAAATATACTCTACCTATTCCGATCTCTGATCATTATACATGTGCAGATGCAGCAATTTTTTCAATTCGTTCCGTCTTAAGGGTCAAAATACACGTCCGATACTTGCTTCCGGGAGCCGGATCCGACTATCTGATCGGATTCATGAAATACACGTACGATTCTCGTGTCCGATTTTTTCTGTACGACGACGACGCCCGAACGATGCTTACGATTCTGATATCCGATCCGATAGTCCGATCGTACGTGTAATTCATGTTCAAACAAATGTATGACGCGGAGGCCTTCAGATAGTTTGATCAGACTATCGGAACCGACTATCGGAGGCAAGTGCATTTGGGGTATAACACTCGACCAAACAGTTTGAGGCCTACCTCTTATAGCACCCCTCAGTTACCTGCAAGCTGTCCGCCTCGCCACTCTTCATGGTAAAGTCCCTCTGTTTGGCAGCCAGCTCAGCCTCTAGCGCCAGTCGCTCCCGAGCTAACGCGTCCACTTCACGAGCTATCGCTTCCATCTCCGGTGTGGGCTGCGGACCTAAGGAAACTGGTTCCAACTTCTGGAAAGATTGAAAATAAAACTATTTTAAAATATGCTGGAACATGGAACTCTTTGAATAAGTTTGAAGGCAAAACATCTGACGATCTGAGTTGCCACTTTAAGTTTATATTCTAGAACGAAATTCAAAATTGAAAATAAAATAACTGATAAATATGTCAAGAAAATTAATTTACAAAAATGGCAGATCTCAAATATTTATTTATTTTCGTTATAGTTATTATTATTAATCCTACAAGATGTGATTTCAGACGTCTTATACATAAGAGAGTAGAAGAACTAAACAATATAAGTATAAAAATGTATGGAGACGCAACAAAGACAAATATCGAGAAGAATTTCGATGTAGAAGACAGGCTTATGTATCCAAGTTAGTTTTACAGACATCGTTATTAAACAACCATAAAATTTTTAAAGGAAAGTTTTATTTTTAATGGCGTATTCAGATCACCACATGCTACAATCCTTACATACTCCTTTCGCTTCATCTTCATTAATTCCTTCATTTTGTCATACACGCATTGTGGTTAAAATACTGTGCAACTTTATGTGTGAGGTCCTGGGTTCAATCCCTAAGTCGGTCAGTGTTCTTTAGTTTTCTTGTGTGAAATTTCTCAGTAGCAACCTGATGTCTGGATTTATTGGTTGATGGCAATAGGCTCGCCCCCTATTACATGGGACTTAGAAATGAGGGTGTACTTATACACCTCTGCCCAACCCTTTGGGAAATGCAGGCGTAATGTTATGCTTATGTATGAGTAGCGTAAGTGGTGTGTACCGTTCTATTCATGTAAATCACACTAATATCACAGTCTACCTATATCTTACTCCTTACAGTCGGTCAACGTAGAACATTGTCGCAGAGCAATCGTGCGGGGGGTTGCGGGGTGAAGGGGCGGAGGTTATGTCCCGAGTAGCCATACTGCATACTTGGGACATAACCTCCGCCCCTACATCATTTTGACATTTCATAGGACCTGTCAAATGTATTGGCGTTGACCCACTTTATGTAGTAAGTAGGTACACTGTGCTAATATTATAAAGGCGAATGATTGTGAGTGTGTGTGTTTGTATGTTTGTTACTTCTTCACGCTCAAACGGATGAACCAATTTTGATAAAATTCGGTATGGAAGTAGCTGACATCCCTGATTATCACATAGGCTACTTTTTATCCCGAAAAAAGCGGGTAACACCACGGGGCGCAGCTCGTAAATAAATAAATTAATAAATCTTCAGAAGGTAACAAACACAAGCTATCCGAGCTATCTCGACTGTGGCGCGAGTACTACACTTGCACGGAACAGCAGTTGAACAGCCTGACTACTGCCCGTCAGCTGCCGTCCATCATGCTGATGGTATACCAAGGAGCAGTTGCAAGGTTACCATGTACCGTCTGCATAGCGCCAGGAGAGATAGGCGCGCTTACGTGGATGTACGCGAAGGTCAGAAATAATGCATGTACACACCGCTACATATCAAGCTATACCTTTCCAGTTTAAGCTTACCCCTCATTGTACGAAAACCCAACACGATGAGAGATCAGCTCATACTGGAAATATATAGCTACGATACGAATACTTTCTTCGTTTTATAAGTTCGAATAAAAAGTAGTTATTGGTTTTAAAAACAAAAATTTTAAGTGAGGGACTTTGCAGTAACTCGCAGTCGGCCAAACAACAGACTTCTGATGTCTTCTATGGTTTGAAAATACGTTTTCCACTATCTAAATGGCTGTAGACGTAAATAAATAAAATAGGCGCTTCTACTTAAATTAACTTGTGTTCTTGATTATTACAATAATTAAATGCGCAGACACGGTCGTGATAGGCAACTCAAAATGTCCATTTCAACCGCGCGCCCAAGTCATAAAATTTGATGAAACTTTGCCAGGAATTAGTGGTAATTTGTTACTATACACACCCCTTTTCCTGAATTTGTTGCAAAAAAAACTAAGATGCTATGACCAAAAATAGTTGGCCGCTAGAACCGCCACTTGCCGTACTCATCGCCTGAGATTTCACAGAAACTAAATAATGCAGATTGGCGAATGATGCATCAAAAGAAAGGTCTTAATTTGTTGTATTTGTTGCAAAAATAAAAAACCTCAAAACGTAACTATACAAAAAGTTATACAATATTTGGTTTCCAGGTTAAGGGTAGGTAGGTATCTCACCATAAATATCAAAGTAATAGAGGCTAATGTGTATGGATAATTAGTTGCTAATTTGTTGCAGCGAATAAACAAGAAAAAGTACTAGAAAATAGGTTCAATAATTTATTAGAGTCGATTTTAGTTGGCCTCTCGGACGGCAATATGCCTAAAATACAATGGCGTTTATTTCGTTATTAAAAGTAGGTTCAAGCTTAGTTATGGTACTGATCGACAGGTAACGTAACCTAGTTTGGATAAATGTGGCGAAACTGGCGGTGAAACTCATATTTTAGGAGATATTCACTAAAATATAGTAGTATGAGACTGTATTAGAGTAGTGTGACCATGAATTTTCACAATGAAGTGAAACTGAAGCTTGATTTTTGGAATGTTCCTTAGCCATATCTTAATTTTTTAGGGCGAGTGCTTGTATAAAATACACTTTACTGTAGCATATTTTATAAAAGTAAAAGGAAGAAATCGGTTAAAAGTTCTTCATTTTAAAATCAACACAAAGGCAAAAAATCAAGTGATAACCATAGTCAACAAGATAAATATAAAATCTTTAACTAACACAATATTATATTTATAATATTAACTGACACGAATGTAAGACATACAATGTAGACATATTTTCTTACAGGTACTTAATTCAATTTTAAAAGAATTGTCGTCGTAACAAAAATTTTATTTACAAAATGACATTTATAGTGGCCTATTTTTGTGCCTGGTACAAATTCTATAGCACCAACTAAGAAATAATAATTGTCTTTAATATTAATAGTAATCGGCAGTTCAGTGAGTAAAACTGAGTCTGCAGCTCCATTTAAATCAAATGTAATGATCTCGCCTAACTTAAGCTCACCTTCTAACTGTGTGTCACATTTTTGACACATGGTGTTAATATTTTCATCAAAACAAATTGCTTCTTCTAAGTTTGTTATTCCAAAAAACTTTAAAACGTCAAGGTTAATTAAAATAAATACGTGGTCTCTTTTCAATTGGTTATTACAATTTCTACAAGTTTTCAAATACTGAGCACTTGTAAAATATTTAATAAATATGTTTTCAAATATAACAAGGTTAGTTTTAGTATATACTAAACCTGAAACTAGTTTGTTCAGAATCACTAGGAGAATCGATTGACATATTTTTTACACCACATTTTTTTTTTCATATGTTTCAATTTTGTTTCAATAGGTTTCTACCCATAACAATTGACGGGAATAGACACCTTGAGGCTTGAAATGGTGCTAAGTCAGTTTCCGTGTATTAGACAACCCCTGCATAGCACATCTCAGGCATTTCACACTTTTTTAGCGAACTTAACGCGACATAAACTAAGGTGTAACTTGGAGATTTATTAAAAAAAAAACACATATTCAGGCAGTTCTGACGAAAATCTTGTTGGGGCGTCTCGGTTTTCGTATAAAGTAAAAATAACGTTGTATAGGCCACATTGCAACTGCAGTCTTTATTTTTTGAAAAAAGTTTTTGTTATTTCCGATCTACAGTTGTAAATTTGTTCTATATCATGTGCTCCGTTCAAAAGCATAAAAATGTAATTAATGACGCAATCTCCTTTTAATTTACTTAAAAAGCTTTTGAAAGCTGAACTTCTAACACAGGTTTGACCTATCAGATAAAATGCTGAATCGAAGGCACATGTATTGAAATAACCTAAGCTTTCCCTTAAAGCTACATTCCCGTTTCTTATAAATACTATTTCATCATATTTTTTGAGGCGATTGTGTGTATTCAAATCTCCTCGCCAGTTCTCCAAATATGATGGTCTATCACTCGAAAAATATAAATCTTTTTGTTTGATTTGTTTTTTTACCTTTTCTTTTTTATAAATATTTTTAGTTACGGCACGCCTAGGCGTTGTTTAGATTTTAATAAAGTGGTAGAATCGAAGTATTTTAATTGATTTAATGCCAAGTGCAATTCCCCTTTGATATAATCGTAATGTTGCTGCAAATATTCGTCAATTCGTTGTCTCGCTATTTTTGTTTTAAAGACTAACTGTTTTAAAGTGCGAAAATAGCTTTCTACACATGAAGACGATGGGCTTAAAATTTCAGACTTCAAATAAGGGCACATAACGTTACTCCACAAAGGAAGTTTTATAAATAATATTTTTAAAGTAGGGATAAAAAGTGGTAAATAATATTTACTACTATTACCAATGTAGGAGTTTTCAGCGTTGCGTTTATTTTAATTTTGTACTAAGAGATCGTACCACGCGACAATGTCTGGAACGTCGTCGGCATCATCGAAGAAAATTCGATCACATTCAAATTCTTGTGCGCTGATTTTAAAAACGTTGATCTTTTGATCAACGATTTGTCCTTTTACTTTTATAAAGTATGCTAAAGTAAAGTGTATTTTATACAAGCACTCGCCCTAAAAAATTCAGATATGGCTCTCGAACATTCCAAAAATCAAGCTTCAGTTTCACTTCATTGTGAAAATTCATGGTCACACTACTCTAATACAGTCTCATACTACTATATTTTAGTGAATATCTCCTAAAATATGAGTTTCACCGCCAGTTTCGCCACATTTATCCAAACTAGGTTACGTTACCTGTCGATCAGTACCATAACTAAGCTTGAACCTACTTTTAATAACGAAATAAACGCCATTGTATTTTAGGCATATTGCCGTCGAAGAGGCCAACTAAAATCGACTCTAATAAATTATTGAACCTATTTTCTAGTACTTTTTCTTGTTTATTCGCTGCAACAAATTAGCAACTAATTGTCCATACACATTAGCCTCTATTAATTTGATATTTATGGTGAGATACCTACCTACCCTTAACCTGGAAACCAAATATTGTATAACTTTTTGTATAGTTACGTTTTGAGGTTTTTTATTTTTGCAACAAATACAACAAATAAAGACCTTTCTTTTGATGCATCATTCGCCAATCTGCATTATTTAGTTTCTGTGAAATCTCAGGCGATGAGTACGGCAAGTGGCGGTTCTAGCGGCCAACTATTTTTGGTCATAGCATCTTAGTTTTTTTTGCAACAAATTCAGGAAAAGGGGTGTGTATAGTAACAAATTACCACTAATTCCTGGCAAAGTTTCATCAAATTTCATGACTT
Organism: Amphipyra tragopoginis; assembly: GCA_905220435.1. Lineage (NCBI taxonomy): Eukaryota > Metazoa > Arthropoda > Insecta > Lepidoptera > Noctuidae > Amphipyra > Amphipyra tragopoginis. The sequence continues at coordinate 25,226,189 of HG992010.1, forward strand.
GGCCGCGCGGTTGAAATGGACATAACTCAAACAGAATGACGGCGCGGCGATACGATGCGGGCGCATGCGCGGCCCTCGTCCTCTCCGCCCCGCGTCCCTTAGTGTGCGTACTGAGTGACGGCGCACGGGCGTATTGCGGATTGCGGAGCGGCTTTACCGTCGATACCTGTCCTTAGTGCACTCGGGAAAGTTGACACGTACGCGCGTGTTTTTATTTTACTTTGGTTTTAATAATGTCGATACCAAAATTCAACCGTTTCGAAAATTTATTTAATGCGCTGTTCGCCGTCACTCAGGACACACACTCATCGTAGCGTGTACAGTGATTACGCTAAACATTGTTTAGTGGGTGCATTAACAGCCCATAGACGTCCACTGCTGCACATAAGCCTCTTAATGGCCTTAAAAACAACGGGCCGGAGCCTTCTTCTCTCGTATCTGCACGAGCCGTATGAAAATAGAGCATGCCGTGGTGGAAAGAATAGCCAGTCAGCAAGGTTGGTAGCGGGGCAGTCGCCCGCACGTACTTAAGGAGCGTCACTCGTGGAAACTCTGTTTAAAACAGTATCGAATTTGAATAAACTAAATACATAACAGCTGTCGCTTATTTATATTTTTATCATTTGTTGCATTTTATTTTCCAGCCCTCAGACATGAACTTCACTCAAATAAAAGACAACGAAAGACTGACAAAAGAACACGACATACTGACCATATACAACGTGCTGCCGGAAGACGCTGGGATGTACCGGTGCAACATAGGAGCCAGCGATGGAGGACTAGTGGTGTTAGAGGTGGTGGATGGAGAGGAGACTTACAGCATTGTTAGTTTTTAATACCAATGTGACTTTTTCAATGTACTTTCTTAGTTGATCTAAGACGCCACTGACATAGCTACGGTGAAGGAAAACATCTTGAGGAAACCTGGACTTAATGGTCTGAAATCGTCAACACGCAGTGAGCAAGCGTGGTGATCAATGCTCGTTCCTTCTCTGTATTAGAAGAGGCCTTTGCCCTGCAATGGAACAGTTACAGACTGATTTATTTATTTATGTGTAAGATGTCACTCGTGGCCGAACATTGTAGGGGTCTTTGGGAGGACTATAGTCAGCAGTAGATGACGTAGAAAAACAGATACAACGATTGCGAGTCATTGGTGAGGAACTCTCACATGTAGACTAGAAATCTGGACAGAAAAATCATTTTTAAAGCGAAGTACTGATGACTGCCTCATTGGTCTAGTGCAGTATTTCTCAAAGTGGGCGATAACGCCCCCTTGTGAGCGCTAGAGGCCTACAGAGGGGCGGTAAAGGGCGGTAAAAGTAGATTGCGATTTCTAAGACGTGGTAAAGTAAAAAAAAATAAGGACGCTAGAAAATAATTGATTCTCAAAGTGGGCGGTAGACGAAACAAGTTTGAGAACCTCTGGTCTAGTGGTCGCAAGCGTAACTGCTGAGCGAGAGGTCCTTGGGTTTGATCCCCAGGTGTTATTGGGTTTTTCCGAGTGGAATTTCTCAGTAGCAGCCAGGAGCCTGGATTTGTGCCTGGTTGATGACAATGGGACTTAAATAATATTACGATGAAATGAGTACTATATATACACCTCTGCCCAACTCTTCGGGGAATACAGGCGTGATGCTATGTTACTCATGACCACAATAAATCTTCTATTCTGACAATTCCAGATCAGATCATTTTATAAAATTATGAATCACACATCAACAATGCTGTATTTCTTAGTAAAATATGTTCTCTTGTCAGGTTAAACCACCTTCTTCTCGAGGACCACTCGCCGTTGCTCCAGAAACATACCATGGTGTCACATTATTTAGTGTGTGGTCACCGTGGAGCGAGTGTAGTGTTTGTGGGAAGGTGGGCAGGAGGCACCGATACGGACTTTGTTATGTCAAACTGGACCAACCGCTGGTACGTATAAAAACCGTTATTTTTTTAAAATCAACTTTACGTATTACACACTAGGACATCCTGGATCATGAAGAACGTCATTTTCACGCATATTATATAAACTAAAAACTTCAAAACTCATTTATTTAAAATAACTTGAATTGGTTCGTTCTTTTTGAACGTCGTTACTAAAAACAGCCCCCAAAAACGCCTGGTCTTCACCGCTTCCTAGTGTTTAGGCTGTAAAGTAAAAACTGTGCCACAAATTCCCCAGCAACACAGATCTGTCCGTCACAATCGCTTGATAAACCCTTTAAAATAATATACAATAACTACCTACTAAATATTTGTCGTTTAGATAACAAACTACAGAAGCAAAGCTATTGGAGCGGAAGGTAATAGCAAATTCATTGACGTGGATAATAAGCTGATCGAATTGTTTGAAGGTTAGTTACCACTTCATGTTGTTTACATAAAAGAAATAGTAATACCACAGTGTACCTACTTACTACATACAGTGGGTCAACGCCTATACATTTGACAGATCATAAGAAATGTCAAAATTATGTAGGGGCGGAAGTTATGTCCCAAGTATGCAGTATGGCTACTCGGGACATAACCTCCGCTCGTTCACCCCGCAACCCCCCGCACGATTGCTCTGTGACAATGTTCTACGTTGACCGACTGTAAGAAGTAAGATATAGGTAGACTGTGGTAATAGTGTAGAATAGGTCACGTCTATTTACTAAAATTATACAAGGTTAGTTGGAAAGGGGGTATTAATCATCGGACCACTTAAAGTATCACTGATAACTATTTTAAAGCAAGTATGAAAATTTCAAATTACAAAATTTTATTTCCACGCAAAATGATTTTAATTTTAGTTTTTTCAAAAAATCTTCAACCCTATTTTAGTTACGAATTCAGAAAAAGAAGCTTCTAATTCGTGACTCCAAATATGTCTTAAAATGTAAACACAGCTGACCGACCATAGCTGAGGATACGGAGATACATTTTAGCGTATTTTTTATGAAATCTTTGAACAGCTTTTTCTCTTAAACTATTATTGTCTTTTGGGCAAAGTTGTAAAACAAAAGTTATTCATTAGTATGGGTACTTTAACACCCTGGATTAGAACCCCTTTTCAGACTGACCTTGTATAAGACTAGCTGTTACCCAGTTTTTCTCGCACCCTAGGAGACCTACTTCATGTACCTGGATAAAAGTCCTATGTCCTAATCCAGGTCATGATCTACCTGTGTGCCAAATTTTATCTAAATCCGTTCAGCCGTTAAGGCGTGGTTGATTATCAAACATCCAAATTCACAAACTCACAAACATCCAAACTTTTACATTATAATATTAGTAGGAAGTGGGATAGGATGGCTGGATCATTTATTGTATTGAAAAACAATAGTTCACCGCGAGCGTTTTATAGAAACCGTATTGGGCTAGGAAGTATCGAGATAATCGGAGATAAATTGGCGCGACTTGTGTCCCGAGCTGTAGTACGATAACTCGGGATATGACATTCAAGTCAAACGAATGTTTAGTTCTGTTCTGTGTAGCCTTTTCCCAACTATGTTGGGGTCACCTTCCAGTCTAACCAGATGCGGCTGAATACCAGTATTATTCACGGAGCGACTGCCATCAGACCTCCGCAATCTAGTTACTGGGCAATGCCGATATCCTAAGGTTAGACCGGTTGCCTGACTTTCGAGCTTCTGACTACCCGTAACAACTGTCATAGTTATTCGTATGACACCCTTACATCACGCATGTTTAGTTACTTGTATTAAACACACACAAAAAGTATAAGATTTCTTACCATTTATCGAATGTGAAATTCAAAAATATAATTTTAAAATACTTTCAACCACACACACGTTACAAGCCTTGGCAACTAAATTGTGTATTCTTTAATATTATTTTTTATTGCAGCGCAAATATGGGTGAAATCGAATTAACGGTTCATTAGATTCGCTCATTGTATTATATTACAATAATATTTTTTAAACTTCCATACTGAAATATAATGTAGTACTAATAGTGAATTTTAATTAAAGTCGGTAATTTAATGTTACTTACTTTCGTTGGGTTAGTGCTTAATTTCGCACGTACCTTACCGAAATTAACGCAATGGAAATAGACTCTTTAAACTTGGACATAGAAGGTCAGGGTAATAAAATTGGGTAACAAAACTTCCATAAGTCAGCTTATTAGTGGATTTACCATTTTAGTCTTCTGTTACGGGGAAATTAAAACAGCAACAGAAAGAATAAGAGCAGGAGCCTGATTCACCTAACTAAATAAGTTCAGTTGCAGTGTAGTTACAGTTAAGTTTCGATCAAAACATCGCTTTTCGTGTTCTCTTAATAGGCGATCGCTGTCAGATACGCTCCCGTGAACTTAACTGTAGCGTCACTGCTACTTGATTGGCGTGTCATTAAATTACGTGAATTAGGGTGCCTTTCCACCAGAGACGTGCTATGCAACTATGCTGCGAGATTGTAAAAGCTAAGCTACGAAACTATGTGATCATTTCCACTGATGCTAAGGTAAGTGGCGGAGCGAGTAAGATGTGCTATGAAAATGCGCCGCCGCAAGGTGCGACGAAGATGTGCAGCTCGAGCTATGCGACGCATCGACAATAGGGAAGGCACTGGAAGCGACGGCGCGGTGCTTTGCACATAGCTACACCACTCGCGACCATCCATAGCTCGCATCCACAGCACGCATCTTCTATACATATAAAAGGAGGAGCTGACTGACTGACTGACTGATCTATCAACGCACAGCCTAAACCGCTGGGGTTAGAAACTTGAAATTTTGACAGTACCTAGGTTCCTTTTGTAACGTAGGCATCCACTAAGAAGGGATTTTTCTAAATTCAACCCCTAAGGGAGTTAAATAGAGGATGAAAGTTTGTATGGAAAATCGTCACTTAACGGGTTCAAAATTTCACGCAAGCGAAGCTGCGAGCGAAAGCTAGTCCTTCCATATAAAAAACGTAGCTTAGTTGAATCCGTTTCTACCAGTGCTATGCTATGTGGACCAATGAATATGATTGGTGGATATCAAACGCATCCATAGCAACGTTGCATAGCACATCTCTGGTGGAAAGGCACCCTTGACCTACTGTACAATAACTACGTTTAACATTTATAGCATTCCCCGATGGCATACCGTGTCGCTCACAATACTTGCCGCAAACTATAAGGAGTCTAAACGCTGTTCAACAAAGACCTAGTGAAATCATGATCGGCATGTGTAAGGTATGTTACTATCCGTAACTATCAACGAGTATGACGGTGACCATCGATTTGTAGCGAGAAGTTATACGAGAAAATTTAAAAGAAATTTGCTTTGAAATTAGAAACCATAATTCTATTACACATGGTTCAATTTCTATTGCAGTTTGTTTTACGACCATAGATTTTGTCGTAATCAAGTTAGTTCACTTGTTTGTAAAGTTGACATTTGTTTAAGTTATAATAAAATGTCCATACTTTCATATTGGCTTACGTATGCCATTACTGGCGAAAGATCTAAGCAGTTTTCAAAACTATAAAATCGTATGAAATGTTTATTTTTAAGAAGCTACTACACGAAAGCCTCTATTATATGTATTATTCTACGTAAAACGAAATCAGTAAAACATTTTACATTTTCAGGTGAACTGCCAAGACAGGACAAAGAAATCTATTCAAGCGACAAATGTAACAGTAGGAATGAGTAACACGACTGGAATACTAATGTTCTCCCTTACACAGGTGCTGCCGAAGCAGCCACCTCTCCCCGCTAGGAACACCATATTCGCTGACTTTGGACAACGGATTGCCATTCGATGTCCTGGGTGAGATTACAAGAGATAACATCACTTGAGAAGTGAGGTATTTGCAGGAAGCTGGGAAAGACTGAATGTGGAATGCATAGGTCCAAGTGTAGCGCAACTTGTGTGAGGCCTTTGTCCAACAGTACATTTATCATCATCATTATCATCACCATCAGCCCATTACTGAATCTCGGCAATCCTAAAAGACATTTTTCTATTTGTGTTTATTACTTACATTATACCTGCATTATTCTCATACTATTTCTCACACTTGTGTAACGGAATTGTCATGATCTACTATTTTAAAAAGAGTATTTATGGAGTTTCTTGCCGGCTCTTCTCCATAGAACCTACCTTTTGGAACCGTGCACCTAGTTATAACGTTTTAAAAGTGCCTGAAATCTGGTCTATTTGAAACAAAAAACGTTGACTTTGAGAGGACTGAATATTAGTGAAATCGGTTCTTATTTCTTAACTAGCGACCCGCCCCGACTTCGCACGTGTACGTTTCATAGCTTAAAACCTTCCTCTTGAATCACTCCATCTATTAAAAAACCGCATCAAAATCCGTTGTGTAGTTTTAAAGATCTAAGCATACATAGGGACAGACAGCGGGAAGCGACTTTGTTTTATACTCATCATCATCTGCCTAGCCTTTTTCCCAACTACGTTGGGGTCGGCTTCCAGTCGAACCGGATGCAGCTGACTATCAGTATTTTACATGGAGCGACTGCCTATCAGACCTCCACAACCCAGTAACTGGGTAATACGATACTCTTGGTAAGACTGGTTGTCAGACTTTCTGGCTTCTGACCAACAGTAACGACTGTCAAAGATCTACAAATGACAGCCGGGACCAACGGCTTTACGTGCTTTCCGAGGCACGGAGGAAACTCGCTATGGTAAATGGTCACCCATCCACAGACCAACCTCGGCAAGCGTGGCTTAACCCGGAAGATCGGTCTATGCGGCTGTAATTATTTAGCCACGAGCTCCTCTCGACTCGACTCTGTTTTATACTATGTAGTGATATTCTTTCCAGTACAACATTACGTGACGTGCCCATCTCATGGCGTATCGGCACAAAACATGTAGCTCCACGCGACGTGAACAAGGACAGCGGCGGCCGCGTGCACATCAACCCTAGAGACCATCTCGTGTTCACTACCGTTCTCTACAGCGATGCTAATTTGTACAGGTATCGTGTTTATTTCATTTTCAGTTTTATTTATTCCTTACTAACTTAGCTTCCGCTAGTTTTATTAAACAAATAATGGCATTTAAACATTAAAAATAATTGCTGTGATAGAACTTTGAATGGTCTTAGGTCGAGATTCTTTACTTTGCTATGTGTTTCATACTAATATCAACATTATTCGTATGAAATGTTCAAATTCGTATGAAACGCTTATTCAAACTCGCTTATACGAATATGAACATTATTTGTGTAAAATAAGGTTCATATTGGTATGAAACGCTTATTTTACTTAGAAAAATAAACTCCAAGTGCGGTCTGTGAATCTCGCCCCCATTCATTATGAACCAATTTGAGCGTTTTTTACACATTATTCGCTTAATAAAACAGACTGACACAGCGCTGACAAATATTAAAAAAAAACATCCGTTTATAGACTTTCATGTCGAGCGAGCTGTACTATTCAGCTGTACTATTATTGATCTGGTTTTGTTTGCGTGCTTGCGTGATCGATTCCCTAAACGGACAATTATGAGGACTAAATAATTATTTATTCTTGTATTTGTGACACAAAGAGAATCCTGCCGGGCTAACATGCGCATGAGACGAGATAATGTATTAATTCACATGTTAGGCTTGCTTGTGTGCGAATATCCGAACAGCGATTCCGAACGGAAGTATTACAACGGTTACGCACTGCATCCGATCCGAATCCGTTAAAATACGTTCCGAAGTAGCCATAGAACTATTTGTATGGTAGTTTACGCACTACATCCGGCTTCCGTCATCCGATTTCTATCCGTCATCCGTGAGTTTCTAATTCGGAAGAAATATTGACGGAGCAAAGTAGCCGTAGTACTGTTTGTATGAACGCTTTCGCATTTCTTCGGATTTAAATCAGACGCCAAACGGATAATATACCAAAGATGGCCCCTGAATTGTTTGAATTTGAATCAGAGATCGGAATAGTGCGTAAGCGATATCCGAATTCGGTCCGTTTTTTAGACTCTAGATTCGTATTTTCACGTATTCGGATCGGATGTAGTGCGCAAAGCAATATCCGAATTCGGTCCGAATTTTTTAGACTCTAGATTCGTATTTTCACGTATTCGGATCGGATGTAGTGCGCAAAGCAATATCCGAATTCGGTCCGAATTTTTTACATTCTTATTTTCACGGATCCGGATCGGATGCAGTGCGTAATCGCTGTAAATTGTTATTTACACTTGTGTTTGTGACTACAAAGAGAATCCTTCCGGGCTAACATGCGCAGCGCGAGATAATTTTGTCGTAGCATTATCTCAAGACGAGATCATGGTATTAATTCACATGTTAGGCTTGCTTGTGTGCGAATATCCGAACAGCGATTCAGATCGGAAGTATTAGACTCTGTCATATATTTTAGTTGCTGGCAGTGGGACAACCTGGCCGGTACCGTGAAGCTGATCGTGTGGGAAGGTGCGCACGCGCGCTGGAATCACCACGTCACACTGGTCATAGTGGTGATTATCGCCGCCATCTTGCTACGTCTTGTGGAACGAGGGTTGCGCAACATACAGCGACGAAACAATATAATGTACCATTTATTGTAATGTTTTTGTTTGTTAAGTACTTTGCCAAAATTATAGTAATAAATTGAGCGATTAATATTTTAGCGTTTTCTTTTTTAATGTATGGTTGCGGACTTGAAATGTTTGTCAGATTTCAAAGTCGATTCCTTCTCACGCTGTGTACAATAAGGTTTAAGATGTCATATCAACTTATGTCATATCGACCTTATGAAATAGTTATGTGCAAGCAATTATAGACTTTAAGGTGGTAAACATTTGAAGTCTGCGATTGTACAAAGAACGAGTCTTTTTTCTATTATTTATCTTGACCGCGTTTGACTGTAGTGGCACATTATTGTAAGCGTAGACAGAGTTTAAGATGGAGCATACGAATCGAAGTAGCAGAGATATGGAGGGACTACCATATATCCCTCTGGCTCTTAAATATACTCGATGGAATAGAGAACTGCTTGGTTTGAACTTTAATGTGAGGGTGTTAGCTAGTCAGGCGTACCGTATAGGTCTTATCACCAAGCTAAGTCCGACAATCTTAAGTGGGTTTTAGTCTGTACTCAGTGGAATGTAATTTAAATTTTTCTCGTGATTTTATTGACATTCATCATCATCATTCAGCCGAAAGACGTCCACTGCTGGACTTAGACCTCCCCCAAGCATCGCTATTATCCATGTTGGGGGGATTTGCCATAATCTCCACGTTTGGCAGACGGGTTGGCGATCGCAGTATGGTTGTTAAAGTACTCCGAGAACGCTGTTGCCCATTCTCTAGTGAATCCTTTAGTCGTCTTTTGCGACACCCATGGGAAGAGATGGGGTAGTGCTATTCTTTAAGTCCGGCACCACACGGACGACATCCATACTCTTTATAAATCGGAACACAGTAAACGTGGCAGCAGAAAAAGGTATGGTTGTAATAGTTCTCCAGACGAACTCATTTACAAAGAGGTTTACTACTAGTTGTTGTGATGCGTTACAAGGTATAACATAATAACTAGTATATCAACTAGTGTTGGGTAGGACATGACTTGAAAAAGAGTTTGTAAGAGTAGCCTCTTTTTTGCTCTGAGCCAGTACAATGTACTACTTCAAATGAGGCGAGGCGTACTGAAGCTCGGTGATACGATTGAAGTAACGAGTACGAATATGACATTTGACGTTATGCGGCGAGTCGAGTCGCGGTCGCGTAATGTCCACTGACATTGACACACTGACAATGACGTGCTATTGTAGCATGTGCCTTGTTCTCTCTCTGTCTCACCCTATAGTTTACTTACCGAGAGTAACGAGTAATGCGACTACCGCGACATAAAAGTTGAAGTAGTACACTTTTAAATGTTGAGCCGCTCTTACATTTTGACGTCATGTACGGGACAAATGTACTGCCTCTTGTATGTCCTACTCAACACTAATATCAACTGACCGTGTCAGCAGCAGCGGGCGGCGGCGGCAGCATCTCCCGCGTGAGCTTGGGCGGTGGAGCGATACCTCTGAGCGCGCGCTGCACCAGCCACATGGCGAGCGCGAACTGCCCGCACGACAGCTTGCCGATACCCTCCATGTCGCACAGCGCCCTGCAACAAACAACACACATAAGTACTATCAACCTTCAACATCATCATCATCATCTGCCTAGCCTTTTCCCAACTATGTTGAGGTCGGCTTCCAGTCGAACCGGATGCAGCTGAATATCAGTATTTTACATGGAGCGACTGCCTATCAGACCTCCACAACCCAGTAACTGGGTAATACGATACTCTTGGTAAGACTGGTTGTCAGACTTTCTGGCTTCTGACCAACAGTAACGACTGTCAAAGATCTACAAATGACAGCCGGGACCAACGGCTTTACGTGCTTTCCGAGGCACGGAGGAAACTCGCTATGGTAAATGGTCACCCATCCACAGACCAACCTCGGCAAGCGTGGCTTAACCCGGAAGATCGGTCTATGCGGCTGTAATTATTTAGCCACGAGCTCCTCAACTTACTATCAACCTTCGACACCGACTATATAAATCTCAGGCGTAACCGAAAGAGACAGCTATAGATATTACCAAAATTCATTAGTTTAAGACACAACAACGTAATTAGAAAATTAAATTATATCTCAATGATACAAGGGGTGTTTCAGAATAAAGACGATAGACAACAACTATCATTCTAACAAGAGTCTTATCCCATTGAGACAAAGTTTAATTTTTATACTTGTTTAGATAATTATGAACAATCTTCGTCACAATAAAGATACTGACTATACGTAGATTTGTATAGCACTGGTTAAATTTTAACTTTATCTATCCACTATTCAAATAAGAGTCGCGATAACTATCCATCTTGGCCAAGTAGCAGAGAACGGTGATGAACTCTCCATCACTACCACTATTATCAGTGTAACTTTATGATCTTACGAGTATATCTAGCAGTTGATTCCAACAATATAAGTAAAAGATTGTTACCATATATGCGCAAGAGTTTGCTGCGGCAACCCAGAATCCAAGAACATATGTTTGATCTCGTTCCCGGAGACAAACCCGTCCCGGTCCGTGTCTGCGGCCGCGAACTGTGCGTCGAACACTGCCTTCTCCGCGTCTGTCACCACCCACGTGCTGCCTGACGAGATGCTGCTCATCACTGAGGAGTTGAGGCTGCCAGGGACTGGCGGGATGCTGGGCGGCATCGCTGGAGCCGTCTGTGATGGGGGCTGTGGAGAGATTGTCTATATTTTAACATGTAAATGTAACTTGTTTTTTATTCTAATATTCTTAACCCTGATGCCTGCGTCGTTGGCTTAGTGGTCGCAAGCGCGATTATTGAACGTGAGATTCTGAATTCGATCCCCAGGTCGGGCAAAGAGTTATTGGGTTTTTCCGTGTTGAATTTCTCAGTAGCAGTCCGGAGTCTGGAGTTATGCCCGGTTGATAGCAATAGGCTCACCCCCTATTACATGGGACTTAAACATAACGGCAAAATGAGGTTGTACTATGTATAGTGGCAGAGATGTTAAGTCGGGTTCATTAGTGCAATGTTAGTTCAACGAAATAATTGTATGCGGCGACTTGCTCGGCTTTATACGCTTACACATTGCTGACGTCTCAAACGCGCAAGCTAATGTCGCCCGTATGTAAGGTGGGACTGCACTTATGGCGCCGACCGTACCTCTGCCCGACCCTTTTGGGAATACAGACGTGATGTTATGTTATATGTATGTACGAAATTGCCTTTAAGAAACCAAACACAGAAACGCAGATGGCGAGATGACCATTCAGGTCATCTCGCCATCTGCCAGGGTTAGTGATTTATAAAAGTTAATTTCCCCCTTAGTGGGCATTGGACAGCAGGTTCATTGAAGCCTTAGGAGCTTGTATTGTGTTCGCTCACAGAACACGCTCAAAAACGCTCACCCACATTGGACTACTATGAAGAGGTTTACTTGAGCGATAACTAGTTTAACTTATTAAACACTTACACTAGACAAGTCCAACAATCCTTCCAGCAACGAAGCGTTGGACTGCGGCTGGTGCTGGTGCGGCGGGGGAGGGTGCGGCCGCGGGGGAGGGGGGCGGGACTGCGGCGACGGGGGACGCGACGGGGGGCGGGAAGGGGGACGGGAGGGGGGACGCGAGGGGGGCCGCGCCGGACGGGCCCCCGGACCGCGCAGCTCGGGCGGCAGGGTCGTGGGCACCGCGTGCTTCTCTAGTGCTTTGTATACCAGGTGCATCGCCTGCAACAACAAATACACACCACACATTCAAATAAAACAAATATCAACAATAATTTTGACTACAAAATTAAATACCTATAGATTATTAAAAATTACGTGGGCGGAATTTTTAAAAAGTGAAGGTATATATTTTGTATGAAGGTTTTAAACGTTTCCTCTGACTAACTTTTTGATGAATTCGTTGCATGTTTTTCTATTTATCTTTTTTTTTAACGTTATATGAAAAACATGCAACGAATTCATCAAAAAGTTAGTCAGAAGAAAAGTTTAAAACCTTCATACAAAATATATGTATACACTTTTTAAAAAATCCGCCCACGTATCAATGATTTCGTACAGGCCAAGACTACGTATACACCAAATAAATACTGATGGTAAAACATTTCTTATTACGATTGCATTCATCGATTGTAATTCGATCACAGCCGTAGTTTCAAAACTTTCAAAGTCAGTAAACAACTTACTAATGATCGGGTCGGAAGCAGACTGAACGAGGCATGCGCGAAACTTGGACATTTGCCGACGACGTAGAAACAAGTACTGACAGACAGCTTGGGGCATTAACCTTTCTCTGACCACTAACTCACGTTTTCATTAACGTATCTATCGGTCTATCGACAGTGTGCTCACCACATCACACCACATCGTCACATCCGCGGCAAACTTACGCGTGTTATGATTAAAAATCAAATATCCGGATGCATATTCAACTAAACCAACTAAACTTTGAGATGTTGGCTAATATGGAACGCGCTTTTGTACCGAAAAATCCCGCGGTTCCGGAACAATTATTTTATGTTTTTTTTTGGTTATCTAACACACACCATTCTTCTTCTTACACTCTACATACACATATACCTATTTGCATCGGGGGTTAAACATTAATTTTAAATAATTATGCAATCCAAGAATCCCGGAGTTTAATTTTAAGATGTCGCTTCCATATTATACACGACTAGTTATGCATTCCCGGTGTTCCTGGCATCCCGGGTTTTTTCTTACAAAAAATATATTTTAAGAAGCCGCTTCCATACTCTCGTAGCTAAAAATTAACTTTAGGTAAATATGCATCCGAATATGCGATCCCTAGATATAAAATAAAATATTACGTAAAATATTGTAAATCTGTACTGTATGTTAAAAGGGTAATATTTTGAAAACCAATTGTACCACAATAAGCACATTCCAATGACAACATTTTGTTTTATACATTTTTCTTTTTTTGCTTCTAAACTCTCCCCTGTAAAATGCATGTTTTGCACATTCGTAAGTTAGCCGTGAATGTGACGATATAGTTTGACAAAGTCTCTACAGAAGTAATGTCCAGTTTTTATGTGTAATAAAACAAACTGCCGATAAATAGGCTATAAAAACCACCAAAAAAGCATAGATACTTATTCGACAGGAAAAAGTATGGATAACATCGTGACACTAAGGGCCAGATTCACAGACCACACAAAGACTTTACTTTGGCAAATAAGCGTTTATACGAATGTGAATACTATTTGTATAAAATTAATGTTCATATTCGTTTGAAACGCTTATTTTACTCACCAAAGTAAAGTCTCACCTCCGGTTTCTGAATTGAGAATTCGGGATGAGCAATACTTAAGTAGTATTTGAGTATGGAGTTGTCAAAAAAAATCTTTAAAATCCGTCATTTTTTTGACAACTCTGTACTCAAATGTTACTTAAGTACTGCTTATCCTAAAATTCTCAATTCAGAAAACGGGAGGTCAGTGTCTTAAGTGCGGTGTTGTAAATCTCGCCCTACAACGCATTAATTAAAAATTCAAACAGAAAGCAATTGTGAGACAATTGTGAGACAAACAATTGTGAGATGAAAACATAAAGTATGGCAAAAATAATTTCTTATACACTGACCGAAACACTATACCAGCGGCATAAATGACTGACAAGCGTTATTCAAACTAAACAAAGACTAGCTTCAATTACTGACCACCATGAACTCGTGCCTGTCCAGCATGCCGTCCTTGTCCTGGTCGGCCAAGTCCCAGATCTTGCCCAGCGTCTCTATAGGAAGCTTCGACTCCATCAGCATGCCTTTCACCTGCAAAAGGAAAGAGGACCATTAATATAGCAAACATAAACTATCTGCTAAATGTCCCACATGGTTCGGGGCTATTTTTACTACTTCGTATTTTAAGAACATAACATACATCATAACATCACGCATGTATTCCCCTAAGGGTTGGGCAGAGGTTTATAGTACACTCTCATTACGCACTTATGTTTAAGTCCCACATAGTTGGAGGCGAGCCTACTACCATCAATAAAATTTCCACATGAAAAACCCAATGACACTTTATCCAACCTGAGGGTCAAACTCAGGATCCCACGCTCAGCAGTCGCGCTTGCAACCTAGACTAGACCAACGAGGCAGTCTGTCAGTATTTTAAGAAGGGAACAAGAAAAGCTGTATTATCACACATAGCTGGTACCAATCCACCGTGCAGTTGAAACACTTCTAGCTGATGATAGGCACCAGCCAATTTCCAGTGGGATTAGTACACAATTACCGGTGCAGGAGAACTCTGTGATCACCAAACCGTTCATCCAAAATGTTGGCCAAGGTATGGCGTAACCTCCTTTCTAAATGATGTCCCAGTACATGATGTCTCACCTTGTTGCCGGCGATGAGTCCGTTGTTGGGCTGCAGCGAGTCAAACAGCTGGCTGTACTTGTCGCGCTCGGCCGGCTTCATGCTCCAGTCGCTGAGCACGATGGGTGAGGGCGAAGGCGCGGCCGGCCGCCCCGGGGGAGCCGCGCTCACTGGCGGGACCTTAGGGAGCTCGCCCTGGGAGAAACGAATGATACATTTAACAAAACTTATCCTAGTAAAAGCAGACTAATTCTGCCATAATATGTGAGACTTTATCCCCCTTATTACAAAAGATGGTTTAAACCAAGACTAAGATAAACCCAGGTTTAAAATATACCCATCACTTTCTTGTGTCATATAACAAAAAGAGACGGGGCTATTTTAAAACCTAGGTTTTTCTTAGACCATCTTTTGTAATAAGGGGGCATTAGTTTGGCTAGTAACAGAGGCGTATTGTGTAACTATGTGACAGTATCCACAATAATAGATACTTAATACACGTAGCAGATGGAGCTAGCACACCTCTACACCGGATATTTCAATTGGCGTAGAGGACAAGAAAGTTGTTGTCCCTTACGCCAATTGAAATAACAGAATCATCATATTACTGAAGCAAAGATGGGCACGGGCCTCCTCTAAAAATGAGGTTTTAGGCCTTAGTCCGAAATAGGCCTTAGTAGAAATTTTTGATGTCGACCTGTTTCAGGACTCATTGTGCAAATTAAAACATCTGAGCATCTCGTAACAGTAAACTGCTGTGAAATGATGTTTCGAACTATCGCAGACTGACAGACAGTGTTTTGGGTCGGATTGCCTATTACAACTTACTATTCTGGAGTCGCTGTACGCCAAATGCGATTGTGCAATCCAACTATACTTGGGAGCAAATAAATCGAGCCACTTCTATTTTTCACGTAGGTATAATTGTTATTATTTTTGGTATTATGGAACAGATCAATTCTAAACATATATCGAGTAAAAGGTTATTTGATAACCTTTACAATGAGGGTAGTTTTTTTGTATTTTGAATTATATGTATAATTCATGAAAACAAAACTAATAACTAGGACACGTGAAAAAAGGAGTGGCACCGATTTCTTTGCTCCCAAGTGTACTAACATAACACACTAAGGGCCGATTTTTCAATCGTCAGATAACTTTTATCTGAGGAATAAATGTGGCGCTTTGGCATATTTTCTATACAAAAGCCGTCAAAACGTCAAAATTATTCATCAGTTATAGAAGAAAGGATCAAAATTCACCCACGTCCTACAGCAAAGAAAAGTATCTCAAAAAAATGATAAAAATGGGTATAAAAAGATGGCATACTTCCAAACTCCATCCTAACAGTCTAACATAAAAAAAATGCTATGAAAATTCGTTCGGGGGCAGTAATATCTACAATGAATATATTACAATATTGAGAAATACTTAGATAGCTATCTTGCTAAGGTTCCTCTTAAAAATACCTTCTGTCAATAGAGCTTGATCACAAGTCAGGATAGTTGGCTCACACAAAAGTATTTTTTTATCGAAATTAATACATAAAAAAATACAGTATGTAGAGTTGGAATTTACCATAGTCTACTCTATTCTATTTAACTATACTAATGATCAAACAATCAACTTATAATTCCCACTAGTTCGATGTTTGGTGGTCGAACAAGTGAAAAAAACGTAAGTTGTTCGATGATAGAATTCAATAATTGAAGTCAAGTCAAGATAGCCCAGTATTTCTTAATATTGTAGTTATATTCATTGTACATATTACTGCCCCTGAGCAATTTTTTATATGTTTGATTGTAAGGATGGCGTTCGGAAGCATGCCATCTTTTTATATTCAATTTTATCATTTTTTTGAGATACTTACTTCGCTTTGCTGTAGGACGTGGGTTAATTTTGTATGGACCGTGCCCCTTCTTCGTTATGTGACGATTGAAAAATCGGCCCCATGTACGAGAAAAAGTACTGTCACTTACAACTTTGGGTGGCGGCGCCTCGGAGTGTATGTTGCTCATGTTGATGTCCTTGCCAGCCTGCGCCAGCGCTACCAGCTTCAGTGCCACGAACAGTCCCGACTGCACAATAATAAAATCATATTTATTATATAATTATAGGTGTTCCTATTTTGTATAACGAGTTTGTATTCTCGTTTTATTTGTTCATGAAGCTTGTACACAAAATTCTATGTTAGACGAGTTGAAGGGTATAGGCATAAAACCGGGAATAACATTATATTTTAATCTATGAATGGCAACACCATGCTTGTTATATTGTAGTTTTATTTTCATTGACACGTCTCGCTAAAAACCAGTATAATCCCAAAAATAATGAATTTTTTGAAGTATGGAACATGTGATAAAAGGAGGAAAGCAGTATGAGCTGATCTCGCATTGTACAGGTACAATTTCCGTTCAATGAGAGGTCAGATAATACTGGAAATGTATAGCTTCATATGTAGCCGTGTACGCACGGCTACAGATCAAGCTATACATTTCCAAAATAAGCTGATCTCGCATTGTATAGGATTTTCTTACAATGAGAGGTCAGTGTAAACTGGAAATGTATAGCTTGATGTGTAGCCGTGTGTACAAAGTAGGGCACGCAAACCGATAATCGATTATCGATAATTTACCGATAATTGCTTCATTTTAGCCAACGATAATTATCGAAAATTTTCGATAAAAATACCGATAAACGATAAAAGTAAAAAATATTAAAAAGGATTCAATCAATTTCGTTACGACGCCGCGTGTCGTTCGTTTCGTTCAGATTGTACGCGTGCAACGATTTGCTGCGGCTATATCGCTATGCTGCTACCTCATCTTGTGCTTGCCTATCCATAGCATTCCACGCTCGCCCGCCGCTAGGTATGAGTTCGATGTATCAAATCACATCTAAAATCGGTTATCATCCAAACATCGGATGACATCTATGTGATGTTTAGAGATAACGGTTTTCACCACATCTACTTAATCAAATACGAACAAATTTCGAGTTCACATTCATCAACCAACCGAATAACGAAATCGTAAACAGTTTTTAGATTCATCTAAAATATAAAATCTATAATCCAAACATCAAAAGCAACTAGCAACCGAGTTACATATTTGCCTCCTCTCTTTTCAACTTTACGTAGTCCCGGCCGTGAGAAAGAGACAAAGCGAATATTGCGTTCGTTAATCCCACGAAGCAAATACAAAGAGGAGATGGCATAAGCAACTGTGTACCGTGATATCAATGTAGAACATGACGTCATCAGGTGGGCGTGGCCTATGTCAGTCTTTCGGCACTCGTCCTGTCGACACCACGTTCCCGCTCCCATTCCATTTTATCATTTTCTTTGTTATTTGAATGAAAAGGTGAAATATTTTCAGTTATCTTGCAAAAGCTATATTATATATTATCTTGCAAAAGCTATATTATATATAAATACATGGACGTTCTGATGTCTTGGATCACACTTTTTTTTTTTTTTTTTTGTCACATTTTGCTTGTAACTATTTTTAAACGTAATTTATTAGATTCGTTCTAGAAAAATCTCTTGTTATCATGTCATTGACATGATAACAACAGTTTTACTGCTCGACGTAAGATGGCGCCACCTTATATCACATGAATAACTAAAAAAATACATGAAAAATATTCTTATTTTTATAGTTTTATTGCATAGAAATAGATTTAAGATTTTGTAAAGCCTTTTTGTTGACAAAAATATCGTATTAAGTATTGTTTTTATCATTATTATAAACCGTGAAATATTTCGGTCGCCATCTGTCGTGAAATTGTGTAAAATAGACAATAATTGAAAAGACAGGGCCATACTTAAAATTCAATTATCAAATGCGAAAGTTGTCTTTCTGGCTTACACACGTCAAAAGTGTGTAGGGATGATGATATAGACTACTATTAATTTAATACCTATGAAAATTATCCCTGTTACGATATATTTGTTACACTAAAGACATCTAGCGTCATATAGCTAAACTACGTATTAGTTATCTATTCTTTTAGATTTTCCTATTCACCGCTAGATGGTAAACGTAAAGTAGGCGTAAGTAGGCGGGGCGTAACGTTCCCCTCATCCCCGTAAAGTGTCACGCATCGTATCATAGAAAATTCTAATTACAACATCTCCTCTTTATATTTGCTTCGTGGTTAATCCGTTGCGCTACGAATGTATCGTTGACGCTATTCTTTAAAATACCTTTGCTCAGAAAATATTTTAAATATAGTTATTGTTGCAGTGAAAAAAAGGTCACATTTTCTTTTTCAAGATATGAAAGTTATTGTTCAAAATTATTTGTAGTTATTAACTTGTATTTGCAATAAATTTACTTCGGCTAAATTGTAAATAGTACCTATCTGAAGTCAGAATCTATTCCATTTACAAAAGAATATTATATCGAAATACCTATCTAAATTAATACCATCTAATAACTGGCACCAACCAATCAAACGTATAATTTGTACTTTGTAGTTGTATATCAATGTCTGTAGACATCGGCATCTGAAAACCGATGTCGACATCGATGAAAAATCTAAATATCGGATGAACAACCGTTGCCGAAAAATTCCGATATTACAAATCTCTACCCGCCGCTCATTCATTTCATCGTCATTCAATTTATTTAACTTTAAATTATCGTTTTACGTTTTTAGATTACACTGTAAGAAATAAGAAAATGAATAATTAAGTAATAATCTTATTAGATTCATAATGTTAACGAATAATACAAAATGACAAATTGAAGAAATTTTAATCTTTTATTTTTAAAGTCCTCTTAAAATTAAGTAACTTGGTTTAAACATTCACATTTTATTGATCAAAACCTTTTTTTTTAATGTTTCGGGTATTCATAGAGGTACTACCATCATTTTAATCAGAGAAATACAAGTTTTCACATATTATTATAAAAACCGGTAATTATCGGTATTTATCGGAAAAAAATCCGATAAAAATCGGATTATCGATTATCGAAAACTTTCGATAATTGCATGCCCTAGTACAAAGCATACATTGGGTATTTCTCAAAAAATATGGATTTTCCTGGTGTTTTGCCTGTAGCCTTCGGTTAAAGTTCATCGTGATGTGAGGCTTAAAAGCCAATTATTAGCAAGATAAATGACGGAATTTGACTTCTGCAACCGAATTTCAACTATAGACACACCCACAGCAAGTCGACATCTGCAAGTTATACGAAGTAAGCGAGCAGTTGCTGCAATAGCTTGTGCAATTAACGTGCTAGTAGATTTGGCGTCTGGGAAATGCAGTATTAGAGCCTTTGCACACGACGTCTTTTCTACGCGCCGTCAACGCGCGTTTCCGTCAAACTCCATACATAAAAACATGATCACGTTTTTTATGTATGGAGTTTGACAAAAACGCGCGTTGACGGCGCGTAGAAAAGACGTCGTGTGTATAGGCCCTTAGACGTGTCACGATAGTTCTTTACAGTTTGCAAACTATACGAGAATAGCTCATGCCGTGGTGAAAAGATTATCCAGCCAGCAAGGTTGATAGAGGAGATAGACCCAGCCCCCTGATTCAGATCGATTCGATTAGTCAGTTGTCGAACGATTCGGCTATCTCTTTTTCTCTCGTTACGAGGATCATAGACGGAACGGGATAACAAATCGATTTGGTCGATAACTGCTAATCGAAAAGATTCTGAATCGGGGTGCAGGGTCCGCCAAAAGTGTACGTATCGTCACTCGTAGACCGTAGAGATCTTATAAGCCAGGGGCATTATGCACAGCATTGAAATTTCATTTTTCAGTTATAAAGCAAGTCATCTGTATAAACTTAATCCGTCTGTGTAATTTAATCTGATCATAAAAGTTGAGCACAAGATGTTTTCGAGATCACTGGCTCTGGAATCCGTACAAAAACTAACAAGGAAAATATTTCATAAAGTGAAAAATGATCGTTAAAGACGGTTATTATTTACTAGCTTTTGCTCGCGGCTTCGCTCCCGTTAATTTACAGATCCCTAATTTTTTGATCCCAAAATATAGCCTATAGCACTCAGGGATAACGTAGCTTCCTATTGGTGAAAGAATTTTTGAAATCGGATGAGTAATTTCGGAGATTACCTCCTACATACAAACAAACAAACAAACAAATTTTACCTCTTTATAATATTAGTATAGTATATAATAATATATAATATAATAATATACTATTATTATATTAGTATAGATTAAGTAGGTACGGGCAGTTACTCATTCACTATGCTATCTTAATATTAAAATAAAACTGTATGCAATATGACATAAGTTATAAATTACATACACTAAACATTTTTGGATTTAAACGTAATTCAGACTTTAGACTCGCGTAATAATCAAAATTTACAATTTCCTTTATCCCTAAACAGCAATAATTATTTTAATTACGCCTGTATTCCCCAAATACAGAGGTTCTGCAGAGGTGTATACGAGTAGTACACCCTCATTTCGCCGTTATGTCACATGGGGGCAAGCCTATTGCCATCAACCGGACACAAATTCAGACTCCGGACTTCTATCAAGAAATTCCACACAGGAAAATCCAATAGGTAACACTTTGCTCGACATGGGGATCGAACCCATGACCGCATAGATCATTATATTATAAGTCACAACTGTGTTTAAAATCTTCTACACTAATTTGCTTTATTTTCATAATTCCGTTCATCAGTTACGGCAAATAGACAACATATCTTATACGGGTAAGCAATTTGTGATGTAACTGTATTTTAAAATGAAAAAAGGTTACACACAAAGTTCTAAATCCAGTCCTTCCTCAAATAGTACATTAACATTGATTAAGAAAATATACGGTAACATTATAATAATAATAATAATCATTTAATTCAGACCAGGTCCATATTTTGTTAGTAACAATTTACTTAAAAAAAAAACTAATGTTAGGATTGGTAAATAATAATTAAATAAAATTAATAATTAAATTACGGTATGAAGCCGCACCCACCTTTGCAGCATGGGGGACTCCCACCGATCAGTAAAAACACCCAGTATGGTGTTGGTACTGCCACGAACGCGAGTGAGTAGGGAGGCGCATCTTTTCCTGATGATGGCAGCAAAGCCATCAACCCGCGCCTCAGCAAACATCCCTGACGCACTACAACGCCATGGCAGCCCCAACAGTACCCTGAGTGCATTATTATATTGGACACGCAGGTCGCTGTATGCCCGCTGCGAATAATTGACCCACAGGTTGCAGGTGTAAAAAGATTGGCAATATGCTTTAAAAAGCGTTATTTTAACCGAATTCGTACACCGTGCAAACCTGCGGGCCAGCATGTTACACCGGACAGCCAGCGACCTGCGTTCCCTTTCTACATCTACATTATCACTTAAATCATCGGTGACCCAGTGACCCAAATATTTAAATTTAGATACCCTACACAAAGGAGTGCCACACAGTGATACATTGGGAAATGTAGGGTAAGAAAAACCACGGGCTTTAAAGAGCATGAGTTCACTCTTCCCGACATTATATTTGAGCCCATGAGCCACCGCATATGATTCACATATCGACATTAACCTTCTCATAGCACTGATTTACTGATTATACATAAGGAGTAATTTCAAGGGTCAAACCGCAATTTATTGAACAGTTACATATCCCAAGAATTGGGTACGAGGATCAAGGATAATGCTACAAAAATATCTTAATAACATGTAGAACTTAATAATTCTTCAGAAATTGCCAACCAAACATGATTAATGTACAAGTAAATCATGTATACAACTTTATATAATTATTTACGAAGGGGCAGATCACAGACACGTATGCATAACTAATTAACTGCAACCACGTGCAATATACCACAGTTTAATTATCACAACATTCACAATTAATTACTTGCAGACATATACACACCTCCACAAACAATCTTATTCACACATCACTTACGTAACACAAACTATAATGAAGGAAACTGTACAGTTTTAGCAATGGAATGGCCACACATTGTCCCGCAAACACATGAATGTACAGATAAGGCATTATCGTTGAAATTGTAATTAAATACATCCTCCGCAGTGCTATAGCGTCAATGTTTGATGTTTCGTCATTCAGGCTTTATTTTTTTTGAGTGATAAGACGTTGTATCTTGTTTTGTAGCCGCGTTTAGAAGATGAAATGAAGAAATGATTGAATTATCGTTGAAATAAATAATGTTCTTTTTGGTTCAACAATACAGGTTGAAATTGTAAACACTCGACAAACAAAATGGGAGATTATACTCATCACTATGAACAACTTTTACTATGGGACATGGGACAAACACGGAAATCGAGAAAAAAAAACGATTTATTCGCCCTATGTCAGATACGCAAAATGCCAGACACGCATATTGTCAGAAATCGCAGATTGCCAGATACGCAAAAAGGCAGAAACTCAAAATACCAGATACGCAAAAAGTCAGGAACGCAGAATGCCAGATACGCAAAAAGTCAGGAACGCAGAATACCAGATACGCAAAAAGTCAGAAACGCAGAATGTCACATACGCAAAAAGTCAGATTTTATATTACTTTTCGTTTTTTTTTAAGTCACAGACTAATCTTATTTTCAAAATCAATGGATTTCAAAGTTTCCTATGAGGGTATTAAGTTGTTCAAATACAAGGGACCGCACTACCAATATTGTTGAGGGTTAGCACCATCGGCTCAACGTTAAAATACCTAAACGCCCAAATTTTTTTCTTTTTGTACATGCAATTTTAAAAGAGGCCAAACGTTTGAATAAAATAAAAAAAAAACATTGTTTTTATCAAGACGAAAGAACCGCTGAAATTCCGATATCAGATGTATAAGAAATAACGAGGGAAACTTGAAATTAGAGAAATTTCACCTGTAGAATTTGGGCAAAAAATGATATATCGCCATTTACTCTATTGATAGCAAATTTTTACTGATGTTTTTTGTTGAACTGTTGAAATCAATAATTACTTTCTATAATATTTTTCAAAAAATGATTTACCACTCTTTGTGTCTAAACACACTGTGCCGAAGATACGCGACCGAAGTTCGGCATGATTACGCCTGCAATGCTTTTTAAATTACCCGCGACACACTAGGCTCAAATTACGTCGCGTTTTACCTATATAAAAAACATAGACGCCGAACTTCGGTCGCGTATCTTCGGCATAGTGTGTAGACACTTCATTGTATTAATGAAATTACAACAGTAGTAACCTATAAGTTTTGCTGATTTTATTAGTTAAAATTAATAATTGTTTACAATTATCATGTGTTTTTTTTGTTTATTTAAGCGGATGATTAAACTGACGGAAATCAGAGATGGTGTTTTATTGACATCCTCCTGTCATTCATATTTTCATGTATTCATGGCACTATGCGTATTTGACATTTTGAGTATCTGACATTCAGCGTTTGTGGCATTTTGCGTATTTGTCATTATGAGTTTCTGACGATTTGCGAATTTGTCATTAAGAGTTTCCGACGATTTGCGAATTTGACATTTTGCGACGAAGTCTACCGATCTGACAATATGCGTGTCTGGCATTTTGCGTATCTGACATAGGGCGAATAAATCAAAAAAACAGATGTTCCCTACATTTATGTTCGCATAACTCGTCAAAATGTAGGGAACAACATATGTTTTTTTCGCGATTTCCGGTTTGATCCCATAGTAAAAGTTGTTCATACCTAGTGATGAGTATAATCTCCCATTTCGGTTTGTCGAGTGTTTACAATTTCAATCTGTATAATGAATGCCTCGTTGGTCTAGTAGGTAATCGCAAGCGCGACTGCTGAGCGTGAAATCCTATATTCGATTCCCAAGTCAGGAAGTGTTTTGCGTTTTAGAATTTCTCAGTAGCAGCCCGGGGTCTGGATTTGTGACCGGTTGGCAATGGGCCCTATTACGTGGGACTTAACATAACAGTGACATGAGGGTGTACTAACTATACACCTCTGTCCATCCCTTCGGGAAATACAGGCGTGATGTTAAGCATGGATGTATTGTATGCACACAGATAGATGAATCGTCATTCACATCCCCAAATCTCCACTATAGAATTTCCTGTTTTTTTTTTGTCTTTGATACGTTTTACTCTAGTCGCAGGTCGCAGCTGATGGTAAACGCAGACAGGGTCTAAGGGTGTTTTTAATATCGTGCGGATTTCATCAAGCATGCGGTATTGCCCCGCACGCGTGCGTGGGTGCGGATTTCATCAAGCATGCGGTATTGCCCCGCATTCGTGCGTGGATCACGCATCATAATAAACACATGTATGGAAGGGCGAAATTCAAGTGCCACGCATGCGGGGCAATCCCGCATGCGTGATGAAATCCGCACGATATTAAAAACACTCTAAGACGGAGCCCACGAATCTAAGTAACAGAGATATAGAGAGATTCCCCTATACCACACTCCCACCATACACACGACGGAACACAAAAAACTGTTTGGCGCCGGACTTTAGATGGTAGCTAGTCAGGCGGTATAGATCCTACCACCAAGCGTGCTGGGTTTTATTGAATCTTTCAACATGCGTTTATTCCTAGCGTGCGATGTGTGCTACCAAAGCACCAGTGGCGAAGGCTCCATACAACCCGATTCCTATCGGCTTCCCTTTCGAAATAATGGCAAATACTAGTATCTATTATTTTCAATTATCATTTAAACAAATAACTGGTCCGGCTTCCCTTTTAAGAAAATTCACCCTTCGCCACTGCAAAGCACGCACACATCCAGCAATCAGAAGTAATGTATGTAAGGTTTACAGATTCATTTAATAATCTACCTATCGAGATCAAGGACTGCAAACTAATTACTCCATTTAAAACTAAGCTCAGAAAAAATATTCAGAACAATGTATTTAAATAAAAAACATGCGACTTATTTGTAACACTTCCCGGTTGAAAATAATACTACCAATGATGAAAATAATAATCGTAATAATACTCGTAATAATAAAAATAATACTCGTAAGCTAATTTTACTTTTGATAGCTACTAAAGTATGGGAACATTTTTTTATTTTTATTTTGGTCTTGGAAATTTTCTCGTGGATTCTTTTTTTATTTTTTTTTATTACTTGTCTTGGCCGCGTTTAACCCTCGTCGCACCTGATGGTAAGCGCAAACAGGGTCTAAGATGGAGCACACGAATCCAAGTAACAGAGATATAGAGGTATTCCCCTATGCCCCTCTGGCTCTCACATACACACGACGGAACACAGTAAACCGCTTGGCACCGGACTTTAATGTGAGGGTGGCAGCTAGCCAGGCGGACCGTATAGATCCTACCACCAAGTAAGATTCGCTTCACACGGGGAAGGCGAAGGGTTATGCCGGACTCTTACCAGCTAAAAACGCACGGTGTTGCTTCTCCTAACCTTCGGCCAGAGTCGCGGGATTACAGCTGCATGCACCGCAACCCCGGCAGGACGAGGAACCCTATACTATGCAGTTTGGTTGGTTTTCTCTTTACTTCATTATTGGTAAAGATAGAAGACTCTAATTTAACCAATAATGTTCGGTAAAGCATAGGAATCGGCCATTACTCAAGTTATTATGTAAACTCTTTTCAAGTGAGCTTTACAAAGAAATATTTTTTTAATCCTATTTCAACATCAGTACCAGCCTCAAGTACTAACTGAAGGTCGATTTTCAGAGAAAGCACAGTTTTTATCACGCTAAATATGCGATATTCAGATTAATTGTATTTCTGACGACACGAGACACGAACCCAAATTGCTAAAACATTAACCTCCTTTTGGGCTTCGCCGCAATCGGCTAAAACAATATTAATCATATTTCGTTTGATGTGGTAGTCGGGTAACAAGTTACAAGCTAAAAACCGTGGACATATACGTTCACAGTCCCTAAACATTGCACCCGTTCTACATTTCCCTACAAAAGATCTCGCCGGAGGGCACCTCCTTAAAAGAGGACAGTCTCGGGCAGGAGGACGGATGGTAACTCTAGATAAGGGTACAAGAAGAATAAAGGCGTTTCACGAACTAAGTGAAGATGGTATACATATTTTATGAAGTATCTTTTAAGATGGCCTTTGTTGTTGTATCTTTTTTCTTTTGTTTATGTTAATACTCTTGTAAAACCCAGTGGTTTTATCATAAGTTCAAAGGGGTAGTATTTGAACCCGCGACCTTTCGATCGGCATTAGTCGTTGGACTACTGTGACCTTCGTTTATTGTAGGTAACTTTCGCGATATCGTGATTCGCTTGGCTTAGTTACGTATTTTAAAGTTATTGTATATCCTGCGGAGAACTAGAAACGTAAAGTTTTATAAATAATTTAGTTTTTAAGTGGTGTGCATTGCAGTTGATTTTTGTAAATGAAAGGATGCTAACAAGGCTGGGTTCATGAAATTCTGTTAGAGCCTATGCACACCACGTCTTTTTAACGCGCCGGCGACGCGCTTTTCTATCCTATTTCATACTTAAAAAACGTCATTGTGATTTTTTATGTATGGAGTTTGACGGAAACGCGCGTCGACGGCGCGTTAAAAAGACGTGGTGTGCATAGGCCCTTAAGGTGCTCCCACACTGGTGTTCACAGATGTTGGAAATAGTTTCAAAGTTTTGTTTTGTAGCAAAAGGTTAGTACTAATGTTTTGTTGAGTAATAGTCACAATCATTCGTTCTTTTTCTTTTATCGTGTCGGCACGAGCTATACGAGAATATCTCATGCCGTGGTGAAAAGATTAGCCAGTCAGCAAGGATGGTAGTGAGGCTGACTGCCCAGAGTGCGCCGGACGTACTTGTATCGTCACCCGTGGAGGCTCATCATTGTAAGAAACTGCTAAGGATAGTATCTGAAATATTTATAGATGTATCGAAACTTTTGGAAACGTTTCAATACATTTCTTTCAACTGCTCCCACTCCAGATGTTTTATGTTGACAAACGTTTGAGAACCTTTACATTATGTGACCAATTAACCTAGCCTTTTTCCGACTATCTTGGGGTCACCTTCCAATCTAACCAGATGCTGCTGAATACCAGTATTTCACACGGAGCGACGGCCATCAGACCTCCGCAACCCAGTTACTAGACAATGCCGATAACTTATCAGACTGGTTGTCAGACTTTCTAGCTTCTGACTACCAGCAACGACTGTAACAGGTATTCACATGACACCCAGAACCGACTGTTTAATGTGCGCTCCAAGGCACGGGTCTCAATGTGTAACGAACGGCCACCCATCCACAGACTAACCGCGGCAAGCGCTGCTTAACCTCGCAAATCGTATGATCCTACTATACAAGCTTAGTTTTAGTATATACTAAACCTGAAACTAGTTTATTCAGAATCACTAGGAGAATCGTTGACATATTTTTACACCACATTTTTTTTTTCATAAATTTCTATGTTGTTTCTTTAGATTTCTACCCATAACAGTTGACGGGAATAGACACCTTGGACTTGAGATGGTCCGCTCGGTCAGTTTCCGTGTGTTAGACAACCCCTGCATAGCACATCTCAGGCATTTCACACTTTACTAGGGAACTTAACGCGACATAAACTACCGTGTAACTTGGAGATTTATTAAAAAAACACATATTCAAGCAGTTCTGAAGAAAATCTTGTTGGGGTGTCTCGTCTAAACGCGAAAAAAGCGAAATACCAACTACTCTTTATCACTGTCAAATGTTGTTTCAAGTAATGCCCGGTACTAATTGCACAGATGGTTATCCCGTGAGGCAAGTTAAGTGCAGTTTTATGTACGGGGTACATTTACTGGAGTCTTGGGAATAAAAGGACCAGGTAAATAGCAAAGTAACGACAAAACAGTTACTCCTAGACTTAAAGAGATAAGTTATGAGCCATTACACACTCACGTCGACACGGCTATTTGTGCCAACAGAAACGTAGATAAATCGCAACCGAATCGAAGCTGAAACGTTCATTCAGTCAAACAGAGCCAAATTGTTTGACAACAAAAACCAAACCAGTTTGTCAGTTTTTGTTATCAAAAACTGGATGACGTGGTTTATTTGCGGTTTAGCAACAATTTTGCTAACAGAATTTGTCCCATGGTCGCCGGCAACCATTAAAGCCATTCCGAATTGGTCGCCGGCAACCGTACAGTACGCGTGAAATAACTTTGCCGCTCTGAAACCAGGATTTTAGCGTTCTGTTCCTTACTTCAGAGAGGCAAAGTTATTTGGTACGCGTAAAATAACATTAGCGCTCTGACACAGGCTTTCAGCGTTTTGTTCCTCAGTTCAGAGGGGCAAAGTTCTTTGGTACGCGTAAAATAACATTACCGCTCAGAAACCAGGCTTTTAGCGTTCCTCACTTCAGAGGGGGCAAAATTATTTGGTACGCGTAAAATAACTTTGCCGCTCTGAAACAAGGCTTTCAGTGTTCTATTCCTCACTTCAGAGAGGCAGTTAATGTACGCGTACAGGAAAGTTCTTTGATTTAATTCGTATTTGAAACTCTTTACGCAATTGGTCGCCGTGTCGACTGCTCAGTCGAGCGACCACTCTTTTGTTCATGCGGTGAGTGACCATCCCATTTTAATAACGGAACGAACGATGACTCTCAAATACAATGAGCTTAAATATTTTATTCTCGTAGTCGCTATCGCTTCACCAGTGGCTGCAGCCTTAACTAGCGGCAAGGTTTATAAAGTCTTCACGTTTCACTGAACAGGGTGCAGGGTGTAGAAAGAAAATAGATCCTATCTATAAGAAGCAACCTCCACAAGCTATACTTTATAATTAAATTAAAGGAGGATAAAAATACGAAATAAAGCTATTCCAAAGATTCTTTATTAAACCAGAAACAAATTCTATCACTGGTCTGCTGGAAAAGATAATTTTAAGAGATTAATAACAGTACCCTACTGCTAAAAAAACGTCAACGTAAATAAAATAAACAAACAATAAATATATAAATAATGAAACACATATTTAAGTCGTATAGAATCAAAGGTGGCAATCTCACTTTTTGGCACTTTTGATTTAACGATGCAGAAAATTTAAAAATATTCAAAATAAAATGCTTGTTTGACATGTACAAAGATGACCATATTCTTTTCTAAATCGACACAAACCTCTGGTTTCTGAATTGAGAATTCTAGGTTTCTAGGATAAGTAATACTTATGTAACACTTGAGTACGGAGTTGTCAAAAAAATGGCAGATTTTAAAGCAATTTTTTTGACAACTCCGTACTCAAATACTACTTAAATAATGCTTATCCCGAATTCTCAATTCAGAAACCGGAGGAAAATCTTCCATTAGGACAGAGTAGCTTAATTTTGATTTTTTTCTTTTGCCCTACGTTGCTAAAAGTGAGATGGCCTTTGATTTTATACGACTCATTTATCAGCAGACACGGTTATAGAATTGGATAGAAGCGAGTATAGTATTGTTAAGACCAACGTCTGTCTATCAGGAACAAAGCGGGCAAGGTAAAACAAGTCAGTCAGATAATAAAGGTCAGACTTCTACAGACGATCGACACAGAATGACCCCGCTCTGTCGAATAACAACTGCTTTTATAACTTCGAGTACATTGATTTGTTTTGACGACTACCCTCCTTTGTCTTCTAAATGACTCAGGATCCGACATATTAATTTATCTTCAGACTATTCTCTTTGAGCTCGAAATAATTATAATGCCCGAGTCGCCTCACATGACTGGAATCAAATCTCGAGAAGACATATAATTTGTACTATCAGATTGCGTGATCGTATTGCATTCATAATTTACAACGCCCACAACAAGCAACTTGAAATACTCATTTATAATTCTCCAAAAACACACATTAAACCATTTCGACTTTATTCCTTTTTAAGAAATTGCTTCCTATATTAGGATTTTCTTGTATCGATGTAGATTTGTGTTGTTAACGATAGTGTCGTTCTCAAAATAAAACCTGTCTAGTGCAAGTCAGACTCGCGCAACGAGGGTTCTGACTTCTGTACAATATGAAACTGTAAATGTCTGAAACTTCGATGACCATGAATTATTTCAGGTCATTTGTCAATAAAAAATTAAAAATCAAGACGACTAAAATTTAAAAATATTATTTATTTTGAATCTCTAAAGCAACATTTTCGAGTACAAGTAAATAATAAAGCGATTAATGCCCGTACGTATTAGTAACTAGCTGTGCCCGCGACTCCGTCCGCGTGGAAGTCGGAAAACAACATTGTGTCGCAGCAACTAAATAATGTTGTATTCCATTTATAATAATAATAGACAAAGGTGTCCCACTAAGGCACTTACAGTGGTGGACATATAATTAGAAACACCAAGTGTGACTTTTATTTTTAGTACAAATTAACTTGATAATTAACGTTTTACGTATCATAGAGGGCTTATACCTATTTATCTACAATCTATCCACATCATGAAGTATTATTATGTCAGTTTTGGAAATATCGTACAACCGTTTATGTAAAAACTGGTATACTTTATAAAATAAAATGAAGCAGCACAACGTAGTAAGGTGGACAACTAATTAGAAACAGAAAAAAAACATTATCATAAATATGAACAAAGTTAACGAAACAATAAATAATGAAGTTAAATGGTACAAACGTTTTATAATAAACAATTAATGTTTGGATGGGAAGCCTCTGCTGTCGATTACAGCACTACAACGACGTGGCATTGATTCTATGAATGTTTCATACATTTCTAGGGAATATTTCTCCAAGCTTCTACAAATGCGTCTTAAAGTTGTTGTAGTATGATACTAGTAGTAGTACGATATTTTTTTTAAATTTGCTATTTTTAAATATTTAAAGTACTTTCCCTCCATGGCCATGTCTTTGGAACATTACCTAAAGCTTAAAAAAACTCAATTAAATAAACTTAATAAAATGGCGGCGACAGGCTTTCAATAGTCCTTCTTCATAAGGATAGCATTTTATTAGACCTTTCGTAGACTGAGAATAGGTACCAATTCAAGAATGAATATTAGGTCATTTGTGGATTTATTCGTAGTAATATACATATTTCCTCACAACATGATTTGATACACGTAACGCCATCTATTGAAAATAAACTAATACATGCTAAGTTCTTCTAGAAAACTTAAAATTCGCATAACTTTTGACTGCCTAAACCGATTGCGATGAAACAAAAAACATATGTTACTTGGAGATAAGCACAATATATGTTTATAAAATTCAACAGCATTGGGTCAGTTCTTTTTACTTGATGCTTGAACAAACAAACAGATAAACAGACAGACAGATAATCAGACAATCAGAAAACAAATCCAAAAATATTAAAAATGGGTTCTTTTGGGTATCTTTTAACACCCCAACAATGTTTTTTCAAAATATTTGCTATGTACAGACACGCCAAGTCTAATATGTAGAACATATTGATTATTTGCATATCTTTTGATTGCGTGAACCGATTGCAATGAAACAAAAAAAATATGTTACTTGGAGATAAGCACAATATATGTTTATAAAAATCAACAGCATTGGGTCAGCTCTTTATACGTGATGCTTTCACAAACATGCAAACATATGTTCAATCTTTACTTCCCTAGATGGCGTTGGCGTCGAATTAGATCGCGCTATGGTTTCGTTACCGCACAATTTATAAGTTCTAGACAAAAAAAAGAGAATTGTTCCAAAAACACGATTTTATTATATGTATAGATAAGTGCGGACATATAACTTCTGCGACTATGCCAAATTCCAAGTCGATAGGAATAGCAATAACTAAAAAAAACGGCCGTGACATACATACAGACACTTTAAGGGTTCCTTTTTGACATTTTATGTACAGAACCCTAACAAGCGTCTAGTGGATACAAATATTTGTCCAATGCGGGAATCGAATCGGACTTTTACGACATAGAAGATGTACTGCTCTGCTACTACGCCATTTCAGGTCGTAAACCTAATTTTATAAAATAAAATGATTAATTTAAAAGTATCGAGACATTTTTTCATGTCAATGAGTCTCCGGCACAAAATAGTCTAGACTCCAGACCATTGCGTAACCCCAGACTGCGCCAAGTCGGCTCAAATGCTGTGAGGCAGTCTTATTGCCTATAAACTTAATGTCCATTTAGTATGACGACATATCTCTTTGAAAACGCCGCATTTTAGAGCTCGAACATTGACTTTGAGTTTTAATACTAGTGAATTATCTGTGAATAACTTGGAAATGTATTGAAGAAATGCCCATTGTCGTACAGTCACGAGCACCAACATTGTATACACGTAGTGAAATTATAAACTGCATTAACGAAGGAGTTGTAACGGAAAGCTTGAAATATTGTTTACATAGTATCTACGAATGCATACGAATAGGTATATGGGATTTAAAATATACTTGGGAGCAAATAAATCAAGCCAGTTCTATTTTTCACGTAGGTATAATTGTTATTATTTTTGGTATTATGCAACAGATCAATTCTAAACATATATCGCCTAAAAGGTTATTTGATAACCTTTACGATGAGGGTAGTTTTTTGTATTTTGAATGATATAATTCATGAAATCAAAACTAACAACGTCATGTGAAAAAAGGAGTGGCTCTATTTCTTTGCTCCCAAGTGTATTTCGTAAATTCAATCGGTATTTAGGGAGAAAATAACTTGAATTTTGCTACATGTAAACATGTAGCAAACTCGTGCTCGTAACTGTACCTAGGGGTCATGAGCGCCCAAACCAAGGATCAAATTAGCGCCTCCCAAAAAAACAAGCTAAAAGGCATTTAATTAAGAATTTTGTTAAAAATTAAAGTAGTATGAGATTTTATCTGATATTTGTAGCTCTCAATGTCCAGACATAATTATTTTGCATTTAAATCAACATCATATTTTAACGCGAGATCTGCTGCGGATTTTTTCAGTTATATTGTATTGAGCGGCCTAATTTGCGCCTCCCTAGGTCCTGCGCCCATGGCAGATGCCCCAATAGCCAGGCTTTAGGTGCGACGCTGGTAATGAAACGTTAGAAGACTTGTACACAAGGCAAAGGAGTTATAAAGGTAACCTACCGACCGGTACCTCTTTGATCGTAAAACATTTATTTTGCTTTAAAACTCCATTAAACATATACATTTTTAGAAAACCTCAATTATGAATTATCGATCGTTTAAAAGTTTGTATATTAAACAGTTCTAAAGCTAAATGAATGCACCATCAAAAATGTTTCATGATCGAAGGTTTGTTTACCTTGTATGCAAAATACGAACGGCCGCAGTAAGTACCTATGCAAACAAACAACGAACATCGTTTGGTCTACAACTTGATGTTAGTTAGATGTTGTGAATAACTTTTTTAAGCACATGGCATGCTCGAACAAGTAGAAAAGACTTATCCACTTAGCATAGGGTATTTCACTAGCAACAGTGAAAGAACCAATTAAATATTTAATAAAATGCCCAAGTAATAAACGTTTTTAAATTGTTCACAGGACAGAGACAACACTACTACCATATAACGTCATACCATAATCATAGTGACTGGACATCACTCTGTACATTATCCGTTTCGCGTGACAAGGACAGAAAATGCCTCCTTAACAAACTACGAAAGCGTGTATCTCTATCTTTTTCATCGATTTTATTTATTTTTTTACACACCATGTTCTTTCTATAAAATAATACTAAGTTTTTGTACATTTTTAACAGTAGTCAAATACCATATTGTATGATCTCGCCTGGATACTTATCTATTTTGTTCACTGTACCATCTTATTTTTAATCACAAGTCAGAGTGCCAACGTAACACGTGCCGGCGGATCCACGAAGCTAGTAGTTTTAAGACTGAAAACTTTGAAGGTCCTCGCTTCAGTTGCTAAAGTTTAAGTTACAAGTTAAGCAAAACGACAGTTTGATATAGGCGATCCAGCACGCAATACCTGCTCAGTATTTTAATTTTCAACAATCAATATTATTGATTGATATTTGAGACCATAATGCTCGAAGTTAAGGCACAATTAGTACAGAATTAAATCAAATAGTAACCGCAGATACAATTACTCAATTAGACGCCTTTTATGGAAACGCTACACTTAGCGCGGAGCGTCATACAGGGCGAGGCGCGAACAATTCAAACATCCATTATCCGATATTTATTGGACGCCCGGTCTCTGATATTGGGTCGAAACTCTTTCTGTCGGGCCCTAAAAATCGGGTAGTGAAATAAACATTTAAGTTAGAGCGTCTATGGGGGGACGCGTTGTTCCCGTTGAGGCCGCGAGTCTATAAACAAGGGCCTTACACGCCTACATAAGCAGTAGGCAAAATCTTAGAATCACTGCCATGTCATAAGAACATAAAGTACAACTGCTTTGATTTTGTGTGAGTGCACATAGAATCGATTGCCAAAAAGCAGCATAAACCGGTTTAAACCAAGCAAGACGCGTCCTGCGTCTTCATTTATTCTCACACAAATGCAAAGCTCAGCTTAGGCCTCGCGGACGGTATGCATACTGCAGTCTGGATATAGAACACAACGTATACATAGAAGGTAGCTACAAAATTGCCTTCAACGCTGAGAAGGTCAAAGAGCAACGCCTTCGATGGTATGGACATGTGCTCCGCCGCCCAGAAGACCACATGGTGCGAGTACCCCTTAACCTACCGACAGAGACGAGAAAACGCGGAAGCACCCCCGCCACCTAGTTCACAACAGTCCAGAAAGATCTGAAGGAGATCGAAACAGACACCGCAACCGCTCTGGAGCTCGCAACATAAATGGAGAAGGCAGACAAGGAGAGCCAACCCCAGATAATGGAAGAATGCAAAGGAAGAAGAAGACTACCACGTCATGAGTACGTCACTTATTACGTGAAACAAATCAACCTAACCACGGGGTTAGGTTAAATACTTTTCATTCGGTCAGTACCCCCTTCCTCCCTTCTCGAGGGACTCATAAGATGACTAAGGGACAGCCAAGAGGATGGGCAGCATCCTTATGTGCGCTCATAACATACTACGATCACTAATCCAATTTCCATGCCTGGTGATTTTGAGCATTTTTTTTTTTGTGTATTTTATGACCTGCTTAGGTTTAGGCATAAAGGAGGTTCTACTTTCATTAAAGGACTATTTTCGTTGGCAAACCTAGCTATCGTCAAGGCTATCGTTAGTGATTAGTCCAACAATGGGGCTAGGTACTCTTAAATAATAATTAAGTTATGAAATAACAATCACAATAGTATTACTATATTGCATAGTTTGTTTCGTGTTTAAAAACTATTTTTATCAATAACTTTTAACAAAAAAATACTTTTCAACACATTTTGTTGAAAATCTGTAATTTATAAGAATAAGGTGTCACCTTAAGTTTGATTTTATGATTGGCAAATTAAATTAGGTTTTCCGTTTCATATTTTGACCGATAAACGACGGTAGACTAGTTTCGGAGATGACGTTATTTCGTCCCATGATAAAAGCGAACCTGTCGCAAAATAATCGCAATGTACGTGCTGATACTGAGAAATTATTAATAGGAAAAACTTAACTGATCAGCCCCCTGACTTAGAACAATTCGATTAGTAAGTTGTCGAACGATTCGGTAAGCTATCTCTTTTTCTCTGGTTACGAGAATCGTGGACGAAAAGAGATGACAAACCGAATCCGACAACTGGTTATCGAAAAGGTTCTGGAATCGGGAGCAAGGATCTAACCCTGGTCCTCACGCACCTACGACAAGAGAATCAAGGAGGCTGTTGTTTTTAAAAAAAAATATCTCTTAAAACCCCATAGTCACTGCAATATGCATACTCCATTTCACATAACATTAGACAAAAGTGACTCACTGAGGCACGACAGGACATGTTATGCGGAGGGAAGAAAGTCATGTTACTAGAAGAATGTTAAATATGAATGTAGATGGATATACAAGAAGAGGTAGGCCAGAGAAAAGATGGATGAATTGTGTGAAGGACGATATGGGTAAGAAAGAAGTGAGTACTAAGATTACGGCTGATGGAGGAGAATGGAAGAGGAATACGTGTTGTGCCAATGCCAACACCACTTACAGTGATAAGGGCAGAGAGATGATGATGATGAGGTACGAATATCTTTTGAAAGGTTTTATCAAATTGAGTTTCAGCTCATCTTGATTAACCGTTAGGCCTCTTGTTTACACACGTTTTTTCGCCGTAAAAACCTACGGTTAATTAGCCGTGTGTAGACACGGTCACGGTCATCAGTGTTGTACTATAGAAGTTTGTTGACTGACACGGCGCGGCGGCCCAACGGCACGCCTGCGCCGCCGTATGCACCGTGGCTACTCCTCTTTTGCGCACGGTTTGATTTACATGAATGTTGTATGACAGTCTATGAAAGTTTGTTAACGGCACCGGACGTTTTCGTGACAGGAAACTATTGCATGACAGCTTTCCAACGCTGATTTTGTGTAACAAAATGGATATAAATCAGTTTTGGCTGGTGGTTTGCCATGTCGTGTACAAGCTCACACGATTTTTCTACGGCGCGGCTAATACGCCGTAAGGTTAAGAAACCGTGCCATGAACAAGAGACCTTAAGGTTCATAAAAGCATTATACTGTCAATACTGTCTTGAGTCCCAACTGGCAGCAAAACTGTTTGTACATTTTCTTGCGAAAATGGGTCTTATTTGTATAATGTTATGAAATAGAGTACAGAAGTATATGCTGACGTAAAACATGGTTTTGTAAAACATGTTTTTCCTTCTAAATAAGAATCATCGTCATCTGGACAACTAGTATGACTGATAAGACAAGAACGTTATCACAATGATTGACAC
The DNA here is from genome assembly GCA_905220435.1 of Amphipyra tragopoginis. Taxonomy (NCBI): domain Eukaryota; kingdom Metazoa; phylum Arthropoda; class Insecta; order Lepidoptera; family Noctuidae; genus Amphipyra; species Amphipyra tragopoginis. The sequence goes on from HG992010.1 coordinate 25,263,768, forward strand.
ATCTCGTTGTGCTAAACAAATTGTTACATTCATATCATTGTAGGTACAAACATTGACATGTCTTTGTCTCAAATCTAGGAGTTTGAATGTATTATTTTGAAACTCATTCTCAAGATTCGCTTGTTTTGTTTGGGATGAGCAGTAATGTAGGCAGGGTTCGAAATTATCAAGAAAAATATGCCTTGTGATAATTATTGGAATAATCATCAAACAACCGATCCTTATTGAACTGGTACTACCTATCAATTTTTTCTTAGTTTCATACAAATAATATTTCCGTCATTATTTTATCATTACTAAGTATTTCTTTTATTCATAATTTGCCCAAAAATTCTTGGTTGACATCATTTGCAAATAAAATCAACAAACTACGCACTAATTAATTAAGTTGATGAGTGGAATATCATCCTCGTCCTCCTCAACTATATCAACTGGATGGAGATAGTCTGTATGTAAAGATTCCGAATTCAAAATTCAATTTAAATCGTATTTATATTTATTTTGATAATTATTAACGTATATTTTAAACCTTAAAATGTAGTATGAATCTTTTTTATTCTTTGACTATGTCGCGTTTCACCCTAGTAGCACCTGATTTTATAACCGCAGACACGGTCTAAGATGAAGAAGAATCCAAGTAACAAAGACTTATACCTTCTGGGTCTCACATACACATGATGGAACACAGAAAACTGCCTGGCGCCGGACTTTAATGTGAGGGTGGTAGCTAGCCAGTCGGACCGTGCATCGCAGAAAGTTTTACTACGCATTTACTACTGCAGCCCACTTTCAAGCTGCAAGAATTCGACCTCTGCAAGTTTTACAAACTGGGATGTAATATCTTGTGCAGTAAAACTTTCTAGTGGATTTGATGCTTTATAGCGGCTTGCGGCTAGTCGACTCAGCACTAGTAGTAGTCACTTCGAGAGGTCGACTGGTTACGGGTGTGTTCACAGTGTAAGTCGTTTGCAGAAGTCAACTTGGGCAATTTAACTTGCTAGTGTTATTTTAACCGCTAGCGGCCCGACCGACTAACCGGTTCGTTAGTGCCATTGTTTATCTATTGTGTCTATAATTACAGTACTTGTGACTTTAATCGATTTGATAGAGAATCTTTCTGACGAGCTAACCACTATAACTACGTAAATTTACGTAAATACACACATCAAAAGTGTCTAGGGATCAACATATATTTTTGCAATAACTTTTCTCCTGATTGATATTAATTAAAATTTTCTTTAAGGATTCATCAAATAAAGTGTTTTCGTTTGTCACAGTAACGATAAACCAAGTCACCTTTGCATTAATAAAGAAATTTGCCATTTTCCTAATAAAGGGATTTTTGACATTTGAACCACTAACACAAAAGTTCGAAAAAAAGACTGAAATAACAGTTTTCTTTAAAATTTTATTGGGTAACTTAAACAATTAATAATCCGTGTTTCTACCGCGAACACTAACAACACAAGAACATCGGTTTGGCATACTCAAAATGAGTTCATCCAAATCACGCTGTGGAATGGCCGCCCATGTTCGTTGCAACAACAAAAAAAGGTCTTCTTGCGACTGGATACCCTCCATATTCGGCAGAGCTCTTCTCTGTAGCATATCCCATGCATGCTCAATCGGGTTCAAGTCTGGCGACTGAGCAGGCCAGGGCAGGACATTGATGTTAGCTGCGGCGAGAGTCTGTCTTACAACTCTTGCGGTGTGCGGTCGTGCATTATCATGCATTAACTGAAATAAGGGACCGATTTGCGCTTGTAGAGGAACGATGACGTCTGATACAATCGTCTCAGCATAAATTTGAGCGTTGAGGTTGCCTCTGATCCAAATCAACTCAGTTCTTCCGCCGATCCAAATACCCGCCCATACCATGATGGTTCCACCACTATAAGGATGGACTTCCTGGCAGGATTTTAATCGCTGTTGGCGTCCAGGGGTTCTCCAGTGTCGTATACGTCTTGTATCCGGTCTCATACCAAAACGAGACTCATCAGAAAAGCACACGAAACGCCATTGTTCTTCTGCCCAATTTCTGTGTCCAAGAGCCCATTGATATCGAATCCTACGATTGTGCATTGCTATAGGTGGTACCCGTAGCGGTCTTCGGGAATGAAGGTTCACTTCATGCAAGCGGTTTCTGACTGTTTGGTCGCTAATTAAGTTCCCTGAAGAGTGATGAAGCCTCACGGCTAACATCATGGCGGTTATTGTTGGAGCTCTTCGAGTTAAGATTTGAATGTATCGGTCTTGTCTCCGTGTGGTGCAGCGATACCGTCCTCCATGGCGCTCAGCCACGGTACCAGTGCTTCGGTAACGTGTCCAAAGTCGACTGATAACACTCTGACTTGTATTCAGAGCTAAAGCCACAGTACGTTGCCGGGAACCAGCTTCTATCATTCCCACGGCTCTGAGCATTTCTTCCCTGCTTAAATGACGTCGCCGCTCCATAATAACGTTGGTTTTAATCAGTAGTAGGGAAACAGTAGCACTAATAATGTCTTCAATGCGTTGTATGTTTTTATAGGGAAAATATTGACAGCTGATTTTCATCTTTTACTCGAATTTGATTCACAGTTCCTGATTCAAATTATGAAATGCACCAAAAAGGATCCATATAAATTTATAAAATCATAAAGGACCATGGGACAAAACGTCCCCATACCCCAACAGATCTGAAATGTATCTCAGTTGAAACATCTTAGTAGGGTGATAAATTTTTCCTATGGCGACATTCCTCAAAGGAGCGGGATATTCCGGGAAAAACGCATTTTTATTATTATTATTTTATTTAAATGAATATTCGCATCGTACGTCCGATTGAGTTGAAACTTTGTACTGTTGTTGTTGGCACTCACGCAAAAGATTCTGACATAGTACCATCAACGAACAATAGGTGGCGCGCGAGTCGTATCGGATAATTGTAAATAAAAATTCGCATGGTTCATCCGATTGAGTTGAAACTAAGTACAGTTATTGTTAGCACTTGCGCGAGAGTTTCTGACATAGTACCATCAACGTGCAATAGGTGGCGCGCGATTCGTATCGGATAATTGTTAATAAAAATTCGCATGGTTCATTCGATTGAGTTGAAACTTTTTACAGTTGTTGTTGCCACTCACGTGACAGTTTCTGACATAGTACCATCAACGTACAATAGGTGGCGCTCGAGTCGTATCGGATAATTGTTACTAAAAATTCACACGGTTCATCCGATTGAGTTGAAACTTTTTACAGTTGTTGTTGCCACTCACGTAAAAGGTCATATCGTCCTCCACAATTACATTAATAAATTGTCTGCATAACCCCTGAAAGACGATGCCTACCAAATCCTAAATACTACACTAGGAACCAATAACAACAACACATATGTTATTAGATAGGTATTGCAATATACTGCAATAATTGCTATCGCGGCTCATTTAAAATCGCTGTGTGAAAAAAGTTATGGCGATGTTTCGTAGGTTAGGTTAGGTTAGGTCATGCTAGGTAATTTCACCTATCACCTATTTATTAGATGTGATTTTGAATGACGACATATAATTATAACACTGTTTACTCACTCTACTTGCAGTTTTTGCTATAATCGAACAGTTTATAAGAAAAAAAACACCTAACCTAACCTACGAAAAAACGCCCTAACTTTTTTCATACAGCGATTTGAAATGAGCCGCCATAGTAGATACTGCAGTATATTTAAATACCTATCTAATGACATATGTGTGGTTGTTATTGGTTCCTAGTGTGGTATTTAGGATTTGGTAGGCATCGTCCTTTCAGGGGTTCTGAAGACAATTTATAATGTGATTGTGGATGACGGTACATAATTATAACACTGTTTACTCAATCTGTTTGTTTTTTATCACATAACAATATACAAGAAAAAAACTACCTAACCTGACCTAACATAACCTAACCTACGAAACATCGCCATAACTTTTTTCGTACAGCGATTTGAAATGAGCCGCCATAGTAATTATTGCAGTATATTGCAATATCTATCTAATGACATATGTGTTGTTGTTATTGGTTATGTTGACCAATTTGTCCGATCCTCCTTTACCACCCTGTATATACTAAACCCCATCGATTTTGAAGTTAAAACTGGTTGCTAGTCTTTTCACAGATCCTTATGAAACTACTGACACATCAAAAAAATCTGTTGGAAGGGGGGGGACAGGTCTCATACAATTTTGCCCATCATCCTTTATTACAAAGCCACATCTCAATCTCAAGAAATCCGCATAAAAATGCTTGATCCCTAGACACTTTTGATGTGTGTAGTATAATGAACGTAGAGATAACAATGTTTTATAATTAACAATCTTAATTCTGTCTTAATTAACGCACAACTATTTTGCCTTATCTCAACTTCATCTGACTGTATTCAAATAAAAATTAAAATACTACTAAACTTACTTTATCAAGGTACCCCTTTCCAGTGGGATCGGAGAGGTCCCATATCTTGCTAAGTACCACATCACTGAGGCGGGACTTCTTGAGGAACCGTGCAGCATCCAACGCCTGGATTGTACCAGCGCCATTGGGGTCCACCTGCAATAACATTGTTTTATGTCACTCACAAAATTGGAAATAAACAAAATAACAAGCTTGTATTCCCGAGCAGTTTGGCAGAGATGTCTAGTACATCCTTATTTCGCCATGAAGTCCCATGTAATAAGGGGTGAGCCTATTGCCATTAACCAGGCAAAAATCCAGACTCCAGGCTGCTACTGAGAAATTCCACAAGAAAAAACCCAATAACACATTTCCTAACCTGGAGATAGAACCCAGGACCTCACGCTCAGCTGTCGCACTTGCGAGCACTACACCAACGAGACAGTCACAAAATTATAAATATTTATAATAATAAGCCAGGCACCAGATGGCGCGACGAACTAGATGCCTTCGACATGGAATGGCGACAAACAGCCAATAACCGAGATTCGTGGCAGAAATATATCCTTTGCACAACATTGCGACAGCATAGGCTATATGTATAAACGAATAAAAAATCCAATTACAAATAGAAAATTGTTTGTTGTAAGCCTATGACAAGCAAGTCTTGAAGATACTCCACCCTTTCTTACTTAGTATAGCAGCAGACTTTAATAAATATAGACAAAAAATAGACAGACAAAATTGTCTATAAAGGCTGTCTTCCTATTACAAAGTACTGAATACCACCATCAACAAAATGTTGGTGTACCACACCACAGTACACCTCTGATCACTCCTTTGGAATAACCAGGCATTATGGTTTGTATCTATAAAAGTTTCAGGAATTAGAAGAGAGCCTATAAGAAAAACTGCATTATCATTAATTATTTAAATTGAATTTAACTTCTTTCCAGTTTGAGTTAGTTTTGCTATTTTATGACTTGGTCGCGTTTAACCAAAGTCGCACCTGATGAGTGCAGAAAGGGTCTATGATGAAGCACACAAATCCAAGTTATAAAGACCTCTGCGGCTCTCACACAATTGAACACAGTAAACCCTTTAGCACCAGACTTTAATATGAGAGTGCTAACTAGCCAAGCGGACTGTTTAGATTCTACCACCAAGCCTGCTGGGTTTTGTTAAATCTTACATCACATGTCGGTTCCCAGCATGCAGTTTTATATTCAATTCCATCCCCACATGTGGTAAAACTTATTAAATTTTATTGCACGTACCATGTCACCTCTGCATCTGCATAAGATTTACTCATAGAAAAGGCCTAAGGCATTATAAGTGTGCCTGTGTAAAACTGCTTCATAAAGATCATCAGCATCATGGCGTAATGACATGTTATGTTATGACACACAGAATAATAATTTCATCAATTGCTACTGGAATTATGGATGAATATTTTTTAAATGAATTTTGGTAGCAATAGCAATTAACATGTTCAATTACGTGTCTCTGAGAGCCATAGGGAGAATTCCCATAGGGGAATTTCTCTATTTCTCTGTTACTTAGATCTGTGTACTCCATCTTAGACCCTTTCTGCGTTTACTATCAGGTTGATGTCTATGGTCACATGTGACCAAGTCTAATATTATTAAAAAAAAGTTTAATGTATGAATATATTAACATTTATCTCATTAATATAAACACGGTTTAATAATAGAGCAACTTGCAACCATATTTGGCATAAATAAGACTTGAAAAGTTAATAAAGTTGCACAATGAGGTGGCATGTTGCCAGAATATTGCCTGTGAGCAAGTACATAGTGAAACCTTCTCATAGTTATTGTCTTATTACTAGCACAGGGTGATGGGCAATTGATCCATGTGATGTGTTCAGATTATTGTAAGTTATTCAATGAATATTTTAGCTTGAGACCTGCTAATTAGGATCCACAATGAATAAATGTTTTAGGATGATTTTACAACTTCAAGATAAAGAGAAAAGAACTAACAATTATGAATTTAATAGAAATCAGTTCAATTTTTTACATCCAACAATAATAAAACAAAAAAAAATGTTTTTTTTTTAATTTCTCTAATTTTAACATATTGTAATAGGAAAGATTACATTCCTTTTTAATTTAGGACTAGTTACATAAATGACTAGAGATACACTACTTATTTACAATTAATGAATTTTAGAAATATTAACTAAATATCGCAAGCAGTGATAGCCTAGTGGTTGAACAGTTGCCTTCCATACAAAAAGGTCTGAGTTGGACTCTGGCCTGAACCTCTGACTTTTCAGAATTTGATTGACACTTGCGATAACAGAGAAGGAAAACATCGCGAGGAAACCTGCACAACTAAAAGGGATCCATTAAGTTCTCCGTGGTGTGTGAAGTCTGCCAACCTACACGGCAGTGGGACAATATCCCCCTTATTACAAAACATGGTTTAAACCAAGACTAAGGTAAACCCAGGTTTAAAATATACCCATCACTTTCTCATGTCATATAACAAAAAGAGACGGGGCTACTCTAAAACCAGGGTTTTTCTTAGACCATCTTTTGTAATAAGGGGGTAATGGTCTGATCATGTTTACTGATTGATTGAATAATATTAAGCAACATAATCCATTCACAATAAAAATATTGTTTACCTTTTTATAATTTTGCCATAGTGTAGGTACACTGAACATGATGATGTTGATAAATATTTCAATAATTTAAAGTTTAGATATTATAAAAATGTTTGAAATAGTTTTAACCCAAGACACACTAATTACAGCCAATGTCTGGGTCTAAAGCCAGTCAAGCTGCTCTACATGGTTCTTACATAATTATTGTTTCAGGAGAAATATCTGAACTTAAAGAGATCTTGGCCTAAGAAAGTAAGAGAGAGGAAGGGAGAGAGTTTCATTCATAATTCTTCCTAAATGTAGTCAGTAAGAAAATCTAGTGCTAATTAGTTTATAAAGCAATTACACTTTTAGTGTTCTCATGAGACATCCTCATTAGCAAAATAAATGTCATGAAGTTATGACAACATTTCATCAACACAAAGATATAAGTATAGATTAGTAAGTACTGGCCTATGATTCATGATTGAGTCTATTTTCCTATCAGTTAGTTAAACTAAACTGTCAATTTTAAGATGATACTAGTTATCATGTTCAGGGGAACATCTAGGAGACATGATTTTGTGCTAACTAACAAATATGTAATGTTTCCTGTCTCCAAAAGACATTACATTCATTTTAGTTAATTAAGTAATGAGACCTTTTTTACAATTTAATATCACCCTGGGTATTAGAACAGGCTGAAATATTGATTGCAATTAAACTCAACAGTAATGTAATTGTAGTCTTTATTGAGTATGGAATAAGAATTACTTTTCGATAAATACTTTTTATTTGTCCCATTAGACATTGGCCTAGAACTTCACTTCACTGGACAGTTGTAATTGAAAATAATACGCAAACGATGCTATCTATGTGTGAATATTAACGATCAACCCCTAATTACATCGAAACATAATAATTAAGTTAATTATTTAAATTAACAAGAAGTGTTAAGTTCTCACCTGATGATAATATGCTTCGTATATAGCGCTGTGGGTCCCTGCCACCTGCAACCGGTCAAGCCCCATTTTCAGAACGTAAAACTCACTACAAATATTACTTTACGAACTTATTTTGAACGGCTATGGGTGTGACATTTCAATACTTTTCACATTTCCAAAGTTCGTAGTGAAACGGATCCAATTACGTGGTCTTATAACACGTTATGGATTATAAAATTATATGAAACACCAATTACAAACTCTGCACTGTTAATTGAAACCGACTATTTGATTAAATACGCGGCTAAACTTTAGAAATGAAATCTAATAATTTTTGAGCAGCGTAATCCGTTCACGGTACACTAAACTTTGACGTCAAATATTTCAATGTTTTCACGCTCGATACCGAAGTCGCACTGCACCAAACTGTAGATACTTTAATAAATTTTACTTTAGACCACAAATTTACGTGATTTTGGCTATAAGAACTATTTAAATCTCAAATAATTCTACCTGAGTAGGAGAAGGCAAGGCAGCCATTTTTTACATCTCCTCGTCGACCAATCAATAAGCGGCCATAGACTAAAGAATCTTTGACATATGCGGCGGGTGCCGAATGCTGTGCTGGGATGATTTTATAGATTAATAGGTACAAATATTTGTTTATGGGCCATAGTTAACGATTAATCGAGAAAGGAGCAGAAAAGAAAACGAATTTTAAAATCAATCATGTATTTGCTTATCATAATAAACATTCACATTCTACGACTTATTTATTTATTTACCGGCTGCATCTTTATAATTTCTACAAAACCTTGTAAACGTTTTAAGCCGCGCATATTTATTTCAAAACAAGGGAGTGACTTTAGTTTCTTAAGCCATTCTTTTACGTTTACATGACGTTCCAAAAGTGGAACCAATATTTCAAGAGAGCTCACTGTTGTTCCACAGCAAATGTCGCATAGTCGCATCTGCAATAGAATTATTAAAATACGTTAAACACACGATAGTGGGTTGTGAGCTAAAATTATAATTAAGATTACAGTTACCTTATCACCAGTAAGCCACATATGTTGACTTAATTTGAGTTCTAATTGGTCCAGTGAAGAATACCAATTGTTTACCTTTATTTCGTCTGCTGGCCACATACCGGCAAAAAACTCGCTCTGTAAATTGATTTAAATACTAGTTATATACGCGAAAATTAACATGATGTTGTAATATTCGTGCGTAATACTAAAAGCTTATTAAATCTGTTATTCAAATATTCATTAAACATTAACATAGAGCAACGCGGCCACTGATTGCTCGTCGTCAACCTAGGTATATGCTCTAAGCGTCAACCGCGTTACTCGGACATCCACATTCATCCACATTCAACGCGGCAATAAACAATCCTGCTGCCTATGCCCTAATACCTGTGTTTGACAGCCAAATTAATGATCATACTGGTTCTCGCAGTACCTACTATTGATATCAGCGATTACTATCGTCGGTAGCCGCGTTGCTTCAATGATCAGGGGGCTTACTATGACCTCTTATAGCAGGGCAGAAGTTGTCTGGAAGTTTTGGCTGGAGACCCTTCAGCTCTCGCCAATAACTGCCCGGTTACGTAGAAACCGTCCCCTAGGACGACCTACAGCAGTCCAATAGAAAAAAAAAAAAATGTCTGGAAGTTGAACTGCCATGCTTTTTTGTGCTATGACATCGTTAGAGCAGGGGGCTTACTGTGACCTCTTAAAGCAGGGCAGAAGTTGCCTGGAAGTTGAACTGCCGTGCTTTTTTGTACTATGACATCGTTAAAGCAGGCCTGCTACGTTGACGTTTATGAAATCCGTTCACATATTTTTTTTGTATGGACTTTTCGTACCATTAACAAGCATAACCGTTCAACTTGGTTCAATAGTCGTTCACCTTTAGTACTGTCATGGTACGATTTTTAGCGATTCAGAAGCAGGCCTGCTTTTGAACGGAAGTTGACTGGCTGGCATTTGAGCGTTTTCATAAGAGGTCATGGTAAGCCCCCAGGCCTGCGGCAGGCCTGCTACGTTGACGTTTACGAAATCCGTTCACCCTTTTTTTGTATAGACTTTTTGTACCATGAACAAGCATTATCGTTCAACTTGGTTCAATAGTCGTTCACCTTTAGTACTGTCATAGTACGATTTTTAGCGAATCAGAAGCAGGCCTGCTTTTGAACGGAAGTTGACTGGCTGGCATTTGAACGTTTTCATAAGAGGTCATAGTAAGCCCCTAGTACTCAAGAATTATACAAGGTTAGTCAGAAAGGGGGTACTAATCCGAAAGGCTGTTAAAGTACACATAATACTGAATAACTTTTGTTCTACAACTTTTCCCAAAAGTCAATAGTTTAAGAGAAACAGCTGTCAAAAATCTAAAAAAAAAAATCTCTAAAATCGATCTATCCCCAGTTATGATCAGCTGTGTTTACATTTTAGGTCATATTTGGGGTCATGAATTAGAAGCACCATTTTCTGAATTTGTAACTAATAATAATAATAATAATTTATTTATTAAATTTGACAACATTGGTCCAATGGTTAGTACAGCAATACCTTATCAACTAAGGGTTAGTAACATTAATTAATTAAATTGAAAGAATAGAAATAATCAAAAATAACATAATCAACAATAAAATAATCAAAAATAAAACAATAATCAAAATAAAATAATCAAAAATAAAAACAATAATCAAAATAAAATAATCAAAAATAAAAACAATAATCAAAATAAAATAATCAAAAATAAAAACAATAATCAAAATAAAATAATCAAAAATAAAACAATAATCAAAATAAAATAATCAATCAAATAAAAACCATGTCTACTCCCCCTGCCGCACGAGCAACCTGACAGCGTGTTTAAATATTGGCGCATCATGTTTTTCAGCTAGGGTTTTCAGAATGCTGTTGGTGCTAGCCCTCATTCTACTTATTAAAGATGCGGTCTTTTTCCTCCGGATGGCAAAAAAGTCGTCGGTTCTCGCTGAAGCAAACATGCCAGACGCGCTACAGAATCGGGGCAACCTCAACAGCACCCTGAACCCATTATTATATTGCACCCGCAGGGCATCTAGTGCCCTCCGCGTGCAGTTAACCCACAAACTACCCGTGTAGAATGTTTGGCAGTACGCCTTAAACAGGGTTGTTTTCACCTCATTACTACAACGGGCGAATCTGTGAGCCAACATGTTGCATCTGGCTGCTAGTGCCCTGCGTTCCCGTTCAATGTCTACCTGATCCCTGAGGTCCTCGGTGACATAGTGACCTAAGTACTTAAATTGAGTGACCCTCATAAGTGGTCGTCCATTGAGTGATATTGAGGGCTCGTAATTTAAACGTTTCCCGGGAGCAACAAAGATCAGGTATTCACTCTTCATCTCATTATATACCAAGCCGTGGGCTGCCGCATACCTCTCACAAACGCTTAACATCTCCCTGATTGAGCCAGCCGTTGGACCCAGCAGCACCATGTCATCAGCGTAGCTTAAATTGTTGATGCTAGTGCCATCTATTTTGCACCCAACTGGTATGTTGCTGAGTTCAACGATCAACTCATTCACATACAGATTGAAGAGTTTAGGTGAGGTTAACCCTCCCTGTCTTACGCCACACTCCAACCTGTATGCTTCCGACAGAACGTCTCCCCAGCGAACTTGGTTTAGCTGGTTAGAGTACCAGTACTGGAACAAACCCGTTAACTCAGGTGGTACCCCCGCTCCCTCAAGCTTATCCCAAAGGACATCATATGACACAAGGTCAAATGCCTTTGAGAGATCAAGGAAGCAGGCATACACCGGAGTACCTCTCTCCTTATAGTACTGGACCGTCTGCTTTAGACAGAGCAGCAGGAATGAAGAATTTTTAAAAAAACTAAAATAAAATTGATTTTATTTGGAAAAAAAAAAAACGAATTTTGAAATTTTAACACTTGCTTTCAAACAGTCATCAGCGATACTATAAGTGGGCTTCGGATTAGTACCCCCTTTCTGACTAACCTTGTATGTAAGCAACCGCCGCCCGTCGTTCAATAAACCTCATACTAGAAACACGCTTTTTCATTGCCGTTCTTCTGACCCAACATACATACACACATCTTCTTCATCATAGCCCTTTCCCAACTATGTCGGGTGAGCTTCAGGATGCGGCTGAATACCAGTATTTTACACGGAGCGACTGCCATCAGACCTCCGCAACCCTGTTACTGGGCAATTCCAGTATCCGTCCTTCTGACCCAACATACGTACACACACATCGGCAAAATAATATTCTATTAAAATCTTACAAATATGGCACTGTCAACTGGGAACAAAACACCAGAATCAAAGTACAGCAACTCGTCTATTTTCGCTCTTAGAAAAGTGTCTTCAGGGTACAGTTCTTGGCTAACACTGTTTCTGCAGAAGTATAACGCTATTGCGTGGCTGTCGCTTATAATGTCTCCGTTTACAGACAGTGCAGGAACTTTCTGAAGGGGATTGATCTGTAATGAATAGAAAAAAAAATGTTACGGCCTCAATCGCAGTCAAAAAAGTTTTCACAAGCATAGTTGAGCATGAGTTCTTGGGTTGTGAATGCCGGTTACAGTTTAATTGGCTTTGTTAAAATTTTCAGAGGTTTGGAAATAAGCCCGGTAAGTGGCAATCGGCTCGCCCATTGCTACCTACCTTAAACAAATTCCGTGTGACGCGGCCGATCGAAGCCGCGCGCGATTGTTCGTATGCGGCTGACGCGCGCGCAGAGCATAGAAGTAATAAGTACTACGACAGTCAGAGTATGAAAATGTATGACATCGCTTTCGAAGTCTGCGACAGACGCGTGCGGCTGACGACAGATTAGTCAGTATATTATAGACACGACTATTGACGCATTAGCAGCGCGCGTCAGTCGCACGCGATCGACCGCGCGCGGCTGCGATCGGCCGCGATGCACGGAATTGTACCTTTAGAGCATATACCTAATCCCTACTCCCCTTAAACAAATTCATACTGCCATCTGTGAAACGTGTATGCGTGTACCTATTCAAAACAGTACAGCCTTACAAAAAGAGTGCAAAAATGGGGGCGCCACTAGTCATACATAATCTAAACGTTAAAATTATCTTCTATGGTAGAACGTTTAGTAGTCTTATTTAAATCAGTTTTAGCGTCGTTATACACATTTTCGCGTCTTAAAACATTGACTCAATAGGAAATTACAAAAAAAAACTATTTTTTACTTTTTTGTCAAGCTGCACTTCTCTGCCTACTTCTTTAAGGTTGTACTTAATGATGTAAATTATTCTGAAGGTGTTACGAAAGTTTTATGTAAAAAAAATAGTAGGTACCTTTTTATAAAATTCAGTTCTGTTTTCCGCCTTGAATAGATCGATATTGTGGAACTCCAGATTGATATTCAATAAGGATGCTGTCATCATAGCGAACCTCACTGGTGGTGACGCCTCATCTCCGTAAAGAATCATTTTTTTTGTTACTGAGATATTCCTAATAAAATATAAACATTTATACTAACGCAATCAATTCAAAAGAAAAGCTTCATTGGTGTAGTTGTCCACATCAATGAAGCTTTTCATTGTCTAGCCTTTAATCCTAGGTTGGACTTTCAAGCCAGACAATTTGCTATTGGATTTCCATTAAGAAAATGTTCAGTAACAGCCCAAAACTCAAAATAGCTTTACAAAGTGTTACCGCTAAGAAACCATTTAACGAACATAATACGGTACGGTACTGACACCGCTTTTGGTTTGAAGATAATCGCGTAAAATGACGAAAGTTGCATGAAAATACAATTTTCTAGGAAATCCAAGGGGGTTACGTCATAGAAGGAAGTAATATAATCGGTTATTAATATGTCCTTTTGAAAATGAGAATACGCCATGCAAGTACCAAACAAAAAAAAAACAGTAACAATACCTGACACTATTCTTTCCAAAACGACAAACCATTTGGAAGGTATTCAAACAAGCGTTACTAAGAAAAAACATTTTTCACTGTTATTTTAGTTACACAACAATAAAATTCCCACTCGCCAAACAGCAACCCAAAGAAGTTGTGCTGCAAGTTAGTCCTGTCGTGTAAAAAACAACAGACACGTAAATTAATTCGAGTTGATAACGCACACAGATCGGATTCAGGATCCTGTTACCTCTTCCATTATGCATGTCGAATGCTCTTGTTACGCCACGAACGACGTTCAAATCTGGAAAAAAATATTATACATTTGATTTACGTTGTCTCTCATTTGATAAACTATCTATATTTTTTTACATCTTGTCTTTTTTTATTAAGTTTGTATTGACCTTATACACTCACCGGCATAATTAGCGGAACGTTTTCATTTTTTACATTTTTTTATTATATGGTACTGCTATTGCTATGACGATTTTTTTATTCAAAAGAACCTTCAATTAGGACTTGCACGTTGAAGAAAAATTTGGTTTTCCTAAGCGATTAGAGGTAAATTAGGCCCAGTTTTGATTTTACAGAGATTTTGCCCTTTTGTGTTTTTGATCGGAACTTTGTTTTATTTAAGTACTGGTGGTTTGGTGTTAGTGTATTCATTGCATTTGGAAAATAAACATTGCGTAGAGGCTGAAATAAGTAATTTACCTGTGACAAAAGTTACGAGGGATGTTACAGTGATCGATGAAAGTCAAACCTATCGTGCAGTAAGTTAAGCACTGGGTGTATCGAAATTAGTCATTCCTCGCAATGTCCATCGGTACAAGCAGACAGGATGTTTCGTTAGAAGATGAGAATAATGCAGAAATCAAGGAAAAAGCGCTTCTGATGATTGATTTATGACAGTTCAAACCGGTTAAGGCTCTGAAAAATTGGCGCAATGCTGCTATTCGGACCTGTAGCATCCTGAAGGTGGTCCGTATTTTGCTTGTGAGTATGCGGAAAGAAAGACAACGCCTCATTGAAGGTAATCTGATGTCTAACGCGACTGCTGAATGTCCAAAACGTGCTGTAGGTCATCGCGTAGTGAAATTAAGTTTTGCTCAATAACACCGAGATCGGACTAAGGAGTTAGAAAGAGATTTTTTTCTCAGAGGCAAGCTGTTTTTTGATATACATTTTTTGGATGAGAGGCATAGAATATGGATACGTCAAGAGAATCGCTTTGAACAGTCAAATTTTACAGGAATATGCCTTATACTGGAATTCTCCAGTACTGGTTTGGGATGTCATTTGTTTTGAATCGCACACGGAGTTAGGCATTATTGAAGGAGGCTTACTGGCTGCTTATTTTTGCAGGATAGACATTCCAGAATATCATGCAATGCCACTTGACGAATTATCAGCCAAGAAAAAAAATATATGCACGATTATGTGTGGCCGGACTGTGTATTCGTGGTCCGCAATTTCATATAAGATGTTGTAATAACCCACCAGGGTGGGTCAACGTGGACCCCGGACATGAATCCAATAGAACATGACTTGGCCTTGACGGCAAATAGGGTTAGAGAAAAAAAACCAGCCACCCAGAAACATTAGAGGATTAAAAATTGTTTCATGGGAGTTTGGGGACAATTTGCCTTAAGAAAAGATAATGGATTAAAAAATTGGATGGAAAAACATGTCATAATACTGATAAGGACCCTAGCAGTATGGAAAAGGTGATAAAACAAACAAAAAAGTAAAATAAATAGCAAATTCATTATTCCAAAAAATATGCGCCGAGAATTACAAAATGGATATTTTAACAAATTAAAGATTTAAGTTGCCAAATTCAATTAAATGATTATTGATTATTTGTCCTTTTAATGCATTTAACCCTAATTATAAAATATTTAAACAAAAACATTAATGTACAATATAAAATTATGGAAAAACACGGTTTTTTGTTGCGTTCCGCTAATTATGCCGGTGAGTGTAGTTTGTGAATGTTTGTATACATTTAAATGTATAAACTCACGCCTTTTTCCCATGGGGGTAGGCAGAAACTGTAGAACGCCACATGCTACGATCCTTACATACCTACTCCTTTCGCTTGTCATACACGCACGCCGGTTGAAAGTACTATGCACCTGTCCTTTTTGAAGAACATCACCAATAACATCAATGTATGTCCTTCTAGGGCGTCCTCTACTGGCGTTTCCACTGACATCAGCCTTATAAATTCATTTTTTACACCGTTCACTCATTCTTTCAACATGACCAAACTGCATGTTTGCATATCTGATATTTATTTCTGAAAGTTAATCTTTTACCGACCCTTACAAGTTATTTTAATGTTTTTATGTCTAAATGGTGACGGCGTTTCCTCTCTGACCTGACTATCTCTGAGAAGAAACGCTGAAACAAACTCAGAGGTCGAAGTAACTACACATATAATCTAATCTATGTAATCATGGTTAAATCCGTAATAGCGACCCTCCCAGACGTCGCTCCGGTACATTTTATAGCTAAAAGCCTGCCGGAAGATCATCTAAATTAAAATGAAAACCGCATCAAAATCCATTGAATTTAGAAGAAGTGGTATCTAGTAATAGCTAGCGGACAAACAGACAAACGGGAATAGCGACTTCAATTAATGCTATTGAGATATTCTTAATTACGATACTTCAGGGTGTAAACGAATAGGGCACGCCGCAATAGCGGCGGTAAGACCCGTTATGGAGGAGTGGCTGGAGAGGCGGCATAGCGCCCTCAGCTTCCGGCTGACGTAGGTGCTCTCGGGACATGGATGTTTCGGGAAGTACCTGTGTCGTATAGGCCGTGAGCAGACGCCCGGATGTCACCACTGCGTCGACTGCCCTGAGGACAAGGAGCTGCACACGCTGCAGGCGTGCCCTGCGTGGGCGACGCAGCACCGTGAACTAGTGGCGGCAGTCGGTGGTGACCTCTCGCTTCCGGCCGTGGTTCTGTCCATGGTCGGGAGCGAGAGTGCGTGGGAAGCCGTCACCTCCTTTTGCGAGGTGGTGATGGCAACCAAGGAGGGAGCGGAGAGGGAGAGAGAGGCGACGGACGGCCACTCTCCCTTCCCGCGCCAGACGCACCGGGCGCCGCCGGAGGGCGCGCGACGATCTCCGGCCACCCTAGTGTGTGGCCTGCGGGCGACGGGTTAGGGGACCCGTCGCCCGACCAGCAACAGGCCCGAGAAGGCGGCGCGCAATGTTCCGTGCGCGCCTCTCAGGAGGACGTGGGGCAAGGCCCCACAGAAGGAGAGGTCCGCCAGGGGCTGGCGGACCGAGGCCTGCCGGGGTTGCGGCGCATGCAGCTGCGAATCCCGTGACCCCGGCCAAGGGTCAGAAGAAGGAACACCGTGGGTTTTTAGCCGGTAAGAGTCCGGCATAACCCTTCGCCATCCCCGGGCGAAGGGTATCCATGAGGATTTTCCCACGATAAAAAAAAAAAAAAGGGTGTAAACGAATTCGTGTAATTCCTTCAAATCTCGTGATCTAGGTACTGGTGACACAGATTGACCTAGCACTAGTTTTTTACAAATAGAGCAAAAAAAAATCTAAGTTACAGTCTAATTTTCTGTTTCTAAGTCATTTTAGCGTCCCAAGTTACCTGACTGCACTGAGCGATATCGCTCTAGTCATGCCCGCCAGCTGTGTTATCTAGCTGTGTATGAATGGCATTGAAAAGAAAACAAAAGAAAAATTTTTTTGCTAAATAATTTTACATCTTTTTTTTTTAAACCTTGTTTGGTGGTTGGTTTAGGTACGATCATTATGACCACTATGATGAAAACAAACGCAAGATTTTTTTTTATTTTTCATCAAGCTAAATCCCGTGCGGGATTAATCTATACCTGTAAATAGATCATGTGTTTTTAAGGAATTACACGAATTCGTTTGCACCCTGTATAGTTAGAAATTATACTAATTCTTAGCTAACGGCTACAGTTATAGTTCTCAAGGTACAGGTACTGCGATTGTGATTACTGGTATCATCCATCGACTAGCCAAGCATGTTCATTATGATTATAATTATCCGAAAGCGTTGGGCTAGGGAAAGTCATGTTGTACTTATTACTTCTATGGTTCAGAGGTTAGGTTCAGAGTACCCGCTGGATTTTGGAGTCATCACTACTTAGTTTGTGGTTTTACGCTGGAAAATATAAGAACCTTCTTTTCTACCCGAATTATTTTTTATAGCAAAGACACTGGCAGTTGCCTGCTAGACAGGTTCCCAGAGTGTTTATGTACTTTTTGATAACAGAAAAAAAAAACTGCAAACTAGATGCCGACAAGCTACCAAAAATGAAATAAATAATATATTAAATTAAATGTAACTTTCAATCAAAATCAAGTCAATTCTTCTCATTAATGGGGACTTCCGCTAGTAAAAATATTGCAAAAGGGGGACTAAAGTAAGTTGTTTTACTTCCATATTATTTAATCTGTAGCTGAATCGTATATGGGTCTACACCGATTCTAGCAGGATGCTATTCGTGAATGGCTCATGCCGTGGTGATGGTGACAGGACGCTAACTGAGACTGATGAAACTGGCTCATAGCGTCTACAGCTCTATGGCCAATATCCACTTGCATGATGAATATGGTCATCAGGCATAAAAAAGGAGAACACAGGGTGCCTTTTTGTAACACGTTCAGTACCAGATGCCTCCAAGAGGGCACTCTGTAGTCGCATTCGTCATGCCGGGTGCCCTCGTGGTGGGCTCTTAAATGCAGGTTTTTCTTGGAAAATTCACCGTCATGAAATAAGCAAACACCTATTTTACGACGTAGCAGCGTATTTTTCAAGGTTTTTAACCTAACGCCAGGAACCATCCTCGAGGGTTCACTCTTAGCGCAAATGTAATGCCGAGGACCTTCCTGGAAAGTCCGCTAGCAATATGAGCTCTATGAAAAGTGTGGTGGACTCGAATGTGTTAACGTGGGCAAATAATGATTGATGCCCGCAGCCCTAGGGAGGGTTATGCCGGTCTCTTACCGACTGAAATCACCACGGTGTTTCTTCTAGTCATAACGCGATCGGGGTCGCGGGATTTGCTTCTGCATTCACCCAAACACCGCCAGTTTTTTTTTTATATGTGTATAGTGTATAGTGGACCGTTCCTACGTAACCGGGCAGTTATTGGCGTGACCTGAAGGGTCTCTAGCCAATGTCCCCCGCACGGCGTGTCTATGTATAAATACTTCCTCTCCACGTGCGACATTACGTCTTCAGGCTGCTGCTCACGCTCCCGCGGATCTGCGGGACAACGAGTATGTTTACCCAAGGTCCTAGCACGGATAAAATAAATTACTCCAGAAAGAAAAACACAGTATTCCCATGACGATAGCGAAGATTATGATGTATGTACAGTCGATTGTTAGGACTGTCATCTCATCTTAATGTTTATTGTTTGTCTAGCTTACTTAAAGATTCGATAAAAACACACAGGCATTGCACGCTATGGAAGGCCGACAGAAGTCCCGCCTGCCGCGCGGTAATGATGGCTTTAGACTCAATGAACCTGAGCATCACAGAGGTGGACATCAACATAGATAAGGGAGAACATAAAACCCCCGAAATGCTTGCTGTAAGAAACTGCATTTACTTTGTACATATTTCATGATGCCTTTTTCTTAGTAGGCCGTTGGGGTCGGTTTGAAATCTCAAAATATGAGATTGAATTACCATTCTTTAAGCGAATTATCTGACCTGGGGGCTGACTATGACCTCTTATGAAAACGTTCAAATGCCAGCCAGTCAACTTCCGTTCAAAAGCAGGCCTGCTAACGAATCGCTAAAAATCGTACCATGACAATACTAAAGGTGAACGACTATTGAACCAAGTTGAACGGTAATGCTTGTTCATGGTACGAAAAGTCTACAAAAAAAAAGTTGAACGGATTTCGTAAATGTCAACGTAGCAGGCCTACTCTAACGATGTCTTAGTACAAAAAAGCAGGGCAGTTCAACTTCCAGGCAACTTTAAGAGGTCATTGTAAGCCCCCTGATACCAGCTTGTTCCGGTGTCTGCTTATACCCTTTTAATAATAAACGCTCTGAAGGCAACTGCTTTCAGTCGGCCTGCGGATTTTTTTTTCAAATTTTACAATTTTTCCTAAAATATGAATATCTTTATGACGTAATTTTATAATAATTTTAATGGCGAAAAATATTTATTTTTCAATTTATTTTTTCAGATGAACCCCTTTCAAACATTACCAGTATTCAAAGACCGGGAACTCATATTGTCTGATAGGTATATCACTTTTATTCGTTGGAAATGGTCCGGCATGGCTCCAAATGAATGTGGATGACGGTGCTGCTTGTGAAGGAAAATATCAAAAATCTGTCAAATCCAGTACATTTCATTTTAGTTCTCTACTTCGCCTCGTTCATTTAGATCCATGTCAGACTATTTGAAGGTATTACGTGAATTTAGAGCTTTTTTTATGTATGCTGTTCTTCTTTCAAAATGTTGTTTTCAGTCATGCAATTTGTGCGTACTTGGCTGGTCGGTACTGCGACTCCGGCCGTCTGTTGCCCAAAGATCCTGGAGCCCGTTCAATTGTTGATCAACATATGCATTATAATAGTGGAACACTTTACCCACGTTTCCGCGCAGCTGCTGTTAGTAAAGCTTCCATTTATAATAATGTCGTTATCATCATATCTGCTCACAAACCTTCAATACATAATATGGGTTACTTTAGTGTACAGCAGGTCATTAAGCAACGGATATGGCCTATTCTTGCTAGAGTAAGGCCACACGGGCAATGCGGTGTCGCGACGCAACTCAGCGTACTACGACGTCGCAGCGTTTTGTGTTGGGTGTGTCAGTCTTTGAACGACAATGGAGCGAAAAAATGTGCGTGCTGCGCTGCGATGCGCTCCGGTGTCGCACCGCATCATCCCTCCCCTGTTCATCTCTCTGGTCCCCTTGTCCGTTGCGCGCGCGTTATAATATGTATGACGACGCAGCGTCACCGCTCAGGCGTCGCAACGCACCGGCAACGCATCGTGTGGCTTTGATCTTATGTCATCAAATAGATTACATAAGTAGGTACAACAATTTTGGTTTTTCATCAGGCATTTCACTATATTTGCATTCTTTTTATCTATTGTGTTAAGTGTGTCATGCATGAGTTGAAAATTCATACGAAGTGTTTTATCCCTTTAATGCACAGCTTTTCACGTATAGTATAATTTAATTTTTCAGCATCCTATTCTTTATGAAAACTGCCATTTTGTAATGCCGCAACAAATGTCAGATATTCAGTGCGCCTACTGCGAACTGGAATGCATGTTGGCTGGGCGGTCCTGGTTTGGTGGAAGTTGGGCAACGCTTAGTGACATCGTCTTTGCTTCTACTATCAGCACCCTCAATGTTCTCGTCCCTATTGACAAAAATAGGTGAGTACGGCTAGAATATGTACGTACAAAAGATGGGCACATCTCAGAATAATAATTGATGCCGTCAATTTATTTTTAGATATCCGCGACTATCCAGCTGGCTTTACCGTGTATCAGAAGAACTGTTTTTCGTAACAGCCAACAGAAAAGGACTTGGAGAGTTCTCGAGAAGGATAGGCGAGTTAACAAAAGTACAACAGTAAATCAATTTTTAAATCAAGAACATTTTTTTACAAACACCGTTTGTCAACATTAGATTCCGGCTGTGTTTGTGATGAGACAAAGCTCAAGGCTCCAAGGAGTTCTACCCGACGTCGGAAGCTAGCAGAAACATGTTCATGTAAAAAAAGCATGGGTGTAGCCAGGACTTGAGTGAGGGAGGTGGAAGACTGCTGAAAATAGACTAAGGGGCCTGTATCACCGCTTGCTGAACAAATACAGGTAAAAGTAGGTAAATGACAAATTCACTGTAATAATTTCCATTGCTAACCTGTTAGTATACACAAAATATGACTGTAATCTTAATTGTCTAGTATTAAGTACTCTATAAATGGTTTGAACTACTTGCATAGGCAATAAAATTATAAATTATTTGTTCATGAAATAAAAATATAATACCTAGAGGCAGGTGTCCCATTTGTCCTTTCTTGGCTACGCCCATGACAAATAGAACTGATGGTGTATTTTTCATGCTTTTTCCGAAATAAATAAATGTTACGCCACATTGCTTTTCATTGTAAAGTTTATAATAGGCATAAGCAGTCCATTACTGTGAAGACCACTCAAAGCACGAGCCGAGCGAGCAGACCGAGCGGTACCGCGGTAGCGGCCAGCGAGTGCCAGAAACGATTCGCCGATGCGGCCCATTAATTTTGTTATGATCGATAGGATGGGCTTAATTAAGGCGTATGGGGAGACTATGATTATAGATAAATATTTTATAATTATAATACTAGAGGTCGCCCATGGCTTCGCCTGCGTAGATGTCTTTTGTCGCGTATTCCGTATTTTTCCGGGATATAAGTAGCCTATATCCATCTCCAGGTTCCAGAGTTCTCTAGTTCTCTGTACTAAGTTTCATCAAAATCGGTTCAGCGGTTTAGGCGTGAAAGCGAACAGAGAGTTACTTTCGCAGTTATAATAATATTAGTAGGGATTTAAAATTATGGAAGTGGTAACAATTTTTTTTAGCTTTACAACAATTTTTGAGTACTACTACTAGCTAATCATTCTCAAATCGGTCGACACGAGAGAAGAAGATGGATGTATTGTTTTTACAAAAATTAAAAGCTTGCGCAACTAAAATGAGGTTACTATAATTATGTAAATTGATTGATTAATCAATAAATTAATAATTAATGAATTATAAGTTTTTAAACTGACATGGTCACTAACACAATTTAGAGGTTATTAAAAAAGTAAAAACCGACTTCAAAAAAAAACTAAACGGAGTAAAATAATTATCATTTAATAAAAGTACCAGTTTAAGAAGTCGGTGCATTCAATTTGTTTCAGCGTAGAACACCGACTTCTGAAACTGGTACTTTTATTAAATGATAATTATTTTACTCCGTTTAGTTTTTTTTTTGAAGTCGGTTTTTACTTTTTTAAAGTTATTTTATTTTATACTTTTTAGTGCCACAAATTACAATTACAATAGTGTACAAATTATCGGACCAGCACTACAACTAGAACGTCGTCTATATACGATTTGTGATTTTTTTTTGTTTTTGTTGATTTTTGGGAAAAGTGCTGAATCAATTTCAATAAAATTTATATGGGACCACCTCTGAAGTATGGTCTACCAAACAAAAAAAGAATCATCAAAATCCATTCATAATTGGCGGAGATATCGCGTAACAAACATACAAAAAAAAAACAAAAACATTCAGACGAATTGAGAACCTCCTCCTTTTTGAAGTCGGTTAAAAACGGGATATTTACCATGTTTATTATTTAATGTGAGTTTCCGATATTTCCACCAATAAAACTGTGGAAGAGGTATGTGGATGACGTTTTTGGGATCATTGAAGGAGATGAACACGAGGTAAAAGTATGCTTAGCACACCTAAATAGCATACACAGCAAAATAAAATTTACCTACGAAATGGAAAACGAGAGGACACTTCCATTCTTGGACGTGAAGATACAAGTACGTACTGACGGTTCCCTAGGCCACTCAGTTTACCGGAAATCGACTCACACGGATCGATATCTACACGCTGATTCACACCACCATCCCAGACAGCTGAACTCTGTAGTGACTTCACTCACCAACCGCGCGTATGATCTATGTGACGAGGAACATTTACAAGGTGAGCTAACGCATGTACAGAAGGTCCTACAGAGGAATGGATATACAGCAAGGATCGCACAGCGTAGACAAAAAAGTTCACATAAACACCGGAAGTACGACGTTGAGAGGCAACCAGCATTTTTGCCGTACGTAAGGGGAGTGACAGATAAGGTTGCAAACATTCTACGGAATTATGCAGTAAAGACTATCTTCACTCCGTTCAGGAAAGTGTCTCAGATGCTGCGTTCACCAAAGGACAACTTTCCGTTGGAGAAACCCGGTGTTTATAAAGTAGACTGTAGCTGTGGAAAGTCGTATATCGGTCAGACAAAACGTACTGTAGCTTGTAGAATTTCGGAACATATAAGGGCTGTGAAAAACAATGACGTCCAAAAATCGGCCATAGCTCAACACCTTTTAGAATCGGGACCGAACCATTGGATTGAGTTACATAGCCCTCAGGTCATCTCGACAGAACGCCACTATCTACCTAGACTGCAGTGCGAGCACGGTTCTTTGATCGATAAACTTCTCGACTCGATAAAAGTTTAAACATACCGAATTTTATCGAGAGTCGGTAGCACGGAACTTGCCTCGGTATCTATATCGAGCCTTGTCGACGGCTGTCTTCTCGATAGCTTATCGACTTTTCAAAATGGCAACACCAGATTTAAAAATATCATTCACTCATGTAGACTTTATTTTATTCACAAAATAATCTTTTCCTGGTTATTTCTCGCCACTGAAAACTATTTCGGTATATTATTTTGTTAGAAATACTGTAAACATATTTTTATAATATTTGTAAGATTGTAAAAAATATTTAAAATATAATTTTAGTGGCATACAAAAAAGAGTAGAAAAATTGGGGGCACCACTAGTCATACATTATTGAATTAAACTTAAATTCGCGTCTCTAAACTCCGCTTGTGGATCCTTTTCATGTCACGATGCGTTCTGCTTTCAACATCTAACAAAATGAATTCTCCAAAATCCATTTGTTTTGCAAAAATTGCTTCAAAGAATCTTTATCTACCAACTTTTAACTGACGACAACAATTCGTGATAATTCGAGAAATTTACCAATAAGAACTGTCAAAACTCGACATAATCGATAAGATTTGTCGATTATATCGAGGCCTCGATAAAATACGATCCGAGCTACCTTTGTCGTTTTATCAATATCTTATGTCAAATTTGACGTTTAGAATAGATAAATTTCTCGAATCGACTCGATAAAAAGAACCGTGCTCGCACTGCTGGTAAGAGAAGCGATAGAGATTACCAAATATAAGAACTTCAACCGGGAGGATGGGTTTCAACTGTCGAGGACCTGGAACCCAGTGGTTCAATTGTGTAAAAACCGTAAAACTACTGAAAAAAGTTCGCGAGCGGATACAGTGAGTTTTGTGTGTCGGGAACAGAATCGAGTTGTGAGTGACATAAGTGACAGTGGTAGTGGCGTCGAACGCAAAAAACGAACAAGAAAGAGGGTAGACCGTTTCGTCTGCTTATAAACATCCACCCACCCGCAATTACTTCAGTTCATCCGTGACCATGGCGCTTGTAACGGTGCCGAAATATCGGAAACTCACATCAAACATGGTAAATATCCCGTTTTAACCTCTAAAGATTGAATTAATGAATTATTTTACCGTAATTTTAATTTTACGAAATGGCAATACTATTGTCAATGGTCGTCGGATGTAGAGTTGGGTCGTTAGTTCAATAGTTAGTTTTATTCTCTTTGGTTTTATTACTAAACTCTTCCGATTTAATTTTACTAATCTGTACCTACCTACTCTACTTTAGTGCTGTCAAGTGTCATCTCATGCGTGGCTGTCATCTTTCGACTTTATTTTCTCGATTCAATTTATTTATTTGTTGTGGAGGAGGGATGAAACAGTGAGGATTGTTCGATGCAATTAATTACGTAGATTATCAAACATTGCCGTCTATTGTTCACGTGTAGTTCACAGGGGAAACGTAAAAAGTTCATCGGGGGATTCTCACGGAATGCGAAGAAAGTCGACGTGAAAGGTTCGTGCTGTATTATGAATGGTGGTGTCGCGGTAAGGCTGGTGCCGTCACCATGCCACTCGTGTAGTGCTACCACACACTAGTCCTAAACTAATATTACGTTACGCTAACGTAACTCCGTGTGTTGTATTTAGGTGATAATATTTGGAAAGTCCGGAGGATACTTTCTACCGTCGCGCACCAGCGATGGCCGGGTTCCAGGCGAGCGACACATTGCCCAAGTTCGGACACGTGACGGACCTGCGAGAGCAGTGGATCGTTCGCGCTGACGGAGCTCTCGCACACCGCCTGCAGGACCGCGAGATTTCTTCACACCTCTGCGAAAATAGATATCGTAATCAGCAGATTCGCGAGGACTTCCCCATAGCGCTAAACGAACAACGAGACATCGAGCATGAGGTTCATCTGAGAGAACTCACGCGCCGCCGACAAGCAGAAATCGATGGAGATATTGCTAGAGAAATGGCTGAGATCAATCTGCGCAGGCAACGTCGTCAGCGCAGCAGTGATATGTTACAACAGCCCAGCTCCTCTAGAGCTGCGCCCCCAGCACCCCTGCCTGTGACAAATGAGGACCTCAACCCAGAAGAACTGGGCCTTTCTCCTGCAGAACTAGAGGAAATGAGAAAACGATTGGAACAAGAAGAGAAAGATGCAAGACTTGCCAGAGAACTGAGTCATGAAGACAACAACCAGGATGCTCTGCTAGCTGACATGAGATGTGCCGTTGAAGCTCAAGATGGAGAACTAGCAAGATTGTTGCAGGAGAGAGAATATAAGAAACTCCAACGAGCCAAGGAGAAGGCGAGACAGAAGGCTCTGCTGAAGAAGCAACAGAGAATGGCAGCTCAACAGCAACCACCGGGGCTAGACAGTGAACCATCTTCCACTCCACAAGCTACCTTATGTGATGCTTACAGCAACCCTCGAGATATGATCCGAGAGAACCGACTCAGACTGTGCAAGTCTGTTGATTCAGACTTGAACTATGTTGAACCATTTGAAAAAGAATCAATACAATCAAAAGCCAGTGCATTACAATCTTTGGAGATGTCAAACCAATATTACGCTCAACAATCAGAAGCTGGAACCTCAGGCAGCAATTTATCTCACGTCCACTCAAGATCCTTTGATGATAAAAGAGTACCGAATAACCACACTTCGATGCAACACCGACAGCCGCCTCCACCGCCCACAACAAATAAAAAGCCAAGGTTTCCAGACCCAGTGAGCATTAGGCCAGCTTCGCACTACCCAACAGAGCACTCGGTGCCTGACAGCATCCCTCCCCCCAACATACCTCATAGTTACAGCGAGAACAACAATTTGTACAGTTCTACGTACCCACCAGATATAAGTCCACCACATATGGGTCCGGCGAAACATGACATAAGTAAAAGGCTTTCAGTAATCTCCGATATAACTGCCGAAGGTCTGGCTAAGAAGAAGAGCAAGCAGGCTGATATGAACAAGAAAAGAAAGGGATGCAAAATACAGTGAATATCTTTGACAATGTTTTTGTGAGACAAGTAATGTTCAATAACAGATGGCTTTTCAAAGATTAGTGATTTAATTCGTCAGTTTATCTTTAAGCTAGGCTACATCGGTGGTGGTAGTGCAGTGATCTGATTGGTAGCTTGTGTTCTTATTTCATTGCATTATTATGCGTAAACCAGCTCAATTATTATTTATCAAAATTTTTGATAAATAGAAGTGAATATTTTGGATTGAAAACAGCAAGTTTTAAGATTTTTTTACTTTTATATTTATAAGGCCAATTTGTTGGCAAATTTTTATAAAGTATTTTTGATATTTTTTCTTAGTATTAAGTAATGATTATTTATTCTACTCTAAACTCTGTAATATTATTCTGTTTTAGTCAAGCACTCAAATCGGCTAGAAATGGAAAAGCTATTATCTAAACTACTCAAGTAATTACTGATAATCTCAAGTACTACCCTTCCTACATACCTTATTTAGGTTGTTTTGATAATACATTTACTGCCTCTCCTCAGAAGTACTTTATGAAGGTTGATGCACTTTACTCAATGCTACTGATACCTAAAGGCTTAGTACCTTCCTATACAACGTGTTACATAATTCCCCTTAAAAAAGAAAATGTTAATCAAGTAGTCTTTTATGGTTATTGTCATTTACCTCTCAGAGGAAATTAGTAGGTAAGAATGTAAATAACTTTCTGGGTAGTCTACTCTTTACTTTTATGTTTACAGGGTTGCGTTTCAGTGATGATTTAATTTTATGATCCATATGATATGATTGTCCGTTTTTTTTTCTTGCTTGTATTTTAAAATAATGCCAATAGACTCTTTACAAGGGACCTTTAAATCCCCTTTCGGCTTTAGGGGTATTTTTGTAAAATGTTGTATAATTGATAAATATCCACCATATTCTAGATTTAAACAATTACAATGTTCAACCTCTAGTCATCCTTTCAGCAGTGCAGTATCAAACCACAACTTAAACTGCCCATTATTACATTCTTCAGACCTCTTTAGAGTTTAGAGGTCAATTATTTCCATCAGAGAATGAGTAAAATTGTTTTGCTCCATAATCAGTTTATTACAGACTCCCATAAACTTGATACAGAACCATGAGTCATTGTGTCCAGATTCCTATAGGCTGAATCACAGTAGAAACATGAATAATATTGCAGAGTATTATGCAGAAGTACCTGCAGGAACCAATGAGCCATTTTTAATCTAAGGTCAGTTTGTGCCTTTATTTAGATGTAAGTTATGTTTATACAAACATTCCATTTATTATTGTTTTTTGTTGTATGAGCCTATGTACCTATGAAGGTATCTACTTCTTATTTTAGGTTTGTTAACTTTCTATCTTTAATTTAGAACTATGAAAAAAATTGTCACATTAATAAGGCAGAGAAGTTAGATTTATATGACAAATATGTCTTATTAATAAAAGAAACAAAATATCTGATCAATGTGACTAGGCGATCATTATTTTCGACTACATAATATTTGCTCAAATTGTCATGACATAATTAATAATTGGAAACCTAAATTATTACAAAATAATTCAATAAATGATAATTATATAGTCCTCGCGCAAGGACTAGGCACTGCCTGCGGTATGGGAGCGGCAGAAGGGGGGGGGGATATGATACGCGCAAAACACATTATAAGCCGCGACTTACGACAGCAACTCAAATGTGCAGGTTCGTCCTCTTGCGGACCGCAGTATGAATCCGTGAGGTGCAATGTAACCGTTTTAAACCCTGACGCTATTTCCATAGGGTTCATATTGCGGGGCGCCCGAAGTCAACCGTGCACCTGTACCCCTAGTACGAGTTGGCAAATTACGAAAAAGCCAATATTTTTCGTGACCTCACTAAGCTCTATCTCTCCACACCCGCGAGAAAAAGAGACAAATTTATTGTTCGGTTTAGCGGATTCGCACTGTCGTGTTCGTAATTTGAATTTGCAAACTCGTACGAGTGGTACTCTAAGTCACGACCGTTGGTCGTGTCCGTAAGTTGCGACTTATGAAGTGTTTTGCGCTGTAGATGCGTTACGTCAGTTTGCTTTGTCGTGTCTACCGCGCGCGACCCCCTTCTACCGCTCCCATACATCAGGCGATGAACTAGCACTTGCGTGCGGAATGTAGGTACAAAATTTAATGAAGATTATAATTGTGCAGTATTGCATTTAAAATAAGATTGCATCTCCTCTACCAATGCTAAAGATAGCTGCAAAGAGATAGGTATAGCTCTCTATAAAAATTCTAAATAAGCTAGACGATGATTTTGGCGACTATTCGCCAACTAAATTCATGTTCCATTGTTTTGTCGAAATATTCGTCCTGCCCTCCGATCCAGAACCTTTTCGACAAGTAGTTGTCGACCGATTCTGTTTGTTATCTCGTTCCGTTTACAATTCTCGTAACGAGAGAAAAAGAGATAGCTTACTGAATTGCTCGACATCCAGGTCCAGGTTCGACATTCGGGTCCAAAGGGCTGGACTCCGACCGATTTTGTACTTAAATCTCTGCAAATTTTAAGACTGATTTTAAACAATAATCGTATAAGTGCCCATTGTGCCCAACTGGTGCTGTATGGAGAATTTATTTCAGTTATTCGTATTATTTTAATTTTAATATTTTCGTAATTAAGAAATTATAAAACGTATGATTTAAATAAAAGATTATTCGCATATGCAAAAGTAAGTGCGTTAGAGAATATAATAATTGCTTTCACAATGACTTTCTCTAGCGTATAAACTGTATAAATGACTATTCAACGCACGTAGCGAGTGACATCACATTATAATAAAGGTCATTCACACACTCACGTAATGGTGATGGTTGATAAAAATACCATTGGAATTCAATATATCTGTATTTGAACTTCTCTTTAGATGATCTTATTTAATGGTACTTTCTCAAGTACCCCAAGTGTTTTGAAAACTGCACTCAAGTACTGTGAAGCATGTACCTATTTGTACGTACAGACGTCAGCACGCCAAGCTACCCGAAATTGTCAAATTTTCTCAATCAACCTTGAATCTAATGCTTTTGCGATAAAGATGAAAATCTATTAAAGAAATTTGACAGACTGTAGTAGCTTTATGTGCTGGCGTATGTACACACGGCTACAGATCAAGCTGTAAATTTCCGGTATAAGCTGATCTCGCATTGTATAGGATTTCATTACAAAGAGAGGTCAGTGTAAACTGGAAATGTATAGCTCGATGTGTAGCCGTGTGTACATGTTTAAGTCTTAAGATATTTCTAAGGATAAATACTTATAAACGTTAAGTAATTCGTCTTTATTCTCAATGCTGGTGCTTTATTAAATCCTGACAAACAAAGAAATATTTCATACATACATAAATCTATTAAAATTAAAGATATTTTAAAAACAAACGAAACAATAGTTATCCTACAAATATAATATTATACTTGAAACATTTTTGCTAAATAATCTTGTTTATTTTCATGAACATCACAAATACAACGCGTAACAGAAATAACCAGAAAACTCAAACATTACAATTAGAATTATCAAGTTATAACCACAATACAATGGTGCTGAATCTGTTGTGCACAAACTAAACTATTGCTATCTTTTTCACTCTGATAAAAAAAGAAAGAGATGGACTTGAATAAGAGCTGTCAAATTTCGTTGAACTAAAATTTCCAAGACCACGTCAAAACGTGTCGACATTAGCGACGTCAGATCGTGTATTAACACGGCACGGTGAAGTTCAAGGCTTAAACTAGTTTGACATTTCTAACTTAGTTCTTATCTATCACCGTCCTTTTCTCGCGCTGTCATTTAGTAAAAGATAGCATGTCTCTAATTTTAGTTTAATTGGTGAACAAGAGAATAGACGGCACCAACAGTTACAGCGGTTACGCACTACATCCGATCCGGATCCGTGAAAATAAGAATATAAAAAATTCGGTCCGAATTCGGATATTGCTTTTCGCACTGCATCCGATCCGAAAACGTGAAAATACGGATCTAGAGTCTAAAAATCTCGGACCGAATTCGGTTATTTCTTACGCACTAATCCGATCTCTGATCCAAATCCAAGCAATTCAGGGGCCATCTTTAGCATATGTCCGACTTGAAATCGAGGTAATGCGAAAGTGTTCATACAAACAGTACTACGGCTACTTCGGTCCGTCAATATTTCTTCCGAATTGGAGACTCACGGATGGCGGAGAGAAATCGGATGACGGAAGTCAGATCTAGTGCGTAAACTATCATACAAATAGTTTTATGACTACTTCGGAACGTATTTTCACGGATTCGGATCAGATGCAGTGCGCAACCGCTCTTATTTTTTAACTGCCAAATACACTAGCAAGTTTTGTGGCGCAAGTTTTTACGCTTCATTGTTCGCTTAGTTCGTAAAACATGCAGACATCGACTTGCTGCGATTGTGTAGCTTAAAA
The DNA here is from genome assembly GCA_905220435.1 of Amphipyra tragopoginis. Classification (NCBI taxonomy): domain Eukaryota; kingdom Metazoa; phylum Arthropoda; class Insecta; order Lepidoptera; family Noctuidae; genus Amphipyra; species Amphipyra tragopoginis. The sequence continues at coordinate 25,295,348 of HG992010.1, forward strand.
GTCGGCCAGTCAACTTGCTAGTTAATTTGGCGTTTTACTTTCAAGAACTACTTTCTGGTTTCTGGCTATTGGTAAATGTTACACCTCCAAGACAGTCGTGTTCATATTTTTAAGTAGGTAACGTTTATAAGTTAATTAATATTGTAATGTGTACTTAATTATGAGTAAGCTTTAAACGCAATGTATGGCCTTGATCGTGCCTTAGTGGAACCGAACCAAACTCGAATATTTATAATCTTTTATAATGTTTAATTACAATAAGTAATCACATAGACTAGTGCATATCGTCTAAGTTAGACAAGACATTTATTCGTTGATACTTTAATATAAAATAAAACGTTCTACTAACAAGAATTATCTGTTAAAATATTTTTGATCAGTAAAGGAGACATCGAAACTCCACTGTAACTACAGACTTCTATATCTCTTAGTTTTTTAATGCAGCTCATAATCTCAAATTTGTAACTAACAGCTAAGTAACTACCAAATTAATTCTCTGAAAGCGTTGATCTTCATTTGCAATATAGCAAAATCGTAAATTGAGATTTAATTGAAGGCAGCTCTTCTATAAACATCAAGTTGAGACCAAATACTGCCTTTTGCGAAAGTACGCAATTTTTATAAGTACTATACTTCCATAAAGGAGAAGGCACTTAGCGAGTACTGAAATACGCTTCAGTAGGCACTTGCTGGAAGCACTTGTAAAAATAAACGAAGAAAATATAGTATCTATCTACCTTTCGCCATTTCCTCAATATTAAATTGCCCTCTATTTGCGGATACCGTTGCGATTTCTCTGAAAGATATTGCCAATATGATAACTTCATACTGTAATACGGATAATCTGTAGAAATCTAAGATCAATACTCGTATAAAACGTTTAAAGTAACAGTGAATAAATGTCTTTTAACTCGAGAGTCACGCAAAGCTGTCTCTTGAATATAAGTTAATGTAACTAGGTCTAAAAACGCAAAATGTGTGCTAATTTAAATATTATTTTGAGTATTTTTTGTGACGGTTGCGTCGTTGTCGCTACACCTTATAGAAATGTAACCGCTTCATTGGCCTAACGCTTCTAGAAGTTCTAAGCGCTCGGTTCTGGGTCCGATCTTCAGCTCTCTGATTCAGAACGCTTTATTAACAAGTCAATTGTAGACCGAATCGGTTTGTTATCTGCTTTTATATTAGTCCGAAAGACTGTTAAAGTACCCATACTAATGAATAATTTTTGTTTGTTTTACCACTTTCACCAAAACTCAATAGTTTAGGAGACATTACTCTTAAAAGTTTCATATAAAATACGCTAAAATCTGTTAGGTCATATTCGTGATCATAGATTAGAAGCTTCATTTTCTGAATTCGTAACTAAAGCAAGGATGAAGACTGAAAAAACTGAAATAATATCAAACAAACAAATAATATAAACTGAATAAATCATTTCGTTTTTTTAAACATAAATCTGCTTTAACTATCGTCAGTGATACTTTAAGTGGCCGCGGATTAGTACCCCTTTCCAACTGACCTTTATTACGATTCTCGTGGCAAGAGAAAATAATATAACAAACCGAATCATTCGACGACTCACTTATTGAAAAGTACTGAATCAGGAAGAGTCCCGTCAAAGTGTAAGGTTTTATCTGTTACAAAATTCTCAGTTTCTGTAATGGTTTCATTTAAATTCTGCCAGATAAATGACAAGTGTGTTTGGTATGCGGTTTTCGTCACAAGGAGGTTGCATTGTAAAGCGCTCCGCTGCGGACCTCCGCTTGACCCTAAAAACTAAAATGCACAACTACCTACCTATCGGAAACGCTCGATGATCGTTCACCTTTACGAAAATCATCGGTCATATAAAAACAACAACAATTTTAAATTAGCATACACTTTATATTTTAGTGAAACTTATTTCGATTTCAGTCAATGTATGTTTATGATTATTTTTATCTGAATAAACTCGTTCTTGATTTCGTAACAGGATATGTGGTGTTATTTCATGGCTAATCGTCTCTCGTAATGGCTGTGGGCGGATGAGATGGCCGTTGCGAACCAATTTTATGTACTTATCTGTCGAAACCATGTGAATGTTTCGCCTACGCGTTTTTGGTTTTTATGAAGCCCTTCAAGTAGTCTACAAACTTAGCTTAGTGCAACCGTACCTGTACGTTATGTACTTAAATGGTTTTTGAGTTGCGCATTCCCTAATTTTATCTCTCTTCAAGTAAATGGGTTCTCTTTTTAAATTAATTCGTGGAAATATAGCAACCTCCTCACCACTCCTCACCCAATTTTTTTGTAAACCAGCACAGTTTTTTTTAAATGAACGCCTATTTCATAAAGGCTTCAAAACTATCAGTTTCAGTAAAAAATAGTATCTATTTTATTACAAAGTGTTTTCTAGAATAGGTGCTTATTCATAAAAGATAGAAAATAACGTTTCATTATCATGATGTCATTTCTATTTTATGGGTCGTTCAACATGCATGATGCATGCTTGACATACTCAACGCATGCCCAAAACAAGCCACAAAGGAATAGTTAATGCAATCTAGCACAAATGCATACACATTATACCCCATATTATGCTAACATCTTTTTTTCTAGTCTTCTATTCGTGTTAGACGCAACTCAAATTTTCTTCGACCAATATGTAGCGACCTGTAATTTGCCTTATTGAAATCCTGCTGAGTGCAGGTGGTCGTGCATGACGAGCAGGCAAGATGAGACATACCTATCCTGCGAAGGGGTTCCGCACTCGCACTCTGTTTGGACGGGTTGATTATACATATATACCACATTTAGCCAGTTTTTTTTTTCAAGTGATTCCATGAGGATTGTCCTCGTGGCTTCACGAATTTCTTCAGTTTAATGCCAGAATCACCATACAGTTATTCAGAATGTGAAGGTAGCTGCTGTTTCTCATCCTGCCTTCCTATCGAAATCTATCTATTCTAATTATGGAGTCATTAATGGTCGCGGACTACCTCCTTGGTCTAGTGCAGGGATGCACAGACTTATTAGAACTTGGGGCGACTCGAGCGGACTATGAGCTAAAGGCGGGCCACCACAATTAAAAACCATAAAAAAGTTGAAATTAGAGATTTAAAAAATATAAGTATCGTAGTGTGGGCTTTTGATAAAATTCAAAAACTTTATTCAGAAACTAAAGCTACCCATTATTGATAGAATGCAGTATTTTCATACAAACGCATGAAAGAGTTTCATTTGCTGGCGGGCCACATGTACATCGACGAAGGGCCGCGGTCTGTGCATCCCTGGTCTAGTGGTTGCAAGCGCAACTGCTGAGCGTGAGGTCGTGGATTCGATCCCCAGGTCGGGCAAAGTGTTGTTGAGTTTTTCCGCGTGGAACTTCTTAGTAGCAGCCCGGAGTCTGGATTTGTACCCGGTTGGTGGCAATAGGCTCGCCCCCAATTACGTGGGACTTAAACATACGGTGAAATGAGGGTATACTATACACCTCTGCCCAACCCTTCGAGGAATTCAAGCGTGATGTTATGTAATGGTCACGGCAAGTAGCATATTTCATCATTCGTAACATACACCTGAGAAAAATCTATTCTGTTATTTAAACAAGCAGGAGAAAGTATTTTTCTAACATCGCTAAAATTTACTTCCAACAATAATATGTAAGTATACTTTTTATGGTAATGAGAGATCTCAAGCTTAGTCATCGTCTATTATAATGGAAGATAACTATACTAAGAAAAATAACTTTTTGCTTATCTAAGCAAAGCAGTTCCTATGTTTATTATAATGTGCATGTGAATTTTCCACGAACGTGAACACGTTTATTACGTGATAAAACTTTAGTTTCTTCACGAGATTTCAAAACAATGTAAGTACTGTCGTGATACTAAAATCTATAAAAATTATATTAATTCCCGTAGCCAACAATGCCTTAGTTGGCCTTGGCGAACGTTATAGCAGAGAACACCGTGTATGGAATAAATACATAACAACGACAACATAGTAAGAACACCTGTCGGCCAGTGACCTTGGGTCGGCCTCTAAATGCTCCGCTTCGGAAATGCACAACAGCTAGTAATTCTTGTAATGACGACTCGTTAATGGGCCCTTGACCCTACTTGGATTATTTTGCTACTTATATATAGCTTACTCAAAATAAAAGTTATATTTTTGCACTTTGTAAGTCGATTGGTAAGTAAGTACCTGTAGGTATGCTTTCAAAAATATGGACGAAGCTTATTTATTATTCTACGTAACCTTAGACTACGGAATACTGTCGGAGAGTTATTAAGAGTAACCCATCAGATTTATGGGTGTTGCTGTCGCATGTTCTTGATCAAAGAATGGATAAGATTAGGATAATGAGTTCCATGTGCTATGTTAAGGACTGTCACGAGCACTACTAACTGGTTGTCACCTTTCTCAATTTCTGGTAAGTACTACATGTACCTACGTAATTTTCTAGGCAAAAAAACATTTTAGATTTCAGCTATTTACAGTTCAGTTTTCTTTTTATTCACGGCTCATATTCCGTGCGGAAGATGTCCGGTCCTTTGGAAGGCATACGGGGGACACAGTTCCAACGCGCAGAGGCCCCTTTGAGAACTTTAATCTAAAATGGGATGGGGGACCAGTCATGGACCGTCCCAGGTGGGTGCAAAACTATTGTGAAATATGGTAAAAATAAACCTGGTCTATGGGAAGGGGTGTTATATGGGACACATATTATCAGCATAAAACCAAATTAATAACAATCCACATGTTTATTTGCGGCAAAGAATACAACACTGCGAAGCACAGGAGCACTGTGCAGGTATTGCGGTAGGTACTGTGTCATACTGGGTGACAACAGTGCGACGAAGAAGGGAATTATTATTTCTTCTGTAACTACCTACAATGTATGTAGGATTGTAAGTACTTAAAAGTAGTTGAATTGTACTCCAGCGGGTTGTCCCCGAATTCCGCTTCCACAGTGATCAGCCGCTAGGCCGTTCCAGGCTCGTTATCTAGGCTGCTTAATGGTCCGGATGCTGTGTCATCAGAGAGCATATTTTGTCACCACGGCATCGGCAGGTATACTACATGTAGTCGAGATTAAAGTTTAGGGAAGCTACCTTTATGATGTAGTCTTGTTCCTCACGCCTCTTAATATTTATTTAGGGTAAACCAAGGTATAACTGGCCACTACCAATAACTAGCCACTTGGTACTTTATCTATTTGGAATAAGAATAATGTTTTATTTGCGCCATCTATGAACGTTTCAAACAAATGCCTTGTCATTCACCTTTCATAGTAGTTCAACTTTTTTTCGCTACGGATACTAGCGCCAAAGCAAACGGCCATTTACTGACAGTTGGTGTACGTGTCTCGACATGTAAGCTACTTCACTACGTAAATGTTAGTGGCTAAGTTTTTACAAAATTTAAATTATGGGTGATAATACTTAGCGTTGGTGAAAGAATCGCATATTTCTACGTGTTTGCATGGTGAGTTACATGGATCTTTAGCTTAATTCTAATAAAATCTTAAATAAGCCGTTATTGAATGGGTGGCTAGTTTCTGAAGTAATTTTTTGCATGTTTTTAGTTATTGGCCACGTATGCCAGTTACTAAAGTTTTACCTATTATTCAAATTTCTTTAAAAATAACTCGTATTTATGATATTTATAAGGTGTAGTATTGTGTATTTCCTTTTTAGAAGAATTAATCGACTCTAATCAGAAACTGTCATAGGTGGCCAGTTTGTGGCCAGTTACTAATCTATTTTCTTATTTTTTTTACAGTTCTTTGAAATGTTAGTAAAATGTCTAAAAAACGACAATACGGCAAAGAAACAATAGATAAGGCTCTTCAATTTATTGAGAATAAAGAGGGTTCAATTCGTCAGGCGGCAACACAATTTGGTGTGCCTAGAAGTAGCCTCCAATTTAAAATTAAAAATCCTGACACAAAGTTTAAGTCTGGACCAGATCCAGTGCTAACTGAAGCCGAAGAAAACAGTTTATGTGACTTCATCATACAATTATCAAAGCGTGGCTTCCCAAGAAAGAAGGAGGATATCCAATTGTGTGTCCAGAATTTTTTGGAACAAAATCCGAGACCCAACCCTTTCCGAGACAACAAACCGGGAGATGTGTGGTTTAAGGCTTTCCTGAAAAGACACCCTAATATTTCTATTCGAACATCAGAAGGAGTTACCAATGCAAGTGCATGTGTTTCTGAACAGGATATTAGGAAATGGTTCCAGGAAATACACCAATATATCGTCGAGGAAGAACTGAATGACGTCATTCAAGATCCCATAAGAGTGTTCAATGCCGATGAAACTGGATTCAATATTTGCCCGAAAACAGGCAAAGTACTGGCTGAGAAAGGGTGTAAAAATGTGTACCAGATAGAAAAAGGATCCTCTAAAGAGAACATTACAGTTTTATTTACATTTTCTGCTGCTGGACACGTCTTCAGACCAATGATTATCTATCCTTATAAACGGATACCTGACCGAGTTTCGTTGAGTGTGCCATCTGGTTGGGGAATAGGGCGAAGCGACACAGGTTGGATGACTGCAGCGGTTTTTTATGATTACATCTCTAATTGTCTGTACCAACAAATTTTAGAAAACAATATCCCACTTCCTGTAATTCTGTTTGTCGATGGACACAAAACCCACATAACCATAGAAGTATCAGAACTATGCCGCAGTCTTCAAATACATCTAATAGCGCTTTATCCAAACGCAACTCGCATACTACAACCAGCAGATGTTGCTGCTTTTCGCCCAATAAAGGTTGCTTGGAAGAAGGTACTGCGCGATTGGTACGCAGCGAATAATTATCAGAAGAGTCTGACCAAAGAAACCTTTGCTCCACTGTTAAAAACAGCTGTAGACTCGTGTCCTAAGAAAGAGACATTAATAAATGGATTCAGAGTATCCGGTTTGTGTCCATTTGAACCAAATAATGTCGATTTTAGCAAGTGCATTGCAAGAGTAAACCAACCTGATGATACACATACATATTTTTGTTTGAATCTCATTACACGTAGGGTTATTGAATGTAACCAGTGTAACAAACGGTTTCATTTAAATTGTATTCCGTCATATCACAGACTCCATGTACCTGTGGACGATGAGGATCAGTTTTTGTGCCACATTTGCTATCGAGAGAGTAACACTGACTCATCTGACGGTGATTGTGATGCCATGTTTAGCTCTGCTTGTGAAGAAGCACGAAAGCAAGGCTTCGGTACTTAACTTTATTCTATAAAACTATATTAATCTTAGATTTGTTGATTTGTTGTTCGTGTGAATTAAGAAAGTTCCTATATCGTATTATTTTTGATCTCATATTAATATTACGGGTAAAATGTTGATTTATTGTCTAACATAATGAATGTTGTTTTGTTTAAAGTTTATTTTTTATGTTCCTTTATAGATAGTAGGATGAAACTGAGACTTATTTCATGTGGCCAATAAATAGTTTAATGACGGCCAGTTTCTAAAATTTGTGGCTAGTAAATACCAAAAAGTGATAATTTTTTGATTTTATTAAAATTTGATGCCAAATATTGTTTTGTTTTAGTTTTAAAAGCCTAAATTACATAAAAGAATGGGCATATTAGTGTGTGTCATTGCAATAAATCTAATATAATAACCTATTTTGACATAATTCAAGTGTGACTTGGTGAAAGTGCTTAAGTGGCCAGTTACCGGTGGCTTTACCCTACTTCTTTTTTTTTTCTCCTATGGCAGGCAGTAACATAATGAAGCCTTCGAAAATGTACATTTATGAAGGATTTAACCTTTTCAACGCCAATCACTTCTATACAAGTTCGAGATTTTCGTGCCCTCAGTGCCACTACTTGAATAGAAGTAGGTACAACCGTGCGAATCATGATTTACAAGGTTAAGCTGCGCTTACAGCAATCAGTCTGCGGATGGGTGACCATTCTTTACACAACGAGAAACCATCTGTGCCTCAGAGAGCCCGTTAAACAGTCGGTTCCAGTCGTTACAGGTAGTCAGAAGACCAAAACAATGACACCCGATTTAACCATAAGGCCGACGCACATCTGGCGAGGCGCAGCACAAAGAATTTTTTTGCTGCCAAACCACGAAGTTCGTGTGCCAAACTGTTTTCAACTTTGCTAGCAACATTTTTTTGTTGCCAAACCATTATCGACTTTGCTAGTCAAATAATATCGAAAATCAATAAAACAATACTAGTCCGCGAGAGCATCGAAGAGACTAGAGGCGAAAGGTATATAATGTGTCGATATTATTTAACGCTAGCAAAATCGATAATGGTTTGGCAGTGAAAAATGCTCTGCGCTGTGCCTTGCCAGATGGGTGCCTGCCATTAGGATTTATCGACTTTGCCCAGTAACTGGGTTGAAGAAGTCTGATGGTAGTCGCTCCATGTAAAGTACTGGGTACTGGTATTTGGCCGGATCTAGTTAGACTGCAAACTGACCCCAACATAGAAGGGAAATGGCTGGGCAGAATAGAACAACAGGATACAAAATGAAATTCATTGAAAAATTTCAAATTGACTATATTCATCATCACAATAAACAAATAAATACAAAAATATGACACAAGATGATCGTTTGTTGTGTCTTTGAACGGACTTAGTCGCCATACAAACATTACCATATGGCGGGAAAAGTGCTCTAAACTTAACAGGAGACATGCTTGTGGGTATAAAAATTATACTTCATTTTAACTAGGGCCTACTTTACACAACATTTATTCTGTGAATCGTATGAAAATATAACTGATTTGAAAACTAAGCCAGTAAAATTACTTTCATCGCATCAGTTCACACGCGTTTATTAGTATTTTAATAAGCATTTATAATGAAGTTTACGGCAGTTTAGTGTACAATAATCGTTGTCTGTACATCAGATCTTAATTAGCAAGCGATGTATAATTCTTTGCCGACTAATTGCCGTTCATAAAACATTTCATGCCACTGCAGTAAGGAAGTAATCCACAGAGATAAATAAATTCACAGAATTCCAAGTTATATTTAGTCAACTGATGCGACTAAAATAACAACTAAATCCCATTATTCACAAACGTTCTAGAACGTAACGAAAACTTAATCTCAATTTTTTTATCAGATTATTTTTTAGTTATTTATCAAGCGTTTGCAGTTGTGAATAAGGGAAGGTAAATATTATAGAATGCGTGATTCCCAGCGTCCTAACAGTTGCACAAAAGGTATGTTGATTGTGGGCCAGGCAGAGTACTAAGTGACCGTGTCATTTGCGTTCACGCGACCGAGACGGACACGCGAACCAAAACCAGTTGCATTTTCTGATTAACATTGCAATACTGAATATTTGTTGCTATGAAACATTGAGCTGTAATAGGTGTGTTGTAGAATAAATAAGAGGAATGTAAGCTCGCGATTGTTGTGATTTAAAGTTCGATCAATTAATCGTTCAGATTATTTTAGTAGTAATATTAAGAGCAACATTTTAACCGCCACGCTACACGTAGAAAAGTGCCAAGCTAAGCTTTCATATTAAAATATCCAATACATAGTTAGATTTTGTCTTCTAATTTGAATATCACAAACCATCTAGGTACATAGGACTAAGTAAAATAATAAGAGTGATATGAATTTGTTTTTTTTTATAATACACACATAACACATAGAATCATTCATTATTTTATTGTGTGTCCTATAGCATCCTTCATAGCGGTGAAAAGATAAATAAACTGATTGAAAAACTTATTAATTGATTGATCAAACCATGTTGCAGGGTACTATAAGTAATCAAAACATGCATTACAATTTTTTCGAAAAGAAAATAGTAATTTATTCCATAATTACTAATCATGAAGCATTTACAATATTCTTTATAGTTTTGTTAAACGTCTTTGTCACGAGCCAACATTGTAACTTTACCAATGTAAATATAATTTACAATACCCATATTTATCTACTTTGGTCATTAACTTGGTGGCAGATGGTAAACAATTGGATACAGAACTAGTGGTATTGTATGTTATTTCGCAAGATTGGCGGCTTGCTTCTTTGCTTTAACTAATTCGACTAACTCCTTGTATCGTTTCATGCAGTCTTTTTTCGTACGGTTCGGTAAACATTCAGCTATTTTCTCCCATCGTTCCGGAGTGCTCACTGGGAACGTTTTGATGGCTTGTTCAAGCAGTTCTTGTTCAGTTTTCGTCCACGCTCTGTCGTCTGGTTTGGCGATCTCTTCAGGTTTTGGGGTAGCTGTACCATTCACTACTTTCACAGGATTATCGCTCTTTGATATTCCACTATCGTCGATGTGGTTATAGCCTTTCTTCTTCTCCTTTTCAAACTGATCGAAAGCTTCCTCATTGGCTGCTTTTTTGAGACTGCTCTTTGAAAAGTCTGAGCTTTGCAAGTCCTTAGCTTTGTTCAAAACATCTTTTGCTATGAATCGTCGCTCATCAGTAAACGTGCCGTGTTGATTTAAGAAGTTAGCTACGACTTCCCACCTCTGGTTGGTGCCAGCTGGGAATAGGTTAACAGCCTTAATTAAAAGTTGTGTCATCTCAACGCTCCATTCTATTGGTTGTTTGAGTGCAGACTCTTTTCTAGCCTTTTGTTCATCTGCTCTCCTATTTTCAAATATAGCCTTCCTCTCTGCTTCTAGCTTGTCCTCTGTATCTTTGACGGTTTTTATGAAGGCATCCCTTCCATTACTCTCTAGTTTCTTTACTAAGTCTTGTAATTCTACCACTTTCAACATGTCACAGATTTTTTCAACAGCAGCCATATGTGAGACGGTTTCATCTTCAGTTTTAGAATAGTAGTTGTTTGCTTTGCAAATGTCTCTGAGTGCTTTCTTCTCCTTGCGTAGGTTTTTCTTCTGCTGTTCTCGTTCGGCGCGGGCAGCCTCGAGGCGCGCTCTCTCGGCCTCGTCCGCCTTCTGCTTCGCAAGTAGAGCCTCCTTCATGAGACGCTCCTCTTCAGCTTTCTTTGCTTGTACTGCATTCTGGAATTGAAAATATAAAAATTGAATATTTGTTTCAAATTTTTTTTTTTATGTCTCTCTGCACTGAGCAAAGCCATCTCTGAAATCATCAATCAATATAACTGTTTCAATGATATATCTAAGATTGCTGCTGCAGCAGTCTAAACAAAAAGAAGGTCTTTATTCAGGACTAATCAGGACAAAATAATGGAATTTCACATATTTTTTTTGTTTAATTCCTTCATTTTAGTCTACATTGCTCCCTCATAACTATTCTAAATCATAACTGTACACTCAAATTGTTTGTTAAAGATATAGATTTTAAAAGAGTAACCTTGTAGTTTCTTGCCGGCTCTTCTCCATAGGAAACGACTAATTGGAACCGTGCACCTAAATTCGACTTTTAATAAGCGCCTGTAATGGTTTATGTGAAATAAAAACTTTTGATTTTGAATCAGGCATTTCTTTGTGGAAATCCATGACATACAAATATGCAATTACAATTAGCTTTAATTCTGCCAAACTTTGTTTTTTACTTTGGCGATGTTAATGATTAATATTGTAATTTTTATAATCACACTATCAACAATGTTGTGGTTACTGGTGAGGTTTTGTATGGTCACATACAAATGAGTATGAAATCAAAGTGTGTAGTTATGAATATTTATCAAATAGGCAGACCGACCCTGTCAAAAAATGAATAATGCCAGGCAGGAATCAGGACAAAATAAAAATACTATAAACAAAATTAAGTAAAGAGGACGCCCCTCCTCAAATGACAATGGATTTATTTTAATGGTTGCTAAAAAAAAACAATTGATACTTTACTAGAAACATAAATCATAATAATTGGAGCCTTAAATAACAGTGTGATGCTACTATAATAAAAATTTCATAACATCAGCAGCTGATGATAACAACAGCTGATAACTTAAGATAAAATTGTTTCGACCATATGTTAATTTCTGAGACCCAAAGCATGCAGCACATGAACAAAAAAAAACACATCTGATGCCTGTATTGACCTCTAGTGATGGTGCAAGGTGACTGGTAGCAGTTGCATGAGAGACCGAGGATTTTGCTAATCATCATCATCATTAATCCAAAAGATATCCACTGCTAGTCATAGGCCTACCCCAAGCATCACCAAATCCACTGGTTGTGTGCTTCTCATATCCAGCGGATTCCCGAGACCTTCACCAGTGGCGTACAATTAAAGAGGCCTATGTACCTACAGCAGTGGACTGTTATAGGCTCTATTCCCCAAAATAGGTGTATTGAAAACAATAAAAATAAAACCAGGTTTTTTGTCTGGTTTTTAGTGTCATGGCATATGAGTAAGCCTATTGCCTGTTAACACATTCACTGTCTGAAAACACATGGTACGTTTGCACAATGCTATGCAAAGTCGGCAGGCTCACACACTGCATTTGCATACTTTTTGTATGAAAATGCATGTGGATAAAGGCGCGTGCGCAAAGCCGCAGTACTCGCTGATAAAAAAATGTATGTGCAGCAGTCAAAACGTTAATCAAGCACAATTCCCAACGCAGGACTGCATGCTCGGCAGCCATGCTAACACCCACTAGACAGAAGAGGTAATCACAATAAGATTTAAATGAAAAAGTTAATTTTATTACCTGTCTGGCTTGTTTAGCAGCTAATTTCTTGTCTTTGTCTTCCTGCTTGAACCGCTGGATCCGGGGATCGTTGGCATATGCTAGATCAACCAAGCTTCGTATCCTAGCCATCTCCTCCTTCTTCAGCTTGGCCCTCGCAGCTTTGTTCTGTTTCTCGATCCACCGCCGCTCCTCACGGTCAGCGCCCCTCTCTTTCTCCTCCTCATCAAGGTATGAGAACTCACGCCATGACTCAAACTCATACCAAAAAGCGTAAAACCTTTCAACCTGTTCCCGGGTACTGTTCTCGTCACCTAATAAAGGTACATTTCTCTTCTCAGCCCATCGAGCATTAGATTCAAAATGTTTAGTAAATGATTTGTAGAACCCATCTTTCTTTATATCATTTTGCGAAGGTACAGTGTCATCAATTGTTGGATCTATTGAATCATAGGACCTGCGTTTGACTGGTGTGCCAAGGATCTCATAAGCCTTTGTGATACATGTGAAGTAGTCGTCGTCGCTGCGGATCTCCTCGCCCTGCGCCTTGCGCTTGTCAGGGTGATGCTTCAACACTTTCTGCCGGTATGCACGTTTTATGTCGTCATCAGTGGCTTTGTAACGCAAGTTCTTCATACCTAGAACGGCATAGTGGTCCTGCATCTTCCAATCTTTAGGGTCCAGGCTCCTGAGATATTCGACGTCATCGTCAAAGATGACTTCCTCAGCCTTTTTGTTGGACTTGAGCGTTTGGAACAACGCGTCGCCACCATGGCACTTTATATTGTAATATCTAAGAAACGCCGCGCCAGCGCTCTCTACTCTCCTCTTCACGAAGGGGCAGGGGATCGCAACCACCCTGCCACTCTCACCTGAGTCTCCGTCCGTCATTTTAAATATGTTTTATTTGTAAAATATGGACCAAGCACTAACATAACCTAAAACAAGGTAAACACCTTGTAACTTAACTGGACTTTGTTATTAAGTTTTGTAGTTACTATATTATCTAATAGACTACAAAAGGTATTTATTTAATTTATTACATTTATAACTATTATAACAAACGTACATTTTACAAGATAAAACGCGCCATGAAACCAAAGACGTCGTCCGACATTTGATGAATGAAAATTACTGCGAAATGAACGGAATGAATGAATGACGTAAAGTAAAATGTCAAGGTCAGAAACCATAATGTCTATCCTAAATTATTTCTTGCTCCATTCATTGATTTTATTATCATACCACAAGAAACATAAGATGTAATAAACTAATAAACATTCTAATAAAAGAATTTATATTATTTAAGGGATACTAACGGTTGTCACCGTTTTTTTAACACTGCGCAGAATGGCTATAAGGCCGCATCTACAACGATGCTAACCTGCCGTACACAATGGTGAATGTTGGCGCATTTTAGAATATTTTGTTATTCTTGATGTTTTTAACTTTTGCTTTATTTGTATGCAATTTTAAGCATTGCAAGCATTTGCGATTGTGTACAACATTGCGTTGTGATACATATTTCGTCTTTTTGGAAGATGGCAACCCGTTTTTATTCTAATTTCGGTGAGAAAAACCCTAGGAATAAGGTCAGGTGGGGTAAGAGGAACATAGTTTACTGGTTTTTGAACATTACGACCTCTAGCTATTAAAAATATGTACGTATTCTAATAGCAATACAAACAAAGTTTCGCTAACGAACCATGCTAACTGTTATTTTAACACAGAAATTGATTCTTCCAGTAATAACGGAACAATCTGACTACAAAGCCAGGTCTTCCAATTGTTTCTCTTTCCCGAAATTTGGGGTAAGAGAAACGCTTCGATTCGTACAAGTAAAAACACGTATTTTTACATGTATCTCTAAAAATTTGAGAACTGCCTTTCGACGTAATGGAAATGAAACTATACCATAGTTAAAATATGGTTTAATTTAGCAATACCGAACAATAAAAAAAAATTGGGGTAAGAGCAATGACGTATTATAAATAGACACGTCATGCATCAACATCACGGCACTCGAAATCAGCGTAAATACTATATTGGTAGCTGGTTAGCTACATAAACGTACGAAGAAGGAAAGAAAATTAAATGTCATCTAAGGAATTCCTGTTGTTAGAGAGAGATAAATATATATCTTAGGTTACGTCAGCGTCGTTGGTCAGCTCGTAACTGCTATGGCAATCGTTTTAAAAGGCTAACGGCCGGTTTCTGGAACGCGTGTCAAATGCTGAATTAGCTAACATTCTGTCACAATTACCCGTCTGCTAACAGTCTGTTAAAATCTGCGGGTTTCTGAAACGCAACATAACGAAAAATTCGCTAATTGACTGTTAACGCGTGATTTTTTTGTCGCCTGGCCACCCCTGACAAACTTCGTTCACTTCATTCTTATGCCTCATTCATTTATATGCTGCACAGCACAGATTTGTACAATAAAGTGTTCTTTGTTTTTGTCTAGCGCATATCGTTGTCTCTTTCGTGTGACAGCAAACCTGGAATGCTTGATTTTGACAAGTTTGGTTATATTTCTAAATAAACAAACAATGAATTCGCATCATCAAATCAGATAAATAAGAATTGAGTTAATTCAGAATAAAACGCTGCCCCTATTTTTGTAAATTTGAAGTTTAACAACGCTACCCCCTTCGTTTGATGGTCTATCGTAAATTGTGTACGTGTATTTAGCAAAATTGTGGTGACTCTCACAAAATCCAAAAAGTTGAGAATCCGAAGATGTCGCGTAAAAATTATACGGAAAAAGAAAAAAGGGAGTTACTGACAATAGTGGAAAAGTGAGTACTAAGCTGATTAAATTCTAGTAATAGCTATCAACAATCGAGCATGTTCACCACTTGACAAATATTCATTTTTCTTGTGAATAGTAATGAAATGTTTATTGCTGTTTTAGATATAAGTCAATAATTGAAAATAAAAGCACTAATGCTGTTTCCATGGAGAAAAAAAATGACACCTGGCAAAACATTTCAATCGAATTCAATGCAGGTGCCGAATATCCTAGGACAGCTAAGCAACTCAGCACTGCTTACCAGAACCTCAAAAGAATCACTAGGCAGAAAAACGCTGAAGACAATGTATATTACCTACCTATTACATTAATTTTATCATTCATTACTGATCCCTTAATAATTATCACCCAGTTACTGCGCTTTGCTAATTTTTTTACTGATTTAAAACTACATTCAGTTTGTTTTAAAAAATATATTAATATAATATTCATGTAAACCATTTTAGGTGCAGAAATACATGGACAAAAAAACAACACAAATTATGAAAAAATATAAAAAAGATAATGCAGAAGACAAGGTTGGTACAAGTTATGGTTTTACCCTAAAATAACATAGCTTATAATTATGGCAATCATGGCATTCTGAATTATCAGATTTTCTGTAGATAGGTATTACTAATTTTCAGAAAGCAATAATGGCAACTGGTGGAGGAACATTCACACCTGTATTAAGTGATGTTGGGGCACAAATGTTGGCATTAATGGGTGACCAACTAAAACCACTGTCCAACAGTTGTGACAGTGCGACTGAATTTTATAAGCTTGGTGAGTAGATTTGAGCTTGTTTTCATATTTGTGGCTCTACATACATAATAGTATTTAGGTACTAGTTCATAAACATAATTTATTCCACCATGAAATTATATTATCAGTAGTCCTACTCTCAACATTGCTTTCGAGTGTAAAATGGTGTTTTGACTTTTTTGTAATAAGAACAAAAGCAGGGTACAGAAGAGATACAGTACATATTTAATTTATATTATACAGAAGACGAGAGAAATTATGCAGATGAAGAGATAAATGATGCAGATGAAGCGAGGAATGATGCAGATAAAGAGAGAAACAATGATCATATAGTTGTCATTGATATTATAAATGAACAACAGCAAGATTTAGGTGAGTTTACTATTTATGAGTATGAGTAGATATATTATTTCTTTGTGCACATAAGTCAGGAAATACAATGTTACATTTTAATTTAACCAGATTGTGCATAATTTTGGGTTGAACAAAATTCCACTGACATCAGACTTTGCTGGTCAAACAAACTCAAAATATTTATTTGCTAAATGCTTACATAAAATATGTATGTGTATGCAGATCTTAGGTATTAATGAATACTTCAACTGGTCTTGTAGGGGATCAGTTGATGATTGTGGCTCCTTGCTTGGACATCAAGTCCAGGCATGTAAGAAATAAGTAATGAAGAGTGTGTTACAATATTATGTTTATTCTAGACAACCAAGTAATGACATTTTTTGAGGAGCCTGCACCACCGCTGAAGGATGTCCAAAAAAAAAGGGTACCAAAACCTTCCAAACGCCAACTGGGTACTCAACTGAAAAAAAAGAAAACAGCTGGGAGTACCGAAGCAATAAAACAGAGCTTTTATAAAAAAAAAATTGAATGTGCATCATTCGAAAAACTAACAAACATGTTGAATTATAGAACAGCACTAAAAAAGGCCAAACTCGTCGACCTAGAAATTAAAATTAAACAATTAGAATACGAAAATTTAAAAAAAAAAATTGATTGTATTCCTATACCTATTGATTGATTTTATTGTGATTCTTGTTGTATAATATAGACCATATAAAGTGGCATAGTTATTTAATTAGAAAAAAAAACAAGTTAATAGTTTAGTTTGTTAGTTAATTATTGTTGTTTTAAATGGCATATGAGCCATTGTTATTGTTGCTATATTTTATCCAAATGAAAACATGTTCAATTATTGATTTAACCTTCTACAGAGTTAAAGAATAACCCCCTGATACTACTGTACTCGTTATTGTGATATGTAACTATTAAAGACTGATTACTGATTAAAAGTGATTTTCTTTACACCCTTAGAATACAGAAAGAACTAGAATCCGCGTTGAACAGTAATTGCAAGCCGTACGCTGTGTCCAAAATCAAAGCATGCGTCCCGCGCCCGTCTCACTTCCCACCCGCGTAATGTTGCTAGCTCAGACATTGTTTACCCGTTTTTGGGGAAAACGTTGAGTATTGGAGGTAAGATAATAATAAAATCAAAATTGTGCTTTTCTATATAGGCAATATTTTATATCTGAGTAGGTACAGTCAGCGTCAAATATATAGGGACGAACAGACTGTTCAAAATGATCCGAACAAAACTACAGGGTGTTAACGAATTCATGTAATTCCTTCAAACCGCGTGATTGACACTGATTGACCCTGCATGGGATTTTTTCAGAATAAAAAAAAAAAGTTTTCAAAAAATGAACCATGGTATTCTGTATTTGAGTAATTTTAGCGTTCCAAGTTAACTGACTACGTGGAGCGATATCAGGCTAGTCGTGCCCGTCAGCTGTGTTGCCGTTCCTTCATTAATTTATGCATGGCATCGAAATTTTCGATGAAATAATAAAAGGGGTTTTTTTTTGAAATTTTTATTCTATCTTAAGGTTACAGCTCATTAGAACCACCCGGCACCCGACCCGCACTGCTTCGCCTCGTGCGGTTCGTATTCTTTATATGAATTTGTATGGATGTGCGCTCACTACAGCAACTCCGTAACGTGGCGGCTGTGAAATTCTACAAAATATGCGTCATGGGTGTCGTTTCCGTGGTTTTCAGGGGCGCTGGTGACGAAAATGAGGTCGAAGTCAATATCCAAGATGACGGCTGTAAGATTTTGCCCATGACGCATACTTATTTTGTAAAATTTCGCAGCCGCCATCTCGTATTTTGATTTTGAGCTCATTTTCGTCATCAGCACCCCCGGAAACTATGGAGCCGACACCTATGACGCTATTTTGTAAAATTTCACAGCCGCCATCTTGGATTTTGACTTCGTCCGCATTTTCGTCATCAGCGCCCCCGAAAACCACGGACTCGAAACCCATGACGCATATTTTGTAAAATTTCGCAACCACCATCTTGGATTTTTACTTCGACCTCATTTTCGTCATCAGCGCCCCCGAAAACCACGGACACGACATACATGGCGCATATTTTGTAAAATTTCACAACCGCCATCTTGGATTTTGACGTTGACCTCATTTTCATCATCAGCACCCCCGAAAACCACGGAAACGACACCCATGACGCATATTTTGTGCGCGTTTCAGAATGAACGTAGGACAGGTCAACTGGCATTCTGACAAGAATCCCATTTAGATAAAGTTTAATTTCTTTAGCTGTTTAGGTAATGATGAACAGTCTGTTCGTCGCGATATACCTATTTGACGCTGACTGTACCTGATAATCTCAAGAAATAGAGAAGGTCTAATAGGAATAAAACACGTTTTAGAAAAAAAACGTTTAATTTAAGCCCTCAGTAGGTAATAAAAAGAAGGGAAAATCAAAACTCTTATACTGACAACACTAACAATATGGACGCATCATTCCCTATGACAATTACAAACCGAACAATTTATTGATTAATTAAATAAGACGATATCTGAATGTGCTACTTAAACGTGAAATGTGATCCCATCCTGTTTTGTTTTTAGCCCCGCTGCATTTTTATAGGTTCGAACGACACAAAACTGCATAATTTAATTTAATTTGACACCGGTAAATACATGTAGTCGTTATGACGTCCCCATAGTAACTGATCGTCTGCGCGTGAAACTACTCTATTTTAGAGTAGTTTTTGATGCTTCAGTATTAGGCGCGATGACGGCTTCTGGTACTTTCTGTATTCTGAGTTTACACCTATTTAGTTTAGCTAATTTGTAGAAACTAAGGAGGCATACTACTTCCTAGATACTTACTGGTTAAAGTGGGTTATCAGCAAGGCAGACCGAACTGAAAAATTTTCATTTGCTCCTCTGGCATGGAGAGGGGCAGGTGGGTCTATTGTTTCTGCATGTACTGCCATATTGTCAGGTAGGTCTTCAATAGTATCATTGTGGATCAGGGCGATATTGTGTAAGACAGCGCAAGCTACAACAATTTGCATTGCTGTGTCCAGCTTTACCCTTAAGCCCATGGACAGACAGGGAAACCTTCTTTTTAAAACCCCAAAACACCTTTCAATAGGGTTTCTGGTGGCAATTTGTGCATGATTATATCTTTTTTCAGCATCTGTTATTGGCTGTAGAAATGGTGTTAGAAGATACTTCCGACATGGATAGCCACTGTCCCCTAAGAGGACATTGCTGCCGTATAGACCCATTTCAAAGTCTGCACGGAGATGCGAGTCATTTATTATGGTGGTGTCATGAACAGAACCTGGCCATCTACATATAATATCTAGGATGCGCAGTTCTGCATCACACACTGCCTGCACATTCAGTGAAAAGTATCCTTTTCGGTTACGGAACAGTTCTGCCGAAGGCCCACCAGGCGATTTTATTTTTACATGTGTGCAGTCAATTGCGCCAATAACATTTGGGAACCCACTGATGGCATAGAACCCGTTTTTGGCTCTAGCCAATTCTGCACTGGTCACTGGCATCCTTACAAACTGTGGCCTTAATTTGGCTATTTCGGAAGAAACCTTCTTAATAATACGGCATGCTGTTGTTTTGTGCACCCTAATGTTATCTGCAACCGAAATTTGGAAACCACCTGATGCATAAAAATGTATGGCCAGCAACACTTGTTCTACGGCGCTGATGGAGTGATTGCGCTGGGTCATAGGTTCTAAATGCCTCAGCAGTCCCATAAGTTGCTGCAACACTGTTTTTGATATCCTGTATCTGTTCCTGATCTGCTGATCATTGTAGTGCTGCAGGGGATTCATTCGCATACGATGCACGCGTGATGGACCGTTATCTTCCTCTTCGCTACTTAAAGAGATATTATCAGCAGATAAATCTGATAACGACATTTTTTTTGATCTGAAGTCACTATTAATAACGTTGACGTGCGAATAATTGGTCAATACTCACCAATTATTAAGCCGCGTACGCACGAGCGAACACCGAACATCGCGAACACGAACATCGAACACGAATCACTATGAAGGTGTTCGGCGAACACACTGTTCGGTAGTGGTACGCACGTGCGAACAATGTGTTCGATAGTCGTGTTCGCGATGTTTGTGTTCGCTCGTGCGTACGCGGCTTTATGTATCTTCGTTGACAATCTGTTGACAGACCAAAAAGCTTTCCGGAAACCCAAAATTGCTCTGACAGCCGGTTAATTGGAGATTTGACAAATTTTAACAGACTGTTGACGGATTGTCACATTTGCGTTTCAGAAACCCAAAACACGTTTAATTCGAGATTAACAGCATGTTACGTAATTTTTGCGATAATTTTCTTCTCAGAAACTGGGTGTAACTTTCTCATTACTTTTCATGTTGTTAACCACATGTACATTAATCTGCGTTGTTCTTACATTACTAAAATGAAAATTGTCAAAACATTTACTTTTTTAAAAGAGTGTCTATGGAGTTTCTTGCCGGTTCTTCTCCAAAGGACCTACTACTTGGAACCGAGCCCCTAGTGTTGACCTTTTGAAAGCACCAGGGATCTGGTCTACTTGAAATAAAAACTATTTGACTTTGACTTTGACTTTGACTTTACGTTATTATTCTTTGGCGCATGCTCATTGGTCGAGCGCGTACAAAAAGAGGCATGTGGGGAAAAATTGACACTCAATTTTCTCGTGTTGATATAGGTAAGTAGTAGATTTTTGGGTAAAATAATATTATTCTCTATCCTTAAAATTATGAATGCAGTATTTCGCAACAGTAATTATAGTTATTTAATTAATAAAACATCATCATCTGCCTAGCCTTTTCCCAACTATGTTGGGGTCGGCTTCCAGTCGAACCGGATGCAGCTGAATATCAGTATTTTACATGGTGCGACTGCCTATCAGACCTCTCCACAACCCAGTAACTGGGTAATACGATACTCTTGGTAAGACTGGTTGTCAGACTTTCTGGCTTCTGACCAACAGTAACGACTGTCAAAGATCTAAAAGTGACAGCCGGGACCAACGGCTTTACGTGCTTTCCGAGGCACGGAGGAAACTCGCTATGGTAAATGGTCACCCATCCACAGACCAACCTCGGCAAGCGTGGCTTAACCCGGAAGATCGGTCTATGCGGCTGTAATTATTTAGCCACGAGCTCCTCAATTAATAAAACAAAATGTAATAAAAACATAAAAATCTTTATTTATATAATCAAAGAAACCAAGTAAGAATCTCAGTAAATGTCTGTGATGACCTCTTGATGAGATAGGTACGATTCGAGTATGATTCGAATACGATTCGAGTATTGGTCTATTATATTGATCATTCATTATGTAGGTTTAATAAAACATATTTATAATTAATCGAAATAAAAACAATGTAGGTTATATAAACACTGATGCTAAGTTGCCGATTTTCCTCGCCAGCCGCCATTATGCTGCATCGAAAAAAATTAAATTAAATAAATATTTTTTCTTGATACTTACGCAAGAAATTACACTTTTTTATCTTTTACAGTTACAGTATAATTATTACATTTTCTATACACACAGGACGGCATTTTTTTTCGCTAATAGAGAAAGTTATTACACACAAGATAATTCAATTTCACGTACAGCCGCGACAACGGTTGCTACGCGACTAAATGGATGTCAGGCAATTACCTTGCATTCATCTAGCCATTACAGAGCGCGGGCAACGTATCTATAGTAGTTTATATTATCATTGGGTAAGAGGAACATATTAGTAAGGTCAGGGGTTGTAAACTACGAATGTTAAAAACATTATACTGTAATTTGGTTTTTAATAAAAATATTAAGGAAAATAAACGATGAATGTCACTAAGTGAGTGTGGTGTGTATTTATTATAAATGTATCTAAATCGGTTTTCCAACCGTGAGTAACTCAACTGAATAAAAACAAACACAAATAATTGTAAAAATCTTTGTTTTACTTAACAAACGTACCAAAAAACTTAAAACACTTTTCTGTCATTTTTTCACTCTGATCGTTATGCATGAACGAATATACTGCACTGCGTTTATACATAATGACCAAAATAATGGTATGGTATGGTATTCCATAATGTTTTGAGGCTGCATAACCCGACAGTGCACCACTTTTAACAGCCGCCACTGCTTCTAACAATTTTTCTTTCGGGTAAGAGCTCCGTTCCGTTTTTCTTATATAATTTCGAGGCATTTTACTTTTTCTGTAACAAATAAATATATGTACCTCCAATACACGGACTAGAAAAAAAAGAAGGACTCCGCGCCACGTGTATTGAAAGTGAAGCACTATAAGTATGCCGGACCGTTTGTACAAACATGCCTCACGCACACATTTACATCATAAGGTGCCGACTGGCCGCCATTACGCGGCACCGCGCCGTCATTGTAGGTACTGTTTACGTCAAGTAATAAAATAAAGTAATGCCTTCCTGTGTTGTGAAATGGTTTTAAAATAATTCTACATCCCAGAAAAAGTGTCAAGGAATAACATTCACAAGTAAGACACTTATTTAACCTGTTGATTTATTGTATTTTTGACATTTTAAAATCATTACTATTGGAACACAAAACCTCAAAAGATATAGAAGTGCTGTCGGAAAATAAATGGGTAATTTTCCCGAGAGATTGGGTAATCCATTTTTTTGTGTTCTTTGTGAGTTTTTTGCAAGTATTGAATATGATTATTTTTATAGATTTCCTACAGCAAATCAACCATGGAATAATGATTGGATTAACATAATAAGAGCCTGCAGAGATGAAGAACATTGAATTCCGTCGAAAACGTTTTTCTTGTCACTCATACAAAATAAATACTTAATTTTAAGTTTTAACTAAGTATATGTTTGTAATTGCAATTAAATAATGTAAGCGAACTTCTTATATGGCTTCATTTAAAGAAATGAAACTTTCAAAATATTAAAAAAAATGGGGGAAATTTTCATTTATCTGGTATCCCTCAAATCACGCACACATAGATCGGTACGGTGCTTCACTTTTGATATGCGTGGCGCGGAGTCCTTCTTTTTTTTCTAGTCCGTGCTCCAATACGGTAAAAATAAATTACAGGAACAACTAACAAGCTTGTTGTATAGAGATATCAACACATTTTGGGGCGCACACATAGTGCCTTGTATGGGTACGATGAATGACTGTCAATTGGCCCGAGTCACTACCACACAAATTAAAGCTGTATAATAATTATAAGCGCATGTACAAATAGCTCCGCGCGCCAAGATGAGTTAAACCATGTATTTCTACTTACCTGATCTAGATAGGTGATTTTCAACTTGCAAAATGTTTGTTACCCCTAAAACCGGGAAAGAGGAACATATGTTTCTCTTAACCTGGTATGGTAGTTCCTCTTTCCCGGCTTGGTATTTTGTAGCTTATGTTTTTGATGACATCGAAAAAGCACTAAAAACACATGCTACAAACAACTTATCATGCGGAAAATAAAGATTCAACATTAGAATTACACTTACCAACAAAATTGCGGCTATCACAGATGTTTTAATCCCTTAAAAAATCGCCCACAAAAAACACCGCTAGGTCACATTTTTATAGTTTGTCAACTGTTTTTTTCTTTCTGTTTTACTCACGTACTTATTGTGTTGTAGTGCCATCTATCCATAAAATATTGAAACTATACCTAATACTGTTTTATCGACAGAGTAACCATAGAGCTGGGCTTTATAGTTTTCTATTTATAAGTTACTGTTCCTCTTCACCTGGCGTCCCTCTTACCCCACCTGACCTTACTTAAAACAACTTTTCGAAAATAAACCAGTTTCACTTTGAAAAACATCAAAATTATTTATATCTAGCTCGAGGGATTATCCCAATGTTGTCTGATTGCCGTTGTTTATAAAAATAAAACATCGCGTGCGCTGCTTTCGGGGAAATCCTGGGATATCATTGTTAGGGTTCCTTCAGTAGTTCTGTGTCAAGTAGGTTTCCAAGGGAATGGGATCCTTATTAACAAGCCTTGGCTTCCAAGCGCCGCGGCAGCAGCACGTGCAGTCGCCGTCGGCTGCTGCCGCGGCGCTTGGAAGCCATTTCATATAAATACATTCAAACCAGTAGTGCAACTGCGGCCGACTTCATGCAGTCGCTGCACGTGCTGTCGGCAGTTGTAGTTGGCAGCTCGGTTCGAAATAGTACCTTTAGTCTTAACAATACAATACCATCGAAGCCGATATCGTTGGCAACCAGTGAAAAACCTCGTTATTGTCAAAAGCAAAATTTTACAGGAAACGGAAATACCATTTCCTGAAAAATGTTGTAAGGACCTTCACTGTGTTTTATTTTTGTTTTATTATACAAGGTTAGTCAGAAAGGGGGTACTAATCCGAAAGGGTGTTAAAGTACCCATAATAATGAGTAACTTTTGTTCTACAACTTTTCCCAAAAGTCAATAGTTTAAGAGAAACAATTGTTCAAAAATCTCAAAAAAAAATCTCTAAAATCTATCTATCCCCAGTTATGATCAGCTGTGTTTACATTTTAGGTCATATTTGGGGTCATGAATTAGAAGCACCATTTTCTGAATTTGTAACTAAAGCAGGGATGATGAATTTTTGAAAAAACTAAAATAAAAATCATTTTATTTGGAAAAAAAAAATCTCGAATATTGAAATTTTAACACTTGCTTTCAAACAGTCATCAGCGATACTATAAGTGGGCTTCGGATTAGTACCCCCTTTCCGACTAACCTTGTATAAATTAATGAACCTACTAAATCATGATATTAAGAATTGAACATAAATTCTCGAAATATTTTTTCCAAGAAAACACAATTTTGTCGAATGAGAATTATACGGGGGTTTCTTAGAGAGGGGGTTTCTTTTTGTCGTTAAATACGGGGTTATCAGCAGATAAACAGCTTTATTATTCATAATCTATTTCTTTATTGAACTCGAGCCAGTCGTAAATATGGGTTGCGAGGTTTTCTTGCTAAATAGATACGACATAAAATATAGTATAGTCGATTAATATAAACTTGGCGCCCCTCGTTTCGCCCAAAAAAAAAACAACCACTTTTACAACAAAACTTGAATCAATAAGTACCTAAAGCAAAAATTTATGAAATATTTTCTTACGTCGTCGCCCGGCACTCACGTCGCACTCTCGAAGAGCTCGGGGCCCCAAGCTTCAGCATATTTACCCTAAAGGGTAAATCAGGCCCTAAATACCTTAAAGCTCTTACACACCACGTTTTTTTCAGGCGCCGTCGACGTGCGTTTCGCAACCGCGCGTTGTCGGCGCTGTTAAACTTGAAATAGGCAGATTACTTGCGATGGCATCGCTGAAAAGTCACGGGAAACGCGCTACCACAGAATAAAACGCGCGTGAGCAACTCTCCTTGCAAAGTAAAACGCGTGTAGCACGCGCGCGAAGGAGTGTGTATCGCGCTACAGACGCGCGTGAGCAACTCTCCTAGGATTAAAACGCGCTGTACGTATGTGTTTGCAGCTAAAGAGACGCGCTGTGCCAGCGCGTCTGTATCGATGTAACTCCGCGCTACGAGCGCGTCGACAGCTCGCGAAAAAGTCGTCGTCTGCATCCTATAATTTTATGAACGTGTAAATAGGTAAATTGGTTGCGATAACATCGCGTTTGCAGCGCGTTATAGTTGCGTGCGACGCGCGTCGACAGCGCCTGAAAAAAACGTGGTGTGCAAGAGCCCTTAGAGTCCTTATATTCTAATGGTGTGGAAACTAAAATAAAATCAACAAGTCTTATGATAGTTGTCCGTTCCACGCCACATCAAAATATTTTAACACCTACACGTTTCTATGAACACAATATGATAATGATAAGGAAAAAGTATAAGTATTAATAAATAACAATGTTGCATCATAAATCAAAATCTGTTAGGAGATATACTAAAATGTTAAGGATAAAATAAAAACCCAGAATCAATTAGAATAAAATGCATCTTAATTGATTTAAGTACCTCCGGTTTCTGAATTAAGAATTCGGGATACGCAATACACCTCCGGTTTCTGATTTGAGAATTCGGGATAAGCAAATACCTACTTAAGTAACATTTGAGTATGGAGTTGTCAAAAAAATTACGGATTTTAAAGCATTTTTGTGACAACTTTGTACTCAAACATTACTTAAGTATTTGCTTATCCGGAATTCTCAAATCAGAAACCGGAGTTATGTAGTATTTGAGTACGGAGTTGTCAAAAAAATGCTTTAAAATCCGTCATTTTTTTGACAACTCCGTACTCAAATGTTACGTACTTACTACTTATCCTAGAATTCTCAATTCAGAAACCGGAGGTTAGACTGTCTCGTTGATCTAGTGGTCGCAAGTGTGACTGCTGAGCGTGAAGTCCTGGGTTCGATCCCCAGGTCGGACAAAGTGTTATTGGGTTTTTCCGTGTGGAATTTCTCAGTAGCAGCCCGGAGTCTGGATTTGTGCCTGGTTGATGGCAATAAGCTCGCCCCCTATTACATGGGACTTAAACATAACTGCGAAACGAGGGTGTACAATGCACCTCTTTCAACCCTTCGGGGAATACAGACGTGATGTTATGTTTTATGTTTCAATTGTTTTACTCTTCTTCGTAACCTTTACCAAGCCCAATAGTTTTGAATTTAGCAATTAATGTGGCGTCAAAAACCCATTTTCTACAATCATTAATATTACAATAGAAAGCAATGCATGAGTTGAGGGTTTAAGCGTTATCAAGACTTGATCTCTGGTTTATCGTTATTTTTGCTCGATCAATTTTGCTTTGTTTATTTTTATGAAACAGCATTTTGCAGATTTTTGAGTTTCAGAGGGTTCTACGATCTACTTAAAAACAATCTAAAAGTCACATATACCTATCTAACTACGAGTAGCTTTTGCCCGCGGCTTCGCCCGCGTGGATGACGATTTTCTATACCCTATTTAACTTCCTTAGGGGTTGAATTTCGAAAAATCCTTCGTTATTCCTTGTCTACATTATAAAGGGAACCTCTGTGCAAAATTTCAGCTTTCTAGGTCCAAGGGTTTGGGCCTATGGATAGATAATAATCTAGAAATTTTCTCGTGTCGTCACGAGCTATACAATAGGTAATACATAGCTCGGGTCGTGGTGAAAACATTAACCATACAACCAGCCTCAGCAAGGTTGGTAGCGGGGAAGACTGTCCAGGGAGCTCCGTACGTACTTAAGTATCGTCACTCGTGTAGGTTCTTTTAATACACTCTATGTCTCCAACGGATTGCAGTGACGAATAGCTGTTGGTATTATGACCGTTGGTATTAGCGTGCCCGACGACTCACTACCTACACAATCCCACCACATTCACGTATAAAGAGTCGTCCTTCTCCGGAAGCTGAGCAAGTAGCCTGTAAAAAAAAAGACGTTAGACGTTGGGTTATGTAAATGAATTACGTAAAATGTCCTAAGATTTATGGGTAGGTAAACGTCTTACGTAAAATGCCATGCTGAGGGAATGCCGAGGAATTCCCACTAGCTACACTAATAATGTGCATTAATTATGTTGCGTTGTCATTTTTTGCATGATGATTTTTATTTTTAGAACAACGGATTTTGGATTTTATTTAGATTTTAGGACTAGACGAAAATGTTCTCCAATGCACGGAGGGGTCTCACATTCCAGATAACGTACTATCCGAATACAGGGGGCCAATTCCATAACAAAATTGTTGTCAATCACAAACGAACCGCAACCGTCAGTCCGTTTTTCGTTTACTAACTAACTACTAACTGTCAAAATGATTGGTTTTGTTTTTTGCGTCAAACAATATGACAGCTTTTGAAATTGAAAACTGTCTGAATGAACGGTTCGGCCTTGGTTCGGTTGCGATTTATTAAGATTTTTTTAGGAGAATTGGGCTTCTGGGAGGGCTGCACGTCCACTTGTTAGTTGTCATTCTGTTGCACTGACTACATCATAATTGCATTCAAGCTGCATAATTGGCAGTGTTACATAGTTTACAGTTGCGACTGGATGTGCAATTTACTTACAGTTATGATTACGAAATATGTTTCACCAAACACGGCGTTATTTCAAAGTCAAAGTTTTTTTATTTCAAATAGATTACAGGCACTTTTGAGACGTCAAAACTAGGTGCACGGTTCCAAAGTCAAAGTCTTTCATTTCAAATAGACCAGATTACAGGCACTTTTAAAACGTTAAAACTAGGTGCACTGTTCCAAAAGGAAAGTTGCATGGAGAAGAGCCGGCAAGAAACTCCATGAATACTCTTATTTAAATAGTAGATCATGACAATTCCATTACAGTAGTGTGAGAAATATACTTAATGAGAATAATGTAGGTTAACGTAACAAAAAACTCACATAAGAGTAACAAATAGAAAAATATGCCTTCTAGGATTGCCGTAGCAGTTAAGAGCTGACCAGTCCCGACAGACAGCACCCGTTCACGAGTATGAGGTGCACATCCGCATCGCTCAGCTCAACCATATTGTAGGGAACCCAACGACCGGATACACAACGCCACCATCAGCAGGACATTTATGTGAGCATGACAGACTCATACTGCCAGACAATAGGCAGTAAAATGATATGATTGAAGGTGTATCATTAATTGCTGCATTAGTCCCCTTGGTCATCGGTCTCGAGCTATCGACAGAGGGGTAGGGTCTCGCATTTTCTGTTATCATTATTATCTAGTTACGTCATTCAAATGCCAGTAAAATAATGACGTTATTATTACGTGTGATAATCGGATCTAAACGGGTTTCCTTTGAGACGACTTTCATTGGACGGATACAATTTAGTGTCGACGGAGACGTGTAGATTTTTTATGCTTTGAGGAAATTCAGTCATATTTACATCTAGACTATATAAGCAATGGGGTATTTCGACAGAATTCATTTCTTATCGAAGTGTAATCGAATCTGGACGCTTTTTTCCAATCCAAGTAATAACTAAGTACTTATTTCAAAAACGTAATAAAATGGGTGCCTGTGTCTCTTATAGCGAAGAGGAGCGTAAAAGAGTTTTAATGACAGGATTTGCTCCTTTCCTTGGAGTAGATCCCAACCCAAGTTATCAAGGAGTGATTTCTATGAATAAGGAAGAAATCGAGAGTAAATACAACATTCACTTGTTCAGAGAAGAAATTAATGTGCGATACGACGATGTCGACCTGTCTGTACCGAAGTTGTGGGACAAACTGCAACCTGATGTGAGTACAACAATTACTTATTTATTTCAAAGCTTAATGGTACCTAGGTGTTCAGAAACTTAACTCATTCATGCGCACTGGTAGGTGCATCTGCCATAAAATAGGCGGTGAATTGGAGGAGCGCCAAATTAAAGTATCTGCAGTAATGTTCAACTAGATGAAGAATAAAGTGATCTTACTTTTAATCCGAGAAGTTTTTTTCATCATTTTATTTTAAATAATATTTGTATCTCGTGATATACTCACGGCTCATTATTCATCTAAAATGGGGTGGGGCACCAACCGGGGACTATCCACGGCCGCACTATTATAGTACAGTCATGGCCCGTCCCAGGTGGGTGCAAAACTATTGTAAAATATGGTAAAAAAATATCTGGTCTATGGGAAGGGGTGTTTAGTGGAATGGTTAACTTCAATTACCGGAAGAAAACGGCGTCTGCCTTTCAAGTTTAAAATTGAAATGTGTTGGCAGACGGTGGCTCGCCAGCTCACTAGCTGGGCCCCCTGAAAAGCCGCCAGTACATAGGCGAAGGGGGCAACAAACGTGTGAGCGGCTAGAGGTGTAGAGAGGTGTGGCCCCGGTTTCGCCGTCGCGGGTCTAAAAGACCCACTTCCACCCCCGAGCATGTAGCTCTGGCGGCCCCTCTCTGGACGGCCGATAAATAATAATTATTTTGCGTTGATTGTTTCCAGTTAATCATTCACGTCGGTGTATCAGACGTGCCATGCTTTATGTTAGAAACAAAGGCGTGGAAGTGTGGCTATGAAATAGGTGATATAGACGAGAATTGTCCAGTAAATAACGAGAACGGGTCTGATGGACCCGAGTGCATTACTACTCACCTGGACGTAGAGGTGTTATATAAGGAGTTCAACTTAGACCCGCCTGCAGACGGACTGGAGGCTGTCATATCGTATAACGCTGGCCGGTATGATTACTATTGGAATTTTATAACAATAATTAATTAGAAAATTAATAAACACGACTGCTCAAAAAATGGGTACATATTTGAACGTCGAAAATTAAAATTCCTACGGGTAAAATGTCAATGTTCAAAACATCGAAAACTTTAATATCGAATGACCATAAAACCGAAACTTAAAATAACATAAGTTTATAATGTCGAATGGTTAGATAACCTGCGTCCAGTATATCTAAAATCTAATTATTACAAAAGTGACATCGAAATACCTAAATATCGAAAGTACAGAGTATCGAATGTCCTAAATATCGAAGTACAGAGTATTGAATGTCCTAAATATCGATATTTATTTATTACGTAAGTATGTCACAGGGTAATTTCATAATTCGGATATTGCGAAAACCCGGATAATTAGAAAAAAAATAACAATAAAAAAAAATGAATAAAAATTTAACTAAAAAGTTAAGAATAAGTTGTGTTGAACTTTTCAGAATAACACAACTTCTATATGCATCTGAAATAAAGATGCAGTCGGGGGACAATATTTTTTAAACTTAATTTATTGGTCCCCTGAACTCTTTTTTTCGGGCAGTCGCGGATAAACTGTTCTCAACGTTCTCCAAAACATTGTAATGTCCTCTCTCACTGCGCTGCTGCCTGCCAAGTCTTCGGCCTGCTAATTTGAATGGCTACGCTAAGGTTATCCTGCCATCTATTGGTTGACTCGTCAAGTAGTAGTACGAATAGGTCAAGGTTCCATGCCTGCAGTGACGTTCAATGTCGTATCTAGGGTTCATAGGGGCGGCTGCTAGGGGCGCGGGACCTAGGAGGGCCAGGACATAGGGGGACGCAGGACGTAGGGGGACGCAGGGCCTATGGGGGCGCAGGACATAAGGGGGCGTAGGGCCGAGGGGGGAGCAGGACCTAGGGAGTAGCAGGACCTAGGGGGGCGCAGGACCTAGGGGGGCGCAAGACCTAGGGGTGCCCAAATTAGGCTGCTCAATACTGAAAAAATCCGCAGCAGATCTCACGTTATTTGATGATGATTTAAATGCAAATGAATTATGTCTAGAGATTGAGAGCTACAAATATCAGATAAAATCGTTACTGCCTTAATGTTTACCAGATTCTTAAACAAGGTTAGTCAGAAAGGGGTTACTAATCCGAAATGGTGTTAAAGTTCCCATAATAATGAATAACTTTTGTTCTATAGATAACTTTCCCCAAAAGTCATAATACTTAGTTTAAGACAAACAGCTTTTCAAAGATGTCATAAAAAATACGCTATAATCTATCTATCCTCAGTTGTGTATACATTTTAGGGTCACGGATTAGAAGCTCCATTTTCTGAATTTGTAACTAAACCAGGGATGAAGAACTGTTGAAAAAACTAAAATAAAAATCATTTTGCATGGAATAAAAACAAATCGAATTTTGAAATTTTAACGCTTGTCTTGCAACAGTCATTAGTAGAGACCGGATTTTATGCAACTTCAAATGGTCGAAATATACATGCAAATATGCATCATAAATGCTCGAAATATGCAACAAAATGGTCAAAAAGTGCTAAAATATGCAATATCAAACGTAAATAAACACTACAAAATAATGTATTATAAATGAAAAAAAAACAGCATAGGTACATTAAGTTAGGGCCGATTTTTCAACAGTCAGTTAACTTTAACCTAAGAGATAAATTTGACGTTTTGACAGCTTTTATATAGAAAATTATGTCAAAACGTCAAATTTTTAACTGTTTTTTGGCGATTTAAAAATCGACCCTAAAAAAAATAGTGAATTTACTTCAACAAGATAATAGGTATTATTTTTGTTGAATTGGGTCAATAAAATAATGTTAGATATCGTTCTATGTTTTCTATTTATTTATTTAGGACAACCAACAAAGCTTACACCAAAATTACATGACAAAGTACTCATATTATTTTTACATTTTATAGTGTAGCCATAAAGGCTGCCACGGCATGCATTAAACATAGGAGTAGCAAATGTATTTAAAGAACAGATTTTACTTATTTAGGTACATAGATACAGTTAAATTATAGTTAATTACTGATAATTCTTATATACTTAAATCTGACATACAAATATAAATGAATGAAAACTTACTAATTAATTAATTAGTGCTGGCTTGGATTGGTTCGATTAATTTAATAAGAAAAAGAATACATATTTATACATCAAAAATAAGAAAATGTATATACGTATTACAATATGTATGTATATTTTCTTATTACAGTTACAGCGGTTACGCACTGCATCCATGAAGTAGCCATAGAACTATTTGTATGGTAGTTTACGCACAACATCCGGCATCCGTCATCCGATTTCTATCCGTCATCCGTGAGTCTCCAATTCGGAAGAAATATTGACGGACCGAAGTAGCCGTAGTAATGTTCGTACTCGTATGAACGCTTTCGCACTACCTCGGATTCAAATCGGACGCCAAATGCATATGCCAAAATGGCCCCTGAATTGTTTGAATTTGGATCAGAGATCGGAATAGTGCGTAAGCAACATCCGAATTCGGTCCGAGAGTTTTACTCTAGATCGGTATTTTCACGGATTCGGATCGGATGCAGTGCGTTAAGCAATATCCGAATTCGGTCCGAATTTTTTATATCCGTATTTTCACGGATTCGGATCGGATGCAGTGCGTAGGTAATCACTCTTACAATTAAAGAAAAGACGCCCTATTATTTTGATTTTAGCTAAAATATGCAATAACTTGAAAAAATTGCCAAAATATGCAAATGCATATGCAATATGCATATAATCCGGTCCCTAGTCATGGTGATACTTTAAGTGGTCCGCGGATTATTACCCCCTTTCCGACTAACCTTGTAAAGGGGAATGCCAAGATTTCCTTTACGACTCGGCCAGAAGGAACAAGAATGAAACATATCTTATTAAAAAGGGCAAATATTGTAGAATGTATTACAATAACAACATTTCCGCTGGAAGTACACCAAGAAAAGTTATAGGTCGATAAAGTTGACCTTAATAGTAGATTTTTAACTTAGGGAAGAAAAGTAATTCGAAAATCGAACTAACCCTTTCTTTATACTCCGTCTACATTTTCATGACTAATTTTTTTAATCCTTGTCATATTGATAGACCTTCAATATTTTTGTAAAAATCTTAATATTATTGTTTGATTAAAGCATTTAATTATGTAAATAACAAAATTAAACCATTTTTGGTCAGAATAATACATAAATAACCAAACCAAAACCAAGTCAAAATAAATCTTATATTATTTTGAATTTGGCGTTTATTGACGTTGCCATGGCAACGATGATAAAACATGCATGTCTTAATACCAAATTATATAAAAATCATACTTTTGCTAAACAAAGTATTTTATTTAACAAAAATCTTGCCCAACCGGAATTCATAATATTGTATTCACAATAAGGAATAATTACTTACATTTAATATGGTTTCTTACTTCGATACAGATACTTACTTTGTCGCATAATTAATCGTAAGAAACAAGTGGAAGTTATTTTAATTGTGACAAAGGTGTTGTCGCCATTAAAATAAAATCATAACAATATTCGATTTTAAACGTAATCGATTATCAAGTACGCATATCATCGAATGGAATATAAAATAAGAAAAGAAATATAGGCACTTAATTCGCTACATAAATAGTTAATAGTAATAATAGCATGTTTGTAAATTATTTCATAACATTACAAAATATGGCTTAGTAGGCGTTTCGGCCGCTGAGTTTCGTCCGATCCGGCCGAAACAGCCATTTCATTATTATTAATATTTTTGAGTGGTGTTTCGGACGAATTCTTTTTTAAAGGCAAAGTAACGTCAGAAACATAATCAAATAATACCTATTTTACTTTGTGGCCATGGATAAATCGAAATGTACAATCAAATAAAAAAAGTCTTATTTTTTTACTGAATCCTTATTAGGTGGTTAAGATTCGATCACTAAGGCAAACGGAAAGAAAAAAAAAATTTTTTTTTTTGGCACTATTTCCCCTGTGGTGTAAATCTATCTATACCAGTAGCAGATCATGCAGTTTTAAGGAATTACACGAATTCGTTAACAGCCTGTATAAGACTGATTATTGTTGTTTACATTTATAATTCTTATTTTTAATTGATATATAAGACTGATTATTGTTGTTTACATTTATAATTCTTATTTTTAATTGATATATAAGACTGATTATTGTTGTTTACATTTATAATTCATAATGTACGCTTTTTAATTGAGACTGATTATTGTTGTTTACATTTATAATTCTTATTGTACGCTTTTTATTTGATATTTAAAGACTGATTATTGTGATTTATCATGTTTACTGTTGATTGTTGTAATTGTATATTAAACTTTATCTTTGTCCAACAATTCCCTGACTTTTACTTCAATAATATAACCCTGCCTAAGATTTTTCATTCTGACCGTACAAAATTTGCTTCAAAAAAAGTATCGTCCGAACGCCACTCAAAAATATGAATAATAATTAAATGGGTGTTTCGGCCGGATCGGACGAAACTCAGCGGCCGAAACGCCTACTAAGCCCAAAATATTAATTTTTAAATTAATATACCTAAATCAAAGAGATTAATTAAATATGTTAACTAACACTTGAACGTGTTTGGTACCTATACATACTCAGCTTAATAAAATATTATTTTATTTATTTTGTTTCATAAGAAAAGTAGCCCGTTTAAGATAAATCACAACAATAGTGACAAACCTGTTGTGTTATAGTGGTTACTAAGATTATTTTGTAACAGCTTATTACTAATAAAGCTTAGTACTATAATTTATAGCTATAATGGAAGAGCACAATTCACTTAACACATTATTCAAAAAAGAAAACGTGAATAAAAAATAAATACTTGTATAAATAAAATAAATAAATAACATGATATTATTGTGATATAATTATTTACAATTACATTATTGTTTCATAGTTGTAATCGATTTATAAATGTAATTTTAGTATCGATATAATTTTATTTTTAATCTGTGCAACATTTCTATTTGTAGTTGTAGATAAAAAGCGTTGAAACTTACTAACCAAAACATTGAAATACTATTTAAAATGACTATCCGACGGTGTACTTCTCCAGACTTTATTTATATTACATAAATCTTACAAAAAATAAACGCGAATTATCAAAATTACGGCATGTCAGTTCATACTACTTTGTAATGGCCGGATCTTGGCATTCCCCTTTGCCTTTTATTATGAAGCGTATTTTTTCGTGGGGCGCAACTACGATGCAAATGCTTCGTGGTTGCAACATTTGGTTTGATTAACACTTTTAAGGTTGACGTTTAGGGAAGATATATGTTTTGCACCTCGCGCCGCGCTGGCTTCCCATGGTGCGTGGTAGCGCGCACCGGCTGTGCGTGGTATCATCCGTAAAATCACGCACCGTGGGAAGTCACATTATGAGGGTGTGTGATGTGGATACGGCGCACCGCTCCGCACGCGTCCGCGTTACCACGAACGAGTCTCTTCCCATGGTGCGTCGGTGCGAGTCGCGGTGCGCGATATCACGCACCATGAGAAACAAGCATTACAACGTTTATTTTCCCTGCAGAAATCTGTTTGAAGCTAAATATTTTTAGTTGAGGACAACATCGATCCCACTAGATTATGTATGTCTTTTGTAGGCACTGTGTTCATGTGAAACATGTTCTTTGTTACAGGTACCTGTGTGAATATACTTACTACACTTCCCTCTGTCGGGGATCATCAAAGACATTATTTGTTCATGTTCCTCTTGACATATATTCGTCTGAACAAATTGCTCAAGGTCTGGAACGCATCTTAGAACTCTGTCTCAGACAAGTTCGAAATGAGTTCTGGACAAATTGTCTTTCAATAAAAAGTGAAGAACATTGTTATTGTTGAGATATTGATGTTCGAACTAGTACCTGTGTATTTTTTAGATGTATTGTTATTTAAGTACTCGAAATTTCATAGCAACTACTGAGTGGGTAAACAAAATATGGGTCCAGTTTGGGACCAAACCTAACATAACAAGTTCAACAACATTTCAATCGATTGATGTTTGAGAAATACTTTGGTGTTTTTTGAAATCGGTTAAAAACAAATTGGTTGTATTTTTATTTTAAAAAACAAGTCTCTAGTTTGTAAGTTTAGAAATAATTTAGAAGTAATAAATAAGGTATACATAATTACACACCTACTACTTAGTTATGACCAAAATAATCGGATTATGTTAATCCTTTAAAATGTAAGTAATTAAAACTAACTTATGAACTATATTATATATTTTTAGAAGTCATAAAGTTTGTACATAAATAATTTGTAGATTAATAATATATTATACTTAAAACTTTTTAGTTTTAATTCATTTGAAAGTAATTTTACATCGCTTTCGATCACAACCCCTTTTTTTTCGTGGGAAAATCCTCATGTATACTCTTCGCCCCGGGAAGGCGAAGGGTTATGTTTAATTATGGAACGCCACATCCTACGATCCTTACATACTCCTTTTGCTTCGTCCACGTTCATACATCTTGTCATAACCGCACGCGCCAATTAAGAGTTCACTAAGAACTAAGTACGTTCCTGTCCTTTTTGAAGAACATCACCAATAACATCGATGTATGATGTTAGTGAACACTAGCCTTAGTTACCTTCGTTGGCAGACAGCAGCGTCACTAGCGCATGCGCAATGGAACTGGCTGAACTGGTTCTGAAGTGTTCTCATTTTGAGTCTTTGTCCTTGTAATGATCTTAAGATACACAGGGGGCGTTGAGTTCGAATTCGTTGAAAAGATAAAATAATAACAACAAATTATTTATGTATTTCAACGGAATTTAGAAGGTACTTCAATTATAGAAAAACCGCAAAATATTCCTAAAACATGTTAATAGGTAGTTTAGGTTAAAATGCATACAAGGAAAGAGTAATTACTATGTTGCGTCACAAATGATGACTAGTTTTAATATTTATTGCATGAATGAATAACAGTCCACAGTTATCTACCGGAACGTGTGAAGGTATAGGTATGATTTACTATTCAGGATAATTTTAACGTTAACATAAAAAGTTTTTTATTCTTAATAATATTGCTCCTCACTTGTATTTCTCCTGTACTGTGATGGGTGGATCAGACACAAGTCTCACATGAGCAAACATACATCATGCAAAAACACATCGGTAGTAGGGACAACTGTCAAATCGTGTTGTCATTCATTCTTAGTTCGGGCCCCGAAATAATCATATGTCCATAGGTGACAGAGGCCGAAACCATGGACTTCGTGCTTAGGGAGTAGACCCCCAGGACCGGACTCTGACCGTCCTGGGGCCTAATTCTCCTAAAATAAATCTTGATAAATCACAACCGAACCAAGGCCGAACCGTTCATTCACACAGTTCTCAATTTCAAAAGCTGTCGAATTGTTTGACACAAAAAACAAAATCAATCATTTTGAAAGTTTTCGAAAACAAAAACTGACTGACGGTTGTGGTTCGATTGCGTTTGGCAACAATTTATTTTAGGAGAATTGGGCCCCTGCTTGGAAAACAAGTGTTCAACCGCTCTAAGTTATTATTGCTATTTCCCATTATTATCTAATTAAGTAATTCACATACCACAGGATGCGTTAGTAGTACCACAATGACGTCACTGCGACACGTTACGTACGTAATTAATTAATTATGTTATTCTGATAATTGAGCTTTTTAGGTACCTACCGCCAGTTAGCGGCTTTCCCCTTATAAAGTTATTTACCTATTACCTAGGCATAGGTATATTATTACGCTTTTAGTGACCATATTTTGTAGAATTACGTTAAGAAATTCATTCATATTTTCGTGATTCATCTATATATATTTATGATTATTTACGGTTTACTCACGTGCATTTTTCGGGATTGCCCGACTAGTTTCGGACCCAAACGGAGCCCTTAATCATGAGCTGAACACGCGGCGAGGTCGCGAGACGAACTGGCGCTGCAGCGCGCCGCGTAGCGTTGCGCCCGCGACGAGGGCGCGACCTCGCCGCGTGTTCAGCTCATGATTAAGGGCTCCGTTTGGGTCCGAAACTAGTCGGGCAATCCCGAAAAATGCACGTGAGTAAACCGTAAATAATCATAAATATGAATGTGTCTCATCTATATATGCCTGTATTCGAAAACATTCATTTCATATCCAAGTAGTTACCTCTCATACTGATAGCACAGAATAGATAATAGTACAGGCTGATAGGTAGGTAGATACTTTAACAGCGTAGCATAATGAGAATCACCTTTCTGTCAATGGAAAATATTTTTCAATTAATAATACATTATAGATTTGGTAAACAATAATGATGATTATTTATTCATCATTCTATTCAAACCACATGATCTATTAATGGTATAGACTAACCCCGCACGGGATTTAGATTGATTAAAAATAATTTTCCAAATGTTTTTTTTATGTGATTGAAAATTTCGATGCCATGCATAAATGAATGAAGTCACGGCGATACAGCTGACGGGCACGAGTAGCACGATATCACTCCACACAGTCAGTTAACTTAGGACGCTAAAATTACTCAATTACAGAAAACCATGGTTCATTTTTTGAAAACTTTTTTTGTTGAATCTAAAAAAAAAACTATGCAGGGTCAATCACTGTCACCAGTAGATCACGTGGTTTTTAGGAAATATACGAATTCGTTTACACCTTGATATGAAGTGCTCAATAATATTCTTGTTAATTTAATAAGCTTTTAAATAAATATTCAGTTGATTTTACGACTGGAAGCAAATGTTCTCCAATGTAAGGGTGCCTTTCCACCAGAGATGTGCTATGTAGCTATGCTGCGAGAATGTAAAAGCTAAGCTACGAAACTATGTGACCGTTTCCACTGATGCTAAGCTATGTAGCTGTGCGAGGAAGATGCGCATCTCGAGCTATGCGACAGATCGACAATAGGCAAGGCACGGGGACCGGCGGGCATAGCTACACCACTCGCGACCATCCATAACACGCATCCACATCATACATCCTTCCATGTAAAAAACGTAGCTTAGTTGAATCAGTTTCCACCAGTGCTATGCTATGTGGACGAATGAATATGATTGGTGGATATCAAACGCATCCATAGCAACGTTGCATAGCACATCTTTGGTGGAAAAGCACCCTACGTATTAGTAATAGTTACAGGGGCCCAATGCTCCTAAAATAAATTGTTGCCAAACGCAATCGAACCACAACCGTCAGTCAGTTTTTGTTTTCGAAAACTTTCAAAATGATTGATTTTGTTTTTTGTGTCAAACAATTTGACAGCTTTTGAAATTGAGAACTGTCTGAATGAACGGTTCGGCCTTGGTTCGGTTGTGATTTCTCAAGATTTATTTTAGGAGAATTAGGCCCCTGGCCATCGGTCTCGAGTCGAGTCCTTCACGATGATCAAGTTTGATGAAGATAGCGACAGGGGGCTACCCCCATCTCGTCTCGCATTTATTGTTATCATTATTATGTAGTTACGTTATTCAAATACCTCTATATGCGTCAGTAAAACAATGACGTTAATGCGACCCGTTAGATACGAGTAACAAGTTATAATACGTATGATAATCCGATCTAAACGGGTTTCCCGTGAGACGACTTTTCTCAGACAGATATAATTAACGTGTGGATTTTTATGCGTTGAGGAAATTCATTCACATTACGTCAAGTAATATCTTTATAAGCAGCGGGTATTTTGACAGACTTCATTTCATATCAAAGTGTAAGCGTAAGAGGACGCTTTTTTCCAATCCACAAAATATTTCGATACACTTCAAAGAAAATGAGTAACGGTATCTCTAACGAAGAGCGTAAAAGAGTTTTAATGACGGGATTTGCTCCTTTCCAAGGAATAGATCCCAACCCAAGTTATCAAGGAGTGATGTCTATGAATAAGGAGGAAATCGAGAGTAAATACAATATTCACTTGTTCAGAGAAGAAATTAATGTGCGATACGACGATGTCGACCTGTCTGTACCGAAGCTGTGGGACAAACTGCAACCTGATGTGAGTACCTACAACAATTACTTATTTATTTCAAAGCTTCTATGGTACCTAGATGTTCAGAAACTTAAATCACTCACGCACTATAATAGGTGCATCGGTGCCTCTGTCATTCGATTTTTGTACTAAGTATTTATTAATAGGCGGTGAATTGGAGGGGGGCCAAATTAAAGCATCTGCAGTAATTGAATGTTCAACTAGAAGAAGAAAGTACCTAGTGATCTTAGTTTTAATCGGAGTTTTTTTAGGTGCTTAATATTACGTTGATTGTTTCCAGTTAACCATCCACGTCGGTGTATCAGACGCGCAATGCTTTGTGTTAGAAACACAGGCGTGTAAGTGTGGCTATGAGATCGGTGATCTAGATGAAGTTTGTCCAGCAAATAACGAGAACGGGTCTGATGGACCCGAGTGCATTACTACTGACCTGGAAGTAGAGGTGTTAAAGAAGGAGTTCAACTTAGACCCGCCTGCCGAAGGAGTGGAGGCTGAAATATCGTATGACGCTGGCCGGTACGTTTACTATTAAAACTTTATAACAATAATTAGATAGTATAAATAAGTTTATTAAGTAGTACTTCGAAAAAGTTTTATAAAAAGGCTTCGTTATTGTGTTGGTGAACCCCTAGCCGTTTTATGATCATATTCCTAGCGATAATTTGGGGCACCCCGACACGGATAGGTTAGGATCGAAGGGGATGACGCGGGGTAGAGTGAGCGAGCATAGCAAGCGAACGAAGCCCCCGTCATCCCCTTCGTGTTAGGTTACTTTAAACCCTGCAGACAGAAATAGGAGCTTTGCGCAGCGGGGCTCCGTCGACTCTGCTTTGGAAACCCGAACAACCTTAACCTTTGTAGAAGCATCTTCCGATATTTATAACTATTTAACTAGATTAGTTTAGTCAGATAAATATATTACTAGATTGCGACCGTAAAATAGTTAATGAATCGCTTTCGTATAACTTGTACGTTACGGTATATAATTATATCCCTAGGGATATAACTATATTACGGCTTTATCTATCTTAACGCGACATAAATACCATATCACAACAATGCTGCTCAGTGCACCTATCATGTTTTGTCTCTGCACCA
Organism: Amphipyra tragopoginis; assembly: GCA_905220435.1. Classification (NCBI taxonomy): domain Eukaryota; kingdom Metazoa; phylum Arthropoda; class Insecta; order Lepidoptera; family Noctuidae; genus Amphipyra; species Amphipyra tragopoginis. The sequence continues at coordinate 25,337,105 of HG992010.1, forward strand.
CCCTAAGGTCGACTGATAAAAAATGCCTAAGGCATTAAATCCGCTTCTGTAATTTGGTGCATAAAGAATAAATAAATATTAATTTGAAACATATTCTTTGTTACAGGTACCTGTGTGAATATACTTACTACACTTCCCTCTGTCGGGGATCATCAAAGACATTATTTGTTCATGTTCCTCTTGACATATATTCGTCTGAACAAATTGCTCAAGGTCTGGAACGCATCTTAGAACTCTGTCTCAGACAGTTACAAGTTCGAAATGAGTTCTGAACAAATTTGTCTTTTAAAAAGTGAAGAACATTGATACTGTTGAACTATTGATGCACGAACTCGTACTGTGTATTTGTGTATCTTTTAGACGTATTGTTGTAAGTACTGACTCGAAATATCATGGCAACTACTGAGTGATCAACAAAATATGGGTCCAGTTTGGGACATAATATATAACAAGTTCAAAAACAATTTCAACCGACTGATGTTTGAGAAATCCTTTGGTGTTTTTTGGAAATCTGTTAAAAACAATTAGGTTATATTTAAAAAAAACAGTCACTAGTTTGTAAGTTAAGAAATAAATTACAATTAAGTAAGTCGTAAGTAAGGTGTTTATATGTATCTACTATGACCAAAATATTCGGATTATGTTATTCCTTTAAAATGTAATTAAAACTAATGTATGACCTGAATTATATATTTTTAGAAGTCATAAAGTTTGTATCTACATTATAAAATTTTTAGAATAATAAATTATTATACTTCTCTAAAACATTTATATTCATTTAAAGTAATTAGTCATTTAAAGGTTAGTCGGAAAGGGGGTAACTAACTACTAATCCGCGGGCTACAAACTTGTACTTAAAGTATCACTGATGAGATGACGGTTTTAAAGCAAGTGTTAAAATTTCAAAATTCGATAATTTTTATTTCCATAAAAAAATATTTTTATTTTGAGAGTGCCTCTGCAGCCGGCGCCGTTCACACAGACCGGCTCGGAGAGCATCAGACGGCGCTCTTCTTTTCACACAGACCGGCGCGGGTTATACGCTTGGAACTGGCCGGAGCCGACCAAACCGTTTCACATAGACCGGCTGGAAGAGCACTGTTAAAGCGGATGCGCTCGGAGCCGGACAGATGCGCTCGGAGCCGAGCGGGTGCTCTACAAGGGCGGTTTACCTCTAGTTTCGCGCAGTCTAAGTTTTGTTACTGATGTGTTAATTCGTGTGCTTTTAAATTGAGACATGGATTTAGATAGCTCAGATGATTATTTGAAGCAGAACTAAACAAACGAAAGCGCAAGCGGAGAGAAATATGGGTTAAACATATTTTTAACCCATAAAGCGGAGCGAGAGGACGCAATTGGAGCCGGTCGACTACGCGAGCGCGAAAGAGCACGCGAACGGAGTCGGTCGGCTGCGCGAGCACGGAAGAGTAGGTACGTCAATGGAGGCAGTCGGTCGACTCCTCTTATTGTTTTACACTGAGCGCGTTAGGTCGGCTCTTAAGTATTCTCATTTAAATAAGAAATGAAATGAAAAAATCTGCCATATTTCAACGACCCAAAACTCTTTTTTAAACGCGATAAAAATGTACACTCCTCTCCGAGCCGGTCTGTCTGAACGGACACTTAGGGTGAAGCCAGACGTAGCGTAATTTTTTGCGTTGTGAGTCGCAGAATTTCGGTCGCGTAATTTCTGCTACATTCGGTTTCATACAAAACTCCTGTTTCATTCACACACGACGACGCAAAATGAGTCTATAAAATCCTTCCAAAAAATTACGCTGACTTATTTTACGCGATTCACAGCTCAAAAAATTACGCTCGTTTGGCCTCACCTTTAGGGTCATGGATTAGAATCTCCATTTTCTGAATTCGTAACTAAAGAAGGGAAGAAGAATTTTTGAAAAAACTTAAATAAAAATCATTTTGTTTAGATTCTTTATTATCGAATTTTGAAATTTTAACACTTGCTTTAAAACAGTCATCAGTGACACTTAGGTATTTGGCCAGCGGATTAGTAGGTACCCCCTTTCCGCCTAACCTTGTATAAACGATATCAGTAAGCCTGTAAAGTTTCGCCAGTAGATTTGAATTAACCTTTTTTTTTTTCTTTGGAAATTCCTCATGGATACCCTTCGCCCGGGAGTGGCGAAAGTTTATGCCGGACTCTTACCGGCTAAAAACCCACGGTGTTCCTTCTCCTGACCCTTGGCTGGGGTCGCGGGATTCGCAGCAGCATGCACCGCGACCCCGGCAGGCCTCGATCCGCCAGCCCCTGGCGGACCTCTTCTTCTGTGGGGCCTAGCCCCACGTCCTCTTGAGAGGCGCGCAGGGAACATTGCGCGCCGCCTTCTCGGGCCTGTTGCTGGTTGGGCGACGGGTCCCCTAACCCGTCGCCCGCAGGCCACACACTATAGTCCTTAAAATATAGCTTGATTAGAATGACAGCTGCCAAACTAGCGTGACTAGTGCTGGGAAAGGACTGATCAAATCGATATAAATAATTAAAAAATAAATATAATACGTGTAATTTGTATATTTTCGTAGCTGTCATCTTGGATTTGGATTTTGAATAATCGTAGCCGCAATAGTTTATGTCTAAAAAATACATTTAAAACTTTTAAAGACCTTTTTAATATTGTACGAAGTAGGTATAATTATTTATTATCATCGCATAAAATTTTAAAAACGCAAACGTAATAAGTTTTTATTCAATCGATTTACATTTATCGATGTGTCCCATCTCTAACATTTTTGCAATATGTCATAACTTTTGAAGAAGGAACGTAAGATTTATATTTGATGACTATGAATCAGTAAGAATTATTTTAGTTTTCAAGCTGATTTTTAATATTTTGAGTCATAAGGGAAGCACTGTATTTAAAAAAAATTGTTATCATTATCTAGGTAAGTGAGTGATTTTTCGTGTGCCAATATAAATCACCCGTTCGACGTAACTACAAAGTTATGTCGTCACTTTTGCTGACATCTGTCATTCTAATCAAGCTATATTTAAGGACTATAGGGTGGCCGGAGATCGTCGCGCGCCCTATGGCGGCGCGGCGGCGCGGCGCGCCCGGTGCGAGATTTGAATTAACCTAGTCGGATGACTTTCTAAACTGGCACAAGTAGCCGTGTCCAAGATGTACAGCCTTCTTTATCAGGCTTGAGGCCCTGTATCCAACTGTTCAGGTAGAGCTTCAGAAGATATCGGGTTAAACCGAATTATTAATTGTATCCAATAAAAATACCTATTCGCTTTTAATTTCAAACAGAACACGCAGTGAATCTGGAATTGCTATCACTGTTATTTAATTACTTAATAAAAGTGTCTCAATAAATATGTGATAAGCGATGGAATCATTGGGGAATTTCCCAAAACATAAAATACTTAAATAAAAATATTTCATTTTATTATTTTATAAACATTTTATAAAAACAAGGAAACTCATCAATTAATAAATCCTTTGTCATTACCACTAGAGTATTTTACGTCAAATTTGTAGTACTTATAAGCCTGGATTTTACATTCCACATTCAAACGGTACTCGGACACAGTCTGAATCGGACGCTATTATAAATAGGTATTTAAATATTTTTTTAAAGTTATCAAAATGGACAACAGTGCTGAAGGAGAGACCAAAAGAGTTTTAATAACAGGCTTTGGCCCTTTTGCTGGCGCAGCAGTGAACCCAAGTTGGGAAGGTGTGAATATTATGAACACGAACGAACTTGAGACAAAATATAATATACAATTATTTAAGGAAAAAATTGACGTGGGTTACAACGATGTCGACAGCTCTGTTCCTAAGTTATGGGACAAACTTCAACCTGATGTGAGTACAATTCTTTAAAATACAGCATGTTAACTAACGATAGGCGTTCCCGTTAATTAACAATACTACAGGGTGTAAACGAATTCGTGTAATGAGGGTTTTTACGAAAATTTTTGGCGCCACTTTGGCAAGAGGTCTCCCGTCCCAATAATCCGCGCTGGCTGGCTGAAACATCGCATAAGTATGGTTTTATTAAGAAGTTCAGTAAATTAAATGAAGGCATTAGTCTCCATTTACATAACAAATACTAACAAAGTTTAGTGCTATGTACTTGCACTTTTTAATCATAAAACACTATAAAATACTTACGTTTCTCTAAAACTGAGTCTTTTGGCAGCTCTTAATCGTCTTTATTGAAGTGATCTTTGCAAATAAGACTATTATTTGTAGGCGTAAACCGATCTCTACGAATGGCTACAAGCCATTGTTTTACGTATTTTATCCTTAGGAAACTTAAGACCTCCCGTTTTTTTTGAGCACTTAAGAACTGCACAACATTGTGGCATTTCGATATCGCTCCACGTAGTCAGTTAACATCGGGACGCTAAAATTACTCAAATACAGAATACCATGTTTCGTTTTTTGTAAACTTTTTTTTGTTGATTCTGAGAAAAACCTATGCAGGGTCAATAAGTGTCACCAGTAGATCACGCGGTTTGAAGGAATTACACGAATTCGTTTACACCCTGTAAATCGTCGTCCGAGCATAGTAAAAAAAACCAAAAAAGAGCAAAAAAAAAGTATGTACATAAAAGCAACGCTTTCTGTACGTGCGCACTTGTCTATCAATGTGGAAAACACTGCAACATCGCATTTAACTTATTTAAGCTACTATTTTGGTTTTAAACAGGCCGTTCCGAATTGTTTTAGTTTATTTAATTCTTCGTTTCTTTTTTTGCTTGTTTTTATATTTTTATTTTAATCTATTAATGATGTAGATTAACGGGTTTAAGGGTTCCTCTGTTATTTTACATACTGTATACACATGTGCTTACACATAACTCATATACATGCATTACACACTTACTCAACAACCATTTATCCAAAACAATCTTATTCCTCATAGACTTATACTACACATCCCCAACTAAAACTCATTTATACATATACACATTGTTACTTACACATACAATACATTCAGTCGCTATTTACATATACCTCACTCTGTGTCGTGTTTTGCGGTACATAAGTAATATAAAAAGAGCTATCGTTCGTTACTATATAAATTCTGCATTATCTTTACTTGTAACCATTAATTACGAGAGTACAACAATTACCATTACGTTAGGGTATTTGCTCCACGTAATGACATTCATTCTATTACAATTCCAACTAAATGAGTGATACGCTTCAGACAGTTACTGATATAGATAATTTTGAGATTGCGCGCACCATTGAATGCGACAGTAACGACCTGTCCAAGCATATTTTTGTAAAGAAAAGTGATCTAACAATTTTCTCACAGAACATTAGAAGCATTTACTGTAACTTTGATGATTTTTTATTGACATTGTCTACATTTAACTTCGAAACAGATATCATAATATTTACAGAATGTAGGTTAAAATCTAATAAACCTATTCCTCAACTAAACAATTACAGTTCATATAAGACTTCAAGTCAGTTAAACCAAAATGATGGGGTAGTCGTTTATGTAAAGAGTGCACTCGAACATCAGGTTACAGAAATATCACTATCTCAGGCCTCTTGTCTAAGCCTGGAAATATTGAATAACGTCATTCTCTGTATTTACCGATCACCATCAAACTCAAACACAGACAGTTTTGTCAGTTCGCTCAACAATCATTTAGAGACCATAACACCAAATAAAAACATTATTGTGGCAGGCGACATAAACATTAATATTATACCTAAACAAATTGAGCAGTCTCATGAACTGAAAAATAGAATGAACTACCTCAACATGTTGTCTTTACACGGTATCCTTCCAGGGCATCTGTTGCCAACGAGAGACAAATCATGCCTGGACCACTTTATGCTTAAAGTAAATAAGAAAAAGTTTTCATCCACTATTGCTATCCTTAATACCACAGTAACTGACCATTACACAACCCTTCTAGTATTGTCTAAGCAAAATTTTTTACAAAATGTTCGTAAAACTAAGACATTTGTTGACTTTGAACAGGCCCTACATTACCTAAAAGAAAAGAACCTGAGTGAATTACTTTTCTGTGATGATCCTGATTCTCTGTGTACTCTGTTGATACAAACTCTAGCTGACTCCATCAAATTAAATACTATCACATTAAAGATCCCTAGCAAAAAACGCATTTTAAAACCGTGGATTACCAATGGTATTTTGCGCTGTATACAAAATCGGAATAAACTCCAAAATAAACTTCGTCAGGATCAGACCAACGAAATTCTAAAAATAACATACAGACGTTACAGAAACTTCTGTAACAATTTGATTAAAAAACTAAAAAGACAATATGAAAGGAATCTGCTATCTAAATCAGTCAATAATAATAAGTTACTGTGGAAAAACATAAAAGCCATTACGTACTCACAAAAAACTAATAATTACGATGCAGAATTGTTAAAACTTCAGCCAAACCCGTCAGATTCAGTAAATTTTATCAACAATTATTTTTCTAAAATTGGTCATAACCTGGCTCAACAAATCATACCTACAACTGTCAATTATGCCTTCGGTCAGAGCAGTAACGCATCAAACCTAGTAAACTCTTTTGTGCTTCTTGAAACTGACGCCGACGAAGTATACAGAATATTAATTAACCTAAAAGCTGACAGTGCCCCTGGCTGGGACAACATCTCAACAAAATTTTTGAAGTATATAGGCATGGAAGCCGTCCCTATCATAGCCCATCTTGCGAACCTCTGCTTTAAAACTGGCATCTTCCCTGCCCCGTTAAAAATAGCCATTATTACTCCTGTGCACAAGGGTGGGGGTAGAGACGATATTAATAATTACAGACCAATTTCTGTTCTTACTAGTATATCCAAAATTATTGAAAAAATAATAAATGTTAGGCTTCTTAATTACTTAAACAAATTCAATATCATCTCCGACTCACAGTATGGTTTTCGTCAAGGTATTTCCACTGAGGACGCGGTCATATCACTAACTTCATTAGTAGCCAATCATCTTGACAATGGAGATAAGTGCCTAACTGTCTTTTTAGACCTTAAAAAGGCATTTGATACCGTCTCTACGACTATCCTTGTGAACAAGCTGGAAAAAATAGGTATTAGAGATATCGCGCTTGATCTATTTAAGAACTACCTTTCAAATAGGAAGCAGAGGGTTAAAGTGGGGCAACATTTAAGTGATGTCACAGATGTATCATACGGCGTCCCCCAAGGAAGTGTATTAGGTCCAACGCTCTTCTTGATATACATTAACGACCTGTGTAACATGAAAATTCCTAATGCCAAAGTCCTGTCGTACGCCGATGATACAGCTGTCATCTTCTGTGGTAGGACATGGCATAATGTGCAGCTAAGTGCTGAAACAGGAATGTCCCAGGTTGCGAATTGGTTCAATGCTAATGTTCTCACATTAAATGCCTCCAAAACAAACTTTATAAGCTTCAGCATCTGCAATCGTACTCAACCAACCGACGATTTTCGAATCTTTATACACACTTGTGATGGTATTAATGTTGGTAATTGTAACTGTTCGAGTATTGGCAAAGTTTGTAGCACAAAATATTTAGGGGTAACGCTGGATCAGAGATTGTGCTGGTACCCCCATCTTGAGCAAGTTGCCAATAGGGTCCGAAAGCTCAATTGGATTTTTAAGACTCTGCGTTACGTGCTGCCTGGGTCTATAAAGAGTAGCGGTAAGCCTGTTAGAAATATGCTCACACAAATATATATTTCTCTTGCGCAATCAATATTGACATACTGCATTCCTGTTTGGGGTGGGGCAACAAAATCTAAATTCATTCAATTGGAGCGAGCACAACGAGCCCTGCTCAAAATAATGCATTTTAAAAAAAGGAGATACTCTACAGAGAACCTCTACAAACTTAGTGATGTATTGTCAGTTAGGAAACTATACATTACTCAAATAATTTTAAAAAAGCACAAAACCTTACCTTATAATTCGGATATACACTCTAGGAGAAGAAAACACAATATAGTTCAAATACCTAAAACCAAGACCAAATTCGGATCTATGCAATTTAGTAGGCGATCAGCTCAATTGTATAACAAAATAAATAAAGAAATTTTCGTATATGCAAAATCTTATCACATATGTAAAGAAATGTTGATTGACTGGATAAAACCACTGACATATGAAAATACTGAAGCTCTCCTTCAAAACGTAACTTAATACAAGTTCGCGACCCACTCACACACACAGACCCTCTCATACCTACACGTACATTCACACACTCATACTCACACAAACACACATCCATAACACTCATGTACACCCAACAACACATGCACATTCATGCACATGCTCACACACGTTCACATAATTATATTATTTTGTTTTGCTTCATCCATGTACTGTTTTTATTGTGTTTTAAGTAAGTACCTACTGTTGTGAAGGAGCGGAGTCTTTTAATACAGGCATTATTTGCTTAAATGAAGACTCCAAACCCAAAATTGTTTTCTGTATAACTTTTGGACACAATAAACTTTATTATTAAACTTTATTATTATCTTGTATCTCTTTGGACATCACGGCTCATCTTCCGTGCGAAAGATGTCCGGTCCTTTGGAAGGCATACACGGGGACACAGGTCCAACGCGCAGAGGCCCCTTTGAGAGCTTTAATCTAAAATGGGGTGGGGCACCAACCCGGGACTATCCACGGCTGCACTATTGGAGTACAGTCATGGACCGTCCCGGGTGGGTGCAAGACTATTGTAAAATATGGTGAAAAATATCTGGTCTATGGGATGGGGTGTTAGGTGGACTAGATAACTTCTATTGCCGGAAGAAAACGGCGTCTGCCTTTCAACATTTAAAATTGAAGTGTTGGCAGACGGTGACTCGCCAGCTCACTAGCTGGGCCCCCTGAAAAGCCGCCAGTACATAGGCGAAGGGGGCAACAGACGTGTGAGCGGCTAGAGGTGTAGAGAGGTGTGGCCCCGGTTTCGCCGTCGCGGGTCTAAGAGACCCGGAGTGGGTTTCCCCGCTATTACGCCTTTAGACACTTCCACCCCCGAGCATATAGCTCTGGCGGCCCCCCTCTGGCCAGCCGATAAAGGCAAGCCAGAGTTGAGGGTCCTGCGGGCACTCTTGGGGTTCCACTCCAGCCAGCCAATAAAGGCAAACTGGAGACGAGGCCCTGACCGACTCTCTGAGGCAATAAGGTACGCAGTGTCGCCACTCACCAACAGCTCGCCACAAGCTGCCCTGCGGTTTGTAAGCTTTTCAGTAGACCTCATGATACATTTTTTATTATATGATGGGGTTGTAGAAAGCTATTATTATTATTATTATTATGTATAAAATACAATCAACTAGTTATAGCTTTTATACATCATCATCATCTGCCTAGCCTTTTCTGCATAGCTTTTATACATATGATGGCTAATAGCCTGCCCAACCTGAGGATCGAACCGCAGACCTCACGCTCAGCAGTCGCGATTGAGACCACTGGACCAACGAAGAAATCACATTCTCGTTGCTACCGCAGTTTATTAGACATCATTTTGAAAGCTTGCCTACAGAAAATTTATTCATTGTTAGCAATAAAATAGTTAAGATAATGAAGCTCTATAAAATGTTTTACTTACTAAATGAGGTCGGCTTCCAGTCCAACTAGATAGAACCAGATGCGGCTGAATTGTCACGAAGATAAGACGCGACTGCCATCTGACCTCCGCAGTTTAATCATTGGGGAATACCGATATGTATTCCTCAGAAGGCTAGGCCGCTTATCAGACTTTACCTGTAATCTCCCACTCCAGGGCAAAGGTCTCTCCTCCCTCATATAGAGGACGAGCATTGAGCACCACGCTTTGCTCACTGCCGGGTTGGCCGTTTTACCGCAATTTTCAATATCCTATGTATCGGCGGTTTGCCTTACTACAGATAGAAAGACATAACTTCTATGGAGCTTATGTCAAATTTCTATCTCTAGTAGGCGAAACCGCCGATAGATAGGTTATTGAAAACGGCCGTTAGACAATTTAAGTTCAGCTTCCCTCACGATATTTTCCTTCAACGTGAGGGTTACTCAGGCAATTTTTTGAGCAATTATCGCTCGGCAACACGTATGGATCAACCTGGAGCAATTAGTGGAGCAATCTGGAGCAATTTCAATAAAATGCGGCAATTGTTTTGGCAATATTGTCTCTAATTGCTCCTTATAGGAATTCGTAATGTCAACTCCGGGAGTCGTCAAGTCATTATAGTCTCGAATCTCGATGTGTAACGAATGTCCATCATTCACTAACCACACGCGGTAGCCACTAGCCACGAGCCACCCTTATGCTTTTAATACGTATAATCTGTATTCTTAAATTATATTTTCAGTTGACTATCCACGTTGGTGTATCAAGTGCAGCGTCCCATTTCTTATTAGAAACCCAGGCGCGTAAAGAAGGGTACGAAACAGAGGATTCAACTGGGACATGTCCGGTGGATCACAAACACTGGTCTGATGGACCGGAGACCATATGCACAGACCTGGACGTCGGTGTAATGTGCGAGGAGTTCAATTCTGACCCGCCTGCCGACGGTCTGAAAGCTGAACAATCAAGTGATGCTGGCAAGTAAGTTAAAGAGACATTCACATTAAATTTAGATTTAGAGGTGCATGAAAAGAGCCTCCACACGTGACGATACTTCAGTTCGTCCGGCGCACCCTGGGCAGTCAGCCTCGCTACCAACCTTGCTGACTGGCTAATCCTTTCACCACAGCATGAGCTATTTTCGTATAGCTCGTGCTGACACGAGAGAAGAGAAGGTTAAATTTAGATCAGTTTAGACGTCACGGGTTTTCGGGCGCGCTTTTTACCTACTTATTACCTATACTTAAGAGCCCGGACAATGGTGCCGATTCTCTTGTTCACCAACTAAACTAAAATTAGAGAATTGCTATCTTTTACTAACAGACAGCGCGAGAAAAGGACGGTGATAGACAACAACTAAGTTAGAGATGTCAAATTAGTTTACGCCTTGAACTTCACCGTGTTTTTAGTCGACAAGTTTTAAATGTCGTCTAATTATACATAATTAGTTGAACTAAAAGTTCCATACATGTATGGAACTTTTAGTTCAACTACATTTGACAGCTCTTATTTACGTATGTCTCTTTCTTATTGTATTATAGTGAAAAAGATGGCAATAGCCTAAATTAAGTTTAGTTTGTCCATAACGGAATCGGCACCATTGAGTTATTAATTATGATTATCATCAAAACCACGGAATATTCTTTCTGTACACCATTAACAGCGTTTCGGAGTTACTGTATCCTGGGCAGATAATAACGCCACGTTCTTCTTCTTCTCTCGTGTCAGCACGAGCTATACGAAAATAGGTGATGCTGTGGTGAAAAGATTAGCCAGTCAGCAAGGTTTAGCAGGGCTGATTGCCCAGGGTGCGCCGGAGGGACTTAAATATCGTCACTCGTGGAGGCTCTTTTATGCACCCCAACGCCTCGTTTAGTGAAGCATATTTCGTTTCATTTTCGAAACTAGTGAGCTGCACATCCAGTTGTTAGTTGTCACTCAGTTGCACTGACCCACTGTCCTAATTGCCTTCACGCTGCATTTGGTAGTTGCATAGTTTACAGTTGCGACTATATGTACAGTCTACTTGCAGTTATGATTATGAATATAAAACGAAATATTTGTCATCAAATACGGCGTTGTTAGCCCTTCTGGTGTACTTCACTCTCATTATCCTAAGAAAATTTAGCCAGAAACAGCTTGCTATTGTATCTACCTTATAATCTCCCGTGTGGGGACGGGCTAGAATATAAAACTTCCTCTCCGCACGCTGGGAATAGACGCGTGTTGTAAGATTATACAAAACCCAGAACGCGACGTGGTAGGATTTATACGGTCTTCCTGGCAGCTATTACCCTCACATTAAAGTCCGGCGCCAAGCAGTTTACTGTGTCCCGTCGTGTGTATGTGAGAGCCAGAGGGGTATAGGGGAATCCTTCTATATCTCTGTTACTTGGATTCGTGTGCTCCATCTTAGACCCTGTCTGCACTTACCAGCAGGTACGGCGACGGTCAAATGCGGCCAAGGAGAGTAATAAAAAAAAAAAAAGAGTTTTCTGCTAACTCTCGCCTCTATGATCCTACTTAATTCTTCTAAATTACCTAGTTTCTGTTCTAGTTTGTTTTGATACTAAAAGCCACAAAATTCTATGGTATCTATTTAGGCTACGACATATTGTCCTGTTTTGAATACCTTTAGAACCGAATTTTCCTGTTTATCGTGCGTTATGCGTTACTAAGAATGAGGTGCCTAGTAATACTCGTAAAATGCTTGTTATGTAAAATGTTATTCAATGGCTTAAGGAAAGGTACATTCTAATTGTTTAGGTATTTGTATTAATTTATCATTAAACATTCTACTGATTGAACAGATTGTACAGACGCCAGCAGATACCCGAAACTGTCAAATTTTCCAATTCAACCTTGAATCTAATGCTTTGGCGATAAAAGCTTGATGTGCTGGCGTCTGTACCTTAGAGCAACGCGGTCAATTTCTACGTCGGGCTCGGGAGTGGCCATACCGTTCTCCTTCAATACAAAAAAGTCTGTAATTTTTTGCGGGGGTGGGTCTTACACTATGCATTCTACTCTGTAGCTACGTCATTCACACATTAAAACTAAAACAAAATTAGGCCCCATTTGACACGAACTATCAAATGGGGCCTAAGCGAGTTGACAGAGGAGAAATGTTCCGCATGCCCACTCCCGACAATAAATACTCTTATTCTGAACTAGCTGTGCCCGCGACTCCGTCCGCGTGGAACTCGGAAAACAACATTGTGTCGCAGCAACTAAATAGTGTATATCGCTCATTTGCAACAGGAACGTGTTAAGTTTGAAGACCAGATTTTCAGAAAACGCCTTTATTCCAAACTATCAAAGGCGTTTCTTGAATAATCCTGTTTTCGGACTTAACACGTTCTTGTCGCAAATGAGCGATATGTATTCCATTTATTATAATAATAAACAAAGGTGTCCCACCAAGGCACATCTTTTAAACCATATCTTTAGGTAGAATTTCAGCTCTTCTTGATTGACCGTAAAGGTTCATATAACCATAATACTAAAAACGCGTTGCTTATTTCCATACATTTCCTTGCTGAAATGGATTATAATTGAATATTGATATTTATTGTGATAATGTAACGAAACCTTATGGCGATACAAAAATGGCTACAACGCCATCTAGTCACAATCGGCGAACTAAATCAAAATGTTTTACGCAGTGCAGTCTATAAAACTTACTTTTAAAAGTAAAATGAAGTCACCTTTGAGTGAAATTTGCAATTTTAATATTTAAAGTACTTTCCCTTCATGGCTATGTGTTTTGGGACATTACCTAAGGCTTAAATAAACTTAATAAAACGGCGACTACAGGCTTTGAATAGTTCTGACAACAATGAACAAAATCTTCTTATACAAGGTTAGTCGGAAAGGGGGTACTAATCCGAAGCCCACTTATAGTATCGCTGATGACTGTTTGAAAGCAAGTGTTAAAATTTCAAAATTCGATATTTTTTTTCTCCATATAAAATGATTTTTATTTCAGTTTTTTCAAAAATTCTTCATCGCTGCTTTAGTTACAAACTCAGAAAATGGTACTACTAATTCATGACCCCAAATATGACCTAAAATGTAAACACAGCTGATCATAACTGGGGATAGATAGATTTTAGAGTTTTTTTTTTGAGATTTTTGAGCTACTGTTTCTCTTAAACTATTGAGTTTTGGGAAAAGTTGTAGAACAAAAGTTATTCATTATTATGTGTACTTTAACACCCTTTCGGATTAGTACCCCCTTTCTGACTAACCTTGTATATAAAGAGACTGGTACTGACTGACATTTGATTCATCAACGCAGAGCCTAAACCACTAAAGCTGGAAATATGAAATTTGGTCAGTAGGTTCCTTGCGTGACGAAAACATCCACTAAGAAGGGATTTCTCGAAATTCAACCCCTAAGGGGGTGAAAAGGGTGATTAACGTTTGTATGCAAGTCCGTCATTTTTGAAGTAAGAAGCATGAAATTAAGTATTAAGGTTTTTGGTTAGGAGTAAATGTACACGTGTTTGAGCGTTTTTGAAAATTCAACCCCTAAGGGGGTGAAATAAGTGTTGTAAGTTTGTATGAGAAATCTAATACTTTTGAAGTAAGAAGCATGGAATTCAATATTTAGGTTAATGGTCAGAAATAAACGTACACATGTTTCAGGGTTTTTGGAAATTCAACCCCTAAGGGGGTGAAATAGGGTGTTTAAGTTTGTATGTAAGTCCGTCATTTTTGAAGTAAGAAGCATGAAATTAAATACTAAGGTTTCTGGTTAGAAATAAATGTACAGGTGTTTGAGCGTTTTTGGAAATTCAACCCCTAAGGGGGTAAAATACGTGTTGAAAGTTTGTATGAGAAATCTGGTATTTTTGAAGTAAGAAGCATGAAATTAAATATCTAGGACTTCTGGTTAAAAATAAACATACACTTGCACCCCTAAACGGGTGAAATGAGTTGTTGACGTTTGTATGAAAATCCTTATTCCAGGGGTTTTTTGGGTTTTACAACTAAAAATACCTAAAAAGGGGTAAACGCGGGTTTAAAATTTCACGCAAGCGAAGCTGCGGGCAAAAGCTAGTCAAATATATAAAACATTCCAAAAAAATTACAAAAAGTGTATTTTTTTAAAGTGAGGTTTTAACGCAGGACACTGAGCCAGCGATCGTTCACTGCAGTACTTACTTCTGTCTACAGCTTATATTACGCAGTATATGGAAATAATGTTCCGTTGCTCGGCATCTATGAGCAATAGCGTGATAGTTTATATATCAGCATAAGCGCAAGCCCATCAAAATCAATTCACGCGATTTTACGATCCGAATATTAAGCTTATACTTCGCAGTATGTGGAAATAATGCTCCTATGAACAATAGCGTGATGATATATGTACCAGCAAAATTGTCGCTCTTTACGCAACACATCAGCGAAAGTCCCATCAAAATCCATCCACGGGATTTTACGTGATGTCCGGACGGAAAGACAAACATACAAAATGTTATGGTTTCTGTATCGATAGTATATGCAGTCCCACCGAATCGAAATTTTGGAAAAATATTTAATTACAGACAAAGTGCACTTTGAATTTTATTAATAGTAAATATATTTATAAATACGTATTTAAGTATTCATAATAAAATATAATTATGAGTATTTCAAATGAATCTATCGTATTGCCTTGCACAATTAAAAATTTAGAATACCTACATTCACTTATGGAATTGAATGTATTTCTCTTCCACTGCCATTCAGATAGATAGGTACCTAATAAATTTTAAATAACATTAGCTTCGTTTTTTTATAAAAGATTAGTTAGTACCTTCTTCGGATAGCATTTCAATAGACCTTCCGTAGACTGAGAATAGTAATATATTCGTTGATTATATTTCCTCACAACGTGATTTGATACACGTAACGCCATCTATTGAAAAGAAATGGTATACACAAATACAATGTATTCATGCTAAGTTCTTCTAGAAAACTTAAAATTCGCATAACTTTTGATTGCGTGAACCGATTGCGATGAAACAAAAAACATATGTTACTTGGAGAAGTTGGAGATAAGCACAATATTTATTTATAAAAGTCAACAACATTGAATCAGTTGTTTTTACGTGATGCTTGAACAAACAAACAGATAAACAGACAAACAGATAAACAGACAAACAGATAAACAGACAAACAGACAAAAATTCCAAAAATGTTAAAAATGGGTTCTATTGGTTATAGTTTAACATCCCAACCAGGTTTTTTCAAAATATTTGCTATGTACAGACACGTCATGTCTACAGATTTATTATATGTATAGATAATATTAGAAACAATATAAAATAAGAAAAAGTGAGTTAAGTGTATTTATTTATAAATTCTTTATGCACAAAATTAGTAGGTACAGAGGCGGACTTAACGCCTTAGGCATGTTTAGATATGATAGTAATTATTATTCAATATCATAATCTTGAATACCTTGATGGCCGGAATTTACAATAATTATGTACGAGTACCTATACTTACGTAGATGAAGGAAGTTCCTGCTTATTAATCGACTTGCCATTAGGCGCTAATTAGAAATGAAAATGCAAATGAAGTTCTATCTAGAAATGATAATGTAATTAGTAATCTGGACTGGGTATTATGTAAATTATGTCAGAGCTAGTCTAGAGTAGAAGCCTCATAAGAAGGCTTCTAAAGTTTTTGTCCTTGGCATAAAAAAGCACTTAAATTATCACAATTTGTTCTTAAATGTTAAAATTGAATTCTGTCATTCAATAAGAAAGAAATATTTTATTCGGGCATTAATCTGACTTAGGTAGATCGGGGTTTGGTCGCGGTGCATGCAGCTGCGAATTCCGCGACCCCAGCCAAGGGTCAGGAGAAGGAACACCGTGGGTTTTTAGCCGGGAACAGTCCGGCACAACCCTTCGCCTTCCCCGGGCGAAGGGTATCCATGAGGAATACCCCACGACAAAAAAAAACCACGACCTGACGGTCGAACATTTTGAAAGTTTTCGAAAACAAAAACTGACTGACGTCAGTTTTTGTTTTCGAAAACTTTCAAAATGATTGATTTTGTTTTTTGTGTCAAACAATTTGATAGCTTTTGAAATTGAGAACTGTCTGAATGAACGGTTCGGCCTTGGTTCGATTGTGATTTATCAAGATTTATTTTAGGAGAATTAGGCCCCAGGACAGAAGTTGCCTGGAAGTTGAACTGCCCTGCTTTTTTGTACTATGACATCGTTAGAACAGGCCTGCTACGTTGACGTTCACGAAATTCGTTCACCTTTTTTTTTGTATAGACTTTTCGTACCATGAACAAGCATTACCGTTCAACTTGGTTCAATAGTCGTTCACCTTTAGTACTGTCATGGTACGATTTATAGCGATTCAGAAGCAGGCCTGCTTTTGAACGGAAGTTGACTGGCTGGCATTTGAACGTTTTCATAAAAGGTCATAGTAAGCCCTCTGTAAACGCTCCCAAGATACAGAAGTAACTAATCCAAGAGTCGGGTCAACGTTTTCAAAAAAATCATCGCTTGCCTATTGCCTACTGTTATGCGATTGAATGCCCTGCCTACCGCTTCGATGACCATGGGTATTTTCTAATGTACTGTATTTCATTTGTTACAGGTTTCTTTGCGAATACACTTACTACACTTCTCTCAGCTGCCGAGGCACATCAAAAACATTATTCGTCCATGTTCCTCTAACGGAATATTCGTATGAACAAATCGCTATAGGACTGGAACGCGTCTTACAGATCTGTCTTAAACAATTAAGGGCTAATTAATTATTAATTAAATGCAATTTACCTTTATATACCTAGCAAGCTTGTGTTGTATAGTGAGCCCAGGGGGCTTACCATGACCTCTTAAAGCAGGGCAGAAGTTGCCTGGAAGTTGAACTGCCCTGCTTTTTTGTACTATGACATCGTTAGAGCAGGCCTGCGGCAGGCCTGCTACGTTGACGTTTACGAAATCCGTTCACCTGTTTTTTTGTATAGACTTTTCGTACCATGAACAAGCTTATCCGCTCAACTTGGTTGAATAGTCGTTCACCTTTTGTACTGTCATGGTACGATTTTTAGCGATTGAGAAGCAGGCCTGCTTTTGAACGGATATTGACTGGCTGGCATTTGAACGTTTTCATAAGACGTCATGGTAAGCCCCCAGCCCCCATAAGCGCCCCCATGATCTGCGCAGATATTTTAAGAGAATTGTTAAACAAAATGCATGCCATCCTTATACTTATTGTTCCATAAGTTTTGTATTATTGTCTCGTTGGTCTAGTGGTCGTAAGCGCGACTGCTGAGCGTGAGGTCTTGGGTTCGATCCCCAGGTCGGGCAAAGTGTTGATAGTGGAATTTCTCAGTAGCAGCCCGGAGTCTGGATTTGTGCCTGATTGATGGCAATAGGCTCGCCTCCTATTACATAGGACTTATACATAACGGCGAAATGTGGGTGTACTACAACTCTGCCAACCCTTCGGGAATGAAAGCGTGATTTTATGTTATTTTTTGTATTATTTGTAACTAGTTTAGGATCCACTTAAATAAATCCTGTTTATTAATTCGAATGTTTTATTTATTCTACTTTCTCTTTTTAAATCTATGGAGTTCAAACGTGATGTTCCTATCCTTGGAGTAAAACTGGCTTCCCACGGTGTGTGGTAGCGCGCACCGGCTGTGTGTGGGTATCATCCGTAAAATCACGCACCGTGGGATGCCACATTATGAGGGAGGGACACCGCGACTCAAATCCAGAAAATACCTATTATTTTAGGTACCTACTTTACAAAATTACAATGCTGTTGGTTAAATAGGTTTAACTCTTCTAGCTCTGCATAGCTTTGGTCCAGTGGACAGACAGCCAGATACACAACCTAATCCCTTCATAACTAAGCAAATGAGAAGTTTTTTTTTTTTTTTTTAAATTGGCTATTTCGCTAACTTTGCCGCAAGTACCTACAGACCAGGATGGTCAGCGTACGTTAAATTAGAGTTGAAGAGTTGAAAACCAACTTGACGAACTATTCAAAAGTGCCAAATCCGCATGCAAGTTTTGCTGCACAAGTTAAATATTGCACTCCATTGCTCGTTTAGTTCGTAAAACTTTTAGAACTCAACTTGCTGCGGGTATGTACTCAGCTTGCAAGGCGGTTGCAGAAGTCAACTTGAAATTCTACGGCATGCAGTAATGCCAACTTAACGCGGTAAAAGTCATCTGACTTGTTGAGCGTTATCAGTCAGCTGACAGCTGTCAATCCCTATCAGTCAGTTCTGTCAAATAATCAAACAGCAAGCGATACGCTTTATACGAATTCTCTGCTACAATAACAAATATTATTTCCTTTAATTAGTATGAGTAAAACTAGTAACATGTGCAACGACCTCGATTATTGGTTCAAACCAATTGTCCTAATAACGGGCTTCGGTCCTTATTTGAATCACCCGGTGAACGCCAGCTGGGAGGCAGTGAAAATAATGAATAAAGCTGAAATCGAGAGGAAACACAATGTGGAGTTTGTTCAGATAGAAATGCCCGTCACATATGAAAACGTTGACGAGTTTGTGCCAGCGTTGTGGGAGACACATACCCCTAAGGTGAGTTTTTATCTGAAATATTAAAAATATATTTTTGGAACTTTCAAACAGAGTTAATTCAAATTTAAAGGAAGAATACACAATATCGGCAATACTGAGAACTGGAATACATACATACAAACTTAAATGACTGCCCACACAGTTAAAATTAAAAGTTGATAAAGGAATGTCAATGTTTTTTTTTTGTAATGTGGTCTTCAACGCTCTGCCTTAACTGTCATACCTACTCGACAGGATTAGAATTAGACTTCTCATACTCTTGAAAAATTCGAAACCCTTGAAAATAGAATGTTAAAATCATAGCTGAAAGACAGTGTCAATCAAGATAAGCCCTAGCTTTTGTAGTCATATTTGGCCAATACGAAGATAATTTAAAATCTGAAAAGCTGTGGTGTTATTTTCACTATGAAACTTGTCCTTGTCATTACAATAACCAGTTTTAAATTTAAATAAATGTTTTCCTCAATGTTAAAACCACATATTAATTAACTGACCAATAAATACACCTAATGTGTATATCTCACAGATCAATGCTCTTGTTTATGTTTTACCTCAATGTAATACGTGTATTTAGACAGGAATGCAATTCATAAAGTCTCTCATGTGTCACTAGCAAGATAAATTGCACAAGTGCTTGCTTAGTTCATTAAACTTCCAGAAGTTTACTTGCAGGTCAGTCCACAGTTGAAAGTCAGCTGGAGAAGTCAATTTCCACAATTTACCTTAATAACATAACATCATACCTGTATTCCCTGAAGGGCTGGGTCGAGGTCGAGGAGGACACCCTCATTTCGCCATTCTTTTTAAATCCCATGTAAAAGGGGGCAAGCCTATTGTCATCAACCATGCACATATCCAGACTCCGGGCTGCTACTGAGAAACTCCACATGGAAAAGCCCAATTACACAGCCTGACCTGGGGATCAAACCCAGGGCCTCACATTCAAATGTGCTTGTGACCAACTAGACCAAAGAGGCAGTCAAACTTCAAAACTCATTTATTCAAAGTAGACTAGAATTACTTTGTACTTTTTGAATGTCAATGTTACATAAGGCAGCCCCTAAAACGTCTACCCTTCACCACTTCCTAGTGTTTATGCTGTGAAGAAGAAACGGCGCAACAAACTCCCCAGTGCACTCTAACTAGTATACAAGGTTAGTCGGAAAGGGGCTACTAATCTGCTGGCCACATAAAGCATCACTGAAATATCGAAAATTTTATTTCCTTGCAAAATTATTATTATTTTAAGTTTTTTCTAAAATTCTTCATATCTGCTTTAGTTACAAATTCAGAAAATGAAGCTTCTAAACTGTAACCCTAAATATGAGATTAAATGTAAACACAGCTGATCATAGCTGGAGATAGATCGATTTTAGCGTATTTTAATGAAATCTTTGAACAGCTATTTTTCTTAAACTATTAACTTTTGGGGAAAGTTGTAGAACAAAAGTTATTCATTATTATGGTTACTTTAGCACCGTTTCGGATTAGTACCCCCTTTCCAACTAATCTTGAATAAGCTAAAGCAGTACCTCAACTTACTATAATCGCCTGAATTGACACACTCACACAGACACGCACTGTACTGAGTATAAGGCACTTTTTGTCATTTACTCTATGACAGCCATGACTGACTGTATTCTGATGATAACTTAGAAGTCTTGTTGCAGTGTGTGTCTCTGTGATTGTGTCAATTCGGACGATTTTAGGTAGTTGAAGTACTGCTTTAGCTTATAAACTGTGCTAGTATAGTACATACACTGTAAAAGAACTGATTGTATATTATCCTTCTTCCAGCTCATGATGCATGTGGGGGTATCAAGTAAGGGGCAGTGTTTTCAGCTAGAATCCCAGGCTCACAGGAAGGGCTACCAGATGAAAGACTACTTTGACAAATGCCCTGCAAACAACGCATGCTTAGCTGAGGGAGCCATCAGGTTCCACACCAAGCTGAATGTGGAACGGATCAGCAAGGAGTTCAACGGTGATAATCCGCCTGACGAGAGGTTTAGGACTGAAGTGTCAAAGGATGCTGGCAGGTGGGATGTGTTTTTTTTTAGTAGAATTTAGCTAAATGGTCTACCTAGCAAGTGTGACACCCAAGTTACATTGCATCTTGCTATTAATCCCAACTAATATTATAAATGTGAAAGTAACTCTGTTTGTCTGTCACGCGTTCACGCCTAAACCGCTGTATCAATTTCTATGAAAATTGGTACAGAGGTAGTCTGGTACCTGGAGAAGGACATAGGCTACTTTTATCCCGAAAAATACGGAATACGCGATAAACTAAATTCACGCGGGCGAAGCTGCGAGCGACCCCTAGTCTATACATATAAAAGGAGAAGCTGACTGACTGACTGATCTATCAACGCACAGCCTAAACCGCTGGGGTTAGAAACTTGAAATTTTGACAGTAGGTTCCTTTTGTAACGTAAGCATCCACTAAGAAGGGATTTTTCGAAATTCAACCCCTAAGGGAGTTAAATAGGGGATGAAAGTTTGTATGGAAAATCGTCACTTAACGGGTTCAAAATTTCATGCAAGCGAAGCTGCGGGCGAAAGCTATACATTATAAATAAATTAAATATAATAAAACCTTTAATTCCACTAACTTGCATTGTTCTTGATCTATCTCCGTTATCTATATATATAAAAATGAATCGCTATTTCCCTTGGTCATCGCATCACGCGTGAACGGCTGGACCGATTTCGCTATTTTTTTTTTGTTTTGTTCGTAATTGCCAGGAGAAGGTTCTTATGAAAGAAAATTTTGATATTTAAAAAAAAAACTAATGTAGGTAGGTAGTAGGTAGGTAGTAGGTAGGTAGTAAGTAGGAAAAAGTGCATTGCAACGCATGCCGGGTACAGCTAGTTTATAAATGATTCTCCTATCTAAACACTGATTAAATTATATCTGTCCTTGTCATTTATATGCCAATAGAGGCAACAGATTTAAAGTCATTTTAGTTAGAAATCCTTTAATAATTGTTTGTAAGTAAAGGTTTATGTGTTTCATATTAGCAATATACAGTCCTGGACACCTGAATCAATCCACCATGCATTTTTGTATAAAAGTCTGTAAAGTCCCACCAAATGAAAAAAATTCTCGCGCACTTTCTTGATGTCACTGAATAAAGAACTTTATCAGTATTGCCTTTAAGTATAAAATCCGACGCCGAAATCAAGCTTTTATGCGCAATGTCTTTTTACTTAAAAAATATAACATGGTGGCTCGAGTCTGGGAGCGTTTTATTCTATACCATATGCCCATGTTACCTCCTTAGCATCATATACATAGTAATATGTGATGGTAAACGGTTATACTTTGACATTTGTGTCCTCAACTAGTGAGATTGTATTCTGACGTAGGCCTCCTTCAGATTGTGACAATCTGCTACGAAATCTGCTTGAAATACGTCCACTGCTGGACATAGGCCTCCCCGAAGCATCGCCACATCGACCGCTCCTGTGCTTCTCGCTACTTATTACTAGTTAGCAAATCTGCAGTTTGATCCTGTTGGGTTTTCTAAAGTATATTAGAGACTATTTAAGAAGTTTTATTAATTGTATTTGAGTAGTATTAAATAGTCTATAAAATATTTTTTATTGTAATAAGTTATCATTCTTAGTTTCCGAAATATTAAGGTTTATTTATGGTGGTGTCTCGAATTAATTACTCTCGAGTGTAGTGTCTGGCTTTTTCTCTTATTCCCATATACTAAGGTAAAATAAATACATGTACAATAGGTATTGTAATAATTACTTTGACAAACATAAACTTGTGATGCATGATGATGTTTACACCAAACAATAGCACATTTTACTTGCTGATTAGATAAGAGATTAATTTATCTCAGACTGTGACAGATAAGCAGCATTGCACAATAGAAGTGGCAATATCTAAATACATTATCAATATCTATATTAAGATTTATATTTCGTAAGAACCTGTACTCACATGAATTCAGTTCACAAAGACTAGAATTGTATCAAATATGCACGCATGCATGCATTGCGATGGGTGATTTCCTTGTGATGCAAATGTAAATAAGTTTTCGAATAACAATGGCAAAACCGCAATATATAGGTAGGTACCTACACCAAAAATTGTTTAATTGTAATTACGTCAAGCATACGTATAATTAAGGACAATTCGATTTTCCCACAATTCCCATTATGTACATTTTGGTTATAGTAGGTAGGTCTAGGTAGTCTTTGATCAAGCCAGCTACCTATTTATGAAAGTGGCGGGATTTTACCGTACAGGTCTTTCCTAAGGTAGACAATTCAATTATGTGGTTAGGTTTAAAATGTATTTGCCTCAATTGCGATTTAACATAAAGCGCATAGGTACGCAGTACCTATAGGATTAGTCACTAATGGTTCATTTACGATCTGACGTACAGTGGGCAAAACAGATAAGAATGCAGGCAGCTAAGCACATCTGCTTTTTGAACGACTTCATGAAAGGATGAGGTTCACTATTCAGCACGCATGTTTTTAAACATAGTTGTGTGCTATTTAGTAGCTAAGGTTTTGTCGTTGCTCTTTTGAATGTGTCTA
Organism: Amphipyra tragopoginis; assembly: GCA_905220435.1. NCBI lineage: Eukaryota > Metazoa > Arthropoda > Insecta > Lepidoptera > Noctuidae > Amphipyra > Amphipyra tragopoginis. The sequence goes on from HG992010.1 coordinate 25,360,834, forward strand.
GTGCAGGGATGGGCATGCTTTTCTCAACAAGGGCTCAAGGCAAAGATCTTCTTTACGTTGATTTATGTCGACACAAATACAACGATGGTATATTTTTTTTGTTTGCGATGTGCCTGCTCTTGACCTTAGTCTAGGTTCTGACCTGGTCACCTCTGGGTGACCGAGACAAAGTCGACGATAGAGCGAGCTTACCCAGAAGAATCCTGTTTACTCTCACTTTGAAGAGGTTAGGGTTGTATGCGTTCGGAAACACAGACACATGCAGAGAGTTCCACTCTTTTGCTGTGCGCATTATAAAAGACGTTTGGAAACGCTTAGTGCGAGTTGGTGGAATAGCAACCAGGAAGGGATGGATCTAAATTTATTTTGAGACTATTCGAAGTGTCTACGACTACGGTTGTTGGCGGGCCGTATCAAAACGGTTCGCGGGCCGTATTTTGCCCATCACTGGTCTAGTGCATAAAAAGTTATTACGCACTCAATAATAACGACAATTACAGTCGTCTTGTCGTTAGGCGAATAGTTGCGCTGTAACAAAATGTACCTATAGGTAAATTTTCTACTGTTCAACCATTCGCTTAACTTCAGCCCCCTGATTCAGAATGATTCGACTAGTCACTGGTCGAATGATTCGGTAAGCTATCTCTTTTTCTCTCGTTACGAGAAGCGTAGATGGAGCGAGATAAACCGAATCGGTCGACAACTGCTTATCGAAAAGGCTCTGAATCGGGGGTCAGATCTAGAAGTTTCACGCGTACTCTAACCTGGGGATCTACTCCCTAAGCACAAAGTCCGTGGTTTCGGCCTTAGTTACGAGCGTTTCCTACTCCCTATCACCTACGGACATACGTTTATTTCGGGGCCCGAACTAAGAATGAATGACAACACGATTTGACAGTTGTCCCTACTACCGATGTGTTTTTGCCCGTTAGAAAAGTTGAACTTGACACTTGTTTTGTTCACTCCTACGTTTCGGGCTTCTTTCGGACGGGTGACTAACTTCGTTGACGGACTTAGGGAGTAGGCCCCCTGTTTCCCCGTATACTTCTCTTTTGCCTACCGTACAAGTACTTATTCGTGACGATTTATTTCAGGTACCTCTGCGAGTACATCTACTACACCTCCCTCAGTACAGACAACACGCGCACCATCTTCGTTCACGTGCCAGTCATGGAAATTTACTCTTCGGAGGAGACTGCTCGGGGTCTGGAGCGCATCCTAGAATTATGTCTCCAACAAATAGATGAAAGGGAAAATGCAGAAAAGTTGACAGAAAAATTAAAGGAAGCTAATTTATCTGATGGTAGTAATGATGAATAAAATTAATTAATGTATTTGAAATAAGAGCTAGGGGGCCCCCTACTCCGAAAATCGTACTCCGAATTTTCGGTTGACGGATTGTACGTTTTTCAACCACGAGTGTTTCGGATCCAAGGATCGATTTTCGCGGTTTGACGTTTTGTGTTTCGTCTAACTTACTCCCAAATGTTGATTGACAATACTTTGACCGTATATTTATAAGTTCGATGTACGTCGTTGTTTCGTTTCGATCCGAAACTATGACGATCATTTTTCGGAGTAGGCCTGTTTATACGAGTGTTAGCGTTGTCGATACATCGCAGATGCTTCATTTGGTATGAAAATTCAATGTCACGATCAGTGCTCTTACAAAGTTACAATACAAATAAAACTATACTGTTCACCAGAAAATACATGATCTGTATCATGGGCGGTCTCGTGGCTAAAATCGATAAGACCCCTTACAAAATGAGGCATCTGCGTTAACTTTAACACTTAAGGGAAAGGTTGACGGGAAAGGTTTGGCACTTTCCAAAGCATGTTGTTTTTGACCTTTTTAATTCGTTATCTGAAAGGTCAATTATGATTGTAACTTAGCATAATTAATTAAGTTTGAATTTTGAAGCATAAATAATATTAATTGTCCTCACTTATCATGAATGGTATAAGTAACTATTGTTTTATTTGTTGCGGGCGACTGGTAATATTAGTATAGTATCCTTATGGGTTCCACACACGTATGCACTACGACTTCACGCACGCTCGTGGAAGCGCAACAAAAATCGTAACGTGTGTAGGGCCCATTAGACACCGATACAGTGCGTTCAATCCACGAAGACGCGCCCCACTCCTTTTTGTGGTCGGTAGCTGCGCTGCGTGTTGCGTATGCACACATCTCTTTGGACATCACGGCTCATCTTCCGTGCGGAAGATGTCCGGTCCTTTGGAAGGCATACACGGGGACACAGGTCCAACGCGCAGAGGCCCCTTTTGAGAGCTTTAATCTAAAATGGGGTGGGGCACCAACCCGGGACTATCCACGGCTGCACTATTGGAGTACAGTCATGGACCGTCCCAGGTGGGCGCAAAACTATTGTGAAGTATGGTAAAAATAAAACTGGTCTATGGGAGGGGGTGTTAAATGGACTGGATAACTTCTATTGCCGGAAGAAAACGGCGTCTGCCTTTCAAGCTTAAATTTGAAATATATTGGCAGACGGTGACTCGCCAGCTCACTAGCTCGGCCCCCTGAAAAGCCGCCAGTACATAGGCGAAGGGGGCAAGAGACGGCACACATCTCTTATTATTATCTTATATTAGTGTGCGTATCACACATCTAACTGTTATGTGGCGATACAACTAATACAATAACAATTTATAATTATTGCAACTATTGCACTGTTGCTATTTAGACGAAGAATAGCGCGCGTCTTCGTGGATTGAAACTATCTGTACAATAAATCACTACAGCAAATAAAGTCCCCCGCTGCGTTTTTCTGAGTGCGATTTTCTCTGAACTTCTGAACGGATATTGTTCCAGTTTTCATGATTAAATAGACTAACTCTTGGGGAAGGTTTATGTAATTATGTACCTACCTACGTATTGTTTATATTACCTAGCCGAGTTATCACGATTTTTGTCAAGACTCGAAAAAATAAACAAACGTGTGATTATGCCTAACTGCTAATGAAAAAAACCTCAATCAAGTAAGGCGCTGCCCTTGTTGTGCAGTAAACTGCGCATCAAAGTCAGCGCTCAAAATACCCGTCGAAGTGGGGCCACGTCGCCGGTTGCTTTTAAAAACTGGCAGTACAATACGGCCGACGTATCTCGGCGAGTCTGAAGTTAGTTGTTTGGCTGTGAATCTTTTAGAAAAGAAATTGTCTACTGCGCAGCTAATCAGCTAACTTCAGACTCGCCAAGATACGTCGGCCGTATTGTATGCATGTACATACATTTTCTTCACGACTTACTTATTGGGCGTTAACAGTTACAGAGTAATATATTTTATTTATGTGTAGTTTAGTTATTAATTATAATTTTCTTGTAGTGTCCGACCGAAGGTTCGGTTTCGGTTTCTGTTTCGGCCAGTTTCGGCCAAAAAATCTTGTTTCGGCTACAGTTTCGGTTTCGGCCAAAAATCAGCCGAACGTTCGGCCGCGCCGAAACTCAGTGTTCGTGAATTGTAGCGCGTCGTCCGGCTAACTTCGGGTGAGTTCGGGACTCGTGTGAGGTTGCCAGCTGAGGTCGCCGGTCGGCGGCGTGCGGCGTGGTTGCGTTGTTTTTGTATTTTTGACAAAGTTTACTGAATTCAGTTAATTTTTGTTGATACAGATAATTAGGTAAATCATTCTTTAACTACCAAGTATCAAATACAAGATCTAAATATCAATGAATAATAAATTCATCTTTAGGACATTGTAAACACAAATACTCAATTGAGAAATCTGTACTTTATGTATAAGTGTCGATTTTTGGCAAAAAGTCTAATTTTTTTTTTGATGTTTTATTATTAATATTGTAAACTATAAGTACTTACATAAATTTTCCGACTTGATGGAAAAAATTCTAATTCATTAAATAAACATAATCCACAAGTAAAACCAAATACTTTCATTCCAAAAAAAAATTACAGCAAACCATCATCAGGTGATTAGTTTTGCCTCACCGTGTACAATATATTAGAATTTTTTACACGTCTAAATAAGGTTCGGTTTCGGTTTCGGCCGAAACTGAGGTTGGCGCCGAAGATTCGGTTTCGGTTTCTGTTTCGGCTAAAAATCCTGTTTCGGTCGGACACTATTTTCTTGTATGAAATAAAACGCACGAAAAATTCCATTATTATTTTAAGACTCGATCAATAATATTATACAGTATTTACTTGTTAATTATTCGCAAGTGTTTAATTATTTGGACTTAAAACCTCTCCTCCTGTTTAATTTAAGGTTAGCGACACTGATAATTTTTGAAAAAAACGGCGTAGATCGCTGCATGAAAGGACAATAACTGTTTTATAAGTGTCCACTGTTCGGGTTACTATTCTGTGGTTCGGGTAAGGCGCAGCGCAGACGACCCACTTTTTGTTCGGCGGACTGCCGCGCACAAGAATGAATGTGGCTGGTAGTGGTTGCCAGTGAAGACACTAGAGTTCTAACGACAACTACGGACAAAATGACCGTCGTGCGCGTTGAGTCCGTGTCGAATTTCGCGACGGGCAACAACTACCAACCATGTTCATTCTTGTGCGCGGCAGTCCGCTGGACAAAAAGTGCGTCGTCTGCGCTGCGCTGCATCTTAATGGTATCTCCTGACGCTTATGGTGTTCCAGAGAACAGCACACTAATTGCGGCAACACTCTCACTACCTTTTGAGTTTTATTGTTTAACAAAAGACAAGTATGCATTAGCATCATCACACTGAATTGTACAGAGTCGCACACAGCTCAGTCGCGTCTCTGTAGTACGCATACGCACGCGGTTGTTGTCGCTCCGGCTTGCGTCTCCGTGGAGGAACCACCTGCATAGTGCAAATTTAAAGTTTCACATAATGTTAATGTTCTAGCGCCCGCGGTATACCATACGCTGACTGAACACGGTACCGGGATGATACCTATCATTCAACGTATCATTTATCATAGATCATTTTACTCTTTGGAGTTGAAACTCAATCACTGACGTGTATTTGTGATCTTGGCGATCATGAAAAAAAACTCTAATCCCGTGACTCGTCAGCAGTTTATTGGAAGAACAGGGTTTTTGAGAACAATTGGGAAAATTTTTATGATTCCCATTTTTTTCCATGACGCGAAAAGTGAAGTTGGATGTAGTATGCAGTTCTATGGAACAAATATGGGAACCACCCTCTAATTTCCCAAAGCGTATTCTGAGCGGGACCGAGATCACCTGTAGGTAATGTGTGCCAACCTTGAGGAAATTCGTTAAAACCACTTAGTAGGCAAGGTTTGTTTCTAAAAATAAAACACCGCAATAGATATTCAACACGTTATTTATTGGTCTAATCCTCCTCCTCGTCAGCCGCGGCACCACCGCCCTGTCCCTTGCGCAAGTTCTTCCTCTTGACGCGGCCAGGCCTGCCGCCGCCGAACGGTGACTTCAGGGAGAAGTCGATGTGTTTGCCGCTGTCCAGGCGGACGATGAACGACGGAATGTTCACCACCTGCTTGCGGACGCTGGGGACAAAGATCAAGGAGATTACATTGAGTCCTATTTTAATGAAATTGTTAAGAGTTTGCTACTTAAATTATACAAGATGAGTCAGAAAGGGGATACTAATCCGAAAGGGTGTTAGTACCCATAATAATGAGTAACTTTTGTTCTACCACTTACAAAAATTATGCTAAAATCTATTTATCCTCAACTATGATCAGGTGTTTACATTTTAGGTCATATTTGGGGTCACGAATTTTGTCCCTCATTTTCTGAATTCGTAACTAAATTAGGGTCGAAGAATTTAAAAAATAAAAATTATTTTACATGGAAATAATAATTGCCGAATTTTGAAATTTTAACACTTGCTTCATAATAGCCCCTCTCTGACTAACCATGTATACTATTTTCTAACTAAATTTCAGTGTGCAATTTTCATGAATAAAATTCTTATTTGTTCAGATTGCTAACCAAATTCAAATCGGATATTAGACGTTTGACCCACAAATACAAATGTGGCAAAAGACTGTATTGATACCTTACCTGTATGAAGCTCAACAGAGCTTATAAACATTTCAAGACATTGATCCCAACATGTTGGGAATCAAGTGGTCTTTTAGAATTAGATTCAAAGCCAGGTAGCTGCTGCCACCATGTGTGCGGGTTCACCTGTGTATATGCCATTATGAGTCAACAAGTTAAATTATACATTGTTTCTCATTTTAGTATTAATCAATTAACCTTTTGACCGCCAGTCATGTATACATGACAAAGCAAAATGTGTCTATCACGGCACGGTCACAACTACATGACAGACAAAGGAAGAAATCGTATCTTACGCCGTTGCCTTTTTGATGAGGCGGTCAAAGGGTTTTAATTTAAGTTTTAGTAATTGAAAATATTTAGAAACATGTTCATTATAAGTTTTGGGTCAAGGAAAACATTTCTTACCGGATATGCCTCTGCCTGATGAGGATACGGGCGTGATGGATGGACTTGGCGAGACCAGCCTTGAAGACCTGGGTCTGGAGACGGCGCTCCAAGAAGTCCTCAATCTTCAGACCGAGCACGTAATCGAGCTTCATCTGCTTCTCATCCAACACTCCGATCCTGACAAGACGACGCAGGAGTGCGTTACCTGGAAACACAGAGATAGGCCTTTAGGATATTTTTACAACAGTGCAAAGTAGGAAATTAATGGAATTGTCAGATAAAGAGTAATCAACATTTTTCTTCTGATAAGAGGTTGCCAGATTTTTTCATCATTGTAAATTGTTACATTAACAAGTTTCAATTAACTTTATAAGCTGTACTGGGGCCTAATTCTCCTAAAATAAATTGTTGCGAAACTCAATCGAAACATAACCGTCAGTCAGTTTTTGTTTTCGAAAACTTTCTAAATGATTGATTTTGTTTTTTGTGTCAAACAATTTGATAGCTTTTGAAATTGAGAACTGTCTGAATGAACAGTTCGGTTGTGATTTATCAAGATTTATTTTAGGAGAATTGGGTCCCAAGTAATGGTTGGCCATGTATTAATAACATATAACTAGCTGTTGCCAGCAGCCCCCACTCGCGTGCTAGGGGAAATATTTCATGTACTTGGATAATTATCCTTATCTTCTAATATTTATAAGGTTTAGGAGATAAAATTATCCTTATCTTGTAATATTTATTAGGGTTAGGTTCAATTGATTAACTAACATCCAAACTTTCACATTCATAATATTAGTAGGAAGAAGAATGGGATTGGATAACAAAAATTTACATGGATTATAAAAGTGGCTCGCATGAAACGTTGGGACCAACGACTAACATTTGTAGATGTTTTAGCTAATAGTGGCTATGAAGTTTTTACTCAAATTAACTTCTCACCTTCAAACAGTCTCTTGGGGTCCTTCTCCTCGAGGGTCAGCAGCTCACGGGCAGCCTTACGGATGCGGGCGAGCGTGTACTTGACGCGCCACACTTCACGCTTGTTGCGAAGACCATACTCTCCGATGATCTTCAACTCCTGGTCGAGACGCGCCTTCTCGAAGGGACGACGCGGCGTCACGTAGGTCTTGGAGAATACCGAGGGTACTCTGTTGTTCACCATCTTGGCGAGCTGGAAATGTTGGGTAGAAAGGTTTTAGAATAAGTTTTGTAACACGTGGTTACTTTAGCTGCTAAATTGTAAACAGAAGTATTAAATTAACTAGGAACAAGGTACAATTTATTGATATGTCTGCTTACCAAACGGTGGCAGTAATAAGCCGCATGCTACATTATTTTGGTTGTAATAGAAGTTCACAGCCGGCGTCAAAAATACCATGAGGGCTAACCATGTGACATAAATAAAGATTCATGTGGACTATCACGAATAATATACGGAATATAACGTAAAACAACATGCTTTAATGTGAAACTTAAGGTTAGGTCGTAAATACTGCCAGTCTGCCACCGTGTGTCTTTAACATTTAGTAGATAGTTTGTCACCACAAACCGTTGCAAGTGCCAAACACCGAAACGAGGAGACATTAGGGTTTTAATGCACTTGGGAATCAATGCTCGGGGCGTTTCTATAGCCTTCGTGTCCACTCATGAAGATTTATTAAGAAATCGACATGATCTACTTAAAGGCATTTGTAGGTTATCTTCACAAAATCCAATTTCATCTCATAAATTATTTGATACTTGCCGATTATAGTCACACTACACGTAATTAAATAACAGATTGAATATATTTTAAGGCATATTTCACAGAACTCACGAAAATAAAAATATTAGATTAATCACCTTGTTCCGTTAACACGGCCCGCCGAAAAGAAAAAGATAGCTGTCAAAAACGAGCGAATAGACTACAGACAGATAAACTTTTATGTCAATAATTATTGCCAGCATCATTAAATTTTGACAATTTGACATTACTATTCTGAATTTTCTCATGCAGTTATGCCTATAAAATATTCAATAGTATTTTTATTCACTTAACATTTGAACGAATATGTTCTTTCAGGTTATTTTGTCTGAGCTATTGGTCAAAAATCTGGGGGCTTACCATGACGTCTTAAGAAAACGTTCAAATGCCAGCCAGTCAATATCCGTTCAAAAGCAGGGGGCTTACCCACGGACTAGAAACCATGACCTCTTAAAGCAGGGCAGAAGTTGCCTGGAAGTTGAACTGCCCTGCTTTTTTGTACTATGTCATCGTTATAGCAGGCCTGTAGCAGGCCTGCTACGTTGACGTTTACGTAATCCGTTCACCTGTTTTTTTTGTATAGACTAGTGTCCGACCGAAGGTTCGGTTTCGGTTTCGGCCAGTTTCGGCCAAAAAATCTTGTTTCGGCTACTGTTTCGGTTTCGAACAAAAATAAGCCGAAATTTCGGCCGCGCCGAAACTCAGTGTTCGTGAATGGTCGCGCGTCTTATGGTGCTCCCACACTGGTGTTAAAAATGTTTACAAACATTTTCTAACATTAATACATTGACTAAAAATGTAAGAAAAAGATAAAAATATCGGATAATAATAAACGTAATCTACCTATTAATAGATTTTAGATAATATTTTAATAGATTTTTTTTATTTATGTTTCTTTATAAAATGTTAACTAATGTTTGTAAACATTGTTAACAGCAGTGTGGGAGCACCATTACGGCTAACTTCGGGTGAGTTCGGGACTCATGTGTGGTTGCCAGCTGAGTTCGCCGGTCGGCGTACGGCGTGGTTGTATTGTGTTTGTGTTTGTTGATTTTTGACAAAGTTTACCGAATTTAGTTCAATTTATTGTAATTTTTGTTGATACCTACTGATAATTAGGTAAATAATTATTTAACTACACAGTATCAAATACAAAATCTCAATATCAATAAATAATAACTGAATCTTTCCGACATTGAACGCAAATAATCAATTAAGAAGTCTGTACTTTACGTGTGTTAATTTTTGACAAAAAGTCTAACTTTTTTTTGATATTACATCGTTAATATAGTATAACATAAAATGAATAACTATTTCCGTTACATATTTCCATTATTGTCTTTCATTTTATTTATTACGAGTAAACTGTCTGTATATGTGTAAAAAAGATACTAGATTTCACTATACAAGGTGGGGCAAAAGTAATCACCCGATGTTGTTTTGCTGTAATTTTTTTTTGGGAATGAAAACGTTTGGTTCTTCTTGTGGATTGTGTTTACTTAATTAATCTCTGTCTGGACAATATATTTACAGATATTGTACCTAATAGTAAACAGATAATAAATCAACTTAACTCTGATCATTGTGGACAGTTGATAACATTTCTTAAGGAAGACAAGAAAGTGGTAAAAAAGGATATTACTGTAGTGCCTAAAACTGTGGGTCGCTTGGAAGGATTTAAAAATAAACTTATTAGCAAATTGCCTTACTTGTGTTATAGTGACGATCCTAACCAGTTGTACAATACATTTTTTAACATGTTTTGTACAGAATTTAATTCCATTTTTATTCCCAAGAAGATCTCAGTTAAAGGTACTGCAACCTTCAGTGAATGGGCAACTATAGGTATACATAAAAGTCGAAAAAGACTTTATGAGTTGTATGAAGAAAAAAACTATAACAATAGTGAAGAATTTTGTCAGTACGTTAGAGATTATTCAAAATTATTTAAAAGAATTTGTCTTGTAGCCAAAATTCAATATTTAAGTTCAAAAATTAAGAATAGTAATAACAAAATTAAAATGACTTGGGATATAATCAACAATGAGACTGGAAGAGTCAGGAATCGAAGTAGTGACTACAGCCTTACTATTGATAATAAGACGATTAAATCAGACTTAGAAGTTGCCACAGCTTTTGAACACTTCTTCGCGGACATTCCAGTCTCAACTACGAAATCCCTGAAGTCATCCCCCACTGTTGCGGAATCCCTATTAAAAGAAAATGTTAATGTGTGTAACGATGAATTAAATTTCCGATATGTAAGTGGTAAAGATATTGTAAAAACTTTCAATACCCTTAATGTCAAAAAGACCGCCGATCTTTGGGGTAACTCCGTTGAGGTTACGAAATCTATTATAAACATAATAGCACCTGAGTTAGCTGTAATTTTCAATAAATGTATTGACGGTGGTGTATTTCCTGACTTAATGAAAGATAGTAAGATTATACCTTTATTTAAATCAGGTAGCACATCTGACCCCACAAACTTTAGACCTATTTCTGTGCTACCCACCTTTAGTAAAATATTTGAAAAATTAATCCTTAATCAGTTGCAAACCCACTTTAATAAAAATAAGTTATTACATAGGAAACAATTTGGTTTCACAAGAGGTCGCTCTACAACTGATGCTGGTGTTGAGCTTTTAGGTAATATTTTCAATGCCTGGGAGGATTCACATGATGCCTTAGGCATCTTTTGTGACTTGTCTAAGGCATTTGATTGCGTTTTTCACGAGACATTGGTCAGGAAACTACATCACTACGGAGTTAGAAACACCGCTCTGGATCTTCTTATTTCGTATTTGGGTAATAGGATCCAGAGAGTGAACGTTAATGGGAAGAGATCTCCGGGGTCTGTGGTGACAATGGGTGTTCCACAGGGCTCAATTCTTGGCCCATTCCTGTTTCTCATTTATATTAATGACCTACCTTATCTCATAAAAGATAATCAAGAGATTGTGTTGTTCGCAGATGACACATCACTGTTATTCAAACTTAAACGGCAGCAGCCGGTTACTGTCGATGTTAATAACACTCTCTCTGAAGTAGTGCACTGGTTTAATGTTAACAATTTACTTTTGAACGAGAAAAAGACTAAATGTATTAGATTTTTGACACCTAATGTTAAGCAGGTGAAAACCAGTGTTATAATAAATGGAGCCGAGTTGGATCTTGTGGACACCACTACGTTCTTGGGTATAACTTTAGACTCGAAACTGCAGTGGGGCCCACATATAAATAAATTGTCGAAGAAACTCAGTTCTGCAGCTTACGCGGTCTATAAGATACGCCAGCTAACTGATGTAGAGACAGCCAGATTGGTATATTTTAGTTACTTCCATAGTGTTATGTCGTACGGCATTTTGTTGTGGGGAAATGCCGCCGACATTCAAACTATCTTTGTTTTGCAGAAGAGAGCTATTCGAGCAATTTATAACCTTAGCTTTAGGCATTCACTGAGGGATAAATTTAAAGAAATTAATATAATGACGGTCGCATCTCAATATATTTATGAAAATTTGATGTATGTTAAGAAAAATATTAGTTTGTTCTCTAAGAACAGCGACATTCATAGCGTCAATACTAGAAATAAAAATAAACTTATACTACCAATGACTAGGCTCCAAAAAATTAGTAATTCATTTAGGTGCCAAAGTATACGTTTCTACAACAAGATTCCAAGCAATATTCAGGAATTAAGTCTCAATAAATTTAAGTCCTTCATAAAACAGAAACTTTGTAATAAGGGTTTCTATAAAGTTAAAGATTATATGGACGATAAAAATGCTTGGAATTGAGCCGCTCGCTCTTATCATAGAGATATCATTGAAATCATTGAAATTATTTCATATATTTTTTTGTTTTTTCTATTTTTGACATTCTGCATGATGATTTATTGATAATTATTATTATTGAATTATTATTATTGAATTATTATTTTTTACCTTGACATTTTGTCGACTATTATTATTAATATGTCGTTTGTTTTATATTATTTTTTTATTTTATTAAATTGTGAATGTGAGTACTATGTAGGCTAGCTTTATACATAAATTTCGTAGAACTGTTTGGCGGTTTGAGTATTTTTTTTGTGACCTACGCAAATGTCCGGCTGATTGGTGTCGTCGTGCGTCGGGTCGTTGAGCTCCCTAAAATAAGGTTGAGCTACACGATGGCTGATGCATGCGTGCCGTCAGTTGGGACAGGTCAACTCAAACCTGCTATGGCTCTTTCCTCAAAAGGCCATTCCAAACGTTGCCCTACATTGTTACACTCGCATAGTTTTTATACCACAATGTCTGGACTTTAAAAGAGACGTTGACCTCTGAGTTTGTTTCGGCTTTTCTTCTCAGAGCGAGTCAGATAGGAAATGCCGGCGCCATCTAGTCTTAAAAAAAACTTACATTGACTTGTAAAAGTGTCTGTAACAGATTTATTTACAGAAATAAATATCATTTATCATTTAATTAGATTTTTTCCATCAAGTCGAGAAAATGATATCGGTCAAGTGGCCGCCGTCAGAATTGATGACCGGCTCGATCGGGTACGGGCTCGTTTTATGGCGATTTCCAATTTTTTTTCGAGAAAGTCTCGTTCCCTACATTTATTGTGGACGGCGAGCGCTACAGAGCCATGATCAACGACTTTTTCCTTCCTCAGTTGGATGAATTGGGACTGGAGTAAACTAAACAAGACTCTTGAAGTCCGTAAAGAGAATATCCGGCCGGAATGCGAGAACCTATCGCCGGAAGTTCTGACACAAGTGATGGAAACTGCCATAAAACGAGCCTGTATTGTATCAATTCTGACGGCGGCCACTTGACCGATATAATTTTCTCGACTTGATGAAAAAAAATCTAATAGGTACGTTAAATAAACATAATCCACAAGTACAACCAAACGTTTTCATTCCTAAAAAAAATTACAGCAAAACAACATCGAGTGATTACTTTTGCCCCACCTTGTACAATAGAATAGCATTTTTTACACGTCTAAATAAGGTTCGGTTTCGGTTTCGGCCGAAACTGAGACTGGCGCCGAAGATTCGGTTTCGGTTTCTGTTTCGGCTAAAAATCCTGTTTCGGTCGGACACTAGTATAGACTTTTCGTACCATAAACAAGCTTATCCGTTCAACTTGGTTGAATAGTCGTTCACCTTTTGTACTGTTATTAATTATGGTACGATTTTTAGCGATTCAGAAGCAGGCCTGCTTTTGAACGGATATTGACTGGCTGGCATTTGAACGTTTTCTTAAGACGTCATGGTAAGCCCCAGGCCTGCTTCTGAATCGCTAAAAATCTTACCATGACAGTACAAAAGGTGAACAACTATTCAACCAAGTTGAACGGATAAGCTTGTTTATGGTACGAAAAGTCTATACAAAAAAAACAGGTGCACGGATTTCGTAAACGTCAACGTAGCAGGCCTGCCGCAGGCCTGCTCTAACGATGTCATAGTACAAAAAAGCAGGGCAGTTCAACTTCCAGGCAACTTCTGCCCTGCTTTAAGAGGTCATGGTAAGCCCCCTGTACTGTTTGGTGAAAAGTGTAATATTGTTCTTGGTAACACTGATTTTGGCATAGACTACGAACCAATCAAATACAATGAACGGCTCGGCGGGATATTTAAAATAAAACTTCACTTTGCAACTTCGATAACTTTTTTTCGTTCAATACAAGATTTTGATAAAGATTTATATACAAAAATATTTATACAATACAGTACGTTTATTTGCACTTTCACAATGTTTCACATGATGTTTACAAAGAAAATAATGAGTAGGTATCATCATGGACCCTGTCGGTGGTTGGAGAGAGGAAGGTTTTTGTTATAAATACAACAGGGTGTTAACGAATTTGTGTAATTCCTTCAAACCGCGTGATCTACCGGTGACACAGATTGACCCTGCATGGGAGTTAACAAAATAAAAAAAATAAAAAAACATTAATAAAACACGGTGTACTGTTTTTGAATCATCTTAGCGACCCGAGTTAGCTGACTGCGTGTTATGCTGTGTCGCGCCGTGTTTTCATTCATTTATGCATGGCATTGGCCGCAAGAAAAGTTTCCTTTTTAATCAAGCTAATCTTCGTGCGTGCTTAATTTATACCAACAATAGATCATGTGGTTTTAAGGACTTACACGAATTCATTTACAGCCTGCATTGTAATATGCTTTATGCATGTTTTTAGGTTTTTCTCTAGAGATTAAAAATAAAATAAACAAAAAGACGATTGTATAAAATATGCTATATTTATTTACAATGGAAATTATGGATATACAGGGTTAATTGAAAAACACCAACAACCTCTTAAGGGGTCATTGTACTCATCATTATGAACAACTTTTACTATGGGACAAAATCTGAAATCGCGAAAAAAAAATTAGCTGTTCCCTTAGAATACAGAAAGTACCTACATTTTGACGAGCTAAGCGAACATAAATGTAGAGAACAGCTGTTTTTTTTTTCGCGATTTCATATTTGGTTCCATAGTAAAAGTTGTTCATAATGATGAGTACAATGACCCCTTAAGAGGTTGTTGCTGTTTTTCAATTAACCTTGTATACAAATCTACATTTTTGTAGATGACAATTAAAATTTCTTGAATTTTAAGAAATTCTTGTACTTCTTCGGATTCAATCCGTAAGCTTTCAACCTTTCGTCCGATAGATTCACTAAAGGATTCATTGGTTGAGTTACTTTATTGTTGTTTTTGAACTTATCGTTTTGTTTGAAATTCTTCTTGAAGTCTTTTTTATTGCCTTTCTTTTTCTTCTGGGCTGGGTGATCAGCGTTAGTGTCTGCTTTACGTTTCAAGTTTTTATTATTCTTATTTGCACTGTCTGCATTATTATTTCCTTCAGTTGTATTATCTGTTTTATGTTTATTTTTCTTTTTATTAGGAGTATTTTTAGGTTCTCCTTGCAAATTCCCCTCTGATGCTTGTTTGTCGTTACCTTCTATATTTATATTATCTTCGGTACTCAGTTGACTAGGTTCAGCATGTTCTACATTTTCAACAACAAATCCATCTGATTTATGTTTTTTCTTTTTCCTCTTTTGTTTTACTTCTCCATTATCTTCTATATTTATTACTTCTTCGTTCTGTGCGTTATTTACTTCTTCATCTGCATTATTTTTATGTTTATCCTTCTTTTTCTTCTTAGGACTTTCAGGAACATTGTCACTTTGTTCTTGGTCTACTGTTTCCTGTTGTTCTGCCTGTTCTTGTTCAGTTTCCTCTGTATTGGTGCCTTCTGCGATCTTCTGTTTGTTCTTTTTCTTCTTCTTTTTTTTCTTTTTGGCTTTTTCTATTGGCACCACTATGTCTGGATCTCTGAAAAAGATATCATTTTATAGTTATAATGCTCTTAAAGTATATAACTTCAGAAAATGGGTCAAAATATTTAGGAAATAAAGCTCTATTAGAGACTGACATTATCCATATAAACGTCAGTGGAGTTAACGAATTGAGCTAACCTATTTCTACTGATTTATAAATTAAAATTCAAACAGAGCTCAACTGCTATTGAACTGATACTCACTCTGGCAAGTCCTTAAACAGACTTGGCAATATTTTCTTCTTCAGTCGTACATCAGCTGCTTTCTGCGCGTAATTCCGGGCGTCTCCCTTCTCCACGTTGTCTGGCCGGTGCTTGAGGATCCTCTTGAGAGGAACCCACTGCGTCAGCTCTTTATCATCCGCCAGGAGAATCTGGAATACAATATTGAATTGGTATTCATTGTATTGTTTTAATGAAATAAGTGATGTTATGATATGCACTGATGAATTGAGAACTACAAATTGATCCCTATAATGAATGACCGTGAACGATATGGCCATAATCATAATACTTGTCAATGCGATTGGTGTTTATAGTATGTTGTTATTGGAGTACCTACAATAGGGTATTTGAGTGAAAAAATCTAATTAGTCCGTCAGTTAGATTATCAAAAAATATTTGACCCGTATTTTTTCTTTTGTTACGTAAACCAACATTTACGAAGATACGACACTTTTAAAATTGGCAAAACGCCACAAGCAATTACAATTTTATTTGCTTCTGACGTCACAAGCCCCCACTCTCGAGTTTTGATGCGTTTTATCTTTCCAAATATTCATAAATTTAACAAAAGAAAAAATACGTGTCCATTATTTTTAAAAACTCTAACTAGCAGACTAATTAGATTTGCAATTTATTGATGCTGTCAATATGCCTATTAGATGTGTCAGCTCGAGCCATGCAGCAAGGTTAGTAGCGGAGGTTAATAGTTACTTGTTGGTTGTAGTTTAATGCACCACACGCCAGGAACCTGCCTATTTTCTAGGAATAATCGTTTATCCAGCCGGCTCTTCTCCATAGGAAACGAAAAATTGTAATCATGACCTAAATTCGACTTTTCATAAGCGCCTGTAATAGTATTATGTGTCTTTTTTTTGGTTCTGTCGGTTTCTTTCCCTTCGTCGCCTTTTACCGACACCCACGACTGGACTGAAGGTCGCTTCAACCCCTTACCGGGTGTCCCACTGACCAGTGCAATATCACTACATAGTATAAAACAAAGTCGCTTCCCGCTGTCTGTCCCTATGTATGCTTAGGTCTTTAAAACTACGCAACGGATTTTGATGCGGTTTTTTTTAATAGATAGAGTGATTCAAGAGGAAGGTTATTAAATATAATACATGCATATTATAGTACCCGTGCGAAGCTGGGGCGGATCGCTAGTAAAATACAGGCTGTTAGGGTAAACACCGTTATCCTTGAAACCAGTGGTTTGGTTTCATTTATAGAACGTAAAATCAATGAAAAATAACAAACTTTTTTTTAAATAATATTTTCATTTTTCCACGAAAGCATTTCACCCTATGCGCGGGGGCAACAAGCTACGGGAGGGGGCGTGGGGAACTCGCCGCGTGGCCCGACGCACGGCCCCGCACAGTTTGCTACCCCAGTCAGTCAGCTGTCTCACTAGCGAGTGTGTGTACGCCGCGTGGTAGCGTCGCCGCGCCGCTCATTTCTCGCGCGTGTATAGTTTTTTTTTTTTTACTCGCTCCTATGTTTTTGTGTTCACGTCAACTACCCATGGTTTGAGTGATAACGGTGTTTACCCTTACATGCTGTATAATGGATATCTCACCTCTTCAATAGTAAGTCCATAGTCATTGGGCACGACCTCCCGATACTTGAACCGTGTCGGCAGGTCTCCTCCAATCACATCTTCGCAGTCCATCTTATAGTATTCGTCCATATATTCGTCGTAAGTCTTCTCGGCCACCGCAGGGATGAACTTCGGCTTTTCAGAAGATAATAACTCGGCTAGTTTGGACTTCTTCTTTCTGTTTCTACGCTTCTTGCCGAGAGTTTTCTTGACTTCTTCTAGAAGATTACTGCGAGCCTTCTTTGGGTCGTAGTCGGCGTCCATCTAGGGGGTAAAAATATTTTTTAGTTTTTGTTATATCTAGCCTTTTCCTAACTTTGTTGGGTTCAAGCTCTAACCAGATGTGGCTGAATACCAGTTTTTACACGGAGCGACTGCATCAGAGCTCCGCAACCCAGTTACTGGGCAATGTCGATATTCTAAGATTAGACTGGTTGTCAGTTTTCCGGTCGTCTGACTACTCGTACGACTGTCATAGGTATTTGTATGATACCCGGCACCGACTGTCTAACGTGCTCTACGAGTCCCGGAGGTGTCTCTATGTGTAACGAATGGTCACCCATCCACGGTCTGACCGCGACAAGCGCAGCTCAACCTTGGAAATCATAGTTTTACTAGTTGTTAGTTTAGTGAATTCATTATGTTTTGGAGACGAAAGTTAGGTTTGTTTTGTAGTGATGGAAACGTAACGTAAATCCAGCTTATGAGAATGATATGAAACAACTTTTGGATAGCTTAAAGATGTAACTGGCGTCTATTTACGTGAAAGTGCTTAGTTACAGATTACAAAAGATCTTAGCTTTCTTTACTTTGTATTTAATTTTCTTTTTTAATTTAACACATATACTTCTTTCTTTAAAGAATCATGTTATTGCAACTTTGTTTGGAACACGGTATACTTACATTGAAGTCATCATCTTCACAATATGGACCATCATCATCATCATTGCCCTGCTGATCAGCGTCCTCCTCATCATCGTCATGTTCAGGCTGATACTTCTCCCAGTTTTCTAAAAATGATCATACATAATCTTAAGGAATGGTGCAGGAAAACATCGCGAGGAAACCTGCACACCTGAGAGGGCTACAAAAAGTTCTCGACGGTGTGTGCAGTCTGCAAACTGGTAACAGACCAGCGTGGTGGACCAAAGTCTAAACTCTTCTCAATTAGCACATTCAAGTCCATCACATTTTTCATAGAGCTCATATGCCATGCCGCCTACATATTGCTAGTGGACCTTCCAGGAGGGTCCGCGGCATTACGTTTGCGCTAAGAGTGAACCCTCGAGGAGGGTTCCTGGCACTAGGTAAAAAACCGTAAAAATACGCTACTACATCGAAAAATAGGTGTTTGCTTCTTTTATGACGGTGTATTTTCCAAGAAAAACCTACATTAAAATGAGCCCTCCACGAGGGCACCATGGTGAATGCGACTACAGGGTGCCCTGCTGGCGGGCTGAACGTGTTAATATTCTCAATCATCTAAAGAGGCTCTCGTTGGGCGGCTCGATCAAGGGCCTGATACAGAAAGCGGTACTTCTGGACACGGCGCGTATTGTTAGGAAGTTCCTCTCTCTGTAGCCCTGATCACCGGTGGCTTGGGCCTTGCTTCCGATGGGCTACTATATTTTAATGTTTTTTTATATATAGATATATTTATAAACGTAATTTTAAGTCTTTTAAGTGAATAAACGGAATAAATAACAGTCTCAATATTCTTATGGTAATCAAGTTTCATTCAACTGACTTTAACTCTTGTAAACCATTTGTTGTATTGAGATCACAATTAGCTTGTCGCAATTGTTTATGGTTATAGATAAATAGCAGAGAGTGCTTACCAATCTCCAACTCCTCATCAAGGTCGGGAAACACAGGCTTCTGATCATCAGCGTCTCCGTAGTATTGCTCGTCAAATATCTCCTTCATGCGCTTGTCGTGTTCATCAGGGTCAAACTCACTCTCTAAGTCTGCGTCCTGTAAGGTTCTTCAGTTAAAAGTTTGCTCCAGACGAGATTTTTATTGTATTTTTGTCAACGCATTTGGAACACTCCAAATGCATGTTGTTATTAAAATATTGTTCACTTTTCATCAATAAATCATTTGAATGATATATTAACAAGGCTATTGAGCCTATACACAATAATTATTATTGTGCTTAAGCAATCCTTAGAGGCCCATTATCCTAACAAAATTGTTGCCAAATTGCAAATGAACCTCAAGCGTCAGTCAACTTTTGTTTACGAAAACGGTGGAACATGCTTGGTTTTTAGGGTTCCGTACCCAAGGGGTAAAACGGGACCCTATTACTAAGGCTCCGCTGTCCGTCTGTCTGTCCGTCTGTCACCAGGCTGTATCTCATGAACCGTAATAGTTCTGACAGTTGAAATTGTCACAGATAATGTATTTCTGTTGCCGCTATACCAACAAATACTAAAAAACTGAACAAAATAAATATTTAAGGGGGCTTCCATACAACAAATGTGATTTTTTTGCCGTTTTCATAGATAATGGTACGGAACCCGTAGTGCGCGAGTCCGACTCGCACTTGGCCGGTTTTTCTATTGCATACATTATTTGATTAAACTGTTCAGCTTCAGTTAGGTTGCAATTGATCAATGCTTCTGTTAGTAGCATTGGCTCCCTGTTATAATTGACTCAACAAACCTTGAACGCCAGATCCTCATTGCCGGTAACCTCCTTGATCTTGGCGATTTTCTCCTGTATCTCCTTCAGTTTGAGCGCCTTCATCCTGGCAATCTCTTCCATTTTCTTTTTCTTCTCCTCTTCCTTGCGCGTGCGCACCTCGGTACGCTTCTTAGCTCGTCGGTCGTCTTTGGGACGGATGTAATTCATTGTACGTGGAAAGCGTTTTAGCTGCAGGGGAAGATAAGGAATAAGTAAATATTTTTGTGTTTAACTCATTGAAAACCAGTTTCAGAGACACAATAGATAAACAATGGATGCCGTCGCCAGTGTGGGACTGGCCATAGAGTTAAGGTGGCGTTTGCCACCCGGACCCTAGCGTACACGGGCCCCACTCCCCGCTAGAAGCCCGCGTAGGCGAGGTGAAATATCTCCTCTATTAGAAAAAATATTATTGGCTAGTTTTAGTTATATTAAAAGTTATAAATAATTGGAACATTTTTCATAAAAATGTATGTCTATGAAAATAAACATTTCCAAAAACTCTTGCCTATTTGATTATTATTGTCATTTAGTTTGTTGGTTGACATAAAGGTGGTATGATCTGCGCTGATTCTAGGCGGGCGGCGGGCCCACTCATAATGCCACCCGGGCCTCTTGGGCCCAGTCCGACCCTGGCCACTGCTGATCGGTGGCGCTAAGACATTAGCGGTTAAGCCAATATGGCATATTCCTTGGTGATATCAATCGAATTTGTATTTTTGTAGACAACATTGCGCTTAGAGTTGACTGCTGAAATTCAGGCCGGCCCGATCTTATAGGCGTACTAGGCAACGGCCGCGCATGTTACGCGAAATTTTTGTTTCAAAGGGCGTCATTTTAGTTATTAGCCTAAGGCGCCGAGTTGGCTCGGACCGGCGCTGTTGAAATCGAATACATGTCGTGCGCTCGCGCAGTTATTGCCAGAGACAATATCAACAGAGCACTAAACTATTGACTGACTTTAATACATTAGCCAACATAACAATAAATAGAGCCCCATACAATTTGACTCAAGGGCTCCAATCAGAACTACATAAACTTCCATAAATACTCACATACTCTTGATCAGGCTCTTCAAACCTGAAGTTGTAGGCCCTCTCGAACTTGCCCTGCTCTTCTACTCGTTCCTCATCCGCTTCCAATTCTTCGTCGTCCCTGATTTTGTCCTCAGCTTCGCCTATGTCACCATCTTCAAGATAACTGTGGGAAGAATGTGTTGAGATGAATTTCAGTCTAAATAGGTAAAAATAAAACATGGTGTATTGAAATCCTTGGGTAATCCCAATCTAAAACATTTATGTCACTTACCATTTATTCAGAATATAGTCTCTCAGAAATGCTTCACCCTCATTCAGCTTGGGGTCTGACCAGAGAGCCTTCAATGGTGCAAGGTCCTTCTCCACTTCATTGTCTATGTGTTCTGCTTGGCCAGTTAGATATTCTTTTAGTTTAGCCTCCTATAAAAGCAACTTTATAACTTTAAATAACAAACATAAAACTTACTAATGATGATGAGATGTTTATCTCACTCAATTTAGGTACAATCTGGCTCAATCCTTTAAGATAAAAAGAAAACAATCTTTTTGAATATCATAATCAGAAACTGCTGTTTAAAAAAGAATTATGGTATTGTGGTCAAACCAAATTTATTTCCAAATGTTTTCTGTTTGCATAGATTTTTTGTATTCCAATATGTGACATTTTTTAAAATAAATCACCAAATGTTTGTTTACATTTTATCAAATTGGATTGCTCCAGACTATAATAGAATGATGGAAGAATGCATCCTTCATTAGCTCATAGTATACATCTAAAAAGCTAAGAAACCTTCATGTTGATGAAGATGAAGCTACAGCAATACAGAGTGACCTATCTAATAATTTGACAATAACATTGCATTTTCTCTATCAGCTCAATGGGATATAAATCTTTACAAACCTTTGTCTCTGATGTTTTCTTATCTTTCTTAGTATCCTCTACTATCTCTGCTTTCTTTTCTATGCTAAAGATATTTCCATAATCATCATCTTCCTCATCACTGTCAGCAAATGTCAGCTGTTTTGTCTTGATCTCTTTTTCTGAAAGACAGAATATGATTAAGTTTCTTTCTTAGTGAAAGGTTGAAATGTTAGACTTAAGTATACCACTTGCAATGAACTGGAAATACTAATATGGAAAAGAATACAAAAAAAAAACACCAAAGAGAGAAGCTTTTTCAATTTAGAATCTCTTCTCTAAAATCTTTCTCTTTTCTTCTTTGTAGTTAGTTCAGCTAAGAAAACCATTAATTATTCTAATGCACTACATGTAAATGTCAAGGATATGTTTACTATACTTGGGAAGTGCTACATGACAACCAAAACCACATTGACAAGAGCAAAATGAATAAGAAGAAGACTTGGGAAGAGACTGGACCCACCACACAGGGTATCCGAGTGTAACCCAGAGAATTTGTAAAAATCTAGCATTTAATTATTCAAGTACTGTTATTATAGACACAATAGATAGAGAATAGATAGTGTCGTCCTGGGACGACAGTGGGGTGTTACCGGGGTTATTTATACTGTATTATTTTTGCAATATTTTACTGTTTTTTTTTACAAAATTAATTTTTATCTTTAAAGTTGGTTAACATGAAGCTGCTAGGGAGTAGCTATTAGATATCATTTTAATTTTAAACTATGAGATTATTATAATGTTTTTAAAAGTGTTAAAAATATTAATTTATATGCAAGTATGCCTGTTATGTTAAAAAAAGCTATGCAACATAATACCTGGCTCCTTTTTTTCACTGCCATCAAAAAACTTAAACTGAGGGTCATAAATCCTAGGGTCTTTTGTCTTCAATAATGCCAATGTCTTGAGGAACTGTGTCTCCATCTCCTCGGTGACCTCTGGGGGTGCGTCACTCTCATCCTCACTGTCCGATGATATTGAAGCATCTGAGTTCAGTGCTTTAGATCCGTATTTCTGCTCCACTGTATATGTTTAGAGATTAAAATGAGGTGTATCGTGATTTAAAAGCATTAGGTTGGGATACTAAAAGCCTGTTTGTCCACTTATGAACATTTACACTAATATTATAAACAGATAAAGTTTGTAAGTTTGGGTGTAAGAGGTAATCCCCGAAACTACTCATCCGATTTAAAAAATGATTTCATTAATATTTAGAATGGGCTTTCAGGGTGGGCATAGGCTGAATATTATCACGCGGGCGAAGACTCGGGCACAACTATCCTCTTTATAACAAGATTCTTAAAAGATGTATATCAACGATCATTGGAGGTTCAAAGACAGTATACGATCCTAAACATTTGCTACAATATTTTTTAAAGATGAATGGAATTGGTCATTGGCAATCTAGGCGAAATCATGAAGTGCTTACGCTTATGCAGCTCCTCCTTTTCTCGCCACTTGTCGTACTTCTTAGCGTATTCATTTTCAGTTTTTAGTGCAACTTCCTCGTCTGACTCTTCATCGAAAAGCGTTGGTTTAGGCATTTTGATTCATAAACTGATTTATTTTTTAATATAACCAAAAATTACACTACATTTCGCATGCTTGCGTGTTTTTAATTTTTAACGAACTGTCAATGTCAAGTGTCAGTCAGTTCAGTACTGTCAGTGTCAGTGAATTTACAAAATCATTTCGTTTTACGCAGTTCCATTTTGCCAAGTGAATTTCAAACTTCAATTATTATAATACATTCTTTTAAAATTAATGTAAATATTTCACTCTCAATTCAAAAATCGTAAATATCGATTGACTTATGGTTATATTTGATTTATTATCGATTGATTTGTTTAAATAAATAAATGTTGTGATCTTTGATTATATAAAACCAGAAACAAACGGAATGTTGGGGTGGTATTCGTAGGATAAAACTTCTAAAATGGTAAGAATTGTAAATAAGAGTCATTTCAAAAAATAAATAAATAGTAAATAATTTGCAGCAAATTCGAACCAATATTTACAAATTATCTCAGTTTACAATACTTTTATATTCTCAACATTGAATTTTTAAGGCACTTTAGTGGTATTAAAGTACTTTGTAGTATGGCAATATTTTTATAACCTGTATCTTACCGGTTGTCGTGATTGTTTTGCTGTTAATAAAATTGCAATTTATCCAAAATTAGAGTTAATAAATGATTGATTAACACTAGTTCGTCATTTTAAATCATAAATCATGACTACTAACCCGAGAAAAGGTACCGATCCGGTGCCGATGGAAGAGAGCGACCAGCTGACGATAAGGCCTTTGTAAATATTATTTTGTTATCGTCTTTACGTTATTGTGCCTCGCGACATGCACAACAAGCGTTTGCGGAATGTTCCTAAGCATAATAAAAGACAACAATTCCACGGTTGAATATAGACTAGGCTGCAAAGAGGCAACTTGTTGCGGGATGCGGAAAACCAGACTTCCACCAGTCGAACATAGGTCCAGTAGTGGAAGCCTCATTTAGAAAAGTCACCCTGTTATAAACTGGGATAGCGCGACAAACATATATTCTTACAATCTTGGATATTCGAAAAGAATGGAGCCAATATTTGATTTTATGTTAAAAATATTCCGGTGTTCCAAACATGTTTGCAACCTGTCACTATTATATACAACTAGCGAACCGCCCCGGCCTCGCACGTGTACGTTTTATATATAAAAATATATATATAAAACCTTCCTCTTGAATCATTCTATCTATTAAAAAAAAACGCATCAAAATTGGTTGCATAGTTTTAAAGATCTAAGCATACATAGGGACAGACAGCGGGAAACGACTTTGTTTTATACTATGTAGTGATACACTAAAAACGAACTAAGTATAGAAATTGCCAAATCCATCAGCTGAGAAAATAAGTATGAATTTCTGACAAAAAAAACTATTGAAATATTTCTACAACATAAAGAAACTTTTTTTTTAAAGATTTAAATCTTAAAGCCACTCTGAATGCAGCAATTTTACAGCCCAATATGCAGGAACATGTTACATGAATAATTTTGTTAAGGCGCACACTCCATGTTACAGAAACCATTGTTGTCCTAGATTCAATAGAACATCGTACCATATACCCATGTTTGATCTTACATGCTAAATTTGGTGTGGACCTTAGAATATATTCTTGTTTCAGGGGTGCTGGTCAAGAAGTTGGCAGATCCTGTATCATGCTGGAGTTTAAAGGGAAGAAAATTATGGTATGTATATTTTATGGTCCATCCATCATCATGTTGCCATTATAATGTACATAAAACATTTTATTTTCCACTCAATGAACTTATGAACTTCCTTTCTTAACCCCAAACTAAGTAGGATACATCTACTCATAAAAACAAGAGATCATAGCCAGTCTTTTTTAACTGTTTTTCTGACTTGACATTATAGTTCCTTATTCCTTGTGTATTTGCAATCAGGGCAGTAGCTAGAAGCATTGAAGCCCTGGTGCAGCAAGATATTGAGTGCCTTTATCTTGTTCAGGGGCCCATATGCTCATTGGGCACAAGTAGGCTTGCCAACCTTAATGTATGAAATTACTGGGACATTGGCAATCAAAATGCGGGACGGATGTGGCAAAAAAAACTGGGACCCAACTGTCAAAGTATAGGGAGGCGAAAAAACAATTAGAAATTATTTTAAATAGTATTATTGAATGTTTTACTTTGGCATACAAGTACAAGACTTACAACATAGCAAAAGTTGAAAAAATTAGGAAATATAATACGGTGTTCGTTCGACGTGAGACTCGCGGTCGCGATCTCTCTCCACTCTTCTAGTTAAACAAAACGTGCGTTCACTAAATTCCGACTTCTGCCTGAAGGATTAGCCATAGGTACGATAAAACGGGACAATTGGCGTCCCGCACACGTCTTTCGCGGGACGCATCCTCTAAAGCTCTAGAAACCGGACGTCCCGGCTCTCGCGGGACGGGTGGCAAGCCTAGCCACAAGGCACAATTCAACATCTTAATCTGCAAACGCCTTGATTGTGTAGGTAGACCACGAAGGCATCTGTAGATAAGGGTTTGTTTCAATTTCAAGACCAACCACATTAAATTTAAAAGTTGATAAATGAATACACAGTAAACCAATTTTATTTTTTCTAGTTGGACTGTGGCATTCACCCAGGATTGTCAGGGATGGATGCTCTACCTTTTGTGGACCTCATTGAGGCTGATGAAGTGGATCTACTTCTAATATCACAGTGAGTATTAACACCAGAGACATACAATCCCCAACCCCCACTTAATACCCCTTTGAGAGTAGCAAAGTGAACACTATGCTGAAGCTCCATATGGCCATACTTAATTCCTATGTTAGTTTATTGACTTGTTAAAGTGTCTGTAACAGATCTCATTCATGTAACTTTTAATATATTGGTGCCTAAAGCCACAATTAAAATATGGAGCAACAAATATGAATGCAAGTCTGACTTGCAACCTGTGCCTTTTAAATCCAAGGAGTCAGCCACTGAGCCGATACTTTTATATATCTTATTAAG
Source organism: Amphipyra tragopoginis (assembly GCA_905220435.1). Taxonomy (NCBI): domain Eukaryota; kingdom Metazoa; phylum Arthropoda; class Insecta; order Lepidoptera; family Noctuidae; genus Amphipyra; species Amphipyra tragopoginis. The sequence continues at coordinate 25,387,326 of HG992010.1, forward strand.
CCCTGACGCAAAAAGAGTGGTGTTATAATTTTGAACCCTATATCTACCATACCATACTCTCCGAGAGATCGTCAGTAACATCAAGGCTGTGCTGGACTTTTTCGAGGAGTTAGGGTGGATCGAGTGATTGCACTTACCATCCGTCACGCAAAATACGCGCTCAGGCGTGGAGTTGCAGACACCAGCCCGTTATACCTTATGCCTATCTGTATATCTGTTTGTGGCACTGTAACTCCTAAACAGATGAACTGATTTGAATGCTGTTTATTTTTCTGGAAGCGGGTTTAATTAATGGGAATGGTTCTGCCCTATGTTTGATGTTAATCACATCAACCATTTCAATGTCGGGGGTTTATTTTATGACTAATTAGCAATTGAATTCTTTTGTCTAATCTTTGTGACTGTTTTCCCCTAGTTTCCATCTGGACCACAGCGGTGCGCTACCCTGGTTCCTCACAAAGACGTCGTTCAAAGGGCGCGTGTTCATGACACACGCCACTAAAGCCATCTACAGGTGGCTTGTATCTGATTACATTAAAGTTAGGTAAGTGTTACTTTTATTCTGTTTTAGTGTTTTCTGCAGACTTTTTTTTTAGGCCACAGTGCTTGTGAGAAAGGTGACTATGGCACAGTTACTAGCAATTGTAATATTAGTTTCATGTAGTTTCTGATATATTACTTGAAGCCGCGTTTTCTGCCGCGTACTGTGTTACTTACAACTAGAATGACGACACGTTTGGTGCAGTGGCTAAGCGATTGGCTTCTGCGCTACGGGTCGTGGGTTCGATTCCCACACGGAAAAAAAAATTGTATGGCCTACAGATGGTTGTTCCGGGTCTGGGCGTTTGTTTGTGAGATTTGTGTCTGTAAACGCACCCACGATACAAGAGAAATCTTAGTGTGGGGCAACGTTTTTAAAAAAAAAAAAGAAAGAAAGAAAAAGAACGCAAATAATTCGCATGGTGCAACGCGTCTCCATAAACGCTCTAAAGCCGGGCCTGCACCTGCGCAGCCTCGACGCGAGCTGGCTCGTCCTGAGCCTGCCGCAGGCTGCGGCAAATTCTTGCATCTCCACTTGAGCAACCTACACGATGTACATATGAGGCAGTCGGCCGCAGCCTGAGCCCGCGTATCGAGCACATCATAACCGTCTCCACTATGCGCACGGCTCACAATGAGGCACGTTTAAGCACGGACATATTACGGACACTGAATGTCTCGCCACTTGGCCGCGTCATCTGGCCTTAACCCGCGGCAGAGTCTCCATTTGTTATGCCGAGGGTCGAGGCATCCGCCAGCCGATTGGCTGCCTCTAATGGAGTCCCAGCTTGTCCGGCTATGTTTGAACTCTCCGCTTTACATCTCGCATCACGCGCCGCGCTAAACTCTTGCAAGTAGAGCCATGTTCTATCTGAAACCGTCGTGTTAAGCTTAACATCGCGCTAAAATATTTAATGCTATGTTGGTCCGACGTTAGAACTAATATGAACTGTCTTTCACAGCAACATATCGACAGAACAGATGCTGTACACAGAATCAGACCTGGAAGGTTCTATGGACCGCATAGAGACCATTAACTTCCATGAAGAGAAGGATGTGCGAGGAGTGAGGTTCTGGGCGTACAATGCAGGACATGTGCTGGGAGCCGCCATGTTTATGATTGAGATTGCTGGTGTTAAGGTACGAAGAGTTACATGTTATTGACTTTGTTCTATTTAATACCACCCTCTGTCACCCTCATATTAAAGTACAGCCTAGCAGTTTACTGTGTTCCGTCGTGTGTATGTGAGAGCCACAGTGGTATAAGGGAATCCCTCTATGCATATCTCTGTCTTGGATTCGTGTGCTCCATGGTGCGACTAGGGTCAAACGCCACCAAGTAATAAATATAATCTGAACCAATATTCACGCAGAATAATAACTCTGACAAAGTATTATTATTATAACTTTCGTGAGACACATTCATATTTATGATTAGTTATGGTTTACTCACGTGCATTTTTCGTCATTGCCCGACTAGTTTCGAACCCAAACGAAGCCCTTAATCATGAGCTGATCACGCGGCGAGGTCGCGAGTCGAACTGATTAAGGGCTCCCTTTGGGTCCGAAACTAGTCGGGCAATCCCGAAAAATGCACGTGAGTAAACCATAACTAATCATAAATATGACAAAGTTTCTCGTTCTACCAATCGTTCTAAGTAGCCCAAAGTTCCAGCACCTGCTTGCGTTGAGATAACTTCCAAACAGCGACAGTAGGCTTTAAGATTATGATTAAGTAAGTTTAAAGATATAGTGTAAGTAATAAAATAAGTGAGAGTAATGTTTTATTTATTTTTCAGGTATTATACACAGGAGATTTCTCAAGACAAGAAGACAGACATTTGATGGCAGCTGAGATACCCACAGTGCACCCTGATGTTTTAATTACGGTAAGTTTAACATGTGACTAAAAGTGTCTCATCTCAAACGGGGCCTGATTATGTTCTCGGCTACACTTAGCTTAGCGCTGAAGGTCGTGGCACTGACATCATCTGCCTAGCCTTTTCCCAACTATGTTGGGGTCGGCTTCCAGTCGAACCGGATGCAGCTGAATATCAGTATTTTACATGGAGCGACTGCCAATCAGACCTCCACAACCCAGTAACTGGGTAATACGATACTCTTGGTAAGACTGGTTGTCAGACTTTCTGGCTTCTGACCAACAGTAACGACTGTCAAAGATCTACAAATGACAGCCGGGACCAACGGCTTTACGTGCTTTCCGAGGCACGGAGGAAACTCGCTATGGTAAATGGTCACCCATCCACAGACCAACCTCGGCAAGCGTGGCTTAACCCGGAAGATCGGTCTATGCGGCTGTAATTATTTAGCCACGAGCTCCTCCACTGTCGTGGTCGTGGCACTGACAATATAAACATAATGACTGTAAACGAGGCTATAGCTGGGAACCGCTTGGCTGGTCTCAAATCTCATCAGCATCAAAACATCGGCCCTTCTCTCTTGCCAAAGCCACCATACTTGGCTAATAGTGACTATTATATGTTGCATCCCCTTGATATAACTATTTAAGTATGATTCACACCTGACCAAGCGCGTCGTAACGTATCGCTACGCATCGGAGCGTATGGCTTCAGCAGGTATGAATCGTACAATATTCACCATTTACGGATACCGACGGAAACTACATATATGGGCTGTAAAAATCCCAAACACTTTATTCTTTTAAACTGTTCTTACGGTATTATCTTCACTGTGGTCAGACCACTGACACGATGGGAAGACGGGATTAAAAAAAACAGCCGGCCCACGCTGGGGGCAAATAGCACAAGACAGAGACAAGTGGGCATCTTTGGAGGAGGCCTTCACCCAATCTGGGGTTCTTGCATGAAAAGAATAAGTAAAAAGAAGAAACCTAACAAAACGTAACAAAAACAACAATTAATTTATGTTAGTAACCAAATGACATACGTACTAGATATAAGATATCCCTGTATTTATGCAAGGAATAAAAGGCTTTTTTATTTTATTTATTATCTTCACTACAAATGTTTTTTACCATCAGGAGTCAACATACGGCACCCACATTCACGAGAAGCGAGAGGAACGAGAGAGTCGCTTCACAGGTCTCGTGAGTGAGATCGTACAACGAGGCGGTCGCTGCCTCATACCGGTGTTCGCGTTAGGACGAGCGCAGGAGTTGTTACTTATATTGGGTACGTATTATTTGTACCATTGATTACGTAGTTAGTTATTACACGATTATACGTTTATGTTCGTAAATATAATCGCGCGTTTGGAGGCCTACTCCGAAAAACAAAAGTCGAAGTTTCAGATCGAAACGAAAGAACGACGAACATTGAACTTATAAATACGATCAACGTATTGTCAAATAACGAACTACTTGGGAGCAGGGTGAACCGGATCCGAAACACTTTTGTAGTTGAATAACTTGCGATCCGTCAGCCGAACCTTGGGGTCTACTCTGTAAGCATGTAGTCCGTGGTTTCGGCCTTAGTTACGAGCGTTTCCTACTCCCTATCACCTACGGACATACGATTATATCGGGGCCCGAACTAAGAATGAATGACAACATGATTTGACAGTTGTCCCTACTACCGATGTGTTTAAGCCCGTCCGAAAAGTTGAACTTAACACTTGTTTTGTTCCCTCCTACGTTTCGGGCTACTTTCGGACGGGCGACTAACTTCGGTGACGGACTTAGGGAGTAGGCCCTTCTTAGTTAGATTTTCGGAGTCGCCCCCTGGTATGTTACGGGTAATTTAAAAAGCATTGCAGGTGTATTCACGCCGAAATTGAATCGCGGTTTTTCGGCATAGTGTGGCGCTACACTGACGTTTAATTCGAGAGTGACGAAATTCTACCTTGAATGAATGAATTTTTTGAATGAATGAATTTTTATTTGCGATAAGTATTGGTACAATTCGGTCTTAATTAAATACTTAGATCCAAAACACTTAGTCATAGTGGTGACATGCAAATGTCATATCTATGTCCAAATTCTATGCTGTATACCAAAAATGGAAACATTACAGTTAAACCCTCCTTATTTTCGCGTAGGTAAATAAGGCTTACTTTTCTTTAGACATTTGTGTAAAGACCTCGTCCAAAAACTTGAGTAGAGCTCCTCTCTCACAAAACTACAATAATTGTTTCGCCCACAGATGAATACTGGTCCCTCCACCCTGAGCTTCAAGACATCCCGATCTACTACGCGTCGTCCCTAGCTAAGAAGTGCATGGCGGTGTACCAAACGTACGTGAACGCGATGAACGACCGGATACGACGACAGATAGCCATCAACAACCCTTTCGTCTTCAGACACATCTCCAACTTAAAGGTACGTGTCTATGGAACATTCTATAGGGTGTATACGAATTCGTGTAATTCCTTCAAAAGGCGTGAGCTACTTGGTAACATAGATTAACCCTAAAAGGGAATTTTTGAAAATGAAAAATAAATGGTTTTCTATTTCGGAATCATTTTAGAGCCCCGACTTAATTGACTGCAAAGCCGATATCGCGTTAGTCGTGCTCGCCAGCCGTGTCGCTCTGCTTTCATTCATTTATGTGTGGCATCAAAATTTTAACGGACATAAAACTAAAAAAAAAAAAGTTTTCTTATTTGGTCACTCCGTTTCCTTATAAGGTCGTTCCGTTCAGCTTTGATAATTAAAGAGAAAAGTTTTTTTTTTTTTTTTTCTTTCTAAATCCCGTGCGGGGCCCATCTACACTGGGAACACCCAAATATGCCGAATTTGAATATTCCGATGTTCAAAAATCCGTATTTCATAATTCCTTAAAAATAAAATACCGATTAGTAAAAAACACGAAGATATTTTACCGAATGTCATAAATACGATTTATTTGTTTTCCGACTTTCAAATGTACGACGAATTAAACATCCGATGTGTTCTTGGCCCGAAAAACAGCATTCCGATTTGCAATTTTCCGAAAACAATAAACATTATGTCAAACAGTAGAGTATAAGACTTAAAACGCACTAGCGGCCAGCCGCATTACGGCGTGCCGCTTGCGGCTGGCCGCGTATCGATTTTTATATGAAACCGCATGATCTCAACGCACTGATTTCCGGCCAGCCGTCGTGCGCCAGTGCGTTGAGATCATGCGGTTTCATGTAAAAATAGATGTGCGGCCAACCGCAAGCGGCACGCCGTATTGCGGCTGGCCGCTAGTGCGTTTTAAGGCTTAAACATAACACAGAAAGGTGAGCAGTTGTTGGTTAGGTTAGAACTGCGACCCCCTAAGCACGAGCCGAGCGAGCGAAGCGAGCGTGCCGGGGCAGCGGCCGGCGAGTGCTGGAACCGATTAGTTACATATACCTACTTAATAAAAAGCGCGTAATGCGTAATGGTGAGTTTAAAGAAAAAAATATTTAAATGAGAGAAAAATATTTTTCCCACAATTATGTTATTATTATAATTAGGGAAAGTGATTCTGTCATTAGTTTCTTTTTCTACCTTCTTAAGAACAATTAACTTGCTCCCTTTGGATAAAGTTGAACCATTGTGTGTTAATCTGTTTTGCTATTTAGGTTTACTAGGCGTTTTAATTTCGGACTTTTAATTAATAGGTATTTTAATATTCGGATTTCGTATTTTTGATGTTTCGGATTATTGTTGAATGTGACTTTTTATTGTTAGGTGTATTGAAACTCGGCATTTTGATATTCGTAATTGTAAACGTTAGGCGTTTTGTAATTTAGGATTTATAAAACTAGGTTTTATGATTAATCGGAATTGTCATATTAGGAGTTTTAAACCATTCGGAATTATAAAAATCGGTATTATAAAAATCGGGATTAAGAATATCGGAATTTAGTTTTTCGTATTATTGTAGTGTACCCATCTACACTAGTAGTAGATCATGTGGTTTTAAGGGATTACACGAATTCGTTTACAGGTATACAACGTCGGATGTTTTTTTTTAATGTAATATGTTGGCAAACAAGCCAAGGTTTCACCTGATGGTAAGTGGTCACCGCCGCCTATATACACCTACAATACCAAGAGGATTGCATGCGTTGCCAATCTCGGAGACAAGTTGGCAAGTCTCATGTGCCTGTAATTTTACCGGCCCTTCAAACCAGAATATAGCAATGCTGCTTAGAGGCAGTGATTAGGCTTTGTCGGGACTTTAATTACAAATCGGCGCAAAGCAATGCCCGTAGTCGATCGCGGTAATGAACTGAGTGGTCGAGCGGCGGTACGTGTGCGGCCGGGTTCGATACCCCGACCGCGGCGCAGTCCCAGTGTCGTCTGTAGCGGCTGATGCGCCGACAGGCAGATATGAGTAAGAGCGATTACGCACGGCATCCGATCCGAATCCGTGAAAATACCGATATAAAAAACTCGGACCGAATTCGGATATTGTTTTACGCACTGCATCCGATCCGAATCCGTGAAAATACCGATCTAAGTAAAAATCTCGGACCGAATTCGGATATCGCTTACGCACTTGTCCGATCTCTGATCCAAATTCAAACAATTCAGGGGCCATCTTTGGCATATCCATTTGGCGTCCGATTTGAATGCGAAAGCGTTTAGGTACAAACAGTTCTACGGCTACTTCCGTCCGTCAATTTTTCTTACGAATTAGAAACTCACGGATGACGGATAGAAATCGGATGACGGATGCCGGATGTAGTGCGTAAACTAGCATACAAATAGTTCTATAGCTACTTCGGAACGTATTTTCACGGATTCGGATCGGATGCAATGCGTAACCGCTGTAAGGAAGGAGGTAGTACTTCCCTGGACGAAGTCTTTCACTAAGGAGTTCTTCTACTCTTCAATGACATAAAATTATACCACGTATTATATGACGCGTCCTACGCAAAAAATCAATCGTAGATTCAATAGTTTAATCACAGGAACTTTCTTATGATTTAATTATTTTACACATATCAAAATATCTAGTCAAAAATAATTGAATCTGTGATCTGTTCTACGCTTGGCTGAGTGATTGGTGGACCCACACGAATGATTGAACTACATTAATTCGCAGTTTCATTACGTAAAATTATAGCCTGGTTAAAAAGTTATATCAATTACAATTGTTATTGTTACACTAATATAAATAGTCAATTTAAACAGAAACTAAAGTTTAAGCGCAATTTTTTTATTGTGTCGTACATATTAATTAGTAGTAATGCCTTCGCCGATCGCAAACACATCAATCTCGGGCTTAACCTTATCATACAGATGAGGGAACGCACCATTAGCGTTATATTTCTTCCTCACTTCTTCATACAACGAGAGATCGAACATCTCTTCAAACTCGGCGCGAGTCATGAAGATATCCGCGTACAAAAATGAATAACCGCCGACATCCCTCGTAAATTTCTCCATTGCCCTCATAGAGGCCACAGCGTTATATGGCTTCTTTTCCTTCACCTTCCCCGGGACGCCGTAAACTCCCAAATCGTTGTACATCGCGTAGTTAGTCCCAGGAACGAGGTACTTCGCGTCAGGCCTCTTCAGCTGCCCCGACGATGGACCGTGGTCAATAATTTTACACGGGTAGACTAGTAAGGGGAATTTCTCGAATTCAACGGTGGCTATTTCGATCTGTCTTTCTAATTCTTGTATTGGTAGGACAATGTCTTGGAAGACTTGTTTGGTGAAGGTATATTCTCTGATTCCAGAAGTTGTAGTAATCTTTAGGAAGGCTACCTTAGGGGGTAGGAGCCATCCGAAGAAATATCTGAACAGTGCATCGTTTCCGAAAGATACCATGTCTTCAACCACCCAGAAAATAGATCTGTTGTGTCTTAATAAGTAATCTCTTAAAGGAATTAACTCTTCATATTCTCCTTTCTCCAAAAACTGTTCAGCGTATTTGTAAAACCAGGGCTTGTACCACTTTGAACAGCTGTTGACGGGTACTTTTGGGTCATAGTCTGCGTAATCTCCGACCATGATAACTGCCTCATCTTTGCTGTAGATCGTACCTTCGATATAATCAGGGAACACCTTAGGAACAGCTTCGTAAGTTCCAGAAAGTTCTCGAATCATATCACAGTACTTCTTCTGACCTTTGACGGGGATGTACTTGATTTTGATGTAGGGTTTTATTTTGACGATCTTGAGCGTCAATGCTACGAGGAACCCTAAGCTGCCGTGGCACCAAGGCAGTGTTTTGTAGAGGTCTGAGTGTTCGTTGTCCGCTGTGGCCGTTACTAGAGAACCGTCTGCGAGGACTACTTCGTAGCTCGTGATGTTTTCGTGGTAGAGGCCAACCTTATGCGAGTGGGTTGACATTCCGGTGCCGAATGCTAGACCTGGAAGAGATTTGAAGGATTTAGATTTTCTGATAGTTGTTATGTTTTCTGTGTTAGCCGCATACATTGAAATGCATATACATTCAACATCAAATAATTATATCGGGACGAATAGACTTCAAAATTATCCGAACAATTAAGAAAATTAAACTACATACTACTACACATGTATATCTCAATGAAACAAGAAGTGTTTCAGAATGAACACAGTACTCGATAACTGTCATTCTGAAAATAATTTTATCTCATAGAGATAAAGTTTAATTTCTTTAGTTGTTTAGGTAATTATGAACAGTCTGTTCGTCCCGTATTTGATGCTGACTGTACAATAGATGAGCAGCCTGGTTTATTCTGCACTATACCATACCTTGAGAGATGCGTCTATTTATGAATACTACTCTCTTCTTCATAAGAGAACAGACAACGATGATACAATAAACTTAGAAGTTTAAGGGCCTGTCTCACAATAGTCGTATAACTCTTATCTCAGAAATAAATGTGGTGGTTTCACAGATTTTCTATCGAGAAACTATCAAGCCGAGACTTGTGAAACTGTGAAAAAAATCATCCTTTTCCTAGTGCAGTTAACCTCGATATTGCCACGGTCACCGTTCCTTCTCAAGCTTTTCCTCCATGCCTGGTTTTCTCTTATGTTATACCCGCCCCTCGATTCAGAACCTTTTCGATGAGCAGTTATCGATCGATTCGGTTTGTTATCTCGTTCCGTTTATGATTCTCGTAACGAGAGAAAAAGAGATAGCTTGCCGAATCGTTCAACAACTGATGTCAAATCGTTCTGAATCAGGGGGCATGTCTCTTCAAATAATTTCCCTTCTGGGAAAGTAATAGAAGCAAACTCACCTCCCAACGTAGCATCAGTGACCTCAATAGTCACTGCCAGGGAATATCCCTTCGGGATCAGGTACTCCGTAATATCCCCTATCGTGACCATGGGCTCCACTCTGACCGTCATGGCTTCCTCATTCAGCTCCAGGATATCGTAGAGCGGGATGGGAACCTGATGATGTAGGTGTTTTTGGAAGAAGGTCACCGATAGGGACAACCAGTTTGGACGAGAGGTGCAGAGGAGGCGACGGTCTTTTGGAGGCAGCTTGTTCCATTCTTGTACCTGAAATAAGAGGGATTAGGTCAACTGCCTTATCGGTATAGTTAAAGTAATTTCTAAAACATACATTTATGCCCAGATCGGTTGTTACCGGTCAAAATATAGATAACTGTTTTAGTTTTTCTGCTAAAAAGATTTCAATTCTGAGGGAGCGTAGGATTGATGATGAGTTATATGGGAATCAAATTATTCGAATTCATAGTATTACTGCCGTAACACCGTTTTATGCGACACGACAGAATGTGGTGACTACTACAGAATAGAATATAGAATAGAATAGAATATTGGTTTATTTGCATAGAATGTAGGTACATAAAATATAGGTGTTAACAATAAATATTGATCCTTGTAAAATCTACCTTAAATTTAGGCATGCAAACATTAGCGAGAATATAAATTAAGTAAATCAAATTGAAATTAAGTAATGATAATTATTAATATTGTGAAAAATAGGTAAATGTAATGTAATATACATAGAGTAATGTCAAAGTCTACAATTTATCATTTAAAAAATCATTAATTGAATAATAACACTTTTCAAGTAATAGTGCTGTAAGTTTCTTTTTAAATAATTGGATAGTGCTGTTTTTTATAATGTCAGGAATTTTGTTATATATGGCCCATGCTAAAAACATTTTTCTTAAGTAAAGCAGTTTTATAACTGCCAACATGCAATAGGTTTTTATATTGACTTCTGATAGGTCGTTTTCTATTTTCAGATATTGCTATAAAATAATGCTTGTTTGTTCTCACAAAAACTGCCATTTCAAAAATATACAGTGATGGGAATGTCAACACTTTTAGGGACCTAAACATGGGTACACAACTGTCAGTCATTTTCAGACCACACATTACGAACGCAATATTTCTGTCTTTCTACGTTTATAACGGCATAAGTGGTATCATGTCGATTCCTAAGTAAACGTGAGCCATGGAAAACGGTCTAACCCTACAGTTAAAGTTGGTTATACAAGGTTAGTAGGAAAGCAGGTACTAATCCTCAGACCACTTAAAGTATCACTGAAAACAGTTTTAAAACAAGTGTTGAAATTTCAAAATTCGATAATTTTTATGTCGATGTAAAATAATTTATTTCAGTTTTTTCAAAAAATCTTCGTCCCTATTTTAGTTACGAATTCAGAAAATGGAGCTTCTAATTCGTAACCCCAAAATGTAAACACAGCTGATCATAGCTGAGGATAGATAGATTTTAGCATATTTTATATCTAATTTTTGAACAGCTATTTCTCTTGAACTATTGACTTTTGGGGAAAGTGGTAGAACAAAAGTTACTCATTATTATGGGTACTTTAAACCCTTTCGGATTAGTACCCCCTTTCTGACTAACTTTGTAGATAGAAAATAACGAATTCAATAGCTTCCAGAAATACCATAAAAAAAACAAAAGCAAAATGTTTGCATATCTAGCATATAAATATCTGTCAACTCATACCTGGCTCTGTATGTGTCTAACAGCACTCTCATGTTGGTTCGGGCCGCTTGTCAACCACCGCACATACGCGCGCGCTCTCAGCATCAGACCAAACAGGAAGCTAGCCGGCAGACAAAATGCAACTACCACGAACTCTCTGTGATCCTCTAGCCATTGGATCAGGCGGGACTTGAACGAGTCTGGTAGCATTGCTGGAAAGAAAGTAGCATAGATTTTTATATTGGCCATCTTTTTTCTAACAATAAAAACGGAATAAACAATAATAAATAATTGCTTGCAAGTAATTGATGACGTCGTTTGGTGCAGTGACAGAGCGATTGGCTTCTGCGCTACGGGTCGTGGGTTCAATTCCTAGACGGAAACGCACTCATTATAAAGGAGAAAACAAAGGGAAAGGATTAAAAAAAAACTTTTCTAAGAATTGTATGTTAAGGCTGATTTACACGAGGACAGTTTCTTGAAGCGAGTTTCATGTTGTCTCTGTGTTCACCGCCGAGAAAGACAAAGTAAGAACGAGTCTCGCTTCGAGAAAATATCCTCATGTAAATGAGCCTTTACTTAGTAAAAAACATACCATTTTTTTATAGTCTGTGTTGTTTGGTACAAAATGTATGCGCAAAGTGTCTTCCGGCGCGCCTCATACATTTTCTGACAGAAAACTTACAATATATGGCTGGCGTAATAATAGCCTAAATATTTGAATTTGGCGCCATGAATTAACAAAAACCACACCCAAATATAAACATAACCCTAATGTTCAACATCTTTACATTTTAATTCACACTTGATTAATTTAGTTTAAATGCAACATTCTTTTTCTAAGCAATAAAATATTGTTGCTACATCCCTGCAGTCCATATTCCGGCAGTATTTTCCATTTCCAACAGATATTAAAAGCTCTACAATAAGCTAAATACGTATCCCCACATCTCGACGTTCACGAAATCTGGTACATGTATACCACATACAAATTATAAGTTAACCAAGTTTCGTTATATTCTTTACTCACTTTATTTCTTCCAAATTCCACTTATTTAAAATATTCTTTATTATATTAAAAAACTAGCCGAAACAATACCGGCCGCTTCGCTGGCCAAGCGTCACAACACTACAGATAAAAAATATATTTGATGTAATTACAGCACTGATAGTATGATATCATTATTATCTCTCATTAATGCGATAATCTCATCAATAATTTAGGTATTAATTAGTAATATTCTATTGTACTATGAACTTCCGGGTTGGTGAAAAGAGTATTTATGTGCTCCTAGAATATATTTCAAGCTTGCAACACGGTTTTCGAAACAAAAAATAAAAACATTGACGAGTGTTTCCCGCTAGACTAAAATACAAAATATTCGTGCGTACATATGCTAAATATTTGCTAAACTAAACTTATGAATAAGTCGTTCATATCAATGAACCGCGTATCGTGGCAACAAAATTAATAGTTTTGACCTTGAAATTTAATATCAGTCAGTGAGATTTCGTAGCCCAACCGCTAGCTACTGTTTGACGACAGGATTGGCGCAAGCGCTTGGCTGCTGTGCAACGTGTCGTGGGTTCGATTCCCGCATGACACAAGTATTTGTATGGCCTATAGATAATTGTGCCGGGTCCGGGTTTGAGTGCTTGTGAAGATTTGTGTCTATAAAATGTAAACGCGCTCACGATACAACAGCATTCCAAGTGTGCGGCAACGTTTTTGTCAAACGAATTTCAACTATATCAAAATTGAGATAAGTGTGATATTGTATTGGAAATAAATAACTAAGATACTCTGGTTGTTGCTATGTAATTAACGTAAAGCACAGGTGTCTTGATTGTTGTTATAATCTGAGATAAACTAAGCCTAAATTATGTTGACTCACTGAACGGAGGAATACTGAAATGAAACGAACTTTTGAATGAAAATGATTATTTTTATAGATTGCTATGATGTATTATTATGGTGAATATTAAAATTATTTACCTGTGCCAATAATAAAGAATAACGGATATTGGATCGGCGACTTGTACTTTTGAAAGGCACGGTGTGGTTGGCAAAACAATAAAAACCATTAGGTGTTAAAATATCAACTTCATTACACTGACATCTTCTCGTATGACAAGTGACTAACACTGGCTCTACCTAGTACTGTTACCAAGTAATCGCATTATTTTTATTCAACTTACTGAAATAATAAACTACAAACGCGCACCAAAAATGGAGATCTGGTAGCGGAAACAGTTCACTAGCCCTGCGATCTCCAATTAAACTATTCTACATTTGTTATATAACATTAGAAAAAAGCGGCCCACCAAGGCACGAATATCTTTTGAACCATAACTTTAAACTGGGTTTTAGCTCATCTTGATTGACCGTTAAAGTTCATAAAATCATTATATTGTGTTGAACGTCTGTTGGAAGGAAACACATTGTTTATTCCTATACATTTCTTTGCTAAAATGAGTCTAATTTTTCTAATGTCTAATAGTAGTCTAATGTTCCATGAAATAGAGTATAGAAAACTCGAGTGTGTTCTTAGATATTCGTTCTGCCTAGCCTTTTCCCAACTCTGTTTTGGTCAGCTTCTAGTCTAACCAGATATGACTGAATACCAGTATTTCAAAATGAGCGACTGCCATATAAACCTCCGCAACATAGTTACAACGGGCGAGGCAAAGCTGAGCTTTGCATTTGTGTGAATGCCCATAGAATCGATTGCCAAAAAGCAGTATAAACCGGTTTAAAACAAGCAAAGGACGCGTCTGCATTCATTCTAACACAAATGCAAAGCTCAGCTTAGGCCTCGCGGACGGTACTGGGCAATGCCGATATCCTAAGCTTAAACCGGTTGTCAAACTTTCAGGCTTTTGACTAGTGTGCATTTGGATGTGTTCTGTGTAAAACCACGCTCACTCAAGGAGTGATATTTTAGCAGTGTCTAAGCAAGCTTCGCTGTTTGACAGTATGTATATGCTCATATTAATTATTGTTCACCAGGGTATTGATCACTTCGAGGACATAGGTCCGTGCGTGATCATGGCGTCGCCCGGTATGATGCAGTCCGGCCTGTCCCGGGAGCTGTTCGAGTCGTGGTGCACTGACCCCAAGAACGGAGTCATTATTGCTGGTGAGTTATACATGAGGTTATATCTTCATTGTTATAATAATAGCAACGAGTGTCATGTTATCGAGGGCTAACAGAATCGTGTAGGAGTGAATCATTACAGCCATAGTCAATATCTGTATGTCAGGTATATGTTAAACATATAAAACAAAACCAACATAGACTCTCCACCACTGAGAGCCACCCACACTCGGGTCAGTGGCTAGTTACATGAGCCAGGTAACAATCATATTAATTTACACAAAATCAGAAAAATAATAAGGACGAGCTAGTCACGTCTGTTCAGACCTCTTCCGCTGATGGACGCAGAAAACCCGTTCCGTCGAATGACAACAGCGTAACAACGAGTGCGTTGATCCATAACGCCGACTACCCTTCTCTATCTTCAAAATGCTGCCCAGTACTGCTTGCTACTGACAGTCATGATGAGAATAGGAGAATAGATTTCTGTTCTTCATCTTAGAAGATTGTGGCTTTTGTTTTAGCGTATCTCTGTTTATTGCTGTGTGTATTGTATTCTTGTTCGTAAGTGCAATGCAGAGCATTCAGCTCTGATAAGACTAGTTGGACGTAGTTACACATAAAGGTTCCAATCCACACACTTTAGAGATATTGACGTTTGAAGTTTGGAAGATGTTTGACGTGCCATCCATGTGGGTTGGTTCTGAGGTTGATAAAAGTGTTAGACAGTTGATTTTGCTTGGATATTTTTTACTGGCCGATGGTATTAATATTTAGCATGAGTTTGGTGCACTTAACTCATTTTTGAGCATGTTGTGAGTTGGATCCCTTTTGCGTAACTACGTCCAGTTCTCCCTAGCCTATCAAGAGAGCCTGTTTGTCGCAATACGTTCTCAGAAGGTGCAATTTGTTTAAATAAACCGTCACAGTTACCTTTATTTCAGCCACAGAAAAAGATAGTGAAGTCCTGGGTTCGATCTCCAGGTCAGGCAGTGTTATTGGGTTTTTCTGTGTGGAATATCACAGTAGCTACTCGGTGTCTGGATTTGTGCCTGGTTGATGGCAATAGGCTCGCCCTCTATTACATGGGTCAAAACATAACGGCGAAATGAGGGTGTACTATACACCTCTGCCTTACCTTTCGGGGAATACAGGCGTGATGTTAAATTACGTTATTTTAAAATGTAAAAGATGTTCAAATCTACCCTTTCGTCTTCCAGGTTACTGCGTAGAAGGCACGTTAGCTAAAACAATCCTATCTGAACCGGAAGAAATCACGTCCATGTCTGGTCAGAAGTTGCCCCTCAAGATGTCCGTGGACTACATTTCGTTCTCAGCGCATACGGACTACCAGCAAACCTCAGAGTTCATCAATATATTGAAGCCGCCGCATGTGGTACGTAGGATACAAGATGACTTGCGCTTTTAATGTTTTGGACTTGAATGAAGCTGAACCGAGCTTTGTAGTGTTGACACTTCTTGGTTCCTGAATCTTCAATCTGATTTATCAATCAACACAAACTTATCAATCGAAATCTTACCAATATCTCTCAGACTTTTATCAAACACTCAACTATTATACATATATTAATCAATTAAACAATAATTTGATAGCTGCAGCCAGGGTCCGTATTCCAAAAAAACATGACTAGGTTTGTAATGAAGCAACAGTTGAAGCTTCATTTGGAGCAAAAAATCACGCTCATGGGAGAGAGACTTTGCAAACATCCTCATTCTACCAAAAGACGTCCACTACTGGACTCTCCACGCATCGCCACATCGACCGGTTCTGTGCTTCTCGCATCCAGCAGATTCCCTTCACCTTCACCAGGTCATCGGTCCACCTTGTGGGAAGCCTACGCACGCTGCGCCTTCCGGTACGCGGTCGCCACTCCAGAACCTTTCGGCCCCATCAGCCATCCGTTCTGCGAGAAATAGAAGTTTGGCAATTCTCCGACTACTTTGCAAACGTTACAAATAAATGATGAGCATTGTTTTTTGTCAGTCAGTGGCATAAAGTAAATACCATTTGTTTTTCCCTATTTAGGTGTTAGTCCACGGTGAACAAAACGAGATGTCTCGTCTGAAGGCAGCGTTACAGCGTGAACACCGCGGCAGACTACAGATACACACGCCCAGGAACACGCAACTACTGTCGCTCACATTCAGAGGAGACAAGACCGCTAAGGTACACCATTTGTTCTTCTTCTACTCTCGTGTCCGTACGAGCTTTACGTGAGCAGTTTATGCCGAGGTGAAAAGATTAGCCAGATAGTTAGTAGCGGGACTGACTGCCCAGGGGCATGTACTTAAGTTTCGTTGAGGATGTTTTAATGCATCTCTACTACCCAGTCCATAGAGTTGCTTCCCATCATAGTTGCTTTCGTTTCTTTTTCAACAAAGTTTATATAAAGTTAGTCGGAAAGGGGGTACTAATCCGCGGGCCACTTGAAGTATCACTGATGAATTTTTTAAAGCAACTGTTAAAATTTCAAAAGTCTATAATTTTTATTTCATTGCAATATGATTTTTAGTTCAGTTTTTACAAAAATTCTTCATCTTTGCTTTAGTTACGAATTCAGAAAATTTCTTCTAAGACCTAAAATGTAAACACAGCTGATCATAGCTGAGGATAGATAGTTTTTATGAAATCTATAAAGAGCTTTTTTCTCTTAAACGATTGACTTTTGAGGGAAGTTGCAGAACAAATTTTATTCATTATGATGGGTACTTTAACACCCTTTCGCAATAACCTTGTATGCATCAATAGAGTGATATATCCTAATATAAAAATATTAAATTCAGGTGATGGGCTCATTAGCCATGGAGAAGCCAGAGCCGGGCACACAGCTGCAAGGTATTCTAGTCAAGAGGAACTTCAACTATCACATATTGGCACCATCAGATCTCAACAGTAAGTTGTAGTTGGTAATTAGTAAGTTGTTTTTATTTATGTGCTTATAAAGTATAATCAAATCAGTCTGCTTTAGGATATCGGGACCGCTCTAGTTGGTGTGGATATTTTTATATTCACATCCCCAATGTTCTGAAGCCCAATTCTCGTAATTAATTTGAAGTAAGACTGAAGGTTGACCAAACTAAGATTAAATTATGAATTGAATAAAAAATGGTATTCTGGTACACTTAAAGTTCGGTCCGGTTTCAGTATCATTTTAGTCTATCTCGATATAATGTCAATTCAGTCAACTTAAAATCTGTTATCGATAGCATACCAATATCAACAGTCAGAGCCTTAAATTCTACAAATAAATGAGAATTCCAACTTGTCAAAATGGCTTAGTACATAATGTAACCAAATACTCTTTTGGCTTCAGTCAACTTTCAATCTCATTTCAATATAATCTCACGTTTGACGTTGTTTGTTAACGAACAAGAATACTATTTGTCATATTTATGAGATTGAGACTAGACTGAGACTAGATCGAAACTGTATTTTGAACATTTTTAATTACGAGAATTGGCCTTCAGATTATGATTATGAATGATGAAACATTTATTTAACACAAGAAAGAGCACAAAATAAAAAAAAAAACAAGATAAATCAAACAATTATAAGATTACTGGTATTAACATACCCATACCGAACGGAACGTACCGTTTATTAGGGTTTCGTACTAAGATGGGTAAAAAAGGCACCCTTAGAGCGTTTTTCCACGGCTGCCGTCACCGAGAAACGAGATTATTTTGCACCGAGTTCCGAACGACGTGACGGCGATCGTGTGTCCACCGCGATCGATCTCGGTGGTTCCCAACATAAGACAACATCCGTGCACCGGCGCCGTCAATTTCGGATGTAGTGGACAAGAGCACGCGTTTTGTATTGCCGGCATTTGTCACGATCTCGGGCCGAGTTGTTGGTGCGTTTGTCCACCGCCGCCGTCACCGATAACGAGATGACCAGTGATCGGAAAAGGGTGAGCTAATTTACCTAAACTTCAAAGAACAGAGACAAAAACTGGAGACTTCCTTACGACAACATTTTTTTTTCGGGAGAATTATCTCGGAGATTGTCTTTCATTTGTTTTCAAAAAATAAAAGACAATCTCCTTTTTTGAAAACAATAAACAATCTCTTTTTAAAAACAATGAAAAACGTGTCGTCTGGTTTTGTGACAATTTTGGGAAACAAAAATAGGAAACGAATTTAATTGTTTTCTGTACTATTAACATTAATATTAAATGTACCTACTTTAGTGATGTCCCGAAACCCGGAATAATTTTCACGAAAAAAAATGTTGTTGTAAGGAAGTCTCCAGTTTTTGTCTCTGTTCTTTGAAGTTTAGGTAAATTAGCTCACCTTTTTCCGATCACTGGAGATGACGTTGCCGAAGTAGCGATACATGCATTACTATGACTGCGTGTCCACCGCACGTCCGTCATCCGAGCGTCGTCATCATCGAGATTGTGAGTAGTTCGGCGCTACCGCTAGAACTTCGCCCGAGATCGTACCGAGTCGACATGCTGGCAATACAAAACACGTCTACACTTGTCCACTACACCCGAGATTGTCAGCGCCGATGCACGGGTCTTGTGTTGAGACCACCGAGATCGGTCGCGGTGGACACATGATCGCCGTCACGTCGTTCTGAACTCGATCCGAAATAATTTCGTTTCTCGGTGATGGCGCCGGCAGGATGGTGGATAAACACTATTAGAGCGGTTAAGAGCGGTTACGCACTGCATCCGATCCGAATCCGTGAAAATACGTTCCGAAGTAGTCATAGAACTATTTGTATGGTAGTTTACGCACTAGATCCGACTTCCGTCATCCGATTCCTCTCCGTCATTCGTGAGTCTGAAACTCGGTAGAAATATTGACGGACCGAATTAGCCGTAGTACTGTATGTATGAACGCTTTCGCACTACCTCGGATTCAAATCGGACGTATGCCAAAGATGGCCCCTGAATTGCTTAGATTTAAGTCAAAGATCGGATTAGTGCGTAAGCAATATCCGAATTCGGTCCGAGATTTGAGTATTTTCACGAATTCGGATCGGATGCAGTGCGTAAAGCAATGTCCGAATTCGGTCCGAGTTTTTGATATCCGTATTTTCTCGGATCCGGATCGGATGCAGTGCGTAACCGCTCTTATGGTGCACCGTCCGTCCGTCTGTCTGTCACAGTTACTTATTTCATGAACTACTAATGCTATTGCCTTGTGGTTTTGCTATGATCTTGAACCACAAAAGCAGCATCTAACAGTAATCCTCTTCCAGAATACACAGAGCTAAGTCAATCAGAAGTGACTCAACGCCAGTCGATCCACTACAGCGGCTCCGTGGGGCTCCTCCGTCACGTGGTGATGCAGCTCGCGGGCTCCATCGAGTTCCTGAGCGAGACCAGGTGGCGCGTGTACTCGTGCGTCGACCTTATTGTGGAGAACAACATGATCACGTTGGAGGTAGGGTTATGTAGACTAGTCATTAGTTTACATTATTTTAACATTTTAACCGTCACGTCAAAAAAGTAAAAGCGTGCTCTCGGCGCCAAGCTACGATTTCATCTTTACCATTCAGTGCCCAGAACCCGCCTCTCGAGTCTATTTACTATAGGGATTTGGTTTTGGGCAGTAAAAAGGTTAAGTCTGTCATGGAGTCGTGACCGTCGCGTGCTGGACACATTCTGCTTTGTCATGACGACACGTTTGGTGCGGGATCCCTTCTTTTCGCATATTGTTCTTTGTCCTAATATACTTCGGCATAACGATTTTGGCACAATTTGTTTTGGCATAATAATACTTCGGCATAATTTTTTTAGGCATACATTTTATGATGGCATAATCATCTTAAAGACTAATTTGTTTTGGCATAAATTTGATTCGCATAACGTTAGTAGGCCTAATGACTATTAGCATAACGTTAGTTATGATAATCAGAAATGTTTTTACCATTGTCTAATAATCTAGTCGCAGGCGCACCCCGACACGGATAGGTTAGGTTCGAAGGGGATGATGGGGGCTAGAGTGAGCGAGCGAAGCGAGCGAACGAAGCCCCCGTCATCCCCTTCGTGTTAGGTTACTTTAAACCCTGCAGACAGAAATAGAGCCCCGCCCAGCGGGGCTCCGTCGACTCTGCTTTGGAGCCTCAACCTTACAAACATCCATCCCCTTAAGTTTTTATTGTGAAAATGAAAGTAGGTGACGAATAATCGTCTACCGTATACCTATAAAAATATGTTTTAATATCATTATGCGTAAATAAATTTATGCTTTAGGATATTATGCTTAAAAAAGTTATGCTTTAGAACTTTATGCTTAATCATTATTATGGTTAGAGAAATTATGCTTAAAAAAATTATGCGTAAGCTGTTATGCGTAATTATATTATGCGAAAATATAATTATGCCAAACAAAATTATGCTAAGTTATATTAGGTCTTAAAATTTTATGCAAATGGATAGGGAACCGTTTGGTGCAGTGGCTAAGCGATTGGCTTCTGCGCCACGGGTCGTGGGTTCGATTCCCTCACGGAACAAAAATTTGTATGGCCTACAGATGGTTGTTTCGGGTCTGGGCGTTTGTTTGTGAGATTTGTGTCTGTAAACGCACCCACGATACAAGAGAAATCTCAGTGTGGGGCAAAGTTCAGAAAAAAAAAATTACATGACTTTGGCGGTCAAAAGGTTAAAGACCGGTTGCCTTCCATCCAGCAGGGTCCAAATTTGATCCGGCTGCACCTCAGACTTTTTGCGTTCATGTGCGAATCATAATATGATTATCACTTGCGTTAACGGTGAAGGAAAACATCATGAGGAAATATGCACACCTGAGAGGGCTCCAAAAAGTTTCCATGGTGTTGTAGTCCGTCAACCCACACAATGGGGCCTACTCCCTAAGCACGAAGTCCGTGGTTTCGGCCTTAGATACGAGCGTTTCCTACTCCCTATCACCTACGGACATACGATTAATTCGGGGCCCGAACTAAGAATGAATGACAACACGGTTTGACAGTTTTCCCTACTACCGATGTGTTTTTGCCCATCCGAAAAGTTGAACTTGACTCTTGTTTTGTTCACTCCTCCGTTTCGGGCTACTTTCGGACGGGCGACTAACTTCGTTGACGGACTTAGGGAGTAGGCTCCCTGGCCAGCGTGGTGGACTAAGGTCTAAATCCATCTCATTCTCAGAAGAGGCTCGTGGCTAGTAGTGGGACAGTAATGGGCTGATGATGATGATTTTAAAGACTGCGTAGATATTTAGACTGTCCATAAAGGCGGTTTTATCTTGATCCAGTAGCTAAATGGTTCAGCGTTTTTGGACTCCAGCGCTATACAACGTTATTTTTACTTTATACGAAAACCGAGACACCCCAACAAGATTTTCATCAGAACTGCCTGAATATGTGTTTTTTTTTTTAGTAAATCTCCAAGTTACACCGTAGTATATGTCGCGTTAAGTTCGCTAAAAAAGTGTGAAATGCCTGAGATGTGCTATGCAGGGGTTGTTTAATACACGGAAACTGACCGAGCGGACCATTTCAAGCCTCAAGGTGTATATTCCCGTCAACTGTTATGGGTAGAAACCTACTGAAACAAAATTGAAATTTATGAAAAAAAAAAAATGTGGTGTAAAAATTATGTCAATCGATTCTCCTAGTGATTCTGAACAAACTAGTTTCACGTTTAGTATATACTAAAACTAACCTTGTATACGCATTGGTAGTTCAATGGAATACATTTTTATGTATCCAAGTTTCATTCCAGTCCCACGACCACTATAATTGGTGAGGCTTAAGCTGAGCTTAGCATTTGTGTGAGAATGAATGCAGACGCGTCCTTTGCTTGGTTTAAACCGGTTTATACTGCTTTTTGGCAATCGATTCTATGTGCACTCACACAAACGCAAAGCTCAGTTTCGGCCTCGCTAATTATAACCAGTGCTTGAAACGTGTTTATATGAGTCCAATGCTAATGTAGTGTCGTAATTTAACGACTGGATCCGGTGACTGGATTAATGTAAACCTGCATCCGCTGATGTCCGTGTGTAGAGACGATCAAGTAGAGCCAGTCTGTCTCGCATCTACTGCCCCACCCAGCAAAGACTAATCAATTGTATTATTTGTATGTTATTGGTGAACAACGACGTAGTGAAGGCACTCATATAATTTTTAAAAGAGTATATTATTTTATTCAGAAGTACAGTTACTACACTTGGGGGCAAATAAATCGAGCCACTCCTTTTTTCACGTGTCCTGGTTATTAGTTTTGGTTTCATGGATTATATACTAAGTTGACAAAAAACTACCCTCATTGTAAAGGTTATCAAAGAACCTTTTAGGCGATAAATGTTTCGAATTGATGTGTTCCATAATAGGTACCAAAAATAATAGCAATTATACGTGAAAAATAGAAGTGGCTCGATTTATTTGCTCCCAAGTATATTTATTGTGGTCCAAAATGTTTATATTTGATTGTATGATGTGTAGTGGGCAGCGCAGCCTGTGTCGGACATGTACGCGGACGCGCTGGTGGCCGGCATACTGTCGGCCTCCGCACTGCCCGCGCCGCGACACCTGCCGCTCGCGCCCAAGCTCGACCGGATGCACTTCAAGGTAAATATATAAACTGACGACGTAGTTTACGATTACAACTAAACGCAGACGTCTTTTTGAAATTCTCTACTTTATAGTAGTAGAGGGAAGGTGGAACTACTTCCACCTTATACAGGGTGTAAACGAATTCGTGTAATTCTTAAAAACCACATGATATACTACTGGTGTAGATTGGTCCCGCACTCTATCTTTGCAGACAGATAACTAAAAGCTCTAAAATAAACCAGCAATATAAAAAAAAAAATTTTTTTTTTCAAGCTTTTTTCAAAAAATCCTAGGTAATGATAATCTGTGTCACCATTATGTCACCTGGTTTGAAGGAATTACACGAATATGTTTACACCCTGTATTTCAACGATTTTAACATGACAGAAAAAAAGTTTGACTATAACATATCATTTTAATTTCCAGGAGTGTGTGATAGAGATGCTACAAGAGATGTTCGGTGAGGACGCGGTGCCCAAGATGTTCAAAGGAGAGAAACTACACGTCACCGTCGATGACAAGCGGGCAGACATCGATCTGCTCAATATGGTCAGTTACTTTTTATATTTTTTACCATAGATTTTGAGAAATGAGCCCGGAATTAATCAGTCTTAGTCGGGCTACGATGTGTCGAGTTTTGTTTACCTAATGCATAAAATAAAAAAAACCGCACCCAAGTCGGTTCACCCGTTTAAGAGCTACGGTGCCACAGACAGACACACATAGCGGTAAAACTTATAAAACCCCTCTTTTTGCGTCGGGGGTTAATAAATAATACTAGGAACAGAAACCTAGCTTCCGAAGTATTGCGTCAAATACCTAGAAAAATGTGCTCTAAGCATACGAAATTGAGCTTTATTGTTAGTTAAGTGAGAAAGTTATACACCGTGGGCCCGAGATAGGTACCCGAAAGATTTTAACAACGCCTTTCTGATGGTATTATGAGTCAAATGTTATATCAACGAAAGTCCAGTCATTTTTTTTTTTTGTTTTTAATACTTCATAAATCAATTAACTTTAGTACTTCCTTGTAAACAATACCTTAGGTTGAACTAGCAATATTTATAAATTGTGTGTGAGTGGATAAGAAACTTCTCACTTCACAACCCTCTCCGACAAATAAGACATACGGCGAGAGGGGTATGGTATGACAAAAGTCGCAACGCCGCGTTCATAGGACTTGTTACCATATATATTTTTCGATTTGTGAATTTCCGTAAATAATGAATATTTCGAAAATTAAGCTTTATTCAACTAACTACAGTGGTGGACATATAATTAGAAACACCAAGTGTGACTTTTATTTTTAGTACAAATTATCTTGATAATAAATGTTTTACATATCATAGAGGGCTTATACCTATTTATCTATAATGTATCCACATCATGCAGTATTACTATGTCAGTTTCGGAAATATCATACAACCGTTTATGTAAAAACTGGTATACTTTATAAAATAAAATGAATCAGCACAACGTACTAAGGTGGACCACTAATTAGAAACAGAAAAAAACCATTAGCATAAATATGAACAAAGGTAACGAAACAATAAATAATGAAGTTAAATGGTACAAATGTTATTATAATAAACAATTAATGTTTGGTTGGGAAGCCTCTGCTGTCGATTACAGCTCTACAACGACGTGGCATTGATTCTATCAATGTTTCATACATTTCCAGGGAATTTTTCACCAAGCTTCTACAAATGTGTCTTAAAGTTGTTGTAGTATGATACTAGTAGTAGTACGATATTAGTGATATGTTTATTGGACAATGTTTTCTTTACAATGTACCACAACCTTAGATTTGATTCAAATCTGGACTATTTGCAGACCACTCTAACACCGACACTAATTAGTCTCTTAGAAATGCTTTAACGTTGTTTCTTTAGTTTGGATTATTGTAGTGTCGGTTGTCCACCTTAGTACGTTGTGCTGATTCATTTTATTTTATAAAGTAAACCAGTTTTTACATAAACGGTTGTATGATATTTCCAAAACTGACATAGTAATACTGCATGATGTGGATACATTATAGATAAATAGGTTTAAGCCCTCTATGATACGTAAAACATTTATTATCAAGTTAATTTGTACTAAAAATAAAAGTCGCACTTGGTGTTTCTAATTATATGTCCACCACTGTATATCCTAGGTTTTCTTCTCCAATTAGGCATCGGAATCGAAGGTTAAAATCTTTCGGGTACCTCGGGCCCACGGTGTATATTTCGGTTCGGTCACTCATTGATATTACGGTTGGTTTTCTTTTTTTTCTCACTCCGGTGTTGCAAAGCGTAGACATGTTTTAATATCTAAGCCGTAGAGTAACACAGGCCTGCTAAACTTTGATATACCTGACTTTGGACTTAACAGTAAATAAGAACTTGGTAGTCATCAGTCGATTGACTGTAGACTTCATACGATAACAGCATCGCCGAGGTGACGGTCACTAATCCTAGCTGATCGGGATGAAATCCTAACCTTGAGAATAATTAACATCTTATGAATTTCCAGGAAGTAAAATGCCCAGAAGATGAGACACTAGAACGAATGGTACAGTCAGCGGTCACAAAGTTATACTCGGCCCTCGCGCCGGTCAAACCTCCCCCCGCGCCCTCCTCGTGACCAGAACACAACAACACTGACCTGTGCCTGTCTAAGTAGATAGGGACCCGTGAGGTACATACTACATGTTATATTTTCGTTGCATTTTGAACCTTTCCTCAATGCGATAAGTCACAAAAAGTCTTGTCGTGATGCAACAACTAATAAACAAAGTGTACTGGGTTATTACAACAGATAGTATTTAGATATAAGTGGGATTAAAGTACATGCTGGACAATATTAACAGGACTTTTCCAATAGTTATAATGAGTATTATACTGGCAGATATACTTTATACACAGTCTACACTATTGAGACATTTTAGTAAAGGACATTATATTTTTAAAATTATTTTCAACTCAACATCCCCAAAGGCAGATTTACACGCATAAGTTAATGAGCGAGTTAAGTTGCAGATTAATTCCCGGTTCCTATGTTCACAAAGGAATCGTTTTGGTTACCAATAGTAGCATTTTTATTGCCAATCTGGACATATAGACTCGTAAGCTAATTTTACGTCGATAGCTACTATCGTATGGGAGGATCTACTGTGCAAAGCAGTCTGCTTCATTATTGGTAAAGATAGAAGGCCTAATTTTAACCAATAACGCTTGATAAACCTAGGAATCTTTCATAATTGAGCAAGTACGGAATTTAACTCGTCAAAATACGTCCAAACGAGGTTTTCAGACAAGCTGCAGACACATTGAGCCTATCGTGCGCGGCTCATGTTTCGTCGCGTTACGGCTCATTCACACGAAGACGATTCGTCTTTTTTGACGTATCGTCTTTTTTCACGATTCGTTTTTTTTTTGACGGCGGCTATTCTTTTTAAATGCCATGTTCACACGCATCACGAATCGGGAAAAATGTCGGACACGTCTTAAATCACGCATCGTCTTTTATAAAACACGTTCGTCAAAAAACACGAATCGTGATTTTTTGTGACGGATCCATCATCGTGTTCGATAGTTCATCCAAGACTAAATCACGAAACGAATGTGAACATCAATTCGGATATTTTGCCGAATCGTGATAAAACACGATTCCGTATGCAATGTGAACGTCCATCCGTTATGACGTATCGTGTTTTATGACGAATCGTCAATGACGGAACCCGTGTGAATGAGCCCTTAGGACGTTCGCTACGTTAAGCGTGCGCTCGCGGCGGGTACCCGCCTCGCGTGTTAGTATTGAAAGGTAGTATGAGCAGCGCTAACTGGCGCGGACGCGTGCGACGGGTTTGTACATACTATCTTTCAATACACACACGCGAGGCGGGTACCCGCCGCGTGCGCACGCTTAACGTAGCGAACGCCCTTACGCGTATACATCGCACTACATACAAATTCTCGTGCGCGGTCTCACTTCGCGTATTTTACGTCGTTAAGGTGGGCATTCACCAAATTCGCCAAAATCCATCGCATTGACATAAGTCGTTTGGAGCCATTCGGCGTGGCTCCAAACGACTTATGTCAATGCGATGGATTTTGGCGCGACTGGAAATCCAGAGTTTTACATCATGCCTATGGATTTTAACATTCACAATAAAAATTTGGCTGTATATCACGCCATTTGACGCGTGACCGTGAATGCCCACCTTACCGCCGAACGTAATAAGCCCTAGAATTTTCGTGTGCGGATTACTGAGCAAGATACGCTAAGTGTGTTTTGGCTCTAACTCACTACTTAACTTATGTGTTTATATCTCCTCCCCATTAGTGAAATCAACTGTGTCTTTGCCAATAATACGACCGTTCTACAAACTTGATGATGCCTGTATTGTATGATTTGTAATAAACAAGTATTATGCTGTGAATGTTTGTTGATAAATAAAGTTTTATACTAAGTAGTCGGGCTTTTCTTCAAACTTCCATTTTCCAATGTGCTCACTGGGAAAGAAAAAACTAGCAAAAAAAATGTTACATGACGAGTTTGGCCTTAATCCTATGGGTTTTTTAGGTCTACCTAAAAGTATAATAAATCCTTAGATGAGTTTATTCTAAACTATGGGAAAATAGGGTTCTTCTTGCCCTGTTCCCAAGTTACTTGTAGTCGGCGTCATGTTTCTGTTCCGGCGTCGTATCCAGACGACACGACACGGCACGAAAGTGCGCGCGCGCCTCTTAACCTCAGACTATTCATCGCGTCGCTCTGTGCCGCACCGCGTTCAACGGCGGACCAGTTGCCCGTGCGCCTTAGCAGACCTCGCACGCACGGTGTAGCTTGCACCAAACCTCATCAGACTCAAGAACTTACTCTGTATACTATTGTTTTAATTAGAAATAAATTCATTGTAAACCAGCAATCAGTCCATCATTATTATCGAAGCCTACACAGCCTTAACATTTCTCTCTTCCATTCTTCCCTGTCAGCCGTCACCTCACCATTTGCTCACTTTTCCTTCATATCTTCCCGAACACATCCCCGAATCCGTCCATCTTCTGTGGTCTCACTCTCTCCCTTCATCCATCGACATTCCTATTCATCACTCTTTTAGGGATCATGGTTGTGTTAAAACAAAAGTTAATGTAAAAATATGTTTATTTATAGTTTGGCCATTAAAATTTTGTATAAATAGTAAACAAATTATTGATCATGAAAAAGATTGCGTGAATTACAAATAATTGAAAAATGTAGTTATACAGTTCCTTAATAATGTGCATGTTCATGGATTCTTAAAACAAAATGAATGTTTCACGATCAAATCTTTGTTTACCTTTTATGCAAAAAAATATTAGTTGGACTATACATTACACAAGCGTATCAACGCATAGCGCTGACACAACAAACGTTTAACGCATCATATCAGCCGCAAGAAGTCCACTGCTGGGCATAGCGTCTCTTATTTCCATCATACTTAACGCGCGATCATATACGAGGTTCATATAATAGCTTAATCACAGTCTTTTCACTTATATCAGTATCTGGGGTTCGGCGATCAGCTACAATATTCTTTTGCTCTTCCCGCTTCAGTCCTCCACCGAAAATGCAGCCTTATATCGATTCTGCACTGCTTCGAATCCAAGAAAATACGTTCCGAGCAAATTTCGGTTGTCTACAATCTATGTTGATAGCCCGAATTAACCACGCCAACCAATGCATAAGTGTTCAAACATAACTATTTTGTTGTGTAAATGTTTTTGTTATAGTATTTCTATATTTATTTTTAATTCCGCATAACAATATTTATGTAGTACACCAGACTTTTTTTCGATTTTTCACATCTTTCCTGTCCAACCCAAAGGTTTGTGCATTATCGTTGTGCATAATAAGACGATTGGATTTTATCTTTTGACTAATTTTATGGTAGTCTATAAAGGATTATTATCTATCTAGTTCGGAGCGTATTTTCTCTAATTCGAAGCAAATGCAAAGCCTTCACTGTAAAAATATATATCTGCCCCATACTGGGTTTTCAGTAAGTATTTCACTGTTGTAGTATCTACTCAATACTACTAGGAGCTCTTAGAGTATCTCTTCCAGAACTTCTTGACGTCATCGTGTCCGTGTCGTGTGACGACCATAGTGCGCGAGCGTTCGCTCTGCCACGTCAGCACTCCTTGCTGCTTCGCGTAGTCGCGGAGGACCACGAAGTCAGCCTGGAAACATAAGAATAAGAATAAATTTATTGTCTCAAAAAGATTACATATAATTTATTTGAAGTCCTAGACCTCACACTAGGATTCCCTGTGTCGTGAGATCTAGGATTCCCTGTGTCGTGAGATCTAGGCTCTTTCGTTCCGTTAACAAATATTATCGTGTTAATGAAGAAAAATTTTCGGAAATAATGTAATTACATACATTTCTAATAAAATTCTTAATCTAAAGGAAATATAAAGTAAAATAGAAAAAAAAAAAATTAAAGTGCATCTTTAGTGTTTCATTCCTCTTATTTCTTATTTACTTCCTAATATGAATGAATGAATGATATGTGTGGGTGTGTGTGTAGGAAAATTCTGTGCGAATTCAATGACGTCGATGTCATTATATTGTATGCACGCGTGTATAGATTTTACCTGTGATAAGAACTGGTTGTATACAACTCCCTCTGTGTAAGTGAATCTGTTCCGTTCAGTCTCCCACAGTTTGATTTGATCTACCACTGTTGGGGGCAGCATTGACGACGACCTGATGCCACCCGTCTCTGACTTTAACATCTGTAGACAAAGATTAATATATACTTGGGAGCAAATAAATCAAGCCACTTCTATTTTTCACGTATAATTGTTGTTATTTTCGGTACCTATTATGGAACAGATCAATTCGAAACATATATCGCCTAAAAGGTTCTTTGATAACCTTTACAATGAGGGTAGTTTTTTGTCAACTTTGTATATAATCCATGAAACCAAAACTAATAACCAGGACACGTGAAACAAGGAGTTGCTCGATTTATTTGCCCCCAAGTGTATTTTCCAATTTAAAATAAAACCTTAACACTTTGACAACTACTCATACATTTTCTTAGCCAGTACTGCGGCTTTGCGCACGCGCCGATATGTATGTGCTTTTTCATACAAGAAGTATACAAACGCACTGTGTGTGCGCCCGCGCCTGCGCATAGCATTGCGCAAACACACGGTGTGTGTTTTCCCACAGTGAACGTGTTTAAAGAAGAATCCCGCCATACCAGAGCTGATAGAACTTAGTCTTGCATTGGAATTAACAATTAATTGTCACACACTGTTTACATGAGTAGAGTTACTAAATAGTACCGTTAAACACGAAATCTACTGGATTTTAAAGTCGTGTAAATGGGATGTAAGAAATGTAGCAAAAAAATAAATAAGGAGACAACTCTGAAATATAATTAAATCTTATGTGATATTTTCGTAACATGTAGTAAGTTGTCACTGACCTGAGGATGCGAGTGTTGTTCCAAGTAGTGTATGATCTGTTCCGCCGTGATGCCGCCTCGCAGCGCCTGACGGACTGTGTCGCGAGTTAACATTCCTACCACTAAGTTTGGAAACCTGATACAGAAGAAATAACATTTTAATATTATTGATATACATTCTACATTAGAATATAATTATATCATAGGTTTTACACGAGCAAGAATGTTCACAGGTGGAATTACATAATATCCATCTCTTAGATGACAAAATCATCTTCAACTAACGGATTTTTGATGGCCGAGTTGACTAATAGTAAGATTTTTAATTCGCTGGAGTAAAGTGACAGGTACTACTATTGTTGTTTGAGATTAGCATCTGTCAGTTTAGTCTAGGGAATTAATAATACTACTATAGTTACATAAACAAATCGACAGCATCAATACCTTCCGGCCAAATATGGCGCTAGCGTAGCTGGTTATAAAGGTCTGGCTTAGGCAATTGGTGCCAAATATTTCAGTAAGAAGGTTGTGTGTATTATGTCCAACAGTGGACGACTATACAGGGTGTTAACGAATTCGTGTAATTCCTTAAAACCACATGATCTACTACTGGTGTAGACAGGCCCTGCACGGGATTTAGCTTGATTAGAAATAAAAAAATAAAATTATTATTTTTTCATGCGGCTTTGTTACCGATCGTATCTAAACCACCTAATAAGGATTCAGTAAAAAAATAAGAATTTATTTTTTGGCAAAAAAAATGTTTTATTTTTGTGAACGTTTTCGATGCCACGCATAAATTAACGAAAGCACGGCGACACGGCTTGCAGGCACGACTAACGCGATATCGCTCTTTGCAATCAATTAACTGAAGGCTCTAAAATGACTCAGAAATAGAAAACCAAGATTTTTTTTTGAATTTTTTTTTAGTTGGTATCAAAAATTCCCATATAGGGTTAATCTGTGTCACCAGTAGATCACGTGGTTTGAAGGAATTACACGAATTCGTTAACACCCTGTAGATGGCACTATGTACTAACCTGTACATGAGCTCAGTGAACAGTCCCAACAGCGCCACCTGCAGGTTGGTCTGCGTGTACGCGTACACTCTGTAGTTGGTCTCCACCATGATGTACCCGCGCTGCTGAGCCGGCGCAGCTAGTGGAGCGGGAGCGCCGCCCCGCACTGACGCTATGTTGAGGGCCAGCCGCGTCGGGTAGAAGCGACCTGCTTTGCGCTAAGGAGGGATACAAAGTCTAATACTTATTTTGTAAATATAGGTTTGTTTCAACACTTACACAAGTCACTACTCTATACTCTAGCGTTTTTAATAATTACAAAAAAAAAAAAATGTGCCTGATATATTTTATTACTTTTCTTAAATAATCATAAACAATTCAGGGGACATACAAATAGAGGGCCGTTTATACTTTCCATCATTCAAAAACAACCTGGCGTTTTTTTTTACGGTATGATATTTTACTATCCTAATCGAAAGTAGCATAGGTGGAGCCGCGAGCAAAAGCGACTGCAATGTTTATGAGTGATATAAGTAAGAAAATTTGTAAGTAAAGAATAACTAACCTTCCTTTGGTAAACCAGTCCAAACTCTCTCAAATGTTGTAGAAACACCAACATATTGTTACTCATGCCCTCTGTACTGTAGTCCTGTAAGGTAAAACATTTACTATTAAATAAAACACAAGTGTAGCTTGTAGCCAAATAAATTGAAGAGACTGGACGGCGTTGGTCTACTATTTGACTTCATTGAGATAGACTAGAAATCAAACGAATGTAATTAAATAAGATGTATGACTAACTATTCTCTGTTTAGTATAAAAAGACCCTTTTAGCAGAGCAATTTATAGAAATAAGAAACTTGTTTGGTTGTAGCAGAAGTTCAACACAGTATAATATTTTTATGAACCTTAAGAGCGATTACGCACTGCATCCGATCCGAATCCGTGAAAATACGGATATAAAAAACTCGGACCGAATTCGGATATTGCTTTACGCACTGCATCCGATCGGAATCCGTGAAAATACCGGTCTAGAGTAAAAATCTCGGACCGAATTCGGATGTTACTTACGCACTATTCCGATCTCTGATCCAAATTCAAACAATTCAGGGGCCATCTTTGGCATATCCGTTTGGCGTCTGATTTGAATTCGAGGTAATGCGAAAGCGTTCATAAAAACAGTACTACGGCTGCTTCGGTCCGTCAATTGTTCTTCCGAATTAGAAACTCACGGATGACGGATAGAAATCGGATGACGGATGACGGATGCCGGATGTAGTGCGTAAACTACCATACAAATAGTTCTACGGCTACTTCAGTCCGTCAATTGTTCCGAATTAGAAACTCACGGATGACGGATAGAAATCGGATGACGGATGCCGGATGTAGTGCGTAAACTACCATACAAATAGTTCTACGGCTACTTCGGAACGTATTTTCACGGATTCGGATCTGATGCAGTGCGTAACCGCTGTTACAGTCAATCA
The DNA here is from genome assembly GCA_905220435.1 of Amphipyra tragopoginis. NCBI lineage: Eukaryota > Metazoa > Arthropoda > Insecta > Lepidoptera > Noctuidae > Amphipyra > Amphipyra tragopoginis. The sequence continues at coordinate 25,420,306 of HG992010.1, forward strand.
AGATGAGTTGAAACTACTTGAAGAAATGGTTTAAAAGATTAGCCCTGGAGGGGCACTTTTGTCTAATGCTATATGAAATGGAGTATAGTGGCTATGAGCTGTTACCTTGCCAAGAGTACTAAAACTGAGTTGGTACAAGAACGCGAGGCACTCGGCCGCGCTCAGACTTCGCTTCTCTGCCGTGTGCAAGTAATGTTGTAAAAATAGCCACACCTGAAATTAGGTCCAAACATTAATCTTTATTATTAAGGCCGATCATAAAACAATTTATTACTAAGAATGAAGTAGTTTACTTGTTTGGCAGTGCTTAGGAGTAAGAATTGGAAACCAGCGCGAGTTATAACTGCAGACCCATCCTCAGCATCTCTGTAATAAATAGAATATAATTAGATAAAAAGCAAAGTGTAATATAGTCGCCTTAGAATGAAAATCTCGAGAATGCAATGTGGTAATTTTTATTTTATTATTGGTACTATAATTTATAAGGGAGCCGCTCTATGCGAAATTGGTTTGTAGGCACTGAAATTAGACTTTATTGGGTTTTTTTTTTTTCATCCTTTGTTGTCCCACTGCTGGGCAAAGGTCTCCCCCATAGCATTCCACTCATCTCTATGCCTTGCCTTCTCTGGCCAATCTCCCATAAACGAATCTAAGTCATCACGCCAGCGTTTCCTAGGCCTCCCTCGGCGACGACGCCCGTCTTCCGGCACCCACTGCGTGACGACTCTAGCCCATCTGTCTTTATGCATTCTGCAAACATGACCCGCCCAATCCCACTTCAGTCTTTCAGACTTATGGCCCACATCGGCGATTCCTGTTACTGGGTATTAAGCTCAGTGACCGAATACGTAATATTGGGTATATAACATTTAATTTTGTAATAAATATAATTGACTAGCTCTTGCCTGCAACTTCTTCCGCGTGAAAGCCCACAGGAACCGTGCAATAACCAAATGCATTCCCGAGGTTTTCAGTCTAAGATGACAATATGTTTAAAGTGGTTGAAGTCAAGATAGTATCTTTTGTACACCTTGGTAACTTTCATATCACCTCCTTCTTAGGAAGGTCTACATTGAGGAATTAAATACCTGGTCATAAGTCCAGCATGTAGCAGGATCCTCACGGCATCAGCGCTGATGCCCTCAGTCTGTGCACTGCCCACCATGTAGTGTAGTACACACTCCCATCTTTCTAAGGCATATGCATCTAGGAAGGATACATCACGAGCCTTGCCGTCCGGTTCTAGTGATGATGACATGCTCCAGGGACGGCCACTGAAATAATGATTACTTTAGAATACAGTTTCTAGCTAAAAATTAAATGAGGTCAGCCCCACAAAGCATAAAATGAGGTCAACGCCTTGCATAATGACATGACAAATGGCAGGAAATCTGCTTTTCGTAAGTGAAATGGCTTGTGTCAGCACAATACAGAGTGGGGTGGAAATGCTCTATAATACCACAATACTGGCTGAATGCTTATGTTAGCACGAGGTATACAAAAATAGCTATGGTGAAAAGATTAGCCAGTCAGCAAGGTTGGTAGCGGGGCTAACTGCCCAGGATGCGCGTCCGGTGCACCCTGGGCAGTGGAATAGTTAGTTCAGTGCTTGAGTATCACTCATGGAGTCTTGGTGCAATGGGTGTGTATGTCTTTGCATTACCTAATGATGTGTTGGTAAGTAAGATATTGTTAGCAAAACATTTATTTCTTCCACTTCCTGAATATGTAGGCAGTTTTGATAAATTTTAATACTCTTACCCTCCTAACAGTGCAACTTTGAGGTTCTTCTTGAAGGACAGCGCCAGCATCCAGCCAGGCATGCCACCTGGTATAGGAGCCTCCTGCCATACTGACAGCTCTGACAATGCTTCACATGCTTTAGCTTGCTCTCTTTAATAGAAATAAGGTTTCATTATAACATAAGGTATTAAGAATAAATAAACACATAACATTGCGCCTGTATTCTGGGAAGGGTTTAGCAGAAGTGTGTAGTACACCCTCATTTTGCCATTCTGTTAAGTCTCATGTAATAGAGGGTGAGCCTATTGCCAGACTAAATAAACTAGGAATCAAACAATGCCTAAACTCTACTGTAATTAGCAATTAAAACAAAATTCCAGTACCATGTTGTAAAGTGAAAAGTACTCACTTGGCAAAAGTCTGTGAGACCCACGACGTGACGACAGCCTGCGGCACCGGCTGCTCCACGAACAACAGTCTGATCACGAAGTGACGAGCCAACTCTGGCAACTCACTGGTGCAACATTAAAAAAATATATTAACATTTTTAAAACTTTACTTTCGTAAGAAAGACGGGTCAGTGTCGAGTATACAAAAAGTTACATAGTTACAGTGTATTATTCTTCTCAGTATGGTTATTCTGATATAAAGTTTTTTTTAGCTTTTAGTGATCCTATATAAGTTTTTAAACTGACATGGTCACTAACACAATCTTTAGAGGTTAAAACGGGATATTTACCATGTTTATTATTTGATGTGAGTTTCCGATATTTCGGCACCGTTACAAGCGCCATGGTCACGGATGAACAGTTCATCCGTGACCATGGCGCTTCTTCGCTATCCCGTTTTAACCTCTAAAGATTGTTTAGTGATCCTAACCTCAAATGATAAGTACAGGTACAGACCTGTTTTAATGCCTGGGTAGCAATGCTAACTTACCGATAAACTGCTAAACATATCGTGGGATAGTTATATAAAGTCTCTAAAAATTGGGCCGAACGACTTTTTAGATATTCATGAAGATCTTTGCATTGTAAAGTAGGCGACGGATTTAAAGGGGAAGACTTCGATTTAGATGATTCTGACATCGTGCAATGTTTCACTAAGCTGCATTTACACACATTACCAATTAAATTATATTTATTTAACTTATGTATTAATTTAATGTGATATTTTTATTACAAAAACAACAGAAACGAACAATCAACATTTGATGATTTGACATTGACAACTTAAACTTTTAATAGTTCTATTTGACTGATTTTCAATAAATTTTGAAACTTCGGAACCAAGGTTTTTTAGAATCAAAGAAGTAATCATTCATTTCATTCGTTCATAATGACAGATTGCAAAGCACAACTCTAGTTGCGTTCCAATAACACGAGGTGAATAAGCAGACATTAAGCATAGTTTTGTTTTTTATTACAAATTGAATTAGGCAAAAGAAAGTTTAGAAAATGCGGGTTGCATTCACAAACAGAAAAAAACACAAAAAAGATTAGGCTACCTAGGTTCGCGATTTTTATCATGTAAAACATTGTTTATAACTCTGGTGTGGGGAAAGAACTACCTACTTAAATTATTATTGGTATAGGTGAATAAAGACAACACATTGTTAACACTATAAAGCCAGGTAGAAACGTATTTTTTCCACTTGTAATGAGAATGAGGACACATTCGATTCAAATTAGATATTTTATCATATAAAATTTGCATACGTTACGTTTATCACGGTCTAAGTAAGAATCTAAAACGTACGACCATGAATAAAACTTTTTACAATTGTAATAGCAATTCATACAAATAAGCATCTACCTTTATAATTAAGATTAATTGTCACCTCGTTACGGTAAACCAATAGCATCCTTAATTTAAATATAAGCTTATTTGGTGAGGTGTCGGCATTATTCAATTTATAATAGTATGCATTTTCTAATATCTAATGTAGACGTATAACTTATAAACCTCCTATAATTTAAGCCCACCATATCTGTCCTATGTTTATCGAAAAATGTGCAATGCAATATGCATTCTAGCATCTTTGTACTTTTGTACATTCCTAACGTAAGTATGTCCAGCGAAGTAAGTTATTAGTAAACGTTAATATTTGCATAATAAAGAACAATTAGTTAAGTTTGATGCAAGTTCTCGCCAACCTGTTTACCACAAGTAGTTTTTTTCTTGAAGTTGAGGCGTCTTTGTGTACTATAGGTCGCAGTCCATATTTATTTAAAAGAAAGAAAACAATTACTTATTTTAATTTAACCAATCACTACTTCATACCGATAATACCGAATCGCAGACCAATAATAATCCTATTCCGTCCTCCACATACTTAATTGCTGTAGACATACCTTGCGTCACACATGTATGTATGTACCGCAGTACCTACCTTCTATTTATATAGGTAGGTTACTTGTAAATACCTACATAACATTCATAAAGTTACTAAAACTTTTGTAAGAATTCAAACAAATACTTGACAAATATTTAAACTTGATAAAATAATGTTCTTATTCCAGAATCCACAAATAATGGTTCCTTGAGGATCGGAATCGCTGAGAAAAAGAAATACCTTGTTCATAATCCCATACAAAGAAAAAAAAAGGTTTACTCACTCACACAGGTATACGAGTGACGCATACGAGTGTAATTTCCCCGTGCACGGACAGGGGCGCGCACACAGGCGCGCTGCGTCGAGTTCCCCGCATTTCATTCTCGTCGGCAGATGGCGGATGCAGTGGACGCCCTCCGTCAGTCGCGCATAGACAACTCACCGAGCGTAGTGTGCTTGCGATTCTCTCAGCACCATTTTGTGTATATCTTTTCGAACGGGACATTGTGTGTATGTGCTCCGTGAATAATTGTGAACCACGACTATCAGAGTTTTGAACAGTGTTCAGTGTTTCACTTTCGACATGCCCGTCGAGGGATCGATGCGATATCTCGGGCACCCGTAGAAACCGCGCCTCCGTCATGAGCGAGTGATCGTCGACGTAAAAAAAAGTTAACACAGGAAACATGTCTGGGCGGACCGCCGACGCGGATGCGAGCGAAGGGTTCCAGTTCGAAATTCGAATGCGGTCATGTCATCGCCTCTCGGATTTCTCATAAGTCACCGTCCAATGTCAAAATCGTGCACGTACCGCGAGCGCCGACCCTCCGGATCGTGCGGAAAATGCAATCGTTGGTAGTTTGGTGGGCGGTGGTGTCGGCCGCCTGGGCGCTGGCGGGCGCGTGCTCGAGCTCCATCTCCAAGCGGCCGGCGAGACCCGCGCGCCCGCAGCGCCCTCACCCGCAGCCGCAGCCGCAGCCGCGCATCAACGTCACCTTCCCCACGTTCAAGTGCGAGCCCGACTACTCGGAGTACTACTGCCTCAACGGCGGCTCGTGCTTCACCGTGGTGATATCGGACAGCCCGATCTACAACTGCGAGTGCCGGAGCGGGTTCGTGGGGCAGCGCTGCGAGTTCAAGGACCTGGACGACTCGTACGTGTTTACGAGTCGGCAGCTCATGATGGAGACAGCGTCGATCGCGGGCGGCGCGACCGTCGCCGTGTTCCTCGCCATTCTAGTCTGCTTCGGCGCGTGGGTGCGGCTGCACCGGCGCGGCAAGACGCCGCCGTTCTCGGAGGAGCGCGGCCAGGTGCAGCTCGTGGCGGTGGCGGCGCCGCGCGGCCGAGTCGCGCTCTGCAAGGCGCCGCCCGCCGCGCCCGACCTGCCCCACTAGCTCCTCACTCGTGGACTATGCCGGACAATGCGTCCTTGTTTATATTGTATGTCGTGTACATATTATAGATAGATTATGTGTTAAGTTATGTGGAGAGAACGGAAGATATAAGGAGAAATTTATGTGATAATTATTTTACGAAGTTTATAATTTATTCGGAAGTAATTTCTTTTGTATATACCTCTCGGATCCGTTCTGTGGTGGGTTCCATTTTGCAGAGTTGAAAATTTCAGTCTCCTCCCCCCGGTGTTCGTTTTGTGGATTGTAATCTGTATTATTCTGTTCACGTTCAGTGTGTATCGGATGTGAGATCGAACAACGACCATGTACCTAATGCTACTCGCTTCAAGTAGAGCTGTTATATGTTATAATATTGTTGTTTGCACTGTATCTGCTGATACAAAAGGCTGATCTGCTATCCTGAACTGAAAAGATCAATTCCCAGTCTGACTCTTTTGATAATCAAAACAGTACAAACAGGAATTGGTCTGTTTGGTGCGGGAAGGAGGTGTGTGCTGCTGCACATGCCGCATGTTATTGTTTGTTGAGGTAGCGGAGAGTACCAGTGACGTGTGTAGGGCTCCACTGGGGCCCTCGCACGCTACGACGCTATACTTAGATAATTGTGAATCAATGTTAATTGTATTTATTAACATTCCATTCTATACAAATAGAATTTGTGATGAATTTATTGTACGCTTGTGCGAGGCAGCGAGTAGCGCAGTTGGTTCCTATTGCCGTTCCGGGCCGAGTGCCCGCACATTCCATCTCGCGGATAGAGTATTTTACTGGTGTCAGTATTATTTTGTAATACAAGTCTTAAGCCGGCAGCTTTATTTTTTAATTTATACCTGTTATCCCACTGGGATAGTGCTGTATTATATTTGTTTAAAGGCTGAGTATGTGCCGTCGATGAGGAAGGCTTTTTTTTGTAAATATAGCCCGTGTAGGTATTTATTAGATATTTATGATCGTTTATTTATTGACTGCTTTATTTAGTTAATCTCGATGATCAGTGCATCCAAGGCGCCTAACTAAGCGGTTAACGGTTGTATTTTCATTTCACCCTGCTAAGCATGGCCTCGCGTAATGTATATTCAATTGTAATCTCATTATGAATCTCCATTATGTCTAGTATTTTGTAAAAATTGAAACATAACATTGGATGGTGTAATAAAATACTGTGCCTCAGCAGTGAGCCATCCATTACACTAATATCGTGTTGCTGCTGTATATTTGATTGTTTATATTCAATAATTAATTAATTATTATTCATCATTCATGCCACTAGAATTAATGTTTCCTTAATTGTAAACATAGTAGCAATGTTTTAGATCATTATGTATTCAAACTATACTTATTTAGTAGTGACAATCAAAACTACAGCAATTCTTTTAAAGTCTGTATTTGCTCTCTGTCTTGTTATATTGATGGCGACGCTGCTAGAGGTACACAAAAAAATAGCAAATTTGTTAATAGGCTGTGAAATCACAGAGCTGTGGCAGGGGGCGGCGGCTCGACGATTGTTTTACCCTAGACCCGCGTACCATTAATATGGCTGTTTCATGTGTTTGACGTATGTTGTGTTACCGTCCAGCCGCCATGCTCTGCAACAAAAACTAATAAATTGTACCACATTTTGATAAGCTAGTGTGGTAACAGTAACGGTGGAGTGAAACGTGGAGTCCCATGTACATTGATTCATATGAGATGTTTATATGAACATTCCAAAGTATTTGTAAAATATTACCTACAACACTAATAATTTCGAAGTATCTGTTAAGACGCTACTTGTTAATTATACAATTTTCTATTGATCATTTGTTAAAGAAAATTATATGAAACTAAATCCTTAATGATATCTTTCATTTCACAATCTGATGCCCGAACTACGGTTCTAATTATGTTATTGTTTATAACACTAAAAGTAGGAGATATTAGTGTGTATCGAGAATAACAGCCGCGCCTTTTGCTAATTATTGTAATCTTGAACTAGTTTCCAATAACGTGAAATAGCATTCATAACATTCGGCATAGTTTTTGGCCAATCTTTGTGAACAATGCTCAGCGTGTACTGAATCGTATTTATTAGATAAGTATTCATTAGTTGTGCAATGATCTGATAGATAGAGTAGTGAGGCCAGTTTGGCACGTCACACGCCGCCCACGCGAATAATCACTTTTCGCATACTTGTGCAATAAACACCTGTCCGCAATTAAATTAGTTCGGAAATAATAGATATCTGTATACTGTGAAATTGAATAATGGCCCATCGATATCAGTTATGTATATTGTAGCACGCAAACGAAAGTTATCACTAGAGTAACAATCAAAAACAGCGCTCTGTTTCATCACGTCTCGAAATTCGTAAAGAATAACTTACGTGATCCGATCCGTATGCCATAAAAGACCTTTGGAAATGTAAAGGCGCAATGCGACGGCACTCCATTGAGCGTGTCTGGGAGCATAATTTTTATGAATACCCGAGCGGACCGGTCCGCCACCGGCGTCGCATGCATAGAGTTCATTGAATGAGTGCCCGTTCGTTTGTTGACATTCCCCGAAAACCTGCCCCGCCCGGAATAGCTGTGTATCACAGGCTCCCGATGGATGGACAACGACCGAAATAGACGCCGCTCCGAAGTAGATTAAATGCCGTTTTTGGTGTTCAATGCGTATAGAGCTTACGTATTTTTTGTGCAGGAAGTCGACGGATTACGAATGTCTAGTTGGCTAAAAGTGTGTCACCTTCTGGCGTCTACGAGGCATTTCTGTCGGGTTTAGTCACAATTTTCGATTATTATGAATGATTTCACATGAATTTCCATGAACGATTGTGCTCGGAAATGGAATCAATTTTACAAAGAATTGAAAAGACTCAATATTTCCGTGTCATTGGTTCTTTGAAGTCTTTAAAACTAAGACTGTCTGGACTATAGCTATCACCTTGACCTCTAAGTAAAGCTTCAACGGTCCAGTGCGAGTTCTAAAAAGTCGGTGACTACCTGTTCCTAAAAGATGAGTAGCTCTCTTAGCTAAATAGGTGGTGGTTTGTTACACCTTCTCATAAAATGTAAGAGTTACGAAGATTAGCTTGACCGGATAGCCATAAACCAAACGATTAAATTCCCCCATAGCTTTTGGCCTGATTTTTACATCGTAACGAAGTTTTGGCAGTGAGCCACAGATACTAAACGTGCCTAGTAACTCGTGCCGCTAATCAGAGTTGTTATTTTAATAGCGACGCAACAATGGAGGTGTATCGTAGAAATGTATGTAATTTAACATGAACAATTTCTAGCTGTTACTAGTTGGTTGGTAACGTCGAAATTAAACGAAAGTAGATACAAAACAACAATTAGACAAAGCTAGACAGCGGACGTCAGCAAAACACTGTGAATGAAAACATCAAGTCAAGGCGAAGCGAGACAATCGTCGAACACATCTACTAGCCCGTCGGCGGCGCGTCCAGGGCAGGCAGAGCCGCCGCGCCGCGCTGGCGCCGGCGAGCGGGCCGCTTGCGCGCAGCTCGCCGAGGAGCCGCGCGGCTCTAAGCGCTGGTCGTGCTTATAGACGGTGCGTCGCTCGACCCACGCTCGGTTCGTTTATGGCCGTCGGCCGGTGGCCATTGCGTCCAATTATCGTGCCTACGTGTTACGGCCCACTTGTCATTACCTTGCCTCGCGAAAATCTTCCTGCGACTTGTATGGAGCCTGTGTGCCGGTTCGTCGCAGTCGCACGAGTCGTCATAATTTCGGAGGAAACAATGACATTCCTTTGGCCGCTGTGCTCTGGGAATAAAAGATTTGGTAAAGGCTGCATTATGTGCAACAGAAGCTGGAAAAATCCAGTAAAACTAGTTGTCGGTTATGGGAAATGAGTACATCTTTCGTAGGCGTGAGTCTGTAGTCTATCACGACTGTTGCTATCTTCAAACATTTTCTATACGAAGCTACGAAAAGTTCAAGCGAAGTGGGAAGGAAGTTAGTTAGTGTTTGTAGCCGGTAGCCGACTAATTGGCAACTTGTCATTTGTCATTGATTATGAGTTAAGTACTTACCTACTGTACCTTTATCTTGCATTTTCATTAATTGGTTCCAGTAGTATCTTCGAGTATATTTTCTTCTAGCATTTCCCGACAGATTCAGTTGCCTCCCGCGATATTGCCAACTGAGAGAAACTAACTGACGTCAAGGTAGATTAGACAACAGAGAGACTATTAACTAACCTCAGCATTGAACAAGGGCATGGGAGGAAGTAGACAAATCATCTCCCAAATTACTGCTACATTGAATAATCAAAGGGGAAACTGCCATAATCACAGCACCTTCCAGTCGCCTTATTCACTAGGCAACAATTGACGTTCAACATGTTCAACACGAAGGTTTCCGTACCATTATCCATAAAAACGGCAAAAAAATCACGTTTGTTGTATGGGAGGCCCCTTAAATATTAATTTCATTCTGTTTTTTAGTATTTGTTGTTATAGCGGCAACAGAAATTATACATCATCTGTGAAAATTTCAACTGTCTAATTATCACGGTTCATAAGATACAGCCTGGTGACAGATGGACGGACGGACAGCGGAGTCTTAGTTAGTGATAGGGTCCCGTTTTACCCTTTTGGTATGGAACCCTAATAATTAGTGCGTATCAGTTTGTTGCACTTTGTCGCTCACCATGTTGCTTCATGTTGCGCGTCAACTGTTGCCTAGTAAAGACGAAGCTGTAACGACAGCCACGGGTTGGGCGTAGGCAGTGTTATTCAACCTTCAGTTAATCATAGCTGTAACTCAGTTCGTTTTGCCTAGCCTTTTCCCAACTATTTTCAGCATCCAGTCTAGCCAGATGCGGCCGAATACTTGTATTTTACACGGAGCAACTGCCATCAGCCCTCCGCAACCCAGTTACTGGGCAATGCCGATATCTTAAGGTTAGATCGGTTGTCAGACTTTCGGGCTTCTGACTACCCGTAACGACTGTTGTGACGGTGCAGCGGTGGCGACTAGCGGAGTGCGCCTGTAAAAGGGCCGGCACGCTGCACTTCGTCCTCTCTCGCGCCTCAGCAGCCGCTAGTTAAGTACTACCTGCTACACCTGAAGACCCTGGACTCCTCGTATCGTATTGTCTAAAGAACCACGCCCTGTAAACTAGTCTAATTTTGTAACTATTATTAAAATATATTATTGTATGGTTAAAAGTGTTTTCCTTAATATTCTTATGTAAGTACACTCATGCTAAACTGCTTCTTGCTAGATTCTGATTTTATGTGCACATGCTCGTTAAGGGTTGACTCCTCAAGCCACCCTTACCCGCTAAGCGTGACACTGTCATAGGTATTCGTATGTCACCTGGGAACGACGGTTTAACGTCCTCTCCGAGCCACGGAAGGGTCTCGATGTGTCTCGAATTGTCACCCATCCCCGATTGACCGCAGCAAGCGCGTTGTTAATTAGCCACGAGCCCTTCCGCGTAACTGTAACTCAGTATGCACGATAACATACATTCATGAATACTGTAAATGTATGAATGAAAATAACAGGAAAACAGGTATCAGCTGTGCATGTTGTGTCCATTGTAAACAGGCTGAAGGAAAATGGAACACTTGACCGTAGATTATGACGTTAGAACCATTCATAAACATCAGCCCATAAATGTCTGATATTGAAACTTGGGTTATTCCAAGACACATGAAGTTACAAGTGACTTCAAAGCAGGGAATACCTCTTCTGTATTCTCTGCTCTCTGTCTAGTTTCGGCACGTGCTATAGATACGAGAATAGTTCATGCTTGCCGTGGTGAAAAGATTAGCCAGTCAGGGAGGTTAGTAAGGGGCTGACTGCCTAGTCTACTTATGTATCGTCAGTAGTGGAGGCTCGTTTAATGCACCCTGATTCCGTGCCACTATTGATATTCCATGCTTCAAGGGCCTTGCTGTAAATTAGGTAGGTTGCTAACCCTATTCAGGGCCACATTTAGGATCTGTAAACTCTAGGCCCGGGGTGGGCAAACTTTTTTCCTTAGGGGCTAGAAAAACGCAAGAAATTTTGCAGGGAGCCAGAATAAAAAAAATCATTTTGTTATGCCAAAACTAACATTTTTGGCTCAAATAATTACGGCTATTTGTTATGGCCACACACTCTTGCTCTAAAAGGGAGAGTTGGCGGGCCGGATTAATACCCTCCGCGGGCCGGAGTTGGCCCGCGGGCCGTAGTTTGCTCAATCGTTTTTTTTTTTTTCGTTGTTAAATCCTCATGGATGCCCTTCGCTCGGGGAAAGCGAAGGAGTATTAGGATATAAAGGACTCTTACTGGCTAAAAACCCACGGTGTTCCTTCTCCTGACCCTTGGCCGGGGTCACGGGATTCGCAGCTGCATGCACCGCGAACCCGGCAGGCCTCGGTCCGCCAGCCCCTGGCAGACCTCTCCTACTGTGGGGCCTTGCTCCACGTCCTCCTGAGAGGCGCGCGCGGGACACTGCGCGCCGCCTTCTCGGGCCTGTTACTGGTCGGGCGACGCGACGGGTGAGTTTGCTCACCCCTGCTCTAGGCTAACTTGAGGGGTTCGTGGGATGGGTCTGTTATGTAGTACGTTATTTTTCATTATTTATTTATTTCTGTTTCATAAGAGGGGTTCGTGGCTAATGAACAACCGCGCGTGTCATATGATTTGCAAGGTTAAGCTGCACTTGCCGCGGTCAATCCGTGAATTAGTGACCATCGAGACCCCTTCGTGCCTCGGAGAGCACGTTAAACCGTCGGTCCCGGGTGTCATACGAATACCTATGACGGTCGTTACGGGTAGTCAGAAGCCCGAAAGTCTGACAACCGGTCTAATAAAATTAGGTTGCGGAGGTCTGATGGCCGTCGCTCCGTGTAATGTCTGGTATTCAGCCGCATCTTGTTAGAAAAGAAAGCCCTAAAGTCTGTTTTTTTAATTCCGGAGAGTGAATTGACAAGCAAGAAACGTCAAATTTGAAAATAATGTTCGTAGAATTGAAAACTTTGACATTTATATATTTGTCAATTATGTCTCAGAAATAAAAAAACGGACTTTAGGTTAACTTGTGGTGCGGGTCCTAATATGGGGGGAGAGAATAGGGAATAATAATAGTAAGAAGAAGAATAGGGGCTAAAATTATCGTGCGTAATTCGTTTATAGAGCAATTTTCTAATTCAAAGGCACTCTACTGGACATATGCCTTCCAAGTTGCGCAGCACATTATTAAGCACCCAGTGTGTTAAGTTAGTCTATGAAGACTACTTTTTAACCCGTGTTACGGGCTAGAATATAAAACTTCCTCACCGCATGCTGTGAATAGACGCGTGTTGTATGATTCAACAAAACTCAGCACGCTTGGTGGTAGGGTCTATACGGTCCGCCTGGCTAGTTACCACCTGAACATTAAGTCAAGCCAAGCAGTTTACTGTGTTCCATCGTGTGTATGTGAGAGCCAGAGGGGTATAGGGGAATCTCTCTACATATATCTCTGTTACTTGGATTCGTGTGCTCCATCTTAGAGCCTGTCTGCGCTTACCATCACGTGTAACGAGGGTCAAGACCGATCAAGTCAAATAACGAAAAAAAAAACTACTTACATCAAATTATGTAAGCAATCAGTATCTATTGCATAGATATTATGCTTATCACTATCTTAGGTATGACTTCATACGATGACGTCCACGTAATACCTCGTATTAGTAATGGGAGTCTTGTTCGGGGAAATCCTCATGTTATCCTTTTCCCGATATTGTGGCGTGTGTGCTTTCAGTCCTATAAGATGACAATATTCCAAGCTGTAGCTTGTACTTACTTGAATTAAAAAAAAATTATCATTAGAAATTTAGGGCTGATTTTTTAATCGTCAGATATTTTTTATCTGGGGAATAAGTTTGGCGTTTTGACAGCTGTTGTACCTATAGACAATATGTCAAACCGTAATATTTATTCCTCAGTTAAAAGTTATTTGATTGAAAAATCGGCCCTTAATCTATTAATTAACAATTAATATAAATGTGGCTGTTTAGCCTTAATGTGTAAATTACTGTTTGATATCAATCGCATATTTTTAATTACGTACAATGAAACGTTTGAACGTTATCAATACTACCCACAATTTCACTCAATTTACCCAGACTACCCACAAGTTGTCGCTAATAATTTCGCGACAAATATTCGCTTGCCCGTTCTTTTGCTATCGCCAAGATCGAAGCAGCGATCCACTATTTTTCCGTGGAAAGTGTATCCAAACCGACTTTTGTTATCCCGCTATGTGTGAACTTTCGTAACGAACACATAGGTAAAATGATTTTTTTAATATAGTGACGTGAAATGGTGTTTAATGATCGAGAGGCTACTGCTCTGCTTGGCAACGTGGACGCCGCGTACCAACCAGCACTATCACTTGCAGGTTGGTCCTAAACAACAGATTCATTTCTACTTATCTTATAGGCGGCTGTACTTCCTGTCTGGTAAAAGTGTTTAGGGAACCAATAGAATCTACAATTCACGCGCATTATTGTGATTTATATAATTAAATATGTAAACGAGCAACAATATTGCTAACATGTCTATTTCACACATTATTTATTATTATTTGCCTACGGATACGAAAAGATTCATAGATTCTTTAAGAATCTTCGCGTGCGGCCTTATTTAAATGATTTTCTGACAACATGAGAACGTTTTCTTTACAAATAAAGCCATTATGTACTATGAAATGTCTTGTTTTGCCATGAATATAGACCAGTATAATTTGTAAGAGACAAGTCTTTATAGAAAACAAGTACATTAAAACGACATTAAAATCAATCTTTTAAAAATAAAACAAAGTAGTAAAACAATGATTTATGTCCCTTTATTTGTAAATTAAATAGTATCTCATATAATCCGCGTCTTAAACATTAATTTTATTCAATAAACTGTATAGAGATGGTTTTTAATAGCGATTCGTGAATTGATATGGCATGTGTACATAATTAACACCTTATTTGACGAGTTCGGAAGATCTTCGTCGATCTCGTAGGTAGTTCGTCTATGGATGTTCTAATCTGTTAATCTCTAGTATCATCTTTCAGTTGAAGTAGCTAGAAATAGGTTATAAACGTTTGGAGAAAGAGAGGCATTTTTATAAGGTTTGAGAGACATTAAAAATTCAGCTATTTTATGGCGAATTATCGTCATCGTAACATGTTTTTTCTGTCAACTGCTGGACATTATGCGTCTTTTATTGATTTCCACGATGAACGACGAATAACTCCTGGAAAATAATGATGAAAGATGCCATGATCCAGGCTTTAGAGAAGTGGAACTCGTTGTGGTTTAAAATATATGTGTCTATGGGTTGGCTAAGTCTGAACGCTCAACACGAACAGAGTATCATTATTTATGTTCACGTAAAGTATACCTCGAAACGCGATATTCATAATTAAAAATTTCATCGGTTGAACATCATTATCACTCATCAAGTCATCGAACAGAGCAGTGGTCCGTTAAAAAATCGATAAAGTTTTTTGAAACTGCAAATTTATCACCTGTGCTCATCGTACGTCATATTTGACAGCCCGCCACAACAACTTTATAACTAAAAAAATCGATATTTTTTTTCTTATTTTTTACACTTTCATATACCACAGATAATATCACCTGTGCCGAGGCAACGTCACGTTCAGAAGCCCGGCTTCCACTCGAGCGCTCTTCCTGCGCCAGATGGCGGCACGTGCGACGCGGCTGCGTAAAAAACGCACGCGTCGCGTCATAGATTAAGTTATTGTTAATTATAATGACGGGTAATTAAGGTGTAGATATTCGCTGTTGTGTGAACAGTATTGATAATCAGTCGCCTGTTGCTAAACGACAGAGAAAGACGATTCTAGCCTAGGTTGTGTAGGTTTTAGATTGAAGGTGACTTGGGTTTTGTCAGGTCTTGTAGCTACGGTACAATAAGCTGTTTGAGAAAACTATTCGAGTCTAGGACTACATAGTGGAAAATTAAAAAAAAAAAGATAATGCATCCGACGTCAGGCGCCTTTTAAGTTGTCGCTTTGTTCTCTTTGAGAGATGTCATGCTAGGATGTACAGTAGATTACATACGAGCTACAAGTTAGCCGACTACTTAGAGCAATTATAAAGTTGCCCTACTGAGCAGATGACTCTGAACCACTACTAAAACAAAGTAAGCTTAGGTCACCTGGTGTGCGTGTGTACTGCAGACAGAGCCTCCAACGCTCTCTCTTCGCTCAAGTTCTTGTAACAATCGTGCGCGAAGATAAACAGTTGATGTGACCGTAAAATTACTTCAATTCAAATTCCAATGAATAGTTTACGTAAATATTAAAAAATGTAAAGCATATTTTCTAACTTTCATTTTCAAATTACTAAGGAGAGCGTAGCAAGAAGTTTTTGCAACGTAATAACTAATCGTAGTAAATGTAATAATAATTTTACTATCGCGTTCCTTTGTCAGAAGATAAGTTAATTTCTATGAATCACGTCTCACTTTAGTGTGTACCTACGCAGAGAAATCATTCAATATACTTACATACCTATTCAATATTAATAATCATTCAATTTACCTATTATTAGTAAGTTTTGTAAACGGAAAAACAAGCTTATTTCCAAAGAAATAAAAACACAGTTCTTAGTTTTCTAGCTTCGAAAATATTTTTTTGTTTCAATCATTAATATCCTGGACAAAGTAGCCTCCATCAGTTATCATCACTTGCTTCATAATTTTCTCATTTTCTCACATAGTAATTCTCTCCACACAAAAATCTGTCGCATCTCCGAAAATTACAAGCTGTGTACATCGCGAATCAAGTTCCTAAAACCAGTTGCGCACTGGGGGTGGGCTGAAAAAACATACAATGCACGTGTCACCTGCCTCTTATCACGTCATTGTCTCCAGTACCATACAGCGACATCTTGATTGGCTGTATAACGAGCGATCAGTGCCTAAAAAATGTCACGCTTAAAAAAATATTCTAACCTAACCTCAATTTTGTTTACGTTAGGGTTCAAAAATGTTTGCTACGGATTCGTTTTTTTTTTTGGTTTTATGGTCATTGTACTCTTTTGTGTTAGGAGCGTGAATTATGGATGTTAAGTGTAATTATTGATTACCTAATCGATAGTTACGTGGAGGGCGGCCTTTTTTGGATATCGTAGTTTGATCGTCGATTTTTTAATCGGATCCTTATCTAATAACTGCTGTTTTTTTTTTTGCAAAATTAGCTATCTCGGTTGCTGAAGCGATGTCACTTCGACGTCATGGGGGGTTAATAACGCCGCGTTTGGTAAAACATATATTATTTCACTGCATATTCGTAATCATAACTGCAAGTAGACTGCACATCCAGTCGCAACTGTAAACTATGCAACTGTCAAATGCAGCTTGAAGGCAATTATACAGTGCAACTGCGTAACAACTGCCGACTGGATGTGCAGCCCACTTGCAGTTATGATTACGATTATGAATGAAATATATTTCACCAAACGTGGCGTTATTAGCCACCCTGAACAGTTGTTTAACAATACGCTATTTACAAACAATTTTAATAGCTTTTGCGTCATTTCCAAACTTTCTTAGACCGCTCCAAATAGCGGTAGTAATCCATTTTGCTACAATCACCACGCTTAGAGCGCTTTTGCATTGCTACGAATTAGAATCCGAGAAAATTCGATCCGAAATACACTCGGGAGAGTCGGGAGCAATTAATCCGGGTCACCAACATAAACCTTAATATCTCGAAAACTAAGAATGGAAGCTTATTCAAATACAAAGTATTTTAAAGATCATTTAATACTGCTCAAATAAAACTTCTTAAATAGTCTATGAAATACTTTTTATTTGAATAAGCTAGCATTCTTAGATGATGATGACAGATGGTAGATGGAGCAGACACGTGTTAGAGTGGAGACCGCGTTTGGGCAAACGTAGTGTGGGATGCCCTGCGGCACGATGGACCGGCGATTTGAAGAAGGTGGCTGGCAGCGGATGGATGCGGGCTGCCCAAGACTGGGATGGTTGGCGATCTCTGAGGGAGGCCTACGTTCAGCAGTGGACGGCAATAGGCTGATATGATGATCATTCTTAGTTCGAGATATTAAGGTTTATGTTAGTGACCCGTATTCATTGCTCCACAGTGTAGCTGTAAATGCTGTAATAGATAGTGTTTGTACACACATCAAAAGTGTCTAGGGATCAAGCATTTTTATGCGGATTTCTTGAGATTGAGATGTGGCTTTGTAATAAATTTATGATTTTATAAATTTATATGGATCCTTTTTGGTGCATTTCATAATTTGAATCAGGAACTGTGAATCAAATTCGAGTAAAAGATGAAAATCAGCTGTCAATATTTTCCCTATAAAAACATACAACGCATTGAAGACATTATTAGTGCTACTGTTTCCCTACTACTGATTAAAACCAACGTTATTATGGAGCGGCGACGTCATTTAAGCAGGGAAGAAATGCTCAGAGCCGTGGGAATGATAGAAGCTGGTTCCCGGCAACGTACTGTGGCTTTAGCTCTGAATACAAGTCAGAGTGTTATCAGTCGACTTTGGACACGTTACCGAAGCACTGGTACCGTGGCTGAGCGCCATGGAGGACGGTATCGCTGCACCACACGGAGACAAGACCGATACATTCAAATCTTAACTCGAAGAGCTCCAACAATAACCGCCATGATGTTAGCCGTGAGGCTTCATCACTCTTCAGGGAACTTAATTAGCGACCAAACAGTCAGAAACCGCTTGCATGAAGTGAACCTTCATTCCCGAAGACCGCTACGGGTACCACCTATAGCAATGCACAATCGTAGGATTTGATATCAATGGGCTCTTGGACACAGAAATTGGGCAGAAGAACAATGGCGTTTCGTGTGCTTTTCTGATGAGTCTCGTTTTGGTATGAGACCGGATACAAGACGTATACGACACTGGAGAACCCCTGGACGCCAACAGCGATTAAAATCCTGCCAGGAAGTCCATCCTTATAGTGGTGGAACCATCATGGTATGGGCGGGTATTTGGATCGGCGGAAGAACTGAGTTGATTTGGATCAGAGGCAACCTCAACGCTCAAATTTATGCTGAGACGATTGTATCAGACGTCATCGTTCCTCTACAAGCGCAAATCGGTCCCTTATTTCAGTTAATGCATGATAATGCACGACCGCACACCGCAAGAGTTGTAAGACAGACTCTCGCCGCAGCTAACATCAATGTCCTGCCCTGGCCTGCTCAGTCGCCAGACTTGAACCCGATTGAGCATGCATGGGATATGCTACAGAGAAGAGCTCTGCCGAATATGGAGGGTATCCAGTCGCAAGAAGACCTTTTTTTGTTGTTGCAACGAACATGGGCGGCCATTCCACAGCGTGATTTGGATGAACTCATTTTGAGTATGCCAAACCGATGTTCTTGTGTTGTTAGTGTTCGCGGTAGAAACACGGATTATTAATTGTTTAAGTTACCCAATAAAATTTTAAAGAAAACTGTTATTTCAGTCTTTTTTTCGAACTTTTGTGTTAGTGGTTCAAATGTCAAAAATCCCTTTATTAGGAAAATGGCAAATTTCTTTATTAATGCAAAGGTGACTTGGTTTATCGTTACTGTGACAAACGAAAACACTTTATTTGATGAATCCTTAAAGAAAATTTTAATTAATATCAATCAGGAGAAAAGTTATTGCAAAAATATATGTTGATCCCTAGACACTTTTGATGTGTGTATGAGTGCTTGTGCACTGCCTCCGACCCGAACTTCATAGATATCCAGCCAAGTTTTCTAGAACCGTATTTTTTTCGGATTTAGATTAGACGCAGTGCAGCGCCCTTATCCCGGTCGCACATTATCAGAAATTTCTGTCAGAAAATTTCTGACGCGCGACTCTACTCATACCTACATTTTGTATTAGACCCCGCACATGGTCAGAATTTGTCGGATCCGGCAGCCTGTTGGCTCTAGTACAAAATGTATGCGCGCACATGCGTCAGAAATTTTCTGATAGAAAATTCTGATAATGTGCGGGCGGGCTTAACCGTGCTAACAGTAACTACTTATATTGATATTATCGCACAGGGGGTTATTACTGCTGAGTATTACCCATCTTCTTGCTATAGATAGTCCATTATTTCCCTTTTGCGACAACTACAGTTGTCAGGCTCTTTGTCGGAACGGTGACCAGTCGTTGTGAACTTAAATCACTGGCTTAATCCTAACAGTATTATGTAACCTTCTTACCTCGTTCAACTCTCATTTACCAAGAGATATGCTGTTATCTAAATTTCTTTCAAATCTGCATCACATCAGTATTATCATCTGATCGCTTACAAAACAGTTGTGCACAGTGATGCACAGTTAGCACAAAGCAGTTAGGTAAAGAAGGACTAATCTACGCAATCCGCAAGTCGTCGCCTTTGAATGAAAACCTCGGAAATGCATTTGGTCATTGCACGGTTCCTGTGGGCTTTTATGGGTCCAAGTCGCGTGCAAAAGCTGGTCATTTATATTTATTACGAATGTTAAATATCTCATAAAGGCTAATTTCAGTGCCTACAAACTAATTTCACATAGAGCGACTCTGTTATAAATTATAGTACCAATACGTCGTGATAAAATTAAAATGACCAACATTCCCGAGATTTTCACTCAAAGGCGACGAAATACAGTCTGGATCTAAATAAACGTGCCGAAATAGAAAACTAACATCAAATGTACTGGCTTTGTCAGATTTTGACATCTTCCTTCACAAGCAGTTCTGCCATCCATGTTCGTTTAGAGCCATGTTGGATAGGTTGGACTGTACGCAGCAACCACAGGCACAACTGCCAACCGCCCGAAAATCATTGCTAAATATGCAACCGCGGTGGTTCTAAACTTAAGGCTGTTCCATTTTACACCCAGGAGCCTCAATATAATATGCGCGCGTTATTTATTCTTCCTTGGGTAAGATAGGTCGACAACATCAAATAAAACCTGGATGCGACAGACATAAGATCAGCCCCTTAATTCAGAACGATTCGTTAATCGGTTATGGATCCTTTTCGGTAGGCTATCTCTTTTTCTCTCGTTACGAGAATCATAGTCGGAATGTGATAACAAACCGAATCGGTCGACAACTGCTTATCGGAAAGGTTCTGAATGGTGGGCTGGGTGGGTCGCAGTAGAGGAGGCCTATGCTCCATAGTGGGATTGTGGAGGCTGAATATGATATGATGAGCTGTTTTAAGGCCAAGTGCTCAAAATCCAGCAGTTTCAATTCAACCCTATCAATCAACTGACGAGTTGCCCTTTAGCGACCATAGCGACGGCAGACTATGTGTTCAATAGTGAGACAGAGTTAACAGGGGTCACGTGATCTCTTGCCCAGCATGGGGACGTTTTTTTTGTTCTGGCGATATTCTCATGGTTTCCCTTCGACCTGGGAAAGGCGAAGGGTAACCATGAGGCATTATCCTGATCTCTTATCGGCTGAATACCTACGGTATTCCTTCTCCTAACTAATGGCCGAGGTAGCTGGATTCGTATCTGCATGCACCGCAACCCTGGCAGAGCCTGGTGACCCTGACCAAAACGTTAATTTTTCGGAGAAGTCTTAGCCCAGCAGTGATTATTAAGTTAAAATTAATTTGTCACGCGTTGTAGTCCTTCTGCAGCTCATTACTATGTGTAGTTAGGTAAGCAGGATCGTGGGAAGCATTGCGATGGCGGAAGGAAGGCGCCTCGTCGTCGTAATTTGTGCCCCGTGGACGGCTGACTTATATGTCTGGATACATCGCGCTGTTTTAGACAATTGGATGCTCAGAATCTTTTGTATTGTCACAAGATTTTATTAAATTACGTTTTCAATTATGATTTTAATAATGCGAAGTTAGCTAAGTCGCGACGCGTAAACTATTCTTAACATAACCTCATACCTATATTCTCCAAAGGGTTGGGTAGAGGTGTTTAGTACATTCTCATTTCGCCGTTATGTTTAAGTCCCATGTAATAGGGGGCGAGCCTATTGCCATCAAACAGGCACAAATCCGGACTCCGGGCTGCTACTGAGAAATTCCACGCTGAAAATTATCCTTGACTACCAAACTGAATTTCGACAAATTGTTCTACGACAAGACTTTACGACTAACCCCGACGCTGGGGTTTAAAGTAACCTAACACGAAGGGGATGACATGGGCTTTGTTCGCTCCCTTTGCTCGCTCACTCTAGCCCCCGTAATCCCTTTCAAACCTAACCTATCCGTGTCGGGGTGCCCCAAATTAGTTGTCGAAGTTCCATAATTGTCGGAGTAGCGTAATGTCGGAGTTCCACAGTGTCGAAGTAAAATCTTGTCGTTGAACGATTTGTCGAAATTCAATTTGGGAGTGATTACCCTTATATTACTATGCGCGACCTGGGGATCGAGCCCAGGACCTCAGGCTTTGCAGTCGCCTTTGCGACTACTAGACCAACGAGAAAGACCAAAAGAAATATGTTCATTTCTATTGCAAAGAAAATAAAAAAAAAGCTTTTTCTTTTCAAAATAAATAAATCATTGCTGTCATTAGTATTTCTCCGGTATAGCAATTGCAAATTAAACAAACAGAAATCTTAAATACACAAACAGTCAGTCACCCGAGTCAATTATCTGTAGGCCATACACGTTCCGTAGTGCAGACACCAATAGTAGAATGAATGCGTCAATCGACCCATTACAATTCTTCTTGTTCATATCAGTTACGAAGGAAATCGGGAGTGGGAAACCACTTTTCTCCAAATTGTGGATTTTTTATTTTTTTTACCTTTTTCCCCTTTTCAGCGTAAGGTGAGTCCTGAGTTTTCTCTAAAAGAAGTTACTGAGTATAGGTACAAAGAAAGTCAAATATTACAAAAAAAAAACACCTTGGTAACATATCCATTTTACGGTTTTTGATTATGTCATTTACGTTTTTTCGATAGCAGCTTTCTCACCGCTAAGTCAAGACTCATCGATCGTTGAGCGGAGACATTATTTTTTATTAAAAAAAAATGACTCCTATTTCACTTTTCGTGAGTAAAAGGGAGCGTCATAGGTACATTCTAATATGTTGACATCGAGGAACCGCTATACAATTCCACCGACACCAATCAACCCCCCCCCCCCCTCCAAAGAAAAAACTGTTAGTTTGAACGTTGTTACTGCATACTTCGTTATGGGTCATGAGCCAGACTTGGTAGTAATTAACAAATTCCTAGATTATCGTGTAAGTAATACCTGAGTTGATCGTTAAGCCGCGGGAATATAGTAATATTTGCTTAATTCCACGATAATCCCAGTGTTATCTGTTTAATTGAACAACCGGCGCTACATTGGACCACAATACAGATAGGGACAGAAAGTACATTTCACACAATGTGCCATATTATGCTCATGCACACATAGAAAGCAGCTTCTCCTCATAGAAGTTTGATTGCGTGATAGTGAGGTATAATCCTATACAACGTGTCACATAATTCCCTTAAAAAAGAAAATGTTAATCAAGTAGTCTTTTATGGTTGTTGTCATTTACCTCTCAGAGGAAATTAGGTAAGAATGTAAATAACTTTCTGGGTAGTCTACTCTTTACTTTTATGTTTTCAGGTTTGTTTTTCAGTGAAGATTTTATTTTATGATTTGTCCAAATTTTTATTTGGGTCTTATTTTTCTTTAAGTATTGCCAATAAACTCTTTACTAGGGACCTTTTAATCCCCTCTCGGCTTTAGGGGTATTTTTGTAACACGTTGTATATACAGGGTGTTAACGAATTCGTGTAATTCCTTCAAACCGCGTGATCTACTGGTGACACTGATTAACCCTGCACAAGTTTTTCTCAGAAACAAAAAAAAAAAATCACAAAATTTCCCATCACATTCTGTATCTGAGTAATTTTAGCGTTCCGAGTTAACTGACTGCGTGGAGCGATATCGCGCTAGTTGTGCCGGTCAGCTGTGTCGCCGTGCCTTCATTAATTTATGCATGGCATCGAAATTTTCAATATGATATTTTTTTTTTTTTGAAAAAATAACTTTTTTTTATTTTTAATCAATCTAAATCCCGTGCGAGGTTAATCTATACCATTAATAGATTATGTGGTTTGAAGGAATTACACGAATTCGTTAACACCCTGTATAATACCAGCCAGAAACGTGCGTGGCTGCAACAGGATGAAAATTGTTTAGGGGATAAGGGAACCATGTCCTATTCAAGTATTCGAGTAATTGCTTAAAAAAAAAGTATAACATCACGTCTAACCCTTCGGAAAATCCCGAAGGGTTGGGCAGAGGTGTATAGTAAACCCAAATTTCACCGAGCTAAATCTCATGTAATAGGGGACATTTAAGGGGGCGGGGGTCTATTGCCATCAACCGGGCACGAATCCTGACTCCGGGCTGCTACTGAGAAATTCCACACGGAAAACACTTTGCGCGGCTACCCTCTCTCTGTTGTACAGACGAGAGTGACGAAAAGCCTAAGAAGCATCCTTCTACTTGCTAATTACAGTATACACACTGCGATCTCGAATCTTTTTACCAAGCATGATGATCATGGCAATACACTAGACTGTCAATTGTAGCGCTCATTTGGTTTACTAGTCGAATTGTACGTGTATTGAACCTGCTACATCTCCTTCCTTAGTGGCAGTTCTGATGGTCGCGTGACCACCGGTATCGCCGCATCTCTGCCGATACCCATCACGGTGTCAATTATAAGACCGGATGGCTCGCCGACCGTGTTGCTTTCACCACCATTCACACTCGGATCTATGGGGAATCATTTTATACTGATGGGTTGTGAGCTCTTGCTAAAGTTTTAGATTCAACTGATACTGTAATTATGTAGAAATATAGAAATGTAATTCTGTCTCCTACATCCTATCTTACTGAGCGTCAATGGTCAAAACTACGACTCGTGTGTTCCAAATATGCAGCGTAGTTTCAATAAAACGACGTTATAAGCATCTTGAAGGAAAATTAACTTAGGTACGAGTCTTTCTTAAAGCAACAGTTTTGCATTCCAAAATACTTATGATTAGTTACAGTTTACCAGGGTCGGACTGGGCCTAAGGGGCCCGGGTGGCATTATGACTGGGCCCGCCACCCGCCTAGAATCAGCGCAGATTTTACCACCTTCATGTCAACCAACAAACTAAATGACAATAATAATCAAATAGGCAAGAGTTTTTAGAAGTGTTTATTTTCAAAGACAGATTTTATGAAAAAAAGTTCCAATTAGTTTTAAATTAATATTATACCTAAAACTAGCCCATATTTTTTTTCTAAAAGAGGAAATATTTCACCTCGATTACGCGGGCTTCCAGCCGGGAGGGGGACCCGCGCACGCTAGGGCCCGGGTAGCAAACGCCACCCTAACTCTATGGCCAGTCCGACACTGCAGTTTACTCAC
The DNA here is from genome assembly GCA_905220435.1 of Amphipyra tragopoginis. Lineage (NCBI taxonomy): Eukaryota > Metazoa > Arthropoda > Insecta > Lepidoptera > Noctuidae > Amphipyra > Amphipyra tragopoginis. Next base: position 25,445,191 of record HG992010.1, read on the forward strand.
GTGCATTTTTCGGGATTTCGGGTACTGTTTCGAACAATGAGTTCGATTCGCGACCTCGTCGCGTGTGCATCTCATGATTAAGGGCTCCGTTTGAGTCCAAAACTAGTCGGGCAATCCCGAAAAATGCGCGTGAGTAAACCGTAACTAATCATCAATAGTTAGTAGTGTCTCACAAAACTTATAATTTCAAAATACTATCGTTGGTAACCAAATTCATTCGTTTTTGGGTATAGTAACTGCACTTAAAGGAATGGCTCAGGACTGGGGTGGCACGGAGGACGCCTATGCCCAGCAGTGGGATTGTGGTGGCTGAAATGGTAATATTATTACTCTACATATTATCAACTTTGAAAGTGGCATCGTTAACTGAAAAATTGTGTGGAAATCGGTTGTCATGGTATGGGCACGTGTTACGGAGAAATGAGGAAAATGTAGTGAGGAGAGTTTTGAGTATGAATGTCGATGGCTATAAGAGTAGGGGAAGACCAAAGAAACGATGGATGGAATGTGTGAATGATGATATGGTTAGAAAGGGTGTGACTACCGAGATGACGACTAATAGAGAAGTATGGAAGAAAAATACATGTTGTGCCGACATCAAATAAATTGGGATAAGGGCAGGAGAATGATAATATTATAACCTAGGAAGCTTTTGGTCTGTCAATGGCTTCTGAAGAACTTTTCGTAAAACAAGAGAACGATAGTCGCTGCAGTGTCCATAATAGATCTATATCAACCTCCAAAACGTAAACACCACATTCTATTTACTAATCTCAACGCGTGTATCCAAATGCGAGCATATTTTTTGACATTTATCTCCAAACAATGGCGGTGACCCATGCATCACAATGCATGACCACAAGAACAAATACCCGCGTTTGTTCTAGAGTTTACAATCATTCACTATTGTTTAGCGTAACGTAAACATGTTTGTGAACTAGACGATTTTAGGATTATAGATCTCAAACTGAGATTAAAGGATTCTTCTCCCCTATGTCATTGTATCCTTCGTGGTGAATCATACAAGGTGTTCGTTCCTAGTAAGGAAGAAGCCACTCCCGCTCCTCTTGTCCTCTTGTAAAAAGTCAAAGCGATTAAGTTGTGGTCTACTGACAACGTAAATGCGTTTTGTTATCAGGGTCAGATCACGATGGTACCTATCTATCTAGGGGCTGGTCTTAGGGGCGGCTGCCAGGGGAGAGGGACCTAGGGGGGCGCAAATTAGGCCTCTCTCAAAATCTGCAGCAGAGCTCGGGTTCAATATGATGTTGATTTAAATGCAAATGAATTATGTCTAGAGATTGAGAGCTACAAAACAATTAACAGATAAAATAGTTACTGCCTTAATTTTTAACAAAATTCTTCATTACATTTTTATTTAGTGTTTTTTGGGGGAGGGGGGGGGGGGTGCAAAATTAGATGCGTACACTGGGCGCTCATGACCTGCCTGCATGAATGCACTGCCTATATTACATTTTTTCAGCCTATATGTATATCCCCACTTTCACCTGGCTTGGCATATGGTTTTAAAAATGCACAGCAGGATTCTGCTACTCATTATAATCAGCTCATTACTGTCCCACTGCTGCATGGACCTCATCTCCGAATCGGAAATATTTATGCCACGCTGGCCTGGTGCGGGTTGTCTGCCCATTGTCTTGTCATCATCTTTAAAGCAACGTTTTTCTTGACTGGTTTTCTACGGTTCATAAAGTTATATGGCACTCGGAGTTGTCACCACATTTTGTCGTGTCATGTTGTTAACCGTGGTGAAACGTCTTAAATCAAATAATGACATTCACAGGGGTGCTCTTCATTTTTCCTTGAACCACACTACAGATATATCAGACTTCTAACCTCTAAGTTATACCAGTAACGAAGTAAAACAAAATGATCGAAAATCTAGATAAGTATAGGCTACCTAGTCATTATAGTGTTGTACGAGCGCCGGCCATTTTTCCTAATGTTCTTATTATGCTAACTGCCGCCAACGGGTTTGTCCTAATCTAGATTCGTAATGCCTTCCGGTTTTACCGTTGCCAGTTCAAGGGACTTGCCATAAGTTTGGGGGTTTTGAAACTATTTGAAGTTGGATTTTGGTCAATTTTTCAGCAGGAAAAAGGAACATATTATGCCGAACAGCTGAAAAGGGATCAGCGCCATTTTTGCGAAATTGACTTATATTACATATATCATTGGAATCATCTTTTTTTCTGCGCCGATTGTACCTACAATGACTCTAGGACATACTTTTTGTCGCTTCGGCTCCAGTAAAGTTTGTAACTTGGTAGTTATTCCTTTTTGGCTGTTAGGCATCGATATGATAATTTAAAAAATGCGAATAGGGTACTACTACAGGAGACTTTTGAGATAGGGCGCAGCGAATAGCATGGTGATGTTAAATATTAGGTCCTAGAAACAGAAACACAATAGTAACAAATTAATCGAATACAACTTTGCATTAATTAGATAACTAATTGATAGGAAGCAAAAAATTTAAGGCATACTTAGAGCTATATCTAGCAGCTCTAGGTATCTATTAAACTTTTTGTTTTAAAACAATTCGTTTTCTAATTAATGCCAAGTTTAAAAACTCTACTGTTCAGCTACTTTTGATGCTGACCGTACTACAAAAAGATGCAGACAGTCATACTTTTATGTAATACAGATCAAGACTTTTGTAGCAATTTAATACTGATTTCCCTTTAAAAAACTCGATTCGGGAGTTAAATATATCGATGTCTCACTCGCACTTTTCATACAAGTTTGAACTTGTTTGGGACATGTGCACTATGAATGACATGCCGATGTTTGAATGAATGGACAATGGCTGGAATGTGCGATGGTCATGACCAAAATATGAGATTTCTTAGAAAATACTATGTGATTTGAGTACTAAAATAGACATAAAATAATAGAGTAAATATATTAGCCGAATCTTCATTGATATGGATGAAGGTTGTGGTAAAGAACACGTGGACATTGATGAGATCAGGAAATTAGAAACAACTAGAATTAAAATCCTTGATTAGTTGAAGCCTACAAATCCTACAATAGCTTAGGATGAAAATTACAATGCTTGTAGATGAAAAATTGTTATTGCTGCATCAAGTCTAATTCTGAACTTTTTGATAAGTCAGGTTCAGGTCGAATGATTAGTTTTGATACGAGTATCTAATTTTTTCTACGATTCTCGTAATGAGAGAGAACTGAGAAGGTTTTATAAGAAGCTATCTCAAAATGTTGTGGTATGAGTTATGATGATTGTGATAATGATGCGAGAAGAATATAGCTATAGTGTGCTAAACACTAACAATGATCTGAAGCTAATTTATTCCCACATGTGACCTGTATGTAATTTTTTGCCAATAATCTCTCTGGGGACATTAAAACTTTAGGGTATGTAAACCCATTCCGGTTTTACTGATAATGTCTGGGGTCAGGCAGTCTGCCGGCGGCACTTAATTAGTTGCTCTTAGACAATCTATATAAATATCACATCTGCATGGCCCACCCGTTTTGGACACCTCGTCTTGATTTGCTTTTCTATTGTTTTAATTCACGCCCACTGGACTTGGTTTAATACCTAAAACGAATCATTTATAATTGGTTGTCTAAAATCTTTGAATTCTTTTGATGATGACATCTGTCAGTTCATGTTCTACGATGTTCTTAGAATAATGAAGAAATGAAGAAAAAACGAGAGTTTGCTGTTGGGCCTGTGGTCCTAAGGGTACGTCATGTGCGTATTGACCAATTCGTCACTTTCTAAGAAGTTTGAACCGTCGAAAATATCAAATGGGGTCATCCACTTCTTCAGCAATTTCTGCTACTAATAACATGATAACATCATCACATTGCCGATCCAAATTTGCATTTTTAATAGTTAAGGTTATTCAGAAGTCAAAAACGTAAATTAAATCATAAAATATTTCACTTATATTTCGTTCATTTGACCTTATGAATAGATTTTTCTCCGCTAAATTACTCTCTAGCTTTGGGGCAGAGTTGAATAGAAGCATCTAGAATCTAAATGTTATAGTAAATCCTGACAATATCCCGCATTATTATCTATGTAGCATCTATGAGGCATGTTATCATGAACGAATCTTTTGCAACAGTACAATCACGAAAATGGCCTAGAAATCTGAAAATTCTGGAACATCTCCAGAATTTTTACAACTTCTGACTGTACCGTACGTAAGACGACATCTGTGAATGTCTCAATCGCATGAATGGTTGTATCAGTATTAACTCAGTATTATTAATATACCTACGAGCAGCGTGGAGCGTGGGCTCGACCCCAGAAGGAGTGGTGACGTCATTACCAGCCCACTTGGCAATATCGGGCTCGGATGACGTCCGTGACGTGTGTACTTCGCTTTTATGGCCCAAAAATCAACTCTTCCCCGCGTCATTGAGTAATTTTTACATACCTACTGTTTGCCTTAGATAGGTTTATGTTTTATCTGGTAGACTAGGTGTTCGGTCTAGAAGTTTTCGGCGAAATGTTTCGAGATCAGTAAAAAGCCAAATTTTTGTGGAGCAACAGCCGATTTGACAGAAATTTCTATAGATCTGGGCATAGGAACACCAATGTAGTTTGATTGGGTAACTTATAGTAGGTATTGTGTTACCAACATAGGTACAAGCATTATTTGTTGCACGAGTTTGTAATGATAAATAATAAAAACTAGGCCATCTGATCCTTCAGTGTGATCCGTCGGTTGAACACTGCATTGAACAATACGTTGTGAAAACTATAACTCGTCACATGTATTGCACCAATCAGATTTCACGTAACATCATCAAAATTACATTTGATTGGTGTTAAAAAAAAAACCTTTTATCCGCGATTTTAAATTATTCAATTACGGTTTCCCCAATTTTCTCGTGCCAAATTTTTTGTCGTGATTCATTGAGAAGTGGCAGTAGTAGGCAAATCAGTCGCTTCCTACTTACAGCAATTGGTAATGGCGGCGTTTCCCGCGCAAAAGTGACGCGCGGTGAGTGATGGCCGCCGACGGCGCGCGGCGGTCCACTAACGTGATAGATTAATTAAACCTGTCATGTGGTCACATTAAATATTTAGCTGTGGATTGATGGGGACATCGGTAAGAGTGTATAATGCTAGCCGACGTTTGATGTTATGTAATGTTAACGTATTTTGATTTGGCATAAAATTGCTGTTGACAGTGCTGCTTTGATTTATTGAAGTACGTGAATTTTCTATTGGAAGGATATTTACTATTTTGAGATGCTCGTTGGATGACACTATAGAAATAGAAATAGAAATATTTATTCGCAGGAGATATGGAATACATAGTAGATGTTACAAAAAATTATAGAGCTTAACACATCTCACCTGTACAAGGTATGCGAAATTAGATTACTTACTAGGTAAGTAGGTGCTTAGTGATTTTATAGTTATTAATACATTTTATAGTCACTAACTTAAATGATGTTCAGAAGTCCGAATTGGAGTTGTTTATTTTTCAAGCAAAATTGACTAATCAGCCTTTTGTTGTAACACATATTTTTTTGCAGTTTTTCACTTTTTTCGTCAGACAAATTTCATTTTTTTTTCACCCCTGTAGTTTCGCGTACCAGATTTAAATAATTAAAAATGACATAAGATGAGTATTTGGCGTCAAGTTTCGCAACTGGACGGATGACTTCACTCCAGCGGAAGGAGTGGGCGCACGATCCTGGCGCTAGGATGTCCAGCAGTTGTACATTCCGGATACTAGTGAATTAACTAGCCACTGTTGTGCTCAGGAATTCTTCTGACAGTTGTATATTGTAGATGATGTTGTCATAATCGTATTTTTATCTTGTACTTAATTAACATGAACTTTATGTATCCGTTGAAACTGCGATGGTTTATCTATCTGATCTCTAAAATCCTTAAATAAACCAGGTTTCTCTATTGGTCCTATGTCACTAGAGGACTGGTCCTTTCGGTCTACCTGATGTTAAGCACTAGACATCTGTCATCATTTACTTCTTTTCCCTTTGGGTTTACCAAAGGGAAGGGAAAGGAGAAGTACGGACTACGTAATGGAGTGCTTTTAGTAGTAAAGTAGTATCTTCCTATATTCCTAGAACTGCTTATAAAGTGAAGGAAATGTCTTATCATTTAGTTAAAGATGACGTGTAACCGACTATTGTCAGTGAACTAGGTACTTTGTCACCTATGATTTCTACCTAAGTATTGTGTGTCGATGATTCATGTTACAATGACACTGATAGAAGAGGTTTTTCTTTTCTTGTTATAGCAGGCCCAAAAGGTAAGCTTATATCTTTTTTGCGTTAAGTTGATTTTGACAAATTTTAATGTCACAATAGGGTCAAATATAAGAATAATGACTTTTTATCTATACTTAGATCCATCGCCTACGTTCTTTCCAGGGTTGGTGTGTACAGTCATAGACGTACTGGTATGAACTGTCAAAACTCTTTGTAATTATGTTGCAATAAGAAGCTATTGAAGAAATCGACGTGTTACATCTCTTCTTATTGGTCCTTTGAGGCGATTAAGGAATTATATCAAGACAATGAACAGATGTTTCTAGTACTATGTTGGAATCAACAACACGTACAAAAAACTTGGTGTTTGATAGCAATTTCCCCAGAATTGTTTAAGTAGTCTATATGCTGAGGCTCACGTTCACCAATATCCTTTTATAGGGCAGTTACGAAGAAAGTAATGACTCTTTATGTACTGGGATAGGTATTTTACTTTGTGGTATGGGGATGTAGGTAGATGGTAGGTACTTGCATATTGGGGCAGGAAAGGTATTCAAAATTCAAACGTATTTTTGCCGCAATGAATAGAGTTTACAGACTCAATATATCCTTACCGAGTTTACTGTCTGCAATTCTAGTGATATGAAAATACCTACAATACAACTCGCTGCTTTGCATGAATAACCACAAAATCCAAAATGTTCAAACTAGATAAGGAGATAGCAGAATCCAAAATAGCCCTTATTTTTTTTGCGAATAAAACTCACATTCATATCGGCAAGAATTACGAAGTGGCATCACCGAATGTCATTGCCATTGCTTGATTTTTGGCGCCATTTTTCTTCATTAATGTAATCTTAAAAGGCTCTCCTCTAAAATAAGCTTTTTTGAATTGTCATTTCATTATTCATCTAAAGCAGCGAATTGTGATTTAATGTACCATAGATAAGAATGTCAAAGAAAAAAAGGTGCGTGAACAGAACTAATTAAGTTAAAATGTAATCTCGTGTCCTGTATTTAGTGCGTACCTAGTCTAGACTATAGGCGACCTAGCTCGTTAATGCCTACGCGATGTAGGTCAAGTGGGCCCCAGAACACGAGCCATGTACTATGTACCCACGTACATGGACAATTAGAACGTAAATAGTTTGAAATTAATAGATTTATTAGGTAATCGTGTTAGAGAAATGTGTTAACCTTATATTTCTGATATCTCATAGCTCTCAGAGTTGTCGGATAAAAGGACCAATTTTTATAAAATTTCGTCAGTACAAGTAGTTTAGTAATGCGTTGATTGCGGTTATTGAGCGTCAAATTATGTACTGCGAATTTTAATAAAAATCTGAGCTAACTGGTTTGAAACAGATTGGATAAAAAAAAACACTGAGTTTAATGAACCTATTTGAAAAAAGAAGATTACAAACAAAAACTAAATTTTCTCACGGGAATGACAATGTTTCTTTTAGCAAAAGGAATTTCGTCACTTAAAAAAAATCTTCACAGATTCCGTAATAAACAATGAACATTACTCAACTAGGCTGTAAACCTCTACAGGTGTCAATACCTTTGTCATAAAATAAAAATCCTTTTTACAAGATAAAAAAAGTTAGTCTAGTTCGTTCGCACGGTGCACCTCATTCATAATTTCTTAAAGGTTTATTCATGAATAAGACAATCAATGTTTGCAAGAAACTACTTTGTCCTCTTTTGAATATCCTTCTACTATAATCTGCGGAACAGAATTCATTCATGTTAATTCCTTTATTACCTTTTACGGTGGTGTATTAAAACGCGGTTATTTAAAATACAATGTCACACTGACCGCGGTCAGTACAATGAAAGATACGAATAATTGTCTCTGGTTGTTGTAGAATGGAGAAAATAAAAAAAATCATATTCTGAATTAGGTGTTTCGCGGAACTACACTGTGGTTCGTATGACATGTCCTAGTTCTTTATTTGAATGTTTACTCATTCGATCTCGTATTCATCAGTTCAGAAATGACGTTTCTCTGTATTTTTAATTATCAAGCGATTCATTGATTTCGTGAATAATTTGATACACATAGAGTCGTGATTCATATAGATCACAACGTGTCGTAATAAGATTAAAGGTTTCTTAATAGAGATGATGCTTTCGCCTGGTGATTGATCCGCTCAGTTACTCACACATAAAAATAATTCGTTAGCCAAACTATGAGGTATCGCAAACATTGGCTTAGATTCGTCATGAACAGATTACCAATACTGCTGAAAATAGAAGATAACAGTCCGTTGTATAATTTGTATTCAGCGAACAGTTACAGAAAACAGTTGTTTGGTGATTAATACCAACGATACAAGTAATTATGGATTAATTTCTTCAATGTTTTAATTTCAGACATTATTTAGCGTGTTACTTTGCCTAATAAGATTCGTAAGAGGTCAGCTAGTTTGATAGTATATTCTTCAGGAAATCTAAAAACAAAAAAAAAACGGTAAGAATCATCATGCTTCATTTTTATGTCGATTCATGTTCAGTAATTCAGTTCAATTGCCAGGGTTCGTCTTCGGACTAAGTCTTCTTCACTTCATATTTCGAGTCAAGAAATAGATTTAATTCTTCTATTAAATCTGCACTAATGGGTTGCCGTTTCCTATCCGGCTCAAAGGACCAAAATTTTGTCGGGTTCTGATAGCTCATTGTCTTTTGTGGTACAAACTGGAAGGCTTTCATGTTGGGTATTGCAGTAAGTACTTACTGTTTTATAACTTGTATCACCGAGGCAACAAAATTTTCTTTTTGCCGTGACATGTTATTTTTACACTATCAGTCAAATACCAAAATTCCTGGGTCCGTTTTTCCGAGGCGTCATCATTTTCCCACGGTGCGGGCACACGTTATCTTGGGCCAGTCCCGCACGACAAACAAAAGGATTGTCTTAGATTAACAGCTAATCTAAAGAACGTCACACCTACCTAAATAGTTTTATGTTTACGTAATTATACTTAAGTCTAACTCCAGTACTGTTACCGTAAGGCATAACGGATTCCGTACAGGATAACACACTGAAAGTTTACTTAATTAAAAAGGTTTGCTACAATTATATTTTGTTCTTTATTTAAATAATGCACATTCATTGAACTATGTTATAATCTGTGACAAAAACTATGAAGCGATTTGTCACAGACTAAACATAGTTTAATGAAGGCGAGCAATTCAAATAAAGAACCACGGACTAGAAAAAAAAGAAGGACTCCGCGCCACGCATATCAAAAGTGAAGCACCGTACCGATCTATGTGTGCGTGATTTGAGGGATACCAGATAAGTGAAAATTTCCCCATTTTTTTTTTATATTTTGAAAGTTTCATTTCTTTAAATGAAGCCATATAAGAAGTCCGCTTACATTATTTAATTGAAATTACAAACATATACTTAGTTAAAACTTAAAATTAAGTATTTATTTTGTATGAGTGACAAGAAAAACGTTTTCGACGGAATTCAATGTTCTTCATCTCTGCAGGCTCTTATTATTTTAATCCAATCATTATTCCATGGTTGATTTGCTGTAGGAAATCTATAAAAATAATCATATTCAATACTTGCAAAAAACTCACAAAGAACACAAAAAAATGGATTACCCAATCTCTCGGGAAAATTACCCATTTATTTTCCGACAGCACTTCTATGTTTTTGAGGTTTTGTGTTCCAATAGTAATGATTTTAAAATGTCAAAAATACAATAAATCAACAGGTTAAATAAGTGTCTTACTTGTGAATGTTATTCCTTGACACTTTTTCTGGGATGTAGAATTATTTTAAATCATTTCACAACACAAGAAGGCATTATTTTATTTTATTACTTGACGTAAACAGTACCGACAATGACGGCGCGGTGCCGCGTAATGGCGGCCAGTCGGCACCGTATGATGTAAACGTGTGCGTGAGGCATGTTTGTACAAACGGTCCGGCATACTTATAGTGCTTCACTTTCGATACACGTGGCGCGGAGTCCTTCTTTTTTTTCTAGTCCGTGTAAAGAACAAAATATATTTTAACTTTCCTTTATTGGCCCACGCATTCAGAAATGTTTGCTGTAAAACGTAATTCAGAAACAGAATATAAATTTTGTAAGGCAAGTTTTAAATGAAACAATAACAAAAGCGTAGTAAGACCAAAATAAAAATAAATGAAGACTGAAAAAAGTTAAGATATAACTAATTCTGCCGCTCTTTCTTATTTTTAATCCATACTCATTTACTAATTGCTTACCTGTAGCTTAGGTAATACTAAGGTCGCTAAACTTCGCACGTGTTTGGATTTCAGTTTATTTTACATAGTTCGATTTTACTTCTTGAAACATCTATTGTAATATTTGGAATGCACAAATAAGGTTAAAGCTATCTTTTGTAAACATCTGTTTAGGATATAGGCTGAATGCGTTTTTGTCCTGTGCTACAATTACAAAAATGCAAAGGACAAAAGCGCATACAGCCTAGCCATAGACAAAGTTCTAAAACATCTGCATATCATTAGAATAAGGTTATAATTTACCTGTTGTCTTTAGGTCATCTGAGAACGACAAAAGTATCTTAACAGCTGCTCATCATTTTGTTAACGTTGTTATACTTACTGCAGTATTGATCTTATTGTTATATAAGTATTTACCTTTATGGCATATTATTAGCGGTTCATCTCTGTTATCTGTTTTGACACTTCTAGCTAAATACCGTACTTTTATGAATACTTATTGCTAAAACTTAAAAGTCTTTGATCCTAACCGACTAAAGTTTGAATGGTGGATTGTATTATGTTTTTTTTTTTTTTTAATATCAGATTGAGAAAATAACATGAGCATAGGTGCCGATTTTTATTAGAATGTGGTTTATAATAGTTACTGCCAAATATTTCGGTGAAGTTGAATGAGCAGTGAAGTTCGATAAAAATTCGACAGTGTTTTCCTTCCTTTTAAGGTTTTTTCTTACTTTTTTTCTGGCTACGATTCTTTTTTAGACATAATGAATGAATTATTGAATGAACAAGTTTCCTCTCATGGCTGTAGGTAGGTACTTCAGATTAGCTATTAATAGGTATGTTTATGTAAAATTGAAGTGCGTACGTGATTTATTGTGTTATGTTTGTGGTTTTTCACATTAATACATGAATCATTGCGTAATAGTTATTGCTAGATTTAGCTTTATTATTTAATTCCCCCAGTAGTTGCGCGCGTGTCATAAATTAATAACTAATTGTTGTGGGATAACCTTAGTTATGGTAAAATCGTTTTACAGAAAGCGGTAATTTTTGTGATTATTGAACACATTTAATTTTGTTTGGTTTAATCATAAAATAATAAATAATCTTATTTTTAAACTTTGAGTTATAAATTGTTGGTATGTATTATGGCATTCTTTGTCATAATTTCATCGAGTAGTAATTAGCCTGTGCGCTGTGGCCATAGGCTAAACCGAGATGGTTTTTCCCTTAAACACCCACGGGAATATACAGTGGATACCAATGTTTTATATCGTGGATACCAACGTTATAAATACCGTGTGGATACCAATATTTTATAAATCGTAAAAGACAATTTAGTTATTGACAAATTAAACAGCGATGCGGAGGAATATTTTGATGCCCTATTTTAGTTTATAGCTTTATTAGGGTATACTTTTCTCACAATTTACATAAAACCAATGTATTTATTTACCTGAGTAAATCCGAATACCTTATTGGCTAAAAATTATTACCTACTAGTACCGTTATACTGTGTACCTACTGCGCTTTCGTTGATTTGGAGAAGGCTTATGATGATAGTGTGTGGAGGGATGAATTGTGGTCAACACTATCTATGTATGGGGTGGACTGGCGGTTGGTGCGGGCACTGAAATCGCTGTCCAGGGATTCCAGTGCTTGTATTAGGATAAATGGGGCGTTCACAGACTGGTTTGGCATCTCAAGGGGTGTTCGACAGGGTTGTGTAGCGTCAGCATGACTGTTCAACCTATACATGGATAGTTGTTTGACAGATTTAAAAGGGATTGACTGTGGATTGAAAATGAATGAGTTGCCTGTCAAATATCTTCTCTACACGCAGATGATCAAGTTTTGCTTGCATCATCTGTGGAAGGGTTGCAGGACATGGTAACTGTGATGAACGAAGCATATAAGAGGAAAGGGATGAAAATTAATGTAAGCAAGACGAAAGTAATGGTTTTTGAAAGAGATGCAGATGTTTCTGGGTGTAAAGATTGAAGATCAAAGTATTGAACAGTCGAATGAGTTTGTTTATTTGGGAAGTAGGTATGTTTACAAGAGATGGTAAGATTGCTGAAGATGTGGAAAGGAGAGCAAATGCGGGAAATAAAGTGAATGGTGATATGCATGCGATTGTGGCTATTGTACATTGAAAGAAAGACCGCCGACGTGGTGTTTATTGTAAAACCCCAATATCATGCGCTCACTCAGTAGCAAAAGCTATTTACTAAACGGCTTGCTAAGATTGCATTATTTTACTAAGTAGGTATAATGCCCATGTATGGAGGAATTGCGGTAAATGTCACAAGCCGCTCAGATAAGGAGCGTACTTACGATGCGTCAGCGCAAACAACGTCACGAGTTGCTTCAATATACTTATAATAACGTACTGGAAAATGACCCACTTGTAAGCTATCATTGTATGCTTATGTTCTAAGATGTCAAAATCAATACCTATTAACATATTCGAGTCCACCACACTTTTCATAAAGCTCATACGCCATATCGCCATACATTTGGTTAGTGAACCTTCCAGGAGGGTCCTCGGTCGAGATTACATTTGCGCTAAGAGTTAACCCTCGAGGACGGTTCTTGGCATTAGATTAAAAACCACAAAACACGCTACTACGTAGTAAAATAGTGTGTTCAGGGGTCCTGTTGCTTGTTTCATGACAGTGCGTTTTCTAAGAAAAACCTACATTTAAAATGAGCACTCCTGGAGGGCACCCATTTTGCACCAATTTTGACGTTCAAAAAGAACTAAGTAATTCTAGTCTATTTTGAATAAATGAGTTTTGAAGTTTGAAGTTTGACCCGTGACCCGGCACACAAACATCAGCATCGATTTTCATCACTCTAAGAAAATGAGCATGTCATATGATATGACCATGCGTACGCATGCTTTCGTCTTTTCGCATCGTATCGATTCAGTTTTAGCACGCAAAATCACTTTTGCATACTTACACCATCGAAATCCTTCGCAGCACAGTTAATGCGTATACTTAGTTTGTTGCTAAAAGCTCTCAGATTTTTACGAATTGGTGTTGATTAATGAAATAAGTCCTTAATGGGCTTTATTCACTTGATTTTTAGGTTTTTCGGCTTTTCTTCTCATAGCTAGTTCTCATAGTCAGATAGGAAATACCGGCGCCATTTAGTCTTAAAAAAACATTACATTGACTCGTAAAAGTGTCTGTGACAGATTTATTCATAGAAATAAAAATCGTTTATCATTTGTCACTTTAACTTTGCCTGTGTGTGATGTAAGCTGTAGGGTTATTCCCTTATAGGATAAAGGGTATTCCCTTATCCGACTTAGCTGGAATACCCTATAGGTCTGTGGCGGGTGGCGGCGTCACCGGTTCAAAATGACTGGTTGTCCAGTCAGTCAGTACGGAAGAGGCTTAAGGCAGGATTAAGCCTGATTTACACAGGGTAAGTAACTGACTCCAAACTCGAGACAAGTCAGTGCTGACCCAATATTTACCTAGTGTACCTAAATAGATCGCGACAGCGCTGTACTGACTCCAAATCAATTTACACTAGGTAAATATCGGGTCAGCACTGACTTGTCTCGAGTTTGGAGTCAGTTACTTACCCTGTGTAAATCAGGCTTTATACGAGCCTAGTAATATGACAGTACAGTAAGTCAGTCCAGCGCTAACTTACAACTGGGCTCGTGTAGACACTAGTTTCAGCCCAGTCCAGTTGACTAACCTACTCGTCTGTTTTCGGGCCCAGTAGTCCCCCGCCACATCACGCAAGTTAGTCCAGTGCGTCTACATGAACCCAGTGACTGGGTCCGAAATTCTGAGACACTGGGTCTAGTCACGACCATCGTATAAACCAGACTACGTTCATCAGTGGACCGCAGCGGCTCGAGTTAAGGTATTCGCTTTAAGAAGATCACAACATTTCTTTACAAAATATTCAATGTTGCTTAACAAAATGGGACAGCAGCAGATTTTTTTTTCACGAATTCAAAATTTGTTCCATAGTAAAAGTTGTAGAGTTAATGGTTTTCGGATGAAAAGTGATTACCCAGTCATGCTGTGCGCTGAGAGTTGCGAAGAAGCCAGTCGAACCGAGAAGAGATCGATTATGATAGCTTGACGCGCCCCTCCATTGATGATGATCTTTCCGACAGTTTTCGGCCATGGCGACCACTTCGACTCCTAGTCAGTCGGGCGCTGGTGCACCCGAAGATGGCTTATGTAGCCGATCTTCGCAGCGAACTCCCGTGCATAATGAGGGCACGTGAGTACGCTGCTTACATAATTGTAGTTGATGGCGGCGGGTGGACGGGCCTTTAGCTCATCGCGCTTAGCGTCGAGGTTAGCTTTACGCTGCTCCTCGAACTCGCGGATTTGCCGCGCCATTCCGGGCGCTGTGCTGCCAAATCTTCCCATCGCGAGGGCTCGATGTTGCAAGTAAAATGTGTGAGATACTTAGAATATTTACAACGTGTCATTCATTCTAATTGATTATGCACTAGTCGAGCAATAAATCTACTAAATATCAAACACAAGCATGGTGACTCGTTGGTATTTGCACACACACATTTAAGACAGATTTTGGAGGGTCTCTAAAATCCAAATCTCGTCATCACGGATCCTGAAAATAGCTGTGCGCTCACCAATAAGTTCATTGACTGCCGGAAATCCTGAAAATAGTGTATCATGATAAGATAAATGTCGCAAAGTGGAAAACTCATTAGTTGACGTAAGTACCATTTGCGTCACGTTAGCGGAAGTGATTGACTATTGTTTACGTCATAGGTTTTCTGTAATGGTTCATTACTTTTGTTATCCCAGAGATGGATCTTGTGTAAGGATGTATTGGTAGTGGTTTTATCGAAACCAAAGTCGCAGTTGAAAGTTGTGTAGTCGAAATCGGTGAGAAGATATAGCTTAGTTTTATATTTTATAGTTTAGTGCGACTGGTGACCTCGCCGCGGGTTAAGTTCATAATTAATGGCTCCGTTTGGGTACGAAACTAGTCGGGCAATACTGAAAACTACACGTGAGTAAATCGTAAATAATCATAAAGATATATCTCAATCAAAAGTTCCGCTGATTCGGATTCGCTATATCCTTAGTCGTGCACGCTTTGACCGAACGCTGTCTTGCTTGAATCCTTCGGAACAATTCCTTTTCCAAATAATACCATTGGAACCGCAACCTAAATCAGATGTGTAATGTCAATCGGAAGTATCTTTCTTTATCTACTGGAAACTGAAACTGAAGCTGAGCAAGCTATGTTGAACAGTCACGCTAGTTTCATCTCCTTCTTTTTTCAAGGCAGCCAGGCCAAGGGTCTACACATAGTGCGTGCGAGACATGACGTGTGCTCATACACAGAGTTGATCGTAGTACTAGTGAGGCGCCAGCGCCCACACCTTGGCAGCACGCCGAGCGACACGACCATCTCATAGGCCGGAGTCTATTACAAACGCTGTACGCTGCGTTCGGCGTGATGCTGTACGTAACCGACGAATGCTTATTATGGAAATGCAATATACAAGGTATAACAAAAAACGCACAACCTCTTAAGGGGTCACTGTACTCATCATTATGAACAACTTTTACTATGGGACCAAATCTGAAATCGCGAAAAAAAAAAACTGTTGTTCCGTACATTTATGTATGTTTGCATAACTCGTCAAAATGCATGTTTCCATAGTAAAAGTTGTTCATAATGATAAGTACAGTGCTTAAGAGGTTGTGCGTTATTTAAGTTACACCTTGTAGTGGGCTCTCGCAAACGCCTGACGTTGATGCTGCGTACAGCTTCACGCTGGATGCAGTCTATGGAGCTTGTAACAGACTCCGGCCTACAAGATGATCGTGTCTTTCGGCCTTAAGTTCTTGATTTCCAATCAGCTTACGCTGATCTTTAGTAATGGCTCAGTGTTTTCGAAGTGTCTCCAACAATGCGTTACTAATACACAAACAGTTATGGGTATTTCCCAGATTTACAAACTGTAAACAAATCAATTGAATTTAAGTAGCATTTGTAAACTGATTATTCCGTGATCCGTTTGACTTTTTACGCTTTTTGCTAAGACCCGTTTTTGGTCTAGGTCATAGTCTCATGGTTTCTCCATAAACCCAGAAAAATAATTTTGTCACAGAATGCTGATCGTGAGGTCGTGGGTTCAATGCCTAGGTCGGGCAAAATGGTTTTGGGTTTTTCCGTGTGGAATTTCTCAGTAGTAGGCTCGCTTCCTATTATGTCTATGTATTGTGTGTAGTATATATTTTGCAGCAGTACACCACGGACTACCCCCCCTATCTTATTCATTGTCTTCCTGTTCATCCAAAGGTAGATATCGCTTTCAGCGATAAGACCGCCATTGTACACTTCAATTATGTTATTGTATAAGAGCTGTGTTACAATTTTGGTGAACAATAAAGTATATTCTATCTATCTATCTATCTACATGGGATTTAAACATAAAGCGCGCATTGAGGGTGTGCTATATAATACACCTCTGCCCAAAGCTTCGGGGAATACAAGCGTGATGTTATGTTACATAATAAACTAGCTTTCGCCCGCAGCTTCGCTTGCGTGAAATTTTGAACCCGTTAAGTGACGATTTTCCATACAAACTTTCATACCCTATTTAACACCCTTTAGGGGTTGAATTTCGAAAAATCCCTTCTTAATGGATGCCTCCGTTACAAAAGGAACCTACTGTCAAAATTTCAACTTTCTAACCCCAGCGGTTTAGGCTGTGCGTTGATAGATCAGTCAGTCAGTCAGCTTCTCCTGTTATATGTATATGTCGTGGCCAGATCATAGAATTGATCACTTCATGATGTGGCCAACCATTTCATGAAATGGTTGTATTTCATGAAATGGCCAATACCCGCTGGCCACATCATGATATGGCCTGGCCAGATCAATGAATAATCAGCGTTTGACGATATGATCAGCTAAACGTACGGCCACTTCATGATATGGCCAAACATTAGTGATCATATCATAAATTAGTTACATTATAGGCTGTTAGAGGCGCTGATATCGTATTGTTATTGTGATGCATCATGGCGGCGGACAATTATTCTGACAAAAAAGTTAATAATAATAAGTAAAGTAGGGTGACCACGCAACGAAAATTAATGGACTATTATTGGATTTCAAAATAATTGACTTCATGGTAATTGCGGGTGAACTTTTCATAGAATTTTATTTGTTCGATTATTTATCTGGTTAACCTGTCAAACTACAGAACACAGCACAAAATATCGATGCACGTTACTGGGAAAGTTTACTATTTAGTATATTGAATCATTTGGGTTAGGTTAGGTTAGAACAGTGACCAATAACGCGCGAAGGCGAGCGAGCGAAGCGAGCGTGCCGCGGCAGCGGCCGCCGAGCGCCAGATCCCCTTAATTGTTGGTGAATAAAGCTATTAAACTTTCGCGGTAACGTGCATCGATATTTTGTGGGTCGAAATTCCGTAGTCTACTCCTTTGCTTGCATGGTAAGTACGTGCTTCCTTTATTTGGATTTTTTATTAAACCTTTGATATCATGGAAATCCTACATTAATGATATGGCCAAACGTGGATGGCCATATCATTAAACGTTGACGTTTAAACGATATGGCCAATTTTAGTTGGCCATTTCATGAAATACAACCATTTCATGAAATGGCCGGCCACATCATGAAGTGATCAATTCTACGATATGGCCACGACATATAGATTAATAATCGTGTAATGTCATGCATTTTGTACACTTCATACCTATTTGAGTATCCAGATCATGCAATTTCTGCGACATTGGGAACTTTTCTTATAAATGGCAAATTATCCTCTACAAAGTCTACAACTTCTTGACCTTACGTGATCTTACATAGTCAAAGTATTTGTTTTGCATAAAATTGATGAAATAAGCGTACCAGGTTGGCTAATAACGCCGCGTTTGGTGAATTTCGCTTCTTATTTGTAATTATTAACTGCAAGTGGGCTGCACATCTAGTCGGCAGTTGCACTAACTACATCCTAATTAGGTACCTTCAAGCTACATTTGACAGTTGCATAGTTTACAGTTGCGACTAGTGCAGTCTACTTGCAGTTATGATTACGATATATGAAACGAAATATGTTTCAGCTAACGCGGCGTTAGTAGTCCCCAGATCTTGTGTATTACAGAATATTACATTGTTGTCTATTTAGCTAGTATACATTAATATGCAAAATGGGTGTTTAGAAATTCATGCACATTATAAAAACAGTGATTTATTAGTCACTGCCGTAGTTTTTAGTGACTTGTCTAAAAAGTATAAATTAAACAAGAATCCATCGCAACACAGCTTTCTACACGAGACCTGTCTGTATCGTGTAGTCGACTTAAAGAATAGCACTACCCCATCTCTTCCTGTGGGTGTCGTAAAAGGCGTCTAAGGGATTCTCTAGAGGATGGGCAGCAGCGTTCTCTGAGTACTTTAACAACTATACTGCGATCGCCAACCCGCCTGCCAAGCGTGGCGATTATGTAAGACCCCTTATTGGGAGAGGCCTATGTCCAGCAGTGGACGTCTTTCGGCTGAATGATGATGATGTCAGCTTTCTATTGTGATGATCTTGAAAATGGAAAATCCGTTTGTTATGGACGATTCCTATGATGAGCGCTATTGGTTAAAATTAAGTCAGTTGTATATTGACTGACTTCTCTTCATCTCTAGTTTCTAAATATAAATTGAAGTCGCTAGTCTGTCTGTTTGTCCGCTTACTTTTTATAAACTACTCAATGGACTTTGATAGGTACGGTTTTCATCTTAATTTAGCTAATTTCTTCCAGACCATTTTAAGCTATAAAACGTACTCAAACGACGCGAGGGTGGGTCGCTGATAAAGTATGAAAGTAATCTCAGCTTGTACCATCATCATCATTCAGCCGAAAGACGTCCACTGCTGGATGTAGGCCTCCCCCAATAAGGGGGGCGGGGTTTCAATGATTCCCAGTAGTCCCCTCTAGCACTGTCCCCCGGGTTGACAACTGGGAATTTTCTTCTCAGTTGTCACCCGGGTGAAATTTTTTCCCAACTGTTCACTTCCCATTCGTACCAGAGGGGACAACTACAAGTTACCAGTTTTCAATTCCCAGTTGTTAACCCGGGGACAGTGCTAGAGGGGACTTCTGGGAATCATCGCGGGGTTTGCCATAAACGCCACGCGTGGACGGCGGGTTGGCGATTGCAGTATGGTTGTTAAAGTCCTCAGAGAACGCTGTGGCCCATCCTCTAGTGAATCCCTTAGACGTATTTTAAGACACCCAGAAGAAGACATGGGGTAGTGCTATTCTTTACGTCCACACGAACAAGCTTGTACCATCATGGGCGACCTATGGGAGTGCCATGTCTGTTATTTCTGGTCATCCTTTTTAGACTTGATGTCATGACAGCAGGATAAAGATACATTTCGTCGCCAGTTTTATGACATGCAAAACGAGCAATATCCTTAACAAAAAGCGAATTAGCGTGAATTGTCGGCGCCACGCACCGGTCAGCGGCGCGCGCGCTTGTACCTGTTATTGGATGATTGCGCATGATTGCATGATTGGACTCGTGCCGTGACATCCTTATCAGACGTGTGACTCATTGGGAATTTTCCATTTTCCGTGTAGATGGTGGGGGTGTCTGGTCTGTGAGTTGGTGGAAGGTGTTGTAATATTGTGTAAGAAAGAGTGAAAGTACTTATTCAAGGCGTTGTTGTGTTACTCTACATTGGCTGCTTAGTATTCATCTGGCCTTTGCTAAGAAATTAAATCTTTCCCATCGAGATTACTTCACTTTGCTCAATCTAGTACAAATTGAGTGTAGCGGTTCGGCACGATTCCAACAATACCTATATTTTTCTCACAGATTGCTTTATCCTTGTTAATTGACAAATACTGAATATCTAATGAATATCCAATAATGGTTACGCCCCCTGTGATAACGACTTGATTAAAACTATTTGTAACGTTATCTACGTCAGTATTTTTTTGTTCTATCTTTTTGAACTTAATATACATACAAGTGTGTGGTAGCTACTCTGTTCATATCAGGGGGCTTAGACAAAGTAATAATTTAAAAACGAGGCTTAGTAGGCGTTTCGGCCGCTGAGTTTCGTCCGATCCGGCCGAAACACCCATTTCATTATTATTAATATTTTTGAGTGGTGTTTCGGACGATCTCTTTTTTAAAGGCAAAGTAACGTCAGAAACATAATCAAATAATACCTATTTTACTTTGTGGCCATGGATAAATCGAAATGTACAATCAAATAAAAAAAGTCTTATTTTTTTACTGAATCCTTATTAGGTGGTTAAGATTCGATCACTAAGGAAAACGGAAAGAAAAAAAATTTTTTTTTTTTTGGCACTAGTTCCCCTGTGGTGTACCTAAATCTATCTATACCAGTAGCAGATCATGCAGTTTTAAGGAATTACACGAATTCGTTAACACCCTGTATAAGACTGATTATTGTTGTTTACATTTATAATTCATAATGTACGCTTTTTAATTGATATATAAGACTGATTTATTGTTGTTTACATTTATAATTCTTATTGTACGCTTTTTATTTGATATTTAAAGACTGATTATTGTGATTTATCATGTTTACTGTTGATTGTTGTAATTGTATATTAAACTTTATCTTTGTCCAACAATTCCCTGACTTTTACTTCAATAATATAACCCTGCCTAAGATTTTTCATTCTGACCGTACAAAATTTGCTTCAAAAAAAGTATCGTCCGAAACGCCACTCAAAAATATTAATAATAATTAAATGGGTGTTTCGGCCGGATCGGACGAAACTCAGCGGCCGAAACGCCTACTAAGCCAAAAACGATAACGAAGTTCGAAAAGACTAAAATGTATGGGATTGACATAAGCCGCGTTATGTCACGTGGTCAATCGTCATCGTTATCGCAAGTTGGTAGACAATGTTATAATTCGAAACGAAACGATAAAGAAACGATTTGTTTATCGTGGCCATTCGTGGGTATCCCATACAAATGCGTAGACAAGCAGCGCTTTTAGTGTTCGCCTTCGCTTCGATCGTGATCGCCAAAAAAGATAACGAAACGAATGTTATAACGTTGTAATTATTGGTCGGATTTCGAATCGAACGAAAACGATCGCGACAATAAAGACGATGACGAATTTAGATATCGTTTCGCTACGAAGCGATGTTACTTTGTCTAAGGACCCTGTATCGTCGTCTTAGAGTGAAAACCGCGGGAATGCAATTTGGTCAAATTTATTTTATCACGACGTTAGGTGCTGTAATTATAAGAGAGCTGCTCTATGCGAAATTATTATGTAGGCACTGAAGTCAAGCCTTTATTGGGTTTATATAAAAGGAGAAGCTGACTGACTGATCTATCAACGCACAGCCTAAACCACTGGGGTTAGAAATTTGAAATTTTAACAGTAGGTTCCTTTTGTAACGTAGGTATCCACTGAGAAGAGAGCCCCTAGTGTTGACCTTTTGAAAGCACCAGGGATCTGGTCTACTTGAAATAAAAACTATTTGACTTTGACTTTGACTTTGAGAAGGGATTTTTCGAAATTCAACCCCCAAGGGAGTTAAACAGGGGATGAAAATTTTTATGGAAAATCGTCACTTAACGGGTTCAAAATTTCACGCAAGCGAAGCTGCGGGTGAAAGCTAGTTGGGTTTATAAAATTCGTAATAAATATAATTGACTAGCTTTTGCCCGCGACTTATTCCACGTGAAAGCCGGAACCGTGCAATGACCAAATGCATTCCCAAGGTTTTCACTGTAAGGCGTGGTGTTAAGCTTATAAAAGTTGAGCGAAAGGAGATATACTTCCTACTGTAGACAGGCAAGCAAATACTTTGCAGGTTTACTCGGGATCTGGTTGTAGTAGAGCTCCTTGCGAATGAGTTCGTCCAGGGAAGTACTAGCACCATACCTATTACTACCAAGCAGCATTATTGTGTCCCGATATGAAGGTTAGTTATGGGTGCCAGTAAAATTACAGGCACTTGAGACTTTCCAATTTGTCTCTAGGTTGACAATGCATCTGCAATCCTCTTGGAGTTGTAGGTGGGTCTTCGCGACAGTGTTTATGATATGAGGTGTACTGGTGTACTAATCTTCTCTCATTTACCTTAAGAAAGACAGCTGCCTAAGTTTCTCAAAATTAATTAGTCACACACCTCAGATCATTTACGTAAACAAAAAACCCACAGCTAAGGGATTTACGTAGCTAGGTTATAAGATTCATCACGTTCAGAGGTAACGTGGAAGGATATACTTCTCAATAATATGCAGGAATGGCGGACTTATTGCGGTTCTTCTCTGTGGCTAATGTCGTACGTCGGTGCTCATGATTAATGCACTCCATCATCAGGAAATGCAGTGTATTTATGTAGGATTTGATATGAAGGCTTAAAAATATATAGACTTTTATAAATATTCTGCTCGAATTCGTCACCTGGGCTTATGGGCCATTGTTCACCTAAGCGTGGAGGAGAGGAGGTGGCAGGAACAAACAATTTTTTTTTAAATTAGTAATATCCTCATGGATACCCTTCGCCTGGAGAAGGCGAAAGGTTATGCCGGACTCTTACCGGCTAAAAACCCACGGTGTTCCTTCTCCTGACCCTTGGCCGGGGTCGCGGGATTCGCAGCTGCATGCACCGCAACCCCGGCAGGCCTCGGTCCGCCAGCCCCTGGCAGACCTCTCCTTACGATTGCTTTATTTTCCCATTTATTTATTTATTTATTTAACAGTCTAGGATCAATTACAATAATTCAAGATAAAGACATACTGGAATAAGAAAATTTAATTTAAAAAAATATACCAATTAGAGATATCTCTTTCATAAATTCCTCACAAATGCTTCTGACATACTGACTGTACTATATCCCATGTCTTCGCTTACCTTTAAACGCAATCCTATATGATGTAATAATTGGTTTCTTACGAGACATCTCCTCTCTTTTTCGCTTTGACGTGTAACGGCTCTAGAGTACCAAATCCAATAGCAAGGTTTACTGCGTAATTTTTTGCACGCAAATGCTCGATATGTAAAACTAGCAGAAGTTGATTTGCTGCGGGTGTGTCTACAGTTTGAAAGTCTGTTGCAGAAGTCAATTGAGCAGTAAAACTTCCTATTGGATTGGCGCTTTGGGCTTGTATTTTATAATGATGCTCAGTCTTGATTCTGGAATTAAAGAAAGACTCGTACTGGTGCTACTACAGCCACGGCCAGCCGGTTCGTGGTCGCACTAATACGCATCATCATAGATAGTTCGAGGTTCATGACTGAGAATCGTTTAGTCTAAGCGTATACGGGCGCAGGCAACGCATGCAACACAGTTCAGTCACAGTTTTACAATCTATACAGTTGGACAAGGCCTACAGCAAAGGCCGATATCAAAGGCGATGCCCAACTGTATGGATAGTAACACTGTGACTGAACTGTGGTGCCTGCGCAGCTGGGGCGCAGGCCACATAGTATACGCTTAGTCTTAGGGTTGGTGAACGTAGGTTTACACTTCTTGTTCCTGTAACTCTATTGCCCGTCGCAGGTTTGGGTTATCTATGCAAGTTGGGTGGTTATCCCACCATTCGTCAGTGGTCAGATATTCTTAGGTATATGCCCTACGTGAAGCTGCTAAACTATCAGTACTATTACGACTAACTTTACTGTACACACACATTACCTACGCATTAACAGCCTTACAACGATACTAATTTGCATTACTAATTGCATTGTAAACATTCATTACTATACCAGTCCTCTATTTTTATCGTTCCATAGACAACGTAAGATCAGCTCATCAGTTCTTTACTTCATTCTCGTTCAATAGTGGTGTACCTAACAATTAGAGATGTATGCGGACTGCAGATGATGAACGCGTGCGGTGTCGCGTCGCGCCTCAAGCCGTCTGTCGAAACTGTCATTATATTTGCCATTTCAGTAATTAGCTATCTGTGGAAATATATACTTTCCATACTATTGAGTACTTTACATAGTAATATTGCGAAAAGTATTGCTTAATTTTGACATTTTTGAATAATAAATGTTTAAATACATCCGGCTTCTCGTAACTTCAACTTTTAAATTCATCTGCTCGCTACATCCTGCTACGAAACGACGGTTTTAATTTAAGGCTCTAAAAACAAGGTGAAGAGGCGACATAATTCTCAACTTGCCGAATAGAACTACTTATCTAGGTATTTTTAAGAAAATGTATGTAGATTTCATAGAGATGACGTTAATCGTCTTAGTCGTAGCCTCTTTCTTTAAAGCCACTGATGGTCGTTCATTCAACTGGCCGTCACCGTTGCAATGTAACTGCCATCTAATTCGCAACCCTTAGGGCAACCAGGTTTCGCATTAAGTATCATCCATGCACAGGTAAATTCAGTTGTGTTCCTATTTAATGATCAAAGTTTCAATATCTACCAATTTGTAGTCTATTAGTTTCACCGGAAGAGATCGTGTGTGCTATTTCTAGCCAATTTATACATTCAGACTTATTAAAGTGATAAATTATTTTTATTTCTGTAAATAAATCTGTCACAGACACTTTTACAAGCCAATTTTATATTTTTTTTAATGGCGCCGGCATTTCCTATTTGTTTAGCTCTGAGAAGAAAAGGCGAAACAAACTCAAAGACTCTTTTAAAGTCCAAACATTGCGGTATAAAAGCTATGTGAGTGTAACAATGTAGGGTTATGTCTGGAATGGCTTTTTAAGGAAAGTTCTATACCAGCTTTGAGGTGATCTGTCGCAATTGACGGCACGCATGCATCAGCCATCGTGTAGCATAACCTTATTTTAGGGTAAAGGTCTACTCTTTGCTCTATTGAATAAATTTTGCATAAAGTGACTTCAAAGTTAACTTATTCATTAGCATGTCTTGCGGCCTGAGTTCCCCTGATCAAAAAAAAAACGAAAATTCCATAAAGATACGGTACTTAATAGAGTAGTAAAGTTGTAAGCAATTCTAAAGACATTTATCTCTGTTCTATTAATTTTCAATATATTACGTCTTACGTCTATACCTAAGTGGAAATATTATGACCCAACGATGGACACCACGTTATTCTAGAATATGCTATAAATACAGTAATTTATTACCTACTCAGACGACTAAGGGGTATTTCACCAACATATCAATAAGAAGTCTGTAACTTGACGACACGTTTGGTGCAGTGGCTAAGCGATTGGCTTCTGCACTACGGGTCGTGGGTTCGATTCCCACACGGAACAAAAATGTGTATGGCCTACAGACAGTTGTTTCGGGTCTGGGCGATTTGTGTTTGTAAACGTACCCACGATACAGGAGAAATCCTGGTGTGGGGAAATGTTTATATAAAAAAAATAAGAAGAACTATTGACCAGATAGGCTAAATGTGACCTAAAAATATGACATTTATGTGTTCAATAATCTTGTCATTATCACTATTGCATATGGTGAAACGCAAATGTTAGCTATTGAAAAGTTTAGACACCGAATTAGCTTAATGAACACTTAATGATAGGTTGGTGAAATACCCCCTTAGTAAGGTAAATTATTAAGAGGACCAGAGTTAATTGTGATGTCGTGGTCAAGTTCCATTTGTGTAGCATCCTTTGCACATCGAACTCCTTGCACGAAAGACCCGAAGGCACGTTGCCCTAGAGAGAGCATGTTCACGTTCTGTTGCATCAGACGGGCTAACTACGCCATATTGGTGAATCATATTTCATGTCATTTAAGTACGTAATGATAACTCTAAGTGGACTGCATATTCAGTCGCAAGTACAAAACATGCAATTGTCAAATGCAGCTTCAATATTTAAATAAATAAAATAAAAGGTTTATTGCAGAAACTCGTTCAAATTACAGTAAATCTTACATAGCGGCCTCCTTTTAAGTAAAAGATATACCTGTGCTAGGAGGCCCCGCTCTTCAATGTTAAATTAAAGTGGCAAAAGAAATTATAAGAAAAATATAAAATTAAATAAGACAAGAAAAAAAAAAGCTTGAAGGCAGTTGAAATGCAGTCAGTGTAACTGCGTGACAATTGGGGATTAGATGTGCAGCTCACTTGCAGTTATTTGAAACGAAATATGATTTACCAAATTTGACGTTATTAGCCCCCTTTTTATTTTTTTTATCGTGGGTAATTCCTCATAGATTACCTTCGCCTAGGGAAGGTGAAGGGTTATGCCGGACTCTTACCCGCTAAAAACCCACGGTGTTCCTTCTCATGACCCTTGGCCGAGGACGCGGGATTCGCAGCTGCATGCACCGCAACCCGCAACCCAGGTTATTAGCCCCCCTGCCCTTCGATTCAGATTCTTTTCGATAAGCAGTTGTCGACCGATGGTTTGTTATCTCGTTCTGTTTATGATTCTCGTAACGAGCGCAAAAGAGATAGTTTACCGAATCGTTCTGAATTACGAGGCTGCAGTGCGAGCACGGTTCTTTTTATCGAGTCGATTCGAGAAATTTATCTATTCTAAACGTAAAATTTGACATAAGATATTGATAAAACGACAAAGGTAGCTCGGATCGTATTTTATCGAGGCCTCGATATAATCGACAAATCTTATCGATTATGTCGAGTTTTGACAGTTTTTATTGGTAAAGGACAATGGGACAAAATGTATGGACCCCGTCCCCACCCTTGTAGCACTATAGAGTGAGTTTGATTGAATGAACGAACGAATGAATAGTCGAGAATGAGTGAAGGAATGAATGAAATCGGTTTGAATTAAAATAAAAATGTTATTTAATTTTTTATTATTTCCTCATTTTAAATCAACTATTGGCTGAAAAATAAATGATATACTGACTTAAAGAATGAGTCATTATATTCAAAATGAACGGTTTATAAAGTCAATGAATCAAAAAATCCTAAATGAAGAGTATTATAATTATGATTCTTTATTTTTCTGGAGAAGGTTATACCTAAATAAAAATCTGTTTATTTTCTATTCTGCATTTTCACTTTCGATTATTATTTCATCCCAGGTACGGGCTGACCTAACGAAATTCGCTAAGTGCTTCCTGACACCGAGGTATCATGTTATGCTTAACATGTGCGCATGCACCAACTGTCCTCATCCCAGTCAGGCAGGAACAATAGTACGTTTGGCTGGCGTTTAGGCTCTGCTCGTTTGTTTTTATTAATAAATACGTGCTCACTCAGGCAGTTCCGAACAAGTACTAACGTCACTACGAGCAAGCGGGTGCAAATGTGGGAACTTTTTTTGGACTGCTGTAGATGGTCCTTGCGGAACCCTTCTACGTAACCGGGCAGTTATTGGCGAGACCTGAAGAGTCTCCAGCCAATAGTGGGGAAGTAAAATACTTAACCTAAGCTAACTACTTGTACTAAACTAACATCATGACTACCTGCAACAACAGCACTAAGGGCGACCTCTAGTGGGATTCGGACCTCGGCTTAGAGCGTTGCTGGCGGGGGCTTGACCCGAGGGCGTCGGCTGCGGTTTGGAGGGTTCGAGTGATACTGTCGAGACTCCTACTGGAAAAGTAGGTGGCCGTGTCGTCGGCGAAGAGAGCCAACTTGGCGAAGCCACGTTTGGGGAATGTCACTGGTCTACAGCGTGAACAGAAGGGGCGGTAGCACGGAGCCCTCAGGGACTCCGGCGCGGATGGGGCGAGGAGACGAAAAGGTGTCTTCTAGGCGATAGCGGAAGGAGCGATCCGACAGAAAGTCATGAATGATGAGCACGAGACTGTACGAGTTTGTATAATAAACCGTTGTGCCAGACCTTGTCGAAGGCTTTTTCTACGTCGAAGAATAGCATGCCCGTTTTGTACGAGAGCATGAAACGGGAGCTAATGTGTTCGACTATGCGGTGCAATTGTCGAATGCAACAGTGCTTGGTTCGAAAACCGAACTGTTCGTCGGGGATGCAATTGTGGGTACGATGCGTAGGTAATGTAAACCCTACCGGGTGATATTACGTTTAAAAATGGGAACTACCGAACCGCTGCCTAGGGCCGCGCGCCGCGTCTCGCCTCCTTACGCGTGCGTCTCTCGTTCTCTCTTTCCTACATTGAACTATGGTTACACTAGCTTTGGAGCTCTTCAAATAAACCCATAACACTAACTAAAATAATTATATTCATATTGAAGTAATAACATAAGCATTTTTTTTAAGGTTATTTTTATGTTACTTTTATATTAAATAACTTTTAAACTATATACTTTACAGATGAGCTGTCATACAATAAAATTAAGAGCTGCAGTGCGAGCACGGTTCTTTGATCGATAAACTTCTCGACTCGGTAAAAGTTTAAACATACCGAATTTTATCGAGAGTCGGTAGCACGGAACTTGCCTCGGTATCTTTATCGAGCCTTGTCGACGGCTGTCTTCTCGATGGCTTATCGACTTTTCAAAATGGCAACACCAGATTTAAAAATACATGATTCACTCATGTAGACTTTATTTTATTTACGAAATAATCTTTTCCTGGTTATTTCTCGCGACTGAAAACTATTTCGTTATATTATTTTGTTAGAAATATTGTAAACGTTTTTTTATAATCTTTGTAAGATTGTAAAAAATATTTAAAATATAATTTTAGTGGCTTTATAGTCTGTCAAAAAAGAGTAGAAAAACTGGGGGCACCACTAGTCATACATTATTGAATTAAACTTAAATTCGCGTCTCTAAACTCCGCTTGTGGATCCTTTTCATGTCACGAAGCGTTCTGCTTTCAATATCTAACAAAATTAATTCTCCAAAATCCATTTGTTTTGCAAAAATAGCTCCAAAGAATCTTTATCTACCAACTTTTAACTGACGACAACAATTCGTGATAATTCGAGAAATTTACCAATAAGAACTGTCAAAATTCGACATAATCGATAAGATTTGTCGATTATATCGAGGCCTCGATAAAATACGATCCGAGCTACCTTTGTCGTTTTATCAATATCTTATGTCAAATTTGACGTTTAGAATAGATAAATTTCTCGAATCGACTCGATAAAAAGAACCGTGCTCGCACTGCTGGTTAGACTTGAAGCCCACCTAGAGATAAAGAAAAGGAGGGAATGATAATTCAAAATACGAGTACGTGACTCTGACTGACCATTACGTACGAAATAAGGTGACACACGTTGTCAGGTGCAAGCCCTAATAAGATTGAGAAACTTACACCAGTAATTTTACATAAAAATAGTCAGACAGTGAATCACAAGGCCGGCTTTCGTATTTATAAAAAAAAAAAAACATATTTACGCACTGATCAAAAACGCATTCGTCCGCATGCCAAAGGTTCGGTTCGTTCATTTCGCTGAATGAAATGATTCACAACACTCAATGTCGCAGTTTTCGCGGTAATCCTCGGCCTTTCCCGCGAACTGACGCACCATAGATTATAATGTGGGTGCTGTTTGTTTTAGTCGTTCGAAAATTTTACGTTATTAATCACTTCTTGATTTATGAATGAATACTTCGGTTATTAAGGACAGATTTGATTTTGGGTTGGAAAGCATAATATTATCGGAAGTAATATTTTTTTTACAACCGTAATGTTTTCCTTTACTTTTTAGCAGAAACATAATTATAGTTAAGCCCGTCACACATGTAGCTATAGATATTATATGCCAATTGCGCTTTTAGTATAAGTTTAAAGATATACAAGGTTAGTCGGAAAGGGGGTACTAATCAAAGGTGTTAAAGTACCCATAATAATGAATAACTTTTGTTCTACCACTTTCCTCAAACGTCAATAGTTTAAGAGAAATGTCTGTTCAAAAACTACATAAAAAAATATGCTAAAATCTACATCCTTAGCTATGATCAGCTGTGTTTAAATTTTAGGTCATATTTGGAGTCACGGATTAGAAGCTACATTTTCTGAATTCGTAACTAAAGCAGGCATGAAGAATTTTTGAAAAAACTAAAATAAAAATCATTTTGATGGAAATAAAAATTATCTTATTTTGAAATTATAATACTTGCTTTAAAACGGTCATCAGTGATAGGTACTTTAAGTGGCATGTGGATTAGTACCCCCTTTCCGGCTAACCTAGTATATTATAGATACGTGTGTGACTGGCTTTACTGGTTTTAAGCCAATTTAGTTCACGTATATCATATTAGCAGTTACTTTCGGCATTAACTGAAAACTAGGTTAAAGTTCAAACATTAAAATTTTCTACAAAACAGATAAAGATAGATTTTACAATTTTATTGAATGTTTACTTCGTTGAGTGACTAACACGCGTCCTTGCGCACTGTGTCAGGGTTCCCACTGTTTACAATCACACGCAGCAGGAACTTTGTTTTATTATCTATCATGATTCACTGCGCAGGTATTCTGCGCTAGTTGCATAAGTTGCAGCTTGTTTTGGAATCTTACGCTGCCTGTGCGTAAATTCCCTTGTTATGTTATGTTTGTGACTTTTATTGAACAATAGGATAGCAATAGTTGTGTGGACAAATAAATAGACAATTTGATTTATATTATTATAGAGAAATTGTTAAGATTTTTGTTTTAATAATTATTTTTATTGAATTATGAGGAATCTGACAATAGCTTATTGAATACAAATGTGAAGAAATTCAAGCGTGTATAAATTTCACTTAGCAAGTGCAACGGGTCATGTCCTCGCCGATTATAGTGCATCTGCATCAACTTTCCGTCAGCACTAGTGTTTTCGCGTTCCCGGCCTATTTGAGTTCCCGGGAATCGGGAATTTTTTCACTCAATTCCCGGGAATTCCCGGGTACCCGGGAATTTTCATGTTTTTTGTATAAATAATAGGATTATTCCCATCTTCCCCCGAATGTCTGCCCCCGAATGGGGGAAAATGGGAATTTTTGTGGCATCTTCCCCCGAACTTGTAATCGGGGGAAGATAGGAAGTTCTATTCCCATCTTCCCCCGAATGTCTGCCCCCGAATGGGGGAAAATGGGAATGCTTGTGTCATCTTCCCCCGAACTTGTAATCGGGGGAAGATAGGAAATAAAAGTTTCATTTGCCCCCGAAATATTTTTAATAATTAATTTTTTTTTGTGCCACCGAAATTTGAATCTTTGTTGATGGCTGATTACAATTATAATGGTACTCGCATACTAGTTTTCTGTTCAAACAATACCAAAGATGTATTAAGTAATGTCAAAGATTATTTTGCTGATGGTACATTTAAGAGCTGCCCATCCCCATTCGAGCAATTGTATACTATACATGGCGATCTGAATAGTGAGGGAATAGGTACTAATATTGTGCCACTGTTTTACGCATTGATGAGTAACAGGACGCAGGAAAGTTATTGCATTTTATTTCACTTAATAAAATCACAATGCCCTGATTTTGAACCAATGAGTTTCAAAACCGACTATGAAAAAGCTGCCATGAGCGCTATATCAAAGAATTTTCCAGGTACTCAAATAAAGGGATGCTATTTTCAGTATCGGAAATGCATTTGGAAAATAGGAGAAAGTCTCAAACTCACTAAGTCTAAAGTTTTACGAAGACAGGTAGCTCTTAATGCAGTTTTGCCGCTATTGCCTGAGGATAAAATTATGAGCGGGTGGTTCTACATAGCTGAAGAGAGTCCTGACGACAACAGCAGTAAAAAGTTTAGGAGATACATGCTCAGGAATTGGCTTAAAAAAGATTTTTATAAAATATGGTGTGTTTTTGGATTACGCCATCGAACCACAAATTTTTTAGAAGGCTGGCACCATAAATTAAATAGTTTGGTAGGAAAGAAGAAGCCAAATTTATTGCACTTACTAGAATGTTTGAAAAATGACTCTTCCTTTTCCGGATTAAATAAACATGATTTTTTACAGGAATATGAAATACATTCTATGTACTTACATTTGACAATGTCGTAAAAACACAAAATTCACTACCACACTCAACCAAAAGGAAACAGGTAACTGCTGGTTGTAAGTGTCATATCCCCCACCCCGTGGCAGCACGACACAGGATGACTCACTATCTTACTCGCACGCACATGAGGAGAGCGCAAAAGATCGGAGTCCATGGGCCATAAATCTTTCTTGTATGTCTATCTCGCTCGCACTCGTTACACTTACGGAGCGCTAAATTGTTGAAAAGAAGCGAGTATTTTATCGATAAATTTTACAGCTCTTTAACGAATTTTTTTTACGAGATCATTTACTGACAACAGGTACTTTCATATCTACTACAGTTGCAATTTATAAATATAATACTAGCTTTTCCCCCGCGATTTCACCCGCGTTCTCTTGCTGCCCTGCTCCCGTAGGTCGAATCGTAATGTTTTATAGCCTATGTCACCCGGGGATAGTGTAGCTTCCCACCGGTGAAAGAATTTTTCAAATCGGTCCAGTTGTTTCGGAGCTTATTCAATGCAAACAAACAAACAAACAAATCTTTCTTCTTTATAATATTTGTATGGAACTACTCGTATACAGGGTGTTAACGAATTCGTGTAATTCCTTAAAACCACATGATCTACTACTGATGTAGACAGGCCCCGCACGGGATTTAGCTTGATCAAAAATAAAAAAATAAAATTATTATTTTTTCATGCGGCTTTGTTACCGATCGTATCTAAACCACCTAATAAGGATTCAGTAAAAAAATAGAATTTTTTTTTTTGCAAAAAAAATGTTTTATTTTTGTGAACATTTCGATGCCACGCATAAATTAATGAAAGCACGGCGACACGGCTGACTGGCACGACTAACACGATATCACTCTTTGCAGTCAGATAACCGAAGACTCTAAAATGACTCAGAAATAGAAAACAAAAATTTTTTTTGGAATTTTTTTTAGTTGATTTTCAAAAATTGCCATTTCGGATTAATCTGTGTCATCAGTAGATCACGTGGTATGAAGGAATTACACGAATTCGTTAACACCCTGTAGATATAGAAAATGCTGCATTATTTATTTGGATTGTTTTAAATAAAAAATCATATTTATTTCATTTAAACCATACATGGGTGCGGTGGCACAAAAAAAAATAATTATTAAAAATATTTCGGGGGCAAATGAAACTTTTATTTCCTATCTTCCCCCGATTACAAGTTCGGGGGAAGATGACACAAGCATTCCCATTTTCCCCCATTCGGGGGCAGACATTCGGGGGAAGATGGGAATAGAACTTCCTATCTTCCCCCGATTACAAGTTCGGGGGAAGATGCCACAAAAATTCCCATTTTCCCCCATTCGGGGGCAGACATTCGGGGGAAGATGGGAATAATCCAAATAATATAGTTTTTCTCGTATATTTCAACATTAAAATTGTGTAAGTACTTTAAACATGATAAATTGACATAAGTACGATTCGACTTTTCTTACTAAAATAATTTTTTTTACACATATTTAAAAAAATTAACTAGGCACAGTTACAGTCATTTATTGTGCGAGTGACGTCGCGAGTTTCTTTAATGAAAAAAAAGTCTCCTCTTCATATGATATGGCAAAATATTACGGAATAACAATAGGGTGAATGAATATAAAGGGTGTTACCAAATTCGTGTAATACCTTAAAACCACATGATCACTAGTGTAAAATGACCAAGCACGGGATTTAGCTTGATAAAAATAAAGATTTTTTTTCTTGCGGTATTGATTTGTGATCGGAACATAAACAGCGATTAAGAAACAAATAAAAAAAATGCTAAATAAAAATTTATTCGTTGGAACATTTCGACGCCACTCATCAATGAATGAAAGCACGGTGACACAGCTGGCTAGCACGACTAGCACCAAATCGTTCTTTGCAGTCGGTTATCTAGGGGCGCAAAAAGGGCTCGAAAAGAGAACTTTTTTTTTTGAAAATAAACTATTTTGTATTTAAAATGAAAACCATTTAGGGTTAATCTGTGACCAAGTAGATCACGCTGTTTTAAGGAATTACAAGAATTCGTTTACAGCCTGTATATTTTCATTATAAATCTCGAAATTACACAATAGATAAGCATTGTGAATAGTTTCTACAAATGAAACATTTACAAAAAAAATTAAGCGTTTAGAATTTGTTTACTAGACAGAGACTAGTACTGTGTGCTCTCATCACGATGCATTTACCCCATTCTAAGTTCACACCACGCAGTACAATGTCCGTTTCACGCGAGAGTGACAGAAAATGCTCTAAAATCTTCGGAAGCGTGCAGACCCTTCATTTTTCATCATCATTTCTTCATTTCAAATAATTCCCGGGTACCCGGGATTCCCGCCAAATAATTCCCGGGTCCTAAAATCCCCAAATTCCCGGGAATTCCCGGTTCCGGGTACCCGGGGCGAAAACCCTAGTCAGCACTCATCCGCACTATCAACCTTGCTGAAATCTTTTCACCATGGCATTTATAAGCTATTTTCAATTAGCTCGTGCTGACACGAGAGAAGTAGACTAATTCAGTAATGGTTTGAAGCAGAAAACTTGCATTATGCTTTTACAAAAACTGTCAAAATATTTGGTTTTGTTTTTGTTGTCAAACTATTTTACAGTTTTTGTCAACGAAAACTGTACTATTAAAGAAACCTGCATGACAAAAAACGAAAAGGGCTTAAAAAAACGGTTTGGCCTCATGTAACGTGTCATCAAGATCGAAGAAGAAGAATAATTTCATAATAATTCATAGACAAAAGCAAAATGAATCTTCATTGGCAGGCAGGTGACGACGTGTTCTGTAATACAAGTGAAATTAAAAAAAAAACGCTTTGACAGTTACTTTTGGCGGGAATCCTAAATATTTTACAAGTTTGTTATTTCTTATGCCTTATAAACAAATAATTTCATTGGCAATCAATGACATCAAACTTATTTTTTAAGTACAATACTTTAATTCTTAAAACCCGTTACCCACATGGTAGTGAGTTGTGACCACAAGGTGTCAGATTACGCAAGGGTAACGCCTTGGTATCGATTGTAAACAAAACTTATTCGATACGAGCGTTATTTGACGATTATACGCTCATTATAACTGTATGCTTAATTAAGCCTTTATTGTATTTAAGCTGACTGTTATGTGAGAAATACGAGGAGTCCCAAGATAGATAGATAGATATACTTTATTCTACACTCAAATAAATAAAAGAGAAGGAATACTT
The DNA here is from genome assembly GCA_905220435.1 of Amphipyra tragopoginis. Taxonomy (NCBI): domain Eukaryota; kingdom Metazoa; phylum Arthropoda; class Insecta; order Lepidoptera; family Noctuidae; genus Amphipyra; species Amphipyra tragopoginis. The sequence continues at coordinate 25,480,748 of HG992010.1, forward strand.
ACACGTAATTAAGAACAGTACAAACGGCGGTCTTATCGCTTAAAGCAATTTCTTCCAGACAACCAAGTTAGATAAGTAACAAAATTATTTTAGAAAAAGTTATCTTGAAGAAAGGGTTGTAATTAAAAGTGTGAAGAAACAATTGTTTTGTCTATTCTTTTGATAAATCCTGTGTTGGATTATAGGTCTGCCCCAAAAATGAAGTTGGTTGAGCCTCAAATGTCGCCACGCTACGTACAGTACGTTCGAAATATCTTGGCTCGTTGCAGATGGTTGAGTAATAGAATTTAAGGAACAAACGCTATGTTATTCTGCATAGGTTTTTTAGGAACGAAATGACTTTTAAGATTAGCATTTTTCTTAAGCAAACTTTATTAAGAACTACAGTAACTACTTTCTTCCTGAGTAAACAAGCGCGAATGTTCGAAGTGGGCGGTCGTGCTGTAGCTCATTCGGGACGACAGAGCAAAACTAGCACTGGTAATGGAGTTACTCCGCCACTTACCAAAGGAATGGGTGGATACCATCCTTCAAGCAGTAGCAGTGTCGAAACTGAAAAGAAAAAAAAAGAGAAAGCAGATTACTTATGTTGACGTTTATGAAACTTACCCCTGGGTTCCAATAGGCTGGTAAAAATCTGCTGTCAAATCTTCTGACAGCGAATATGATTGGTTAACACAAATAACTAACCAATCACAGCACTTGAAATTACATAATATGACAGCTCATTCGTTTTTTTATTTCACCTATCAAAGACCCACTGCAAAGATCCAAAAGGCATGGCATGGGGGTAAATGTTGATAGCTTGGCTCTAACACCCTTCAAATTTGAATTCGTTGTATCTGTCCGAACTTTTCACCAATTATTGTGATGTTATTGCATTTAGTGTTGACAACAACGAATTTATCACCCTCCTGCCCTTATGCCCCAACTTTGGGGTCAACGCAGCATGTATTTTTCTTCCATACATCTCTATTAGCCGTCATCACAGAAGTCATCCTCTCTCTAGTCATATCATCTTTTACATTATCCATCCATCATTTCTTTGATCTTCCTCTACCCTTATAACCATCCACATTCATACTCATAACTTTCCTCACGACATGTTCCTCATTCCTCTGCATAAGACGAGTTACAAATTCCTATTAAATATCATTTTAAACCTACATCACAATAAAGGATGAACATATTCCCTGTCGTGACAAAAACGAATGGTTGTAAAATAAAAAATAAAAACTCCATAGCTTAAAGTTGGTGACGTGTGTCCTTACCATATAACAGTATCGTGGTCGTAAAGCAGTTGCTTTATAGCGACTGTCGTTACAACTTTATTGCCGATCACGACTATCGACCGCCCGGGACCCGCGGACGTAAGGTTTGGGTTAGATGGGTATAAAAGTGGAGCAGGTTATGGAGGTATGTGGATTATAGATGGTTCGGACTTCGGCGTTTCGTTTTCTCTTCTGCAGGCTGGTCTAGAAGCTATCGTTGACAATGCACGATATAGGTTTATGTTTGCTGAAATAAACAACGATCAGGGGCCCAATTCTCCTAAAATAAATTGTTGCCAAACGCAATCGAACCACAACCGTCAGTCAGTTTTTGTTTTCGAAAACTTTCAAAATGATCGATTTTGTTTTTTGTGTCAAACAATTTGATAGCTTTTGAAATTGAGAACTGTCTGAATGAATGGTTCGGCCTTGGTTCGGTTGTGATTTATCAAGATTTATTTTAGGAGAATTAGGCCCCAGGTTGTCATCGTTGTACAGTGGGTCTCTACTACAGATGGGTAAACGCATAAATACTTGCGAGTATTCATCCGTTTGCCCACAAGGTTTTGAAGCGCTTTGATTCCATTTTCATTGTGAAAACCGCCAAACAGTGGAATGCGCTGCCCGAGTGGGTGTTCTCCGACAGCTACAATCTGGGTGTCTTCAAGTCACGAGTGAATCAGTTTCTTTTGGGCAAGCGTGCTCCATCGTAGACCGCATCATCGCTTAACATCAGGCGAGTTGGCGGCCAAACGCAGGCCTAGAAACAAATAAAAAAAGAAATAAAAAAAAGAAAGCTTCTCGTCCAGTAATCAAAAGACTCTCGTAGGGCAGTCTACGACGTGTACATAGTACCGAGATTAGCCTAGCTAGGGGATCACTACAGTTTATACGTATACAGGGTGGTTCAAAAGTCGTGGATCAAACGAAACAGGGCGATAGTTGGGGTTATTTGCAGCATTTTATGGTAGAACTTTTTTTTTTACAGTAAGGTTCTAAAGTTACAAATATTTTTTCATGAGACTTAAAAGATATTGAAAAAAGTGCCAATACTCATAAATCATGGTACCCACTGTCATAAAAGCACTTTCAAGCAACTAAACACCATTTATTGTTATAAAATAGGTACCCATTTTACTCTAATTGCCTATTTATTACAGATATTTTTTTTAAAAACACTCTTAGTGTCATAACTTTTGAGGAGATCAAGTTAGGGCTCTGCCACACAGATATTTTTACTGCAAATAACCCCAACTATCGCCCTGTTTCATTTGATCCACGACTTTTGAACTACCCTGTATGTACAATAAACACGGTCAGAGAGCAACGTAGACGCAATCTGTACGTGTTCATAGACATGCGAGAGAACATATTAGATTATCCAAGCCCCTTGGTTCTGTTGCTCTATCGTGGACGAGGCGGTATACTAATTTTAGTGAATAATCGCGAGTATTTACAAACTTACTTATTTTATTACCTTACTTTACTAACTTAACCCATCCAGCCCATTTATATTCTCAATTTTTTGTTTAATATTATTTATTTGCAATTCCACAATGTGAATTAGGTGGTAAACTTAAAACAATTTAAATTAAGTAGGTATCATTTTGGACCCTGTATTAATGACATATTGTACGAAAATGGATCTAAGCTCGCGACTGTAACAGTGGTTACGCACTGCATCCGATCCGAATCCGTGAAAATACGTTTCGAAGTAGTCATAGAACTATTTGTATGGTAGTTTACGCACTAGATCCGATTTCCGTCATCCGATTTCTCTCTGTCATCCGTGAGTCTCCAATTCGGAAGAAATATTGTGGACCGAAGTAGCCGTAGTAGTGTTTGGATGAACGCTTTCGCATTACCTCGGATTCAAATCGACACATGCCAAAGATGGCCCCTGATTTGCTTGGATTTGGATCAGAGATTGGATTAGTGCGTAAGCAATATCCGAATTCGATCCGAGTGTTTTAGATTCTAGATCCGTATTTTCACGAATTCGGATCGGATGCAGTGCGAAAAGCAATATCCGAATTCGGTCCGAGTTTATTAAATACATATTTTCACGGATCCGGATCGGATTCAGTGCGTGACCGCTCTAAATCCAACAGAAGCCTCTGTACAGCTGAGCTTTTACATGCTTAACGCAGCCCAATTGTTAGTTTTTTTAAAAACTAGTGCGCTATTACGTAACACGTACCTCCATCGTCAGTTGCACGATAATTGCACAATTATCGTCAGTTTCGTTGTTTAGATGCTGATTGGTTTTGGCGCCTGTTAACAGGTGAAGTTGTAACAATATTAACGTGGAAACTAGGAATGTATCAAATAGACGAGAAAGGTGTGTTTCTGGCGTTCTGTTTTCTGTATGATGCAGTTGTCAAGACTGGACTAAGCGAAGAGAACTTATTTTTTTTTGTTTGCTGCTTTCAAAACGTGATTTGTTTAATACCTATCCCATTAGTGTTGTTGTACATTGCGTCCCATTCGATTCTGAGAAAATACGATACGAACTAGTTGTAGTAACCACTATTTGTGTGAACCAGGGCCGTCTCTACGTTATTTGGCTCAGCTCAGGCGCTCATAGGCCTTTCAGCACGCGCCCCCAACCCATCAGCGCTGAGTAAAATAATTTCTCGGGCCTCAGCGCCCTCAAAGCCTCAGCACTGGCTTTGACGTCGAGGTGCCTCTTATGGCTCGGCGCCCGGGTGCCCCGCACCCTTTGCAACCCCGAGTAGAGACGGCCCAGGTATGAACGCTAAGTTTTTGCACTGTATTCGATCCGAATTTCACTGATTTCCATCCGAGTTTCCTCGGATTCGGATTGGACGCAATCCACAAGCGAGGATCTCAAGATAAATAAGACAGAGATTGCCTTGTTGGTTTAGTGGTCGCAAGCGTGACTGCTGAGTGTGAGGTCCTGGGTTTGATACCCAGACCGGCCAAAGTGTTATTAGGTTTTTCCGTGTAGATTTTCTCAGTAGCAGCCCGGAGTCTGGATTTGTAACCCATGGGTTCGATTCCGAAAGTGTTATTGGGCTTTTCCGTGTGGAATTTCTCAGTAGCAGTCCGGAGATTTAAGCCGGGTTGATAGTGATAGGCTCGCCTCCTATTACATGGGACTTAAACATAACAGCGAAATGAGGTTGTACTATACACCCCTGCCCAACCTTCCGGGGAATACAGGCGTGATGTTATGTGTATTATAAATAAAATTCGTACCTACTTGACACGAAAGTTTTAACCTTCGTACTTAATTATGTATTTAAATAAACCGTACATTACACAACACTACATCGTAAATAACCGTAACACTTAATATCTCAATGTGAACTAAATTGATTAGTGCACGTTTATTAAAATGTCGGCCAAATATTAATTTCACGCTTGTAATTAATTATGGGTAAAGTGATCAAGAGGTTATTGATATATTCAGTTGTGGTGTGGTTCCGTACAACGTTATGGTATTTTAGGTTTAATATTTAAAACAGACAAGTAGTTAAATTAAAGTTAAAAGACTGTTTCGTTGGTCTAGTGGCCGCAAGCACGACTGCTGAGCGTGAGGTCTTGGGTTCGATCCCCTGGTCGGACAAAGTGTTATTGGGTTTTTCCGTGTGGAATTTCTCAGTCGCATCCCGCAGTTTGGATTTGTGCCCGGTTGATGGCAATAGGCTCGCCCCCTATTACTGACGTAAACATAACGGCGCAATGTGGGCGTACACATCTCTGCCAGCCCTTCGGGGTATACAGGCGTGAGTTTATGTTATGTTAAGTAGTTACATTTTGCTTACTTTATTATTGAACATAGACTTATCCGTTCCTACTCATATCGATAATAAAGTAGCCATATTAAAAAAAAAGACTATACTAAGTGTATCCTAGGTGAGTCCTGAAGTTTTTCTACAAAACTTTACCATACAGAGAGTAGGTATATACATACCGTTTAAAAAGAGACTTTGACCTCCGAGTTTTTTTCGGTCTTTCTTCTCACTGGTAGTCAGATAAGAAATGCCGATATCTAGCTTTAAAAACAAACCGACATGTTAAAGTGATTTTTAAATATCCAATTTGCAGAATAAATCATTTCATTTCATTACAAAGAATATCAAATATCTATGATTATTTACGGTTTACTCACGTGCATTTTTCGGGATTGTAAATAATCATAAATATGAATGTGTCTCACGAAAGTTATAATACAAAAATATCAAATATCGTTAAAAACATGGATAATATAGCTATTTTACGGTTTTTGATGATGTCGTTTACGTTTTTTCGATAGCAGTCTCTTTACGAAATGACCGCTGTGTCAGGACTCATCTTTCGTTGAATGTTCTTAGTCAACTCAACAAACATGTGCTCATAAAAGCTGTACACTCTTATAAAATGGCCACTGGGCAGTTCTCCAAATGGCAATGTACGGAATAATTTAGTATTCTTTACTAAATTTGCTAAAACGGAACACTATTGTCATGGCTGCTGTCTGTCTGTCTATCTGGAAGTAGGGACGTGCCAAAAGTTTCGCTCGGAAATATGAGTTTGTTAGTGGTGTAGCCATCAGTTGTGACAGCTGATGTCAATCGCTTGGCGTTTAATTTTTCGGCTTTGTTTTTTACCTGTGATATGTAGGTACAAATACGCTTTTTCTTTACTCTATCGAATTGGATTAATTGTTGTTGATAAGTTGTAAGTATTTGTAATACAGGGAAAAAACTGTTGGTGCCAGCAAACAGCAGAAAAAAAATTGTGCACAAGCGTTTGACATTAGCTGTCGACGAAACGACACACCTACCATACATCTTTCCACAGAAGCGTCCAATTCGGTATGAAAAGTAAAAGATAACCCTTAGCTGATTCCAAAACCATTTCGAAATTTTAGTTTTCTAAACCTTATTTTGCTATTTCCAGTTCTTAAAATTATAGGAGTATTCCCCTAAGGGTTGGGCAGAGGTGTATAGTACACCCACATTTCGCCGTTATGTTAAAATCCCATGTGATAGGGGGCGAGTATATTGCCATCGACCGGGCACAAATTTCTGGCGGAAAAACCCAATAACACTTTGCCTGACCTAGGGATCGAACCCGAGACCTCACGCTCAGCAGTCGCGCATGCGACCACTAGATCAGCGAGGCTTTTTGCAAAATAAATCAACATTAAAACCCTTCACCCTACTCCGTGACATCATCGCTAGCAAGTTTAAAAAATAATAAAAAAATGATAACCGCGTGGTAAACAAAAATATTCAAATTCGTTTCTTAAAATAGCATAATATTTAAGAAAAAAGTAAAGAAAAATTACCAAAAAAAAACTTTTGCCCAATCTCAAATCAAAGCTTAACTTTGACCCAATCAGAAAAAAAAAACTTTAATCGTTTTCCTTTAAGGGATTTTCGAGCACCGTATATTCGACCGACCCCTAAACTACAGCTAGCATCATTACTGAGCAATTGGTCTGGCGGTCTGTCAGTCCCCAGCGCGCCGAGCGTGAAGCACAGGTGCGGTCACGCAGCGCGCGCGCACCTGAACAACACTTATTGATTTCCACTGTCATTAGTCGCTGATCAGATTTAGAGGGGAAGCTCGCTCAGTCTGGCCTTAGAAAGGGTTGGGTTGCAATAGTCCATGGTGTTAATTTGATTGTATTTACATAGAAGTATTTATCGTTAAATGCATTATGCAAGTTAAATTGCGCAAGTGGACTTGTGCAACCGACTTTCACTGTAGACACACCCGCAGCAAGTTGACTTTAAATGCAAGTTTTATTGTTGCAATAACTTGCGTAATTTAACTTGCTAGTGGATTAAGCGCTTTTTATTCAATGATTTAACATTTTCGCTTACAAGAGCTGTGTAAGTAACTTTATGTTATCCATGAATACATTTAGCAGTGTTTCAAAACTTCAAAACTCATTTATTGAAAGTAGTCTAGAATTACTTACTTCTATTTGAACGTCAATGTTACAAAAGACAGTCCCGAAAAACGCCCACCTTTCACCGCTTCATAGTGTTTATGCTCTGAAGAAGAAACAGCGCAACAAATTCGCAGCAACACAGTTCTGTCTGTCTATTTGACATGTTCAGAAAGTCAATACAAAAAGAAAAAAAAAAGTTCAAAAAGTCACAAGTCTAATGAAACAGGTAGAGCTACCTTTGAGTGCTTACATTTGTGGAATGCCGAACAATCCTACATTTGACGTTTCCAATTTGAACTTTGATATGACCACAGATTAAACACTATTCCTCCGCGATAAAAAGTACTCTTACTGATAATTATTTTGCCATAATTAGTTATTACACAAAACTCTAAAATTTATTAACAAACAAGCCTTAATTTTCATGTCAGAGGTAATTAAATAGCCAAGTAAAAACTGTGCAGGTTGTACAAAACTATACTTATCAAGATAAATAAAATTAACCTTTCTGACTCTTGAACAGAATAATTGTTATAAATACTGTGGACTGGCGACAGAATAATTGCTAGGGGTTATTGCTACCCTTGTTGAGGCCAAAGATAAATTGTGTAGATGTGTCAGTTTGTGTATACGTAGGTACTTGTTATCTTTAGAAATATTTGAGGTCAAACGTTCGCCTCTACTATGGCGGTGTATTGTATTTTCGTTTCAACCCTCATGCAGTAATAGAAATGTGAATTTTATCAGTGCAAATATATTTATGATTAATTATGATTAATTACGATCTCGCCGCGTGATCAGCTCATGATTAAGGGCTCCGTTTGGGTCCGAAACTAGTCGGGCAATCTCGAAAAATGCACGTGAGTAAACCGTAATTAATCATAAATATGAATGTGTCTCACGAAAGTGCAAATATATTCAGGTTCATCTGTATACTAATAATATGTTATCGCTAGTGGGTAACACTGGGCAATGTTGATAAAGGGAGGTAGTCGTCGATATGGATGAACGCACCCGAGCTCATAAAGGCGGCGGTCACTCGACGAAGCGAGGGCATTCCGTGTTGAACAGCTGAAGAAGTCTGACCTTTTATATCTGATTAGCTTGTCCTTATTTTATGATCTTGTAATAATTGTGTAAAGTAATATACTGTGATCTAGTTAATGTTACTAATATTAACCCAAATACAAGTACTCTCAGTGGTGGAGAGTCTATGTTGGTTTTATTTACTGTGTTTACCTTGCTCGCAATCCTGACATAACGATATTAGCTAAAACTGTAATGATAGAATCACCCCTGAACGATTAAATTGTTGTGTCATTTACATCAGAAGTGGAACAAGAAAAAACCAGTCCACATTATGATTGTATACCCACATGTAAATATTTTTGAAAAGTTAAATCCCCTATAGACGGACTGACAAAAACTTGATATTACAATGGTGAGAAGTGTGAGAATGAGAAAATGTGATAAATCCGGTGAGTCACAACCATTTTATTATGTGTGAAGGAATTTTGATGAAGGAAATATAATGTGAGAGGTTATTTATTCGTGTAAAATAAATATTAAATGATATCTTTGCTTATTCATGTAAAATAAAAGAGATGTTATCTGTATTTATCCGTGTAAAATAAATGAGATGATATCTGTGTTTATTAGTATAAAATAAATATGATGGTATCTGTATTTATTCGTGGAAAATAAATACGGCATCTGTATTTATTCGTGTAGGAAAATACATTGCAAGTCGTATTAGAGTTTGTGGTGAGATGCAACCAGGGTTGATCTTTGGCACCGCCCGGTTTGGCCAGCCGGGGTTGGCCAAAGGCTTCGCCTGGGGAAAACTGAAACTCTAACGTGGCGAAGCAATTGTTATAGGGCTAAATCCAAGGCGGGATATGCCATGATATGGCTAGATCCAAGGCGGGTGATGCCATGTTGATAAAGCAGGATCCCAGGCGGGTGATGCCAAATGAGTTGGCTAAATCCAAGGCGGGTGATGCTATTAATTGATAAATGAAAATGCAGTGAAAATGAGATTCTGTTTTGAATTAATGTTTTGAAAAAGTTTTGAAAATATTGATATTTGTTTTGATTGGTTTTGTTATAATTCTTGTTGTAGAATGGTACAAAATAGTTTATTGAAATTAAAAAGTAGTTTGTTATTATAACTTATGGTTTAAAATGTATTCTTTGTAGACGAAAACAGGAAATTGTATTTATTATTGATGATAATTACTATGATGACTTCCGTTAAAGATTAATTTGTCAAATTTATTTTAAATAAAAAATAATTTGACTTATTTTCGTTACAGATGTGTTTAATATGTATTGTATTGTTATAAAAAGGTTGGATTATTAGCGCAATATAGAAATGTTATGTTTAAAACATCATATCAGTTTTGTAATAAGAGTTTGTGAATAATTGAGATATTATTTTGATCATGAAAAGTTTTAAAGGTTATTAATTTAAGTATTATGATTTTGGGAATAATTGAGATAATATTTTAAGTGTTTATAATTATGTACTATGATACTGTGAATAATGATTAAAGATTTAAAGATATTTAACCATGTAACATTTAGGATGTTTGTTTTATGATTTTGTGAAGAATTGAGATATTTAAGAATGTAGGATTTTGTGAATAATAATGAGATAATGAATCGTGAATTATTTTAATCGTTGTTATGTACTATGAGTTTATGAATAATGAGATATTTAATCTTGAAATATTTTAAGTGTTTAACGTACTATGAGTTTGAAGTGTTTATATGCTGGTACAATGAATTGTGAATAATTGAGATATTTAATCATGGAATATTTTAAGTGTTAAATGTACTATGAGTTTGTAAATTATTGAGATATTATGTTATGATTTTGTGAATAATTAAGAGATTTTTACGAATGAAATATTTTAAGTGTTTACGTATTATGAATTTGTGAAAAACCATAATGAGATATTTAGCCCTGAAAAATATTGTAAATGTATTTAAATGATTTTATGAATTTGTGTATGATGAGATTGTGTGTTTATGTACCTATTATGATTTATTGAATAACTATAATTTGATGTTTAATCAAAGTAGAACTGTCTAATAGGCATCTGAGATAGTATTTTATTGTGAAAATGTTGAAATCTAATGTGTGGATGTTTGTAAGTAAGTAAGTTTGATACGAGAAGTTATGAACGAATATAGAACTGGGTTGATACTGAATGAATATCAACTAGTTTAAGTCATGGGTGATGAGCTTGTTGGCCGTCGATGGGATAACAAGCTCTAATCGATTCAAACGTTCTTTGGATGCTTTTCATTTTACTTTGGTCAAAGACATGAGAAACATGACGAGGTCAAAGATGAGTGATCAGGTGTGGCCGAGATGTGTACTGTATTATTTGTTTCTGTTTAAGGTCCAGAGGTGTCACTGAAGTTGGGCCTTGATGTACAATCTTGACGATGGGGTTGATGGTGCGTCGACCACCAACCACCAACACACGAGGACGTGTGTTTTGCAGGAGGGCCGTGTTATCGCTAGTGGGTAACACTGGGCAATGTTGATAAAGGGAGGTAGTCGTCGATATGGATGAACGCACCCGAGCTTATAAAGGCGGCGGTCACTCGACGAAGCGAGGGCATTCCGTGTTGAACAGCTGAAGAAGTCTGACCTTTTATATCTGATTAGCTTGTCCTTATTTTATGATCTTGTAATAATTGTGTAAAGTAATATACTGTGATCTAGTTAATGTTACTAATATTAACCCAAATACAAGTACTCTCAGTGGTGGAGAGTCTATGTTGGTTTTATTTACTGTGTTTACCTTGCTCGCAATCCTGACATAACGATATTAGCTAAAACTGTAATGATAGAATCACCCCTGAACGATTAAATTGTTGTGTCATTTACAAATATCTCACTGAATCTTCTGAATAAACAGTGTGTCTTTCGCACAAAAGCAGGAGCCCAATGCTACTAACAGAAACGTTTATAAATTGCAACTGAATCGTTAATTCAGACAGTTTTCGTTTACAAAAACTATCAAATTGTTTGAGAACAAAAACAAAACACATGAACGATTCAGTTGCAATTGATAAGTTTCTGGGCCCTAATTCTCCTAAAATAAATCTTGATAAATCACAACCGAACCAAGGCCGAACCGTTCATTCCGACAGTTCTCAATTTCAAAAGCTGTCGAATTGTTTGACACAAAAAACAAAATCAATCATTTTGAAAGTTTTCTGAAACAAAAACTGACTGACGGTTGTGGTTCGATTGCGTTTGGCAACAATTTATTTTAGGAGAATTGGGCCCCTGTTAGTAGAATTGCCTCCCTGGGGGGCTAATAATGTTAGGCTAAAATAAACGCGAAGTTTGCTTAAAATCTCCATTTTTTGTTTAAATCTAGGGAAAAAAACCAGGTTCATTCGTTTGTTACTAGAGATATTTCAATGAAATTTTCTTTCCGTTGTTCCTTAATAGATACGTCAGTGAATTATGGTTGTATTTTACTGTAAAGCCGGCCATACACGGGCAGCTTGAAGCAGTCAGGATCGACTGCTTGAAGCTGCAACTGCATAATAAACTACAGCCTTCTACGTGCGTACATACACGGACAGTTCGAGCAGTTGCAACTGCTTCGGGCGGTTGGCGGCACGGCGCGGCGGCGTGCGGTCAAGCAGTCCACTGACTGCTCGAGCTGTCCGTGTATGTTTATCACTGGCTAACTGCTCGAGCTGCCCGTGTATAGCCGGCCTAAGGGAGTTTATTTCGTTTTAAAGAAATAAGTTTAAATAATGTGCAACAACCTTGGGCCATACAAACTGCTCATTAGATACTACTTCACTGTAAATGTTCTAAGCAATCTGTAATCTCTACACGTGGATTTTTAAATTACCTATAGATGTATTACTAGCTTGAAATAGTAGGTATTTTCAAAGGAAATTAACTCTGATATAAATTGTAAATGTGTGTCGCGTTACGAATCACGATCAGGGAACAGTGGCATCACCTGGCAGACTGTACAGGGATTACATACCTAATACGTATCGCTACATCAATGTTAAGTCTAGTATACACCACACAGACAATTAAGCAGGGTCTTAGCATAAGATATGCAATCGTAATCGTAATTGTATCGTAAATCATGTCTATACACGGTTAATTAGAATTAAACGACGAAACTATTAAGTATTATTAAAGTTTAGGTTTTATATTTGAACTAGCGACCTGCCCCGGCTTCGCACGTATACGTTTTATAGCTTAAGACCTTCCTCTTGAATCACTCTATCTATTAAAAAAAACCGCATAAAAATCCGTTGCGTGGTTTTAAAGATCTAAGCATACATAGGGACAGACAGACAGTAGGAAGCGACTTTGTTTTATACTATGTAGTGATGTGTTTTAAATGATACTCAGTTTAACCCTGTTAAGTTTTGCCAGGTGATTTGAAGTGACCCTCTATACAAGGTTGGTCGGAAAGGGGGGTACTAATCTAAAAGGGTGTTAAAGTATCCATAATAATACATAACTTTTGTTTTACCACTTTCTCCAAAAGTCAATAGATTAGGAGAAATTGCCGTTCAAAGATTGCATAAAAAATACGTTAAAATCTATCTCTATCCTCAGCTATATTTCAGCTGTGTCTCCATTTTCTGAATTTGTAACTAAAACATAGGCCCCCTTATTACAAAAGATGGTTTAAACCAAGACTAAGGTAAACCCAGGTTTAAAATACAGCCATCACTTTCTTATGTCATATAATAAAAAGAGACGGGGCTGTTTTAAAAGCTAAGTTTTTCTTAGACCGTCTTTTGTAATAAGGGGGAGGAAGTTAATTTTTTAAACTAAAATAAAAATCGTCTTGCACAGAAATTTAAATTATCGACTTTTAAAATTTTAACACTAGCTTTAAAACAGCCATCAGTCAATACTTTAAGTGGCCTGCGGATTATTACCCCCTTTTTAACCCCCGACGCAAAAAGAGGGGTGTTATAATTTTGACCGCTATGTGTGTCTGTGTGTCTGTCTGTGGCACCATAGCTCTTAAACGGGTGAACTGATTTAGATGCGGTTTTTTTTATTTAAAAGCTGGTTTTCTGGCGGTGGTTCTTAGACATGTTTTATCAAAATCGGTTCAGCCGTTTCAGGGTCATCAGCTGTTTTGTAATTTGCGTTGGGAGTTTTTTAAATTTTTAATTTATGTTATCGTAAACCATCTGGTTTACGACATACAGGGGTACTTACTTACCATGCTGTGTGCTACTAGGCTTAAAAGATCATTCTTACGATCAATATATCATACTGTATTGATAGGCATGCTTTTAGCTTTCATCATCTAACATACCAAGTAATCCTTTACGATACAAAAAACAAACATGTCAGACCAAACATACTCACAAAAATTAAATGAAGGGGTAAGAAATTCCCGGATAACGGGAGGCAATTTGTCATCACATTACAAGTCGACCGCCCCTTGACAAGAAATGACTAATACCACGAAAAAACGTATTTTTTTTTTACTCTTTGTCAACCCTTCTCGCTACGCTTTTACGATCATTAATCAAGTTGTTAATACACCCCTAATGGTCATAATGACCGGGACACACAACTTATGTGTAACGAGCGCGAACAGGGTTAAAATTTGTTTAATTGATATTTTCGCTTGGGGTCACAATTTTAAGGTTGTCTGTGCAAGGGTTAAGGGTGCGGAGCGTTGCTAAATGGAGACAGGTTATTGAAAATGTATTGTGACAGTTTTAAAATTGGGGCTCTGAAGTCGATTTTTTGTTGAACTTGAATGAAGCGAAGTATAAACACCAATAATAATAATAATAATAAAGTTTATTTTCAATAATAGTACAGTGTTTCAGATTATACATAGGCTTAGGTTTCTAAATACAAAATGAATTAATCATCTGTAGCCGAACTAGGCAAAAGCCTGTATTTCGGCTATCAGCGCCAATCCCCTCAAATATATTACAAAATTAGAAAGCCATCAAACAGAAATGTTGACATTTTGTAGGTACTTAATATATTAAGCAAGAAAATCTAAATTAAAAACTGTTCGCAGTCATTATAGACTTGCGGTCTAGATATAGGTACATAATTTTTATTTATTTTTAAATTTGTAATTTATATAGTATTTTGATAAGTGTGACCTCTCTTTGTGTGAGATGATAGTGTACGTGTGTGAAATGTGAGAGGATGTGTGGAGGTGAATGTTTTTTTTTAAGTTTTAAAAACAGAACACTACACTTTTTTTCTGTTATAAAGCTAAAGTCTAACTTTTTATTCGATGGAGTAGACATAACAATGTCTAATCACTATTTTACACTCGGGAACAATGAGTCCGGGTCATATAGTCGGTCTTAAATAGTCTATAAAATATTTTTTATTTGAATAAGCTAGCATTCTTAGTTTCCGAGATGTTGGAATATAAGTTTGGAATGCAAACTATTTGTATAATACTTTGTCAATAGTATTGTTTGTATATGTCACTCAATAAAAAAAAATACTGTTCTGTCATAGGTGTGCTCCTAAAATATACTTATAAATTATTGGTCTAGTGTTTGTTTCAATTTATTTCAACAGGTTATGGGCCCAGACCGCCTGTGTAAAGTTATTCAGTAAAAATAACTAGTGATTAAAGTAATAAGTTGACCAAGAAGACAAATCCTAAAAAGTTACACGCGGTTGCCGGTTCTTGACTTCATCATCTGCCTAGCCTTTTCCCAACTATGTTGGGGTCGGCTTCCAGTCGAACCGGATGCAGCTGAATATCAGTATTTTACATGGAGCGACTGCCTATCAGACCTCCACAACCCAGTAACTGGGTAATACGATACTCTTGGTAAGACTGGTTGTCAGACTTTCTGGCTTCTGACCAACAGTAACGACTGTCAAAGATTTACAAATGACAGCCGGGACCAACGGCTTTACGTGCTTTCCGAGGCACGGAGGAAACTCGCTATGGTAAATGGTCACCCATCCACAGACCAACCTCGGCAAGCGTGGCTTAACCCAGAAGATCGGTCTATGCGGCTGTAATTATTTAGCCACGAGCTCATTAAGGTTTATGTAGGTGAACCAGATTCATTGCTCCTGAGTGTATTCAAATTAAAGTTGAAAGTTTGCTTAGAAATGTAGATCGTACTTCTCTCGTAGCATCTCTACTACGGGGACTCGTTCTGCACTACGGGGCTGATTTTTACAAATGATTATGTATCAAGTTCACATCTAACGGGCGGATTGGACCATTAAACTCTTTTAACACGTATACGGCGTGATTTGATGAATGTTAAGCCATGTATTGACTGGTAAACAATGTTTTGGATACAAGTTGCTAGTAGTTTCTGAACACAAAATATTTACATCAAGTGGAAGTGCCCTCATATTTCCTTAGTACTAGCTAGTGTCGCCAAACTGACACAAATTATATTGAAAGATTTCAATGTTTTATACTTTAAACACCTCTATGAGATACATTTTTCCGTCCTGCTATCATTTTTACTCGTTAAAATTGCACACTAAGCCTTGATGTTACGCATGAGTTTGAGTCGTCGTGTCACAGAAATTAGTTAATCGAGGGAGCCCGTGTGATAACTTCGTGGGCACTTCCACTTGTTTTTTCTATTCCGTGTTTCTGTAGCACCACGTACTTAAATATTTCTACTATAATGTAGCGGAGCTTTTACCATCAAAAACTGTGTTTACCGAGTACAAAAATTAGTCATACAATGGGGATGAAGCAAAATTCTTGACCTCAATTTTTTATTTTAGATTTTGAAAATATAGAGTAATCTAAGAAACCGTTTTAAATATTTTTGTTATTTTCATTGTAATTATTTTTTTATTAATTTTTTTTTTTTTTTGTAAGGTAATATCATTTATTTACATATTAGATTTAAATTATATACAGAAACGATATTTACATAATTACAAATAAAAATATATACAAATAACGAAAACTATATCCTAATAAAACTATAAACTAAAATACGGCATCAAAATATTCCTCCGCATCGCTGTCCACTGGTAACGTGCCCAGAAGGCTGGCAGCATTGCCACGTTGTATGGCAATGCTAATCCTTTGGCCAAAGTAGAGACCAGCCTTCGGGTCACGAGAAGCGTCGACCAGCCGCCTTGCAACCTCTCTATATAGAAGTTGGGCACTCGGACCCCACGACCCGAGGGTTTCGACCCCAAACGGCTCGAAAATACAATTACTGATAAAGTTATTATATTTTCGCCGCTTGAGGGCCTCCGCAGCTGCAGCAGCAGCGCTAGCACAGCCTGCCGAGCTAGGAAGATGTGATGGCGCAAGGGTATCGACGCACGTTGCGTCCCATACCAGAGGCCTACCCATCTTCCATGGTACCAATGACATGCCATCTGGTCTCTTACCATCGTCACGTGCCAAGCCATTGGGTTCTATTTTATTTTGGGTTTATTAATTATTTAAAATTCAATGTCATTTCTGATCTATGACGTCATCAGTGGCATAAAATCTTTGGGTCTTTGCCTCAATCCATATTCTAAAAACTGTAACAGTGATGTCAAATGTCAATAGTGTCAACTGTCAAATCAATGAAATAATAACCTCAGATTATTATGTTCCTTGCCTTTAATTCATAACAAACAAAATACCACGTTACGCCGCTATTGCAATTAATCTCGATCGTACCGTACGCCCTTCATATTATTTACCGACCAACCAATCGCCATGAGTGATACTTTTATCAAAGCTGACTCGCGGAACCTTCCGAAAGTTGAGTTCCCGAACACGAACAAAAATTTTGTTTGGGCTATTTTTAGTGTCGTTCTTGCAGGAACAAAGCACTTCCTATATTCCATCGTTATTGCTTGACCGTCTCAATAAAACACTATAATAGTAAAAGTTGAATTTCTGTTGAGGATTGAGGTTATGTTTATTGTTTATTATTTATGACATTCACGTCAGGTGACCAAGTCTATCATTTTTTTTATTTACAATCGTAGGCAAAGGCATTACTGCCATACTGCCAGCAATGACGTCATTTGGAGGTTAAATTAAGGTCATTCACATATAACCCGAAATACTAATAATCCATGATTATTTTCCATTTCTAGATAGTGAGAGGTGATCAGTAACCTTATTCCTCGAAACGGTTTTCATATGTTAACAGATTAAAAAAAAATGCACAATGCCCATTGTCTTTACATTATCCAAAACAATTTATCTCGGTTTCAGACGTGATGAAGTAGTCGATGAGGAACTGAATAGTAAACTATCTCGATTAGTCCGTCTAGCCGTCTTAATAGTCTTACAGCGTTGGCTAGGATGTCTGTCTGCTTGCACCGCGCTTCCGAATCGTCTAGGATTGTGTCGTCTGGGACTATTGTGCCTACTTATTATGAAAAGTCTGGATATAATGGGCTGTTATACAGGGAGTTGTTTGTGGACTGTTCTTTTTATGTTTGGTTTTTTTTTTCTATGTTATCCTTGTTTTTATTTGTAACTAAAGCAGCGACTAAAACATTTTGTTCTGTCTAGCTTTTTCCCAACTAAGTATACTGAGATCAACTTCCACGTATTCCATTAATTTACACGGAGCGACTGTCATTAGACCTCCGTAACCCAGTTACTGGGCAATGCCGATATCCTAAGGTTAGACCGGTTGTCAGGTTTTCAGGATTTTGGCTACCCATAACGACTGTATTCGTATGACACCTGGGATGACGGTTTAACGTGCTCTCGGAGACACGGAGAGGTCTCGATGTGTAACGAATGGTCACCCATCCGGGGACTGACCGCGTCAAACGCAGCTTAACCTTCCAAATCATATGATTCGCGAGGTTGTTATTAGCTACGAGGCCTTCTTATAGCAACTAAAATATTATATTAAATGAAAATTCTTCTCTGCTCCCTTGAAATCGGATTGTATTGACAGGAGAATGGAAATCGCTTGGATGAAGAAAAATGTATTAGTTACTATCTTTAATCCAAATGCCTGACTTTGTGTAGATATACGTTACTTTCGCTATGCCATCTAGGCTACTTTTTCCTATAAATCATCCTCGAAGATGGAAAATTCCTCATTTTATTCTAGAGTCCTTTTACCCTTTTAATCTTCTTGCTCTTCGCTTTATCTCAGATATTCGGCTGTCCCATTTCAAAACCAAGTAAGGGCTTCAAACGAAATTTTACAGGAGAGCGCATAAACGTTAAATCGGTCAGCCTTTGAAAAGTATTTATGTTAGGTAAAACCATGTGGTTAAAGTGACTTACTAGGGTTTAAAATGATCAGAGGCAGTGAATGGCACTTACTAGGTATCGATGCTTAAATATATCTGCTTATTATGTGAGTTTTCAACGCTGGTGTTTTTGTATTTAGTAGAGACTTTCTAGGTTAGCAAGGGTATGCAATAAAACGATTTTTGTAAAAAGTGTTTCTTACTAGGTTTTGAAAAGGGACAGCCGTATTGTCAATGGTTGTTTATTATATATAAGTAAAATTTACGTGGAAAATAAAGCAGCCTGTATACAGTCTTACGCATGAAAACATTCAAGCAAAAACTCTGTCGGCTAAGTCTGTCTGCCAAACGCGTCGTGTCGGCGACTGTCGGCCAAAGTTTCGGCGAAGTGTTATACACTCGCAGTTACCCAAGTTGTACTAAGTTTGATTCCTGTTTGAGGTTTATGTCTTCGCTGTTTAGTTGACAACTTTTTATAGTTCTGCTGAGTGCTCTTTTGCTATTAGAGTAGTTTTGAGGACCTTATTAAGTCCGTTATGTTTGTACGTCTTTTTAAGGATTCTTCTTTAGGCAGATAGGTTCAATTCAATGTCATTTTCATCCTTTATTATTTTTGAATCTACTGGTTGTAAATGAATTCGTGTAATTCCTTAAAACCACATGATCTACTACTGGTGTAAACTGACCCGGCCCGGAATTAGCTTGATTAATAAAAAAAAATTCATGCTGTTCGTGTAAGTGATCGTATCTAAACCACCATATTATAGTGATTAAGTAAAAAAAAGTTTTTTTTTTTGCAAAAAGATTATGTTATTTGTGTGAACATTTCGATGCCACGCATAAATTAATAAAAGCACGGCGAGGCGGCTGGCAGGCACGACTAACGCGATATCGCTCTTTGCAGTCGGTGAACTTAAGGCTCTAAAATGACTCGGGAATGGAAAACCAAGATTTAATTTTGTTTTTTACGTGATTTTCATAAATCCCCATTTAGGGTAAATCTGTGTCCCTAGTAGATCACGCGGTTTGAAGGAATTACACGAATTCGTTTACACCCTGTATATCGAGTCTTGACATTGCAGAAAAGTCAAACGCTCTACACTCAGAAACAGCTCACGGCTTGTTTCACTAAAATGCCCGTGCCTTTGGCGAAAAACGGATCGTTTTGCTTACCAATAGTAGCATTTTTTATTGCCAAACTGGCGATATAAATAGACTCGTAAGCTAATTTTACATGTGATAGCTACTTACTTAGAGAAGGGTGTGTTATGCAAAGCTATGGGGACTTTGCTTAACACTGCCGGGTGCCCTCCCTGCATCTTGTACAGTGGTCTCGAACATCATAAAGCGAGATCGGTAGAGTTGCCAGCTAAAATCGGTATATTTGTATTCAAAATCGGTATTTAACAAAAAATACAATCTTCAATCAAATTAGTTTATTTATTGAAAAAAACTTACTGACTAATTTTGTAGTATCACCTTCTTCATAGTCATTCACCTACCTACTGGCCATTTTTATATGTTATACTCTTTTTTGATAATGACAGATAGGAATTCTAATTTAGACTTTGATTTGTTTTTACACCATGGTGATTTTTGATACTATGATTTACTGTTTATTATATTATATTGATATAAATATTATAAATTTAAATACGTGTGAGTGACCGTTTAATTATATGTGGTATGCCATCACATCAACCATTCCCTATACACTGCTCTAAGCAACACCTGCCTTTACATGGGACTCCGGGGGGCTGGACGGCCTGAGCCTCCACCACCTATCCGGGAACCTGCGCTCCCGTGGTACCGGGGTGAGATGCGTTCCGGTGCCCGAGGGTGACCCCTTCTGTTACACTTCGTCTCCTGCTACACATACGAGATCGGCGATCGGACCGGCTGTCGTCTACGTCTACTAATGACTATGACTAAATGCTACAGCCGGTCTGTTTGCTGCCGCCGGTTTCTATCAGATGGCTGTGTGGGCCATCGACGGACGCCGTAACGACAAGAAGGAACTCGCTGACTACTCCAAGGGACGTGACGCAGTCCTGCCTCTTATTCTATAAGCATCTTATTATTGTTAAGTACACTACTAGGTATAGAATGCTCTACACATTCTTTACAACTGGTGTGGCAGACGTGCTCTCAGGAGATCCTAGGGCCGTCTGTTACACTACAGTTTGGCGCCCAACTTTGTCTGAACCCCTCCCTTTCCTCTAAATTCAAAAATAATTCAGCTACGAATTGTATAGTTTGGATATTCTTCCGGCCTCTGTTATCTCTATTTGTACTCTATTTTTACTCTTTTCCCTCTCTCCTAACCCTCTGTTAACATTTATTTGTCATTTCAGAGATATTGTGTTGCATTCTGGTGAGCCTCCGTACCCTACGTTCTACGTTTTATCTTGCATAATTAAACGGGAATATGTAAGGTGTCTGTTAATATTTTTGCTGTAGATGATTATGCTTTCTACCTTGTTGGTTGGTTGTAGTAAACCCAAGTTGTAGCTTAGCTAGCCTAGTTAATTGCGTCTACCGCAATATTCTTATAAAAATAAATTCTTCTATCGTTATCGCTACTCACTATTAGGAATATTTGTGTGGTTTTATTTCTGTGTAGAACGGTTATCTTACCTACATATTTCCTCCATACTTACGATTCGTACGTTTCATTTAAAGTTTTACAGAAATAAAATACTGAGTTATTTTCTTATAAAAATAACTCATTATTTATTTTAGAATATTGACATATAATATGTCAACGTGAATATGTCATATTATATTGACGTATTTATTTTTCTTTTGAGTTTGACAACTTTATGGTTAATTGCGAACTCTTTTGATCTTTTAAGTTGGAATTAAACCTTCTTAAAGATTTTTTTTTAATTCTAAAAACTTACTTGCACGTACGAATATTTTTCGAACTATTTTTCGACTCATTGTACTTACAATATACTTCAAACATTACTCGAACGTAGTACACTCTTCATACTCTTACTACTACTAATAACTACTAACTACTCTACTACTACTAGTAATTACTAACTACACTACTACTACTAGTAATTACTAACTACTCTACTACTACTAGTAATTACTAACTACTCTACTACTACTAGTAATTACTAACTACACTACTAGTAATTACTAACTACACTACACTACTACACTCCTACTAATACTAACATTGAATAGTACTACATTCATCACTTCACGATGAAACGAGTTAGAAGAAGTTATTTTTAAACTTGGGTTTGCATACTTTTTACTGTTTACTTACAATTTTTTGTTTTGATAACTTTCTATTCACCTTACTTGCTCACAAACAGGAATGCAGCACCATAATCTGTACCATTTGTACTTCCTATCTGTCATTTGTATTTTTTTTTATTAATTAGTTATGTTTTTAAATTGTATGTTCTGTTTTTTTTATATTACTGTACTTATGTCATCTCATCTCATTTCATTATTGGGAACTATTTGGCTTTTTTTTACATCACGTGACTATCACCCCCATTCTTTTTTTTTCTCTTTACTATCCTTCCCTCCTTATCTACCTTTCTTTTATACTTTAATCTTAAGGGTGCTACCACACCCTTGGGACCTTCTTTTTCTACCTTGACTATTACTTTAGTCTTAAGGGTGCTACACACCCTTGGGATCCTTTTTTTATCTTAATCTTAAGGGTGCTATACACCCTTGGGATATTCTTTTTCTAACTTGATTACTACTTTAATCTTAAGGGTGCTACACACCCTTGGGATATTAGGATCTACCCAGGCTAGGAGACCTACCTAACTCCCCTGAGGTGTCCTTTAATCTCTTTTAAGCGGTGCGGGTAATGACACCCTAAAAATAAGCCCTCATTATCTCTTATCTATTCTCTTCTATGCGGTGCGGGTAATGACACCCTAAAAATAAGCCTTCATTATCTATTATCTTTCTTTGGGTTTTCTAAGCGGTGCGGGTTATGACACCCTAAAAATAAGCCTCCATTATCTCAAATATATCCTTGTGGAGTATGTGCCATTGATCTCAAAGTAGTCGTGAGCCATATCCCCTCCCTCTGTTAGTGTGAGTGCTTGATTGTTTGATAGAATGATGAATGCATGTGGCAAGGTAATATATTCCTAACCTCAAAATTTACAGATTAAAAAAAATTGTTTTTCTAAGTAAAAAATTTTTTTTTTCCGGGTTTTTGGGGTAATGTAGTATCACCTTCTTCATAGTCATTCACCTACCTACTGGCCATTTTTATATGTTATACTCTTTTTTGATAATGACAGATAGGAATTCTAATTTAGACTTTGATTTGTTTTTACACCATGGTGATTTTTGATACTATGATTTACTGTTTATTATATTATATTGATATAAATATTATAAATTTAAATACGTGTGAGTGACCGTTTAATTATATGTGGTATGCCATCACATCAACCATTCCCTATACACTGCTCTAAGCAACACCTGCCTTTACATGGGACTCCGGGGGGCTGGACGGCCTGAGCCTCCACCACCTATCCGGGAACCTGCGCTCCCGTGGTACCGGGGTGAGATGCGTTCCGGTGCCCGAGGGTGACCCCTTCTGTTACACTTCGTCTCCTGCTACACATACGAGATCGGCGATCGGACCGGCTGTCGTCTACGTCTACTAATGACTATGACTAAATGCTACAGCCGGTCTGTTTGCTGCCGCCGGTTTCTATCAGATGGCTGTGTGGGCCATCGACGGACGCCGTAACGACAAGAAGGAACTCGCTGACTACTCCAAGGGACGTGACGCAGTCCTGCCTCTTATTCTATAAGCATCTTATTATTGTTAAGTACACTACTAGGTATAGAATGCTCTACACATTCTTTACAACTGGTGTGGCAGACGTGCTCTCAGGAGATCCTAGGGCCGTCTGTTACATTACAATTTATAACAATCACACATAAGTATAATTATTTTTTATACCAATATTCTTTGGCCATAGCCGCGGTCATCTTCGAATTAATGTCAAAATCATAACAATTAGCTTTATTAATGAGTCGTTTTGCATGTAACGTGTGATTGATTCAGTAGACAGCCTATTTCGCTGTTTTGTTTTCAAAAGATTAATATGTGAAAATATGCGTTCAACGTTAGCGGACAAATGGGGAAGTGATAAAATATTAAACACGAAATTAGACAACAAAGGAAACATTGGAGTTTCATCGTCACGCTTTAGTAAACTTACTTCATCCCAAAATAGTTCTACATCATCAGGAAATGTTTTGATTTGTGCACATTTTCTTAAAATGCGCCACTCTGTATCAATTTCCTGGAAATCATTGCTCAGAACAATATTGAGAAAGAGCCTACTCATAGGAACTATAAACATAAATGAAAAGGGCTGCCAACTTAAAAGTGTAAAATCGGTAAATAATCGGAAGAACCTCCTATTCTCAAAAATCGTGAGAAATTGTTTACATTTCGGTATTTCGGTAGAAGCGGTCCCATATCGGTAGAAATACCGAAAAATCGGTAGGTTCGAGACCACTGATCTTGTAGTCGCATTCGCCATGCCAGGTGCCCTCGTGGAAGACTCATTTTAAATGCAGGTTTTTCTTGGAAAATTCACCGTCTTATAAACAAGCAAACTTTACGACGTAGTAGCGTATTTTTCGCGGTTTTTAATCTAATGCCAGGAACCCTCCTCGAGGGTTCACTCTTAGCGCAAACATAATGCCGAGGACCCTGGAAGGTCCACTAGCAATATGTATGGCGGGATAGCGTATGAGCTCTATGAAAAGTGTGGTGGACTCGAATGTGTTAACTTGCCTCATAAACTATACGTATTTAATAGGGCTTTCAAATACCGGATTTTTTCAATACCGGTATCAATACCGGTATTAGTGTGATCAATACCGTGATCACGTGATCACGGTATTGAACACAAGTTCAATTAGGACATTAATAAAACCATTAAAATACGTGTTTATTATGGTTACTTTCTAAAAATAATAATACAAAAGTCACTTATTAGTATTTTATTTATTAAATTTATTTATAGTTTTTTTCAGAAAAAAAAAGACTACGTAACAAATTTTAAAAAACATACTATCAGTTTACATTTTCTGTTTGCCTATTTTTCGACGTAGCGAAAGCCTTCAACAAGGTCTGGCACAACGGTTTATTATAAAAACTGTACCAATTCAACGTGCCAGACTGTCTCGAGTTCATCATTCGAGACTTTCTGTCGGATCGCACCTTCCGCTATCGCCTAAAAGGCACCCTCTCGTCCCCTCACTCCATCCGCGCCGGAGTCCCTCAGGGCTCCTTACTATCGACCCTTCTGTTCACGCTGTACACCAGCGACATTCCCAAAAGTGGCTTGGCCAAGTTAGCTCTCTTAGCCGACGACAAAGCCATCTTCTATTCCGGTAGGAGTCTCGATAGCATCACTCGAACCCTTCAAACCACAGCCGACGCCCTTGGGGTCTATTTCCGGAAATGGAGAATACAGGTGAATCCCGAAAAGAGCACAGCCGTTCCCGTCTTCACGTTTGGCAAACAGATTCCTTGGGAGATGAAAGTCAAATACCTAAGGGTTATCCTCGACCACCATCTGATATTAATAGACCACATCAAAACAGTGCGCGCTCGAGCCGCTTTTGCTGTCGGTCGCCTCCACCCCATCCTTAGAGCGCGCAGTAAATTGTCTCTTAGAAACAAGCTGAGAATCTACGTGACGTGCGTCCGCCCCACTTCAATCCTTCCAAACCCTCCTGAGTAGAGTGTTGCGCAAAGCCGCGGCTGCCCCGTGGTTCATGCGTAACGATCAACTCCATCCCGATCTAAAAATGCCGACCGTCAGGCAACACCTCAAACGCATTTCCAAGCGTTACTTCGACATCATCCCGCGCCATCCAAACCCCCTAGTCACCGCAACGGCTGACTACAGTCCCTATCTCATCATTTAAGTACGCCGTCTCAGGCACACTTTTAGAGCCCGATGACGAAATTACCCTCCTCCAGGAGGCGAGTAAATCGACCAGCACATTATACAACGTCCGCCGCCGTCTGGCTAAGCGTTCTCGCCGACGAGGCTCGTCGCGACGTGGATCGTGACCGTCGCCGGTCACGATCCACCGAGCTCTCCCGTCGTAGAGCCGGTCGTCTCTTCAGACTCCGCAGTCACGCCGATAATTCAGCCTCCATCAAGCTGTCTCCTCCCCCCAAGCCCCCGCCAGCAACGCCCTAAGCCGAGGTCCGAGTCCCACTAGGGGTCGCCCTTAGTGCTGTTGTTGCAGGTAGTCATGATGTTAGTGTACTATAAGTAGTTAGCTTAGGTTAAGTATTTTACTTCCCCACCATTGACTGGAGACCCTGCAGGTCTCGCCAATAACTGCCCGGTTACGTAGGAGGGGTCCGCAAGGAGCAGAGCTAGCGCTAGAGCAGCCTAATTGAAAAAAATTGCGAAAACAAATGTGAGTGTAACATCACATCGTAAATTATATCACATAATACAATTTCCTACTGCTTATTACAACAAACCGCAATAATATATATTGATGTTTGTAATACCGTAATCACGGTATTGGCTCGTCAATACCGTGATTAAAAAAGACCATTAAATATCCGTGATTACGGTATTACGGGATCCCGTAATACCGGTATTGAAAGCCCTAGTATTTAACCAGTAACATTCAGTAAACTTCCTTCTCTCTCCTACATTTGCCGTGCCTGACAATGTCCACACATGTTTCTTATATTTAATATATTAATGTAACATCTATTTAACTTGTGGAGTGCAATAAATGTGTGGAGAAACTTGGTGTGGTGTTCCTCCAACCAAAGGGAGGATCCTCCAACCAGGCGGAGTCTTGTGCCTGGCGGGCTACTGCCCAACGGTTGTTGTTGGGAGGCTGTATATACTATCTGCGTGTTAAATCTTGATTGCGCGATGTAGGATAGTTCGCATGTGGCGAGATAGATGCCGCCACAAATGTATTGAGTTTTAAAGCATAGGAATCGGCCATAAGTGTATGGTCACTTTCTATCGAGATCCATAACATATATATTGTCATTGTATGTTATTTTGTGTTTTCGTCCGTCAACAAAACCCTGGTCTTCAGTGGTCATGCTACGCCTACTGGTATGAGCAGTTTCTGTCTGTAATTATTCAGGATTTTTTTTTTCTTTAAATAAAACGTTGCCTTACACTAAGATTTCTCTTGTATCGTGGGTGCGTTTACAGACACAAATCTCACATACACAAACGCCCAGACCCGAAACAACTATCTGTAGGCCATACAATTTTTTGTTCCGTGTGGGAATCGCACCCACGACCCGTAGCGCACAAGCCAATCGCTTAACCACTGCACCAAACGTGTTGTCAAATCATTATTTTTTTAAATATTATGTAATTTTCGTCAGGGTTGCTCAACTAATTGCCCCGATAAAATGCACGTGAGTAAAGATGTACATTATTCCAAATATGAATTTTACTCACGAATATTATAATAATATTCTTTTTTGTGATATCGAACAGATTATGTCCTAAAATAATCAACAATAATGAGCAATAGTCTACAAAAGTAAAGTTAATTCATTACATTCGTACAAAACCATAATAAATCAAAATTATACACAATGACGAGTGGTTATCATCTGATCTGTGACTACCATAGAAACTCATTTCAATCTGATATGAAACGATTTTCTTTATTTCCCAGACCGCGTAGTTGAGGAAACTTGACGGTACAAATAACGTAGTGGCTTTGACTTCCTACTTCTGGTCATAGGTTTGATATCTGGATTGCGAAAATATTTTTTTGTTCTTCGGGTCTGCGGAAATACTCGCATGACGTACATGGCACTGGTAGTACTCAAACTCAAACTCAAAACTCGTTTATTCAAAGTAGACTAGTATTACTTAGTTCTTTTTGAACGTCAAATTTAGGTAGTTACAATTGACTGCACCCCCAAAAGCTCCCACCCTTCACCGCTTCCTAGTGTTTATGCTGTGAAGAAGAAACGGCGCAACAAACTCCCCAGCAACACATTTCAGTCAGTCAGTATGGTCGACATCACCAACTCAGACGCCAAAAAAAAAAAAAAACATAGAAACTCGCCTTAGTAAGCTTTGATTTTGACAGGACAACATACCAACAATCGGACTTCTCCACAACTGTACACCAAGCAATGAGTATTGTTGTATTTGATGGTTATTTGATCATACAACACAAAACTCAAAGGACTGGCTAAGATCTTGATGCAGTCGTACCGTGGCTAATTCTTTAGGTAAGTACTAGTTCAAGAAGCGAGAAGACTGGCTCTTTGGCTGAATATAACCCACTTATTCAGATGACATGAGCACTACGTAGCTGTAGACATACTGTCTTTACCGATCATCCCGATCATCATGAGTTTTTAAGAGACTATATGAATAGTCTCTTAAAAACTCAGCCCATTATTTTCCCACTGTTGGGCATGGGCGTCTTCTCAGAACTCATTTATTCAAAATAGACTAGAATTACTTAGTTCTTTTTGAACGTCATTGTTACAATAGACAGCCCACAAAAAATCTCCCCTTCACCGTTTCCTAATGTTTATGCTGTGAAGAAGAAACAGCGCAACAAACTCCCCAGCAACACAGTTCTGTCTTTCAGGTGAATGATCGAGAACTTTATGGAGTGCTCTCAGTGCAGGTTTCCTCACCATGTTTTCCTGGGGCCTAATTCTACTAAAATAAATCTTGATAAATCACAACCGAACCAAGGCCGAACCGTTCATTCAGACAGTTCTCAATTTGAAAAGCTATCAAATTGTTTGACACAAAAAACAAAATCAATCATTTTGAAAGTTTTCGAAAACAAGAACTGACTGACGGTTGTGGTTCAATTGCGTTTGGCAACAATTTATTTTAGGAGAATTGGGCCCCTGAAGGAAACGGTGAACCGTTAACGCAAGTAATAATCAAATTAGAATTTGGTCTGTTACTACACACAAATATTAAAGTTATACATTTACCATATACCAAAGCCACAAACGAAACGGTAATACTCAATCAAACAAATAATCTAAATACTTCTTGCGCCGGATCAGATGCGCGATAACTTTTTCTAAGACAATGCGTTTCCCGTCGACACACGTATTGTGAGTTGCGACGTTTTCCCACATCGCTCAGCGTGTCGATATTGTTAGCACACACTTTCACTGATCGCTCCAGGATGTGCACCGTGTCTGTGGTATCAGGGATAGTGATACTTCTACCCTGATCTTGGAGGGAAAGGAGAATAGTATCTGTGAGGTGCTTATCATGTGCACACAAAAAAAAATCCACTCCTCGAAGTCAAAGTCAAATATTTTTTATTTCAAGTTGACCAGATTACTGGTGATTTTAATACCGCCCGTTTTTTCTTGTTAATTGTCTTATCTATTCTGTCTATAATTACCGTGCTTGAGGTTTTAAAAGGTCAACACTAGGTGCTTGATTCCAATAAGGTCCTAGGTCCTATGGAGAAGAGCCGGCATGAAATTCCATAGCCGGCAAGAAACTCCATCTCATTCTCTCCTCTCATTCGTGTATCTGGTCTGCTCGACGTCCGTGTGTCACTATATGGATCCAGCAGAATGTCAGCGTCAGGATATACCAGTATATAGGTATATATACTGACAATGCTGAGCTGGACACCCGTTTGGTGCAACCTTGAGACAACCGTACGTTGGTCGTTCCTTGTTTGAATGCAGTGTCACCCTTTTCCTTTTTCAATGTTTTTTTTTAATACTTACCTCCGGTTTCTGATTTGAGAATTGGAGATAAGCAATATATACTTATGTAATATTTGAGTACGGAGTTGTCAAAAAATGCTTTAAAATCCGTAATTTTTTTGACAACTCCGTACTCAACTTACTTAAGTACTGCTCATCCTAGAATTGTCAATTCAGAAACCGGAGGTAAATCATACGAGCTACCTATTAGTAATTTCGTTTTTTTTCTGTTTTTTTATGCCTTTTTTTCCTTTTCTTTAATTTGATTCGTAACTGACTGTGCTATAGTGCTTTGTGTCATTAAATAAAGATTTAATCTGTCTATCTTTGTGCTATTCACTAGGTCGACTGAAGGGTGCCTTTTAATGTTACAACTTTGTAACCCAGATAGATATAAGTTATTGCCATTTTATTAGTCTAGCTTTTTTTTCTAGCTAGGTACGTTGGGGTCGGTTTCGGATTTAACGAGGGAAGAGTTATTATAAATGGCAACGACAATAATCGTAAGGTTTGCAGTTTGATAACAGTGATTGTGCAAAATGTTTTCAGCCTTTTTTTGTTAACTTATTCCTGGCGGATTGCCAGGAATGACTGGCTCTGCCCAGCTTATAGAAACTTGTTTGTGCGGTCGATAGCAGTTATTGTATGAATGTTCGTATAGTATGTAAGGGTTACCAAAGAAAAAAACAAAATAATTCCAAATCATTTTATTCGTCTTCTCTTATTACAAATAACTTATAAAATTACGTACATTATTTATTTATTGTTACATTTCGATATATTTGTACAATATTTGTGGTTCTCGTATAGAACTATTGCTACTTTTAACATTAAATACAGATTTTTGGAACAAATGCAAGTCTATGAGCATTCTCTTTGAAACTGAGTATTATATTATAGGAAAGAATATTGAAATCAGTTTGTTACATTAGTTTAGACTGAGTATTTGAATAAATTAAGGCATAGAATAATATTTCTATCGCTAGCATTAGCTGTGTCTCTGAGAGTATTAATAACTTTCGATTCTCCCATTTATAAAATATATCAGCGACAAATTCTTTTTTTTTTCTTAAATCACGTGCATGGGCAATAGCATCCATCAATAGACAATTAAGCTAAGAACATGAAGTTAGTCTTTCGCTCGAAATTTCGAATTTACTGAATGACAACACAGGTGGTACTTTACATAATAAGTTTCGTGAGTAAAATTCATGTTTAAGGTTATGTACAGCTTTACTCACGTGCATTTTATCGAACTCACTCGCGACATCGCCGCGTTAACACCTCACAATTAAAAGCTCCGGTTGAGTCCGAAACTAGTCGGACAACCCCGATAAAGCGTGAGTAAACCCGTACATTTAAACACGTATCTTTTTACGTTCGTGTAAAACGAATTGCATATTTTTTTTTTGAATGTTGCGACAGGTGTACACATTATACCACAGTAGCTAAGTATAGTTTATATGTTATTTGCTATTGCTAGCTGCATCAAAATTCTGTTTTTTTTTTATTTCAAAGACGTCACCTTTTCAGTAAAAAAAAAAACGCTAACAAACCCTTTTCAACGTAAGGTGAGTCCTGGAGTTTTTCTACAAAATATTACCATATAAAAAATAACAAATATTAAAAAAAAAAAAAACATGGATAATATAGAGTCCTCATCTAGATATTACTTATTCTCCAAAAAAGTGACGATGGACGCGAACACTTCGCTGTTCAAACATAACTTGTGGACACTCTATCGCTTTCCTGTTCCAATAAAAACATTGCAGCCCTTTATCTTGCATCGATCACAAATACAGTTACACTAAACTATATTTTAGTTTTTTCGATTACGTTTTTTTGATAGCAGTCATCATAATACGTCTACAAATAAATTAAAGAAAAGACCGCTATGTCAGAACTCTTCTTTTGTTGAACAGATTAATGTAAAGAAATGTGTCGGAAACTAAAAGGATACTAATATATAGAATAAGAAGAATAGGAAAATATGTATATTTTTTTTATTAAAATTATATTTAAAAGGTAAACCTTGATCGTGAAACATTAATTTTGTTTTAAGAATAGTTTTTAATAAAACACATTTATAAACAATTGGAACATAAGTGTTAAGGTTTTCTAAAAATGTTTATGTTTAATGTATTAATGAAGCAAAATAAATGTTGCTCGGTCAAAGGTTTTTTTTACCTTTTATACAAATTTTAATAGCCGAACTATAATAATAGAATGGATCTTTCTTGATAACTTCTTCGCTTATTTGGAGAAGAATGATGATGAAGCGATTTCGGGATTAATACATCAGGGTATACCTAAAATGAATGGTAGATATTTTTATGGGTATTTATTACACATTGACTTTGTCAAGAGTATCGGCATTTGAACAGAAATCCTTACAATTCTTAATCGCTACATTGCTTCTTTATATTTACACACGTTGAACACATTACAAAAGTATAAAACTGTAATACAAAATAAACATGTATATTTGTACTTGTATTTTACAATAATCTCTTATTACTAACTTAGGTTAACTTACAGCAAGTTAGAAGCTAAGTGGCAAAGTGGGATATGTCTTAAATTAATCATTTCATGAACAAGAATAAACTACAGAAGCATTCGATATGTCTACGCATATATTTATATATTAAAATCAGAAATAATTTAAAGCTGACGTCATTATATCAACTTAACTTTAGGCCCCTTTATTAATACAAAGTTCGCGCATATTTTTTCATTTACAACCAACATTTGGTCTCGTGCGCGTGATAAATGGCAAGGCAAAAAGATCCATTTCCATTTCATTACAAATAAAACCAGCAAAGGTGTTACGAAATGAATGAAACCGTCACATTTAAAACCGATTAATCCCAAATTACTCGTACGAACATAAATTTGTCCAAACCCTTTACAATTTAAGCCTTTTATATAGATAACGATTATTACATTGTGCACGTCACAACATGATCAAACGCACACGCGTTGAACACCTGGTTTTCTATTATTTGCGACTTATACTCGTTTCGCAGCAGGCCCATCGTGGCAAGATATCAAAGCAGCTAAGGAAGACTTTTTGTAATCTATCTAACAATACTATGGCGTGGGGGGCTACAAAAATCTATCAAAAAGTCAGTCTTTTACATCGGAGGTCGGTTCACTAGGAGGGGGGAGGCACTACCAAGAGCCAGGATCACGAGATGATGCAGTTCTTGTCGTGTTGAGCGTTCTTTCTTTGTCTTTCTCTCTTAGCGCAGGCCACCGCGTCGTTGGGGACGTACGATATCCGCACTCCTCCGTACGCTCTTCTTGTGGGTAATGTGTAGGACTCTGCTGACGATGATGATGAGGAACACGTGCTACAGTAGCTGCTGGCGTCTTCGTCTCTCACCTTTTCTCTCCTCGGCGGCTCGTCGGGCTCAAAGGCTTCGTTGTCGTCTCCACAAAACCTCACTGTTCGTCCCCCTCTCGCTTTCCTCGGCGATTTGCCGTCCACTAACGTTAGTTCAGGCATGGAAGTCGAGTGTCCTGGAGTGACGACTGCCTGCGCCTCGACGGGGTGCGGCGGCTTCCAATCTTCGGAAGACTCGTCTTTATGATCATCTGAAGTTGGCGTGGGCTGTATTTGATGTTCCGTCATGGATTGTTCTAACCGTAGGTCTGCTAGCGCTCTGTCGAGACTGAGGCAAGCGTGCGGCGGTGGAGGCGGGTGTGGGGGAGGGGACTCAGGTACCAGCGACTCGCTCGGCTCTGAATCTGCGTCTATATTATGAGGCGATGGTTCTCTCTGTGGTGATCTAGGTGGGGACTTAGGTGAAGGCATTCTTCTGGGCTTTGGCACTCGTGGCGTTCTGGGTCCTGGCCCTGAAGAGTCAGACGGTGTCGGTGGCTCACCTTTAGAACACGCTATGGAGCAGAAGATCGCTCCTTTTCGTGGTAAGAAGGGTCTTCCGAGTAGGCTTGCTCTGCAGGTGTGGCAGGCAAAGCATCGTTCTGTGGCGTGCCAGTGTTGTCCTTCGTGTGACATTTGTCCTTGGTCGACGCCGATGGGTTCCCCGCACGCGTCGCAGTATTCCGCGAAGCAATTGTCGAAGCAGGGTAGGCAGTAGGGCCGGGCCTCGCGCATGATGTATCGCTGGCCGCCGAGCTGGCGTGAGCACTCGGCGCATGCGAAGTGTTTCATATGCCACGCGCGACCTTCTGCTTCTGTGCACTCGTCTGCCAAAATTATCTGGTGACAAAGGGAAATTATGGTTAAATTCGTCATTTTGTTAATGAAGTAGACTTTTCTGGAAAAATCGAAGAAAATGATATGCTAGGGCTACAAACATTAGCACCAATAGGAGTACCAATTAATTTGAAATCGCGCAGCTTAAGCTCATCAAAGTCCGATAATGTAGCTCTTATAATGACATCTTAAGTGTTCAGTGCGTATAAATTATAGATCAAACAGAAGATGTTAATGCAATTTATCTGTTCAGACAGCGTTATTTAATTACTAGTACAAAGAGCTCGTGTAATTAGAGTACCAGAAATGCATGAGCTAGGATGTCATCGTCACAGACAAATATTCAATTACAGCATATTTAAAACCGGCTGTATTTAATTAATTATCTGGATAAACAAGGTATAATTAGACATTATTATTCATAGTGTTAGCCGGTGCTGTCGACCCCAAGAAAGTTAGATCGCGACAATGGCATGGGAAACAGTCCCACGGTCGCCGAGTTATATTTTGTTCGTGTTCATTAGTGGACTATTCACTCATTATTAATATTTCAGAAACGGTATTCTGTGTCGTGGATGGCATGCATCCATGCCGGCAGCCGGACGATTGTTCTGATGGTTTCGATCTGTTCCGTGTTTCTTTTTAGTTATTGCAATTGTTGAGGAATTAGGTTATTGTTGATGATGTAAGGAGGAAATTCTCATTTGGTAGACTTGTGTGGTATCTTAGGTTTACGAGATCTTTTAGAGAATTTAAAAAAGGAAATCTGGTGACATGGAAATCAAATCATCATCATTGATTATTTATTATCAATGATGATGATTTGATTTCCTATTGGAATTAAGTTGATTTATGAAGATTCAATACCTATAGGCAATTACAATTCTTCTTTATTATTAGTTACGGTTAACTAACGTGCAATTTTGGGATTGCCCGATTAGTTTCGTACCCAAATGGAACTCATAATCACGAGCTGATCGGATCATGAGCTGTGCATATTTCGGACAATCCCGAAAAATGCACGTGACTAAACCGTAACTAATCATAAATATGAATGTGTCTGACGAAAGTTTTAGTACAAAAATACTTAAAAAATATCTTCGGTGTAGTTACAATGGTTTTTGAAATATTTTTTTGAATTATTCTGTTGTATTCGTTGAGTTTTAGTTATAATTGTATGCAGTGCTGATGTTTAACTTTAGATTGTTATCAAGACATCGAACTTTGCTTCCACAATACACACACGTTTTGTAAACGATGTCTGTTGAGTTTACAGTTATTGTTGTATGTTTTATTAATTAAAAACTTAATAATAATGATTATGAAGATGCAAAGGCCTGATATAGAAAACGGTCCTCCTCGACACGGCGCGTATTGTGAGGAGGTTCCTGTCGCTGGAGCCCTAACCACCGGTAGCTTGGATCCTGTTCCCGGTGCCGGTGGGCTACTATGTTTTTAAATGTAATAAAAAAGTAGATTATAAGATTTTAAATGAATAAAGAACCAGTCAAAGTTTTTTGTTTCAAATAGACCAGTTTTTAGGCACTTTTTAAAACGTCATAATAATATGAAGTGCTGCATCTTAATCCCCTTATAAATGCGAAAGTAACTCTGTCTGTCTGTTACGCTTTCACGCCTAAACCGCTGAACCGATTTTGATGAAACTTGGTACAGAGATATTCTGGAACCCGAAGAAGGACATAGACTATTTTTTATCCCGAAAACCGCGAAATATCTGAGCAATAAACGACATCCACGGGGGCGAAGCTGCGGACGACGTCCAGTTGTTTATAATATTTACTTTTTAAGCTATAATAATTAAAAGAATTGTTCACAAAAGCTATTGAGACATTTCCGAGGAGTATCAGGAATCGTAACAGAATCGTGTTGCCAAAAATTCCTAAGTTCCTTATTTAACAAAAGTAGCTTTGTAATCTGTGGACGTGTATTTAATGCTCTACCTAGTGATATTAGGACCTACCCTTTCAGAGATTTGTTAAGAAATTGAAAGCTGGGTTGAATGAAAAAAACTTTTATTCGGTAAATGACTTTTTGTGTATTAAATGTAATTGATTTTATTGAATACTCTTTAATATGTTAACGTCTAATTATAATGTAGTAATGCATGTAGTCTTATTTTATAAGATATATAATGATCTGTTATTAACGTATTAAATTAATGATGGTTGGGAAGAATAACAAATATAATTATGTACAACTTAATATTTGCATGTCACCACTATGACTAAGTATTTTGGATCTAAGTATTTAATTAAGACCGAATTGTACCAATACTTATCGCAAATAAAGATTCATTCATTCATTCATAATTAATAGTTCTTTGCCGATACGTTTCAAATAACACTTTAAAAGATTTTTGGAGGAGTTAAAATCTTAATCCGTGAAATAATCTCATTACGTGATGCCTCCACCGGTAATTTTTAGCCTAATTCCCGCGTGTGGTAGACAGTAGCCGCTCCCCGTGGGACAATCAGTGAGATAGGCAGGGAGGCAGGTCATGTGGCTCCCAGCACAGGGAGCATGGGAGCCGCACTATCAGTGCCATTATCAAACGCAACCGTTTTATTGTTACTGCTGTGGTAGAATTAGGCTTTTGTGTAATTTTCATGTGTTCTGTGGATTTGAATTAGGAATTTTTGGTGTTAAAGCTACCGTAGTATGGTAATTTTATTATTGACATTTGAGCTTTTACGTTTGTATATTTTACGTTCTTTTGTTTTGTTCTTTTTTCAAATATTTATTTTAGACGTAAAAAGATTTTATTTTATTGCCGGTTTGCTAATAGTCCTGCATCCGAATTGCGTATCATTCGTAAATTCAATAGTTTTCTTCATTTGGACAATACAACAATATTCATTGCGTGGTAAATAGTTGTGGAGAGGTCGGATTGTGGCACAGGTTCCTATGGAAATTGTTGACCTGACAAAATCAAAGCGATTACGTGTGCTTTGCGCAATTAGGATGCTGTTTTCATACACAATGTACTCTTTGAGGCAAATTCGATTAACAAAATTAAGAAAAAAAGTCTGTGGTTTTGCTGCGGTACGATCGCGACTTTAAAGAATTTTGTTAATTGAATTTACCGCCGGTTCACATTATAGTGGTATCGGCCCTATTCGGATACAGTTTGACGCCAAATATAAATTAAACAGTTCTGATGAAAAAACTCTTGTCATTACCAATAAAGCGCTGCACGTGGATGGCCAATATGTAGAGGGTGTATCATACAGCCTCGTGTCGTGTTGGGATAAAAACTAATATTATGGGAACCATATCAAGTAATAACTAGTGTTGTGCATATTTGTCTGTTGTAACAGGTGAGTAACTAAGGTGGTGATCGGCATCTGGTGTGATTCATCACTATTACTTAGATCATTATGTCGATCATGTTTTTGTACTACCTAGTATCTACTTCTTGTTATAAGGATATGTTTAACGGCGAGTTGGATAATTTGTTAGTAAATTACCCGTTGCGTGATGAGATCTAGTTTTTTCAGTCATGGTACCGTTTTGCGTAAAGGTGCCATTCTACGGACAATCTTTATAAAAATTAAGAACGTCATCACTCTAAAGTTGTGAATAGATTATGATTATCTAAATCCACTGCCATCAGACAATGAGCATAATTTATTTATTTATTTATTTATTTATTTTTATTAGGAAAACCAACAGCTACAAAAAATTGAATGAGTAATTAACATTAGTGACATAAAGCCAATTACAGGTTTTCACGGATAGCAACAGATATTAAAACAGAAACTTAGGGAACACTTGATAGCAAAACAATTACGATTCAGTAGTATAGTCTCAACATAAAACTAGCACGTCACAATTAATTGAAAAACTTAAGGTTAAGCGCCCTTCTTGCCGTGTTACTATTAGTAACAAATGGGTCAAAATAGAACTCTTTACAAAGTTTATTAAAATCATTGCTTGCTCGCACAATGTAAGAATTTTGCCTATAATTAGAAGAAGAGGTAGGGATAGAAATTGGTGGATTATATCTAATGGATCTGTAGGGAACATTGAAGTGAAGCTCATGCAAGAGATCAGGACAGTCAATTTCATTTGAGATTATTTTTAATAAAAACGTACAATCAGCTAATCGACGGCGATTTGTAAGTGGTAAAATGTGGAATTTTTTACAGACATTTGTGTAATTTTCAGAACAATAAGGAATTTGAAGCCGATAACATAGAAATCTGATAAAACGTTTCTGTATATTTTCAATGCGGTTTATATATTTGTCGTAACATGGATTCCAGACTTGAGATCCATATTCCAGGTGACTTCTGACATAAGTACAGTACAATATTTTTAATGTTTTAGCCTGTTTAAAGCACCTAGATAGTCTCATTATAAAACCAAGCGCCCTAGAAGCCCTAGCAACCATTTCCTCAATATGCACGCTAAAAAGAAGTTTAGAGTCGTGATAGACGCCTAAGTCACGTATTACATCGCACCTTGGTACTGGTAGGTCTTTAAGTTTGTAAGCTGTGGGAAGAGTAAAGCGTTTACGGCTATAAGAAACTACAGAACATTTAAGAGGATTGAGATCTAATTTATTAAGTTTGCAATATTCATCAAGACGCGTCAAGTCCGATTGCAGGGCCTCCATATCTTTGGTAGATGATATAGATGAATATATCTTCATGTCATCAGCAAAACAGAGAAGGTGAGATGTATGGAAGCAGGAGTCGATGTCGTTCACATAAATAATAAAGAGTAACGGGCCCATCAAGGAGCCCTGAGGCACCCCACTGGGGACAGGAACCCAACTAGAAATGTAATTACTAATTACTACAGCTTGTGACCTGTTTTCAAGATATGAGGAAAACCATCTTAGTAAATCTCCCCTAATACCATTGTTTAATAGTTTCGATTTAAGGATACTGTGGTCAATGCGGTCAAATGCTTTACTGTAGTCAGTATAAACGACATCGACTTGAGCTCCATTATCCATGCTTTCCGTTATAAAATCATTTAGAAGTGTCAGGTTTGTAACAGTCGACCGGCCCCTGAGAAAACCATGCTGTAAAGGGCTAAATGAGTTCTTAAGAGCTGCGTAAACCTGATCATGGATAATAACATAATAGGCCCATTCCTGTCCTTATAATTAATTCTAAACATCTAAATCTAATTCTAAATTTAATTAATTCGAGAAGGGTTTAGGCCTTAGTCCTTAGCAATGAGACAAAATAAATATAATTGGAAACTAGACTTAGAGTACTCGAGTACCTACAATGTTAAGAATTCAGGATGGTAATGATTTGTTAACAAAAATGTTAAAGTTTTTTGAATATTCACTCAAAAGAATCGGGAATCGTAGTAGGTATTCTTATAATTTTTGTTTAATAGTTTGCTTTTCAATATACAAACAGCGGAACAAAATTTTATTGAATTGTTATTCCATTTTTTTCACGGCTTTACGTAACACTTTAAAAAGCTATGAAATAAGCATCGCTTTAGTCTTGGTTTTTGTTGGCACCCTATGTACACTCAGCCTTGCCAGAATGCGGACTTTGTTCAATGTAACATGCATGCCTAACCAACTAACTATACGTATGTGCATCTGTACAACTATAGGTAGAAGCCTCTACTAACTTTAATGTTAACTTTATTTTACATTTTTAGCTAGAAAACTCAAGCGAGCCAATACGTAGGTAATGTCAGAAACGCATTAAAATCGCTTGACAATCTGTAAAACCTTTAAAATGATGGTAAGAACAGCGATGAAATACTTACGCACCCTATGATGATAAGGATGAAAGAAAAAACTACGTTTAAACAAGCTAAGGGTTAAATCCATTCGCAAGTTAAATAGCGCAAGTTATTGAAGCAAGTGCTTTATTATTTATTCTTAAATCTGACACGGCCAGCTCGTGGCAAGTCAGGGAAGTCGGTAAATCTTCCAGAAGTCGACTTGCTGTTATTCACAATGCAAGTAGGGGCAAAATAGCGCAAACTAACTTATTTGTATTATTTCATCATCGTCATCATTCAGCCGAAAGGCGTCCACTGCCGGATATAGGCCTCTCCCAAAAGGTGGGGGTGGGGGGGGGGGGGGGGGGGGGGGTTGCCGTACCTAATCGCCACGCTTGGCAGGCGGGTTGGCGATCGCAGTATGATTGTTAAAATACTCAGAGTACGCTGCTGCCCGTCCTCTAGAGAATGGCAATATTAATTGCCATAAGACGCATGTAGCTTATCGTCTACACCGGTGCGCCTCGGTCAGTCGTCAGTCGACATACAATAGACGGATTAGCGTGCGCTAGGGGCATGCGGTTTTGTCGAACTAGTATTAAGGCATGCGCTATGACGCTTCACGCATGCTTCAGACGAAGACGCAAGATGAACATGAAAGCACACTGGTATAGACATAGCTTTAGTCGTCTTTTACGACACCCACGAGAAGAGGTGGGGTAGTGCTATTCTTTAACTCCGGCACTACACGATACCATGTACGCACGGCTACACATCAAGCTATATAAAACCAGTTTACCTTGGCGTCGCTTTGTTAATCTTTTCGCACAAGTAACGGTCAGCTTATACTGGTTTTGCATAGCTTGAAGTGTAGCCGTGTGTACCACTTGTATTATGTAATTATGGAATACTAATCAAGATTACTGCGTCATTTTCCACTTAAAGAATTCACAGCCAAAGTCAGAGCTCAAACTATAAGGTGTTTTCGCGAGCGTAGCATTAATAAATAACAGCTGATCTGCATTGCCGTACTCTTGACATTGTGCGGAAAATATATTAACTTTTAACATTTGACGACCTTACGGGGTGCATATAACTTACAACTGCAGGGGTGCAGTTGATATAAACTAGACTGTTGCAAGAATGTGGCTTTGTGAAAACTTTATTCAAATTGTTGGTTTTAAAATTCACGAATAGCTTTATTTTTTAGCTACTGTAGCGGCATGGTACGATGTCGTTTTTGACATCTAACAATAGTGTTGTGACACATTGAAATTATTTTCAAAAAAATATAGTCTAATGCGAGTCTTGTAATCTGCCAACCTGGACCAGGCCACCGTGGTGGACTAAGACCTAAACGGGTCTCTTCTCATTCTGAGAAGAGACCCGTGCCCAGCAGTGGAACAGTAATGGCCTGATTATGTTATGGTTATGCTTAGTCTTCTTCTGCTATATTTTGTTAGCCCAGAACTTCGTCACTTCCACGGAGCCATCGGTGGCTGCGCAGAGATCACTCTGGCTGCACGTTGTTGGGCTCAGAGGGCAGGATAGGAGATGGGGCATAGTTTGCAGCGCAGCTCCGCATCCACACCCCGCTGCTATTTGGTTCAGGCAGCCCCACTTGACGAGGTTGAAGTTACATCTTCCCACTTCAGATCGTTATGCCGTTTCTCTTTAGATATCAAGATTTTTTATCCTATTTTATTCTGATTAAACCAATAACAATAGAAGTTGAGTTTCATCAAAACACATATTGGACCGCTTTTAGATTGTCCTCGTGGACTGTTTCTAGATTATCTGGACTGTTTCTGAGACTTGAAGCGTCTCCAGCCAATGGGGGGGAAGAAAAATATTTAGCCTAAGCTGACTACTTTACACCACTCCCAAACTGAATTTCGACAAATCGTACGACAAAATTTTGCTTCGACACTATGGGACTCCGACATTACGCTACTCCGATAATTATGGAACTTCGACACCTAATTTGGGTACCCCGACACGGACAGGTTAGGTTCGAAGGAGATGACGTCATCCCATTAGTGTTAGGTTACTTTAAACCCCAGTGTCGAAGTTCCATAATTGTCGGAGTAGCGTAATGTCGGAGTTCCATTATGTCGAAATAAAATCTTGTCGTAGAAAGATTTGTCGAAATTTAATTTGGGAGTCACTTTACACCAGAGGTTCTCAAACTTATTTCGTTTACCGCCCACTTTGAAAATCAACTACACACATCAAAAGTGTCTAGGGATCAACATATATTTTTGCAATAACTTTTCTCCTGATTGATATTAATTAAAATTTTCTTTAAGGATTCATCAAATAAAGTGTTTTCGTTTGTCACAGTAACGATAAACCAAGTCACCTTTGCATTAATAAATAAATTTGCCATTTTCCTAATAAAGGGATTTTTGACATTTGAACCACTAACACAAAAGTTCGAAAAAAAGACTGAAATAACAGTTTTCTTTAAAATTTTATTGGGTAACTTAAACAATTAATAATCCGTGTTTCTACCGCGAACACTAACAACACAAGAACATCGGTTTGGCATACTCAAAATGAGTTCATCCAAATCACGCTGTGGAATGGCCGCCCATGTTCGTTGCAACAACAAAAAAAGGTCTTCTTGCGACTGGATACCCTCCATATTCGGCAGAGCTCTTCTCTGTAGCATATCCCATGCATGCTCAATCGGGTTCAAGTCTGGCGACTGAGCAGGCCAGGGCAGGACATTGATGTTAGCTGCGGCGAGAGTCTGTCTTACAACTCTTGCGGTGTGCGGTCGTGCATTATCATGCATTAACTGAAATAAGGGACCGATTTGCGCTTGTAGAGGAACGATGACGTCTGATACAATCGTCTCAGCATAAATTTGAGCGTTGAGGTTGCCTCTGATCCAAATCAACTCAGTTCTTCCGCCGATCCAAATACCCGCCCATACCATGATGGTTCCACCACTATAAGGATGGACTTCCTGGCAGGATTTTAATCGCTGTTGGCGTCCAGGGGTTCTCCAGTGTCGTATACGTCTTGTATCCGGTCTCATACCAAAACGAGACTCATCAGAAAAGCACACGAAACGCCATTGTTCTTCTGCCCAATTTCTGTGTCCAAGAGCCCATTGATATCGAATCCTACGATTGTGCATTGCTATAGGTGGTACCCGTAGCGGTCTTCGGGAATGAAGGTTCACTTCATGCAAGCGGTTTCTGACTGTTTGGTTGCTAATTAAGTTCCCTGAAGAGTGATGAAGCCTCACGGCTAACATCATGGCGGTTATTGTTGGAGCTCTTCGAGTTAAGATTTGAATGTATCGGTCTTGTCTCCGTGTGGTGCAGCGATACCGTCCTCCATGGCGCTCAGCCACGGTACCAGTGCTTCGGTAACGTGTCCAAAGTCGACTGATAACACTCTGACTTGTATTCAGAGCTAAAGCCACAGTACGTTGCCGGGAACCAGCTTCTATCATTCCCACGGCTCTGAGCATTTCTTCCCTGCTTAAATGACGTCGCCGCTCCATAATAACGTTGGTTTTAATCAGTAGTAGGGAAACAGTAGCACTAATAATGTCTTCAATGCGTTGTATGTTTTTATAGGGAAAATATTGACAGCTGATTTTCATCTTTTACTCGAATTTGATTCACAGTTCCTGATTCAAATTATGAAATGCACCAAAAAGGATCCATATAAATTTATAAAATCATAAATTTATTACAAAGCCACATCTCAATCTCAAGAAATCCGCATAAAAATGCTTGATCCCTAGACACTTTTGATGTGTGTATTTTCTAGCGCCCCCTAAAATTTTTACTTTACCATATCTTAAAAATCACAATCGCAAATATTACTTTTACCACTCTTTACCGCTCTCCTGTAGGCCTCTAGCGCCCACAAGGGGGCGTTATCGCCCACTTTTAGAAAGACTGCTTTACACTAACATCATGACTACTAGCAACAACAGCACTAAGGGTGGCCCCTAGTGGGACGAGCACCTCTGCGTAGGGTGTTGTTGGCAGGAGATTAGGAGGGAGATAGCTTGATGACGGCTGAATTATCGGTGTGAGCCTTAAACAAACGACAAAAGAAAGTCTTTTTACGATACAAGAAAGTTAGCATCTCTATTTAAACTGTGACAGCAGCTAATCTAGCTATTCTACTAAAGCTATGTTTACAACAGCGATACAGATACTCTTATCAGGACTATCAGTAATGGTCGCAGTGGCGGTCGCGTGTCCACATCACATAAACTGGTGTGGTGCACCGTCATGGTATGCCATGCCTGCATGGAGCCGGTAACCTATCGTTACTGGATGCACTGCAGTGTGTTATCATGATTTGCATGGAATCTGCGATTTAATAATTAAATTAGACCGATGGAGTTTAATAGGCAGCCTTAACGAATCGTTGTAGTGGCTTTTGCCGCCACTGACGTAAAGCGAGTTGCCGGTTGGCCGCTCAAAAGCAACAGTAGGTACGTAAACTTCGTTTTTAGGGTTCCGTACCTAAAGGGCAAAACGGGACCCTATTACTAAGACTCCGCTGTCCGTCTGTCACCAGGCTGTATCTCACGAACCGTGATAGTTAGACAGTTGAAATTTTCACAGGTGATGTATTTCTGTTGCCGCAATAACAACAAATACTTACTAACAAACAGAAT
Organism: Amphipyra tragopoginis; assembly: GCA_905220435.1. NCBI lineage: Eukaryota > Metazoa > Arthropoda > Insecta > Lepidoptera > Noctuidae > Amphipyra > Amphipyra tragopoginis. The sequence goes on from HG992010.1 coordinate 25,524,507, forward strand.
AAAATAAATATTTAAGGGGGCTCCCATACAACAAACGTGATTTTTTTGCCGTTTTTATAGATAATTAGCCCCGCCCGCGTGGATGTCGTTTATCGCGTATTCCGCGTTTTTCTCTACTATAATATGCATGTATTATACATATAAATCTTCCTCTTGAAACACTCTATCTATTAATAAAAACCGCATCAAAATCCGTTGCGTAAATTTAAAGATCTAAGCATACATAGTCACAGACAGCGGGGAAGCGACTTTGTTTTATACTATGTAGTGATAGTACGGAACCCTTCGTGCCCGAGTCCGACTCGTTTTTAAATATAAACATACGAAAATATACAAGGTTAGTCGGAAAGGGGGTATAAATCCGTTGGCCACTTAAAGTATCACTGATGACGGTTTTAAAGCAAGTGTTAAAATTTCAAAATTTGGTAATTTTTATTTCCATCCAATTATTTTTACTTTAGTTTTTTCAAAAATTCTACTTCCCTATTTTAGTTACGAATTCTGAAAATGGAGCTTCTAATCCGTGACCCCAAGTATGACCTAAAATGTAAACACAGCTGATCATAGCTGGGGATAGATTTTAGCATATTTTTTATGTCATTTTTGAACAGCCATTTTTCTCTTAAACTATTGACTTTTGGGGAAAGTAGTAGAACAAAAGTTACTCATCTGATTATGTATATATTATATACCCCCTTTCTGACTATTCTTGTATAAATAAAGCTTGACTAAACGAAAATTTAACAAAATTAATGCCATTTGTTACATTTGTCTTGATAAAATGATATTAGTAAAATGCAAAGATACCCACAGTTTTACTTCAACTACATGTATTTAGCCAGAAATCGCAAGTTTTTTTAAGGGCAATTTTTTCTCATTAATTTTTAAACGCGATTTCTCAAAACACATACTTTTTGTTTACTAACGATTTAGTAAACGTGGCAGTAAAGCCTAATTTGGAATTACAACGATTTTATAATTATGATTTTAGAATGGCTAAATACTAAGTTTAAGTAGCGTAAAATATTTAAACAATGCTGGTAATATTCGTGACGAGCAATAATATTAAGTAATTATTACTGTACCTACTTATGAAATACAAAATAAGTACATCTACTCAAATCTAAGTACATCTATCAAATGTATCCAAGTTTACAAAAATTCTTATCGTGAAACTAAGACTATTTAAAAATGTTATTAGTGTAAATAACAAGAAAATGGTTTTCGTTAAAAACCCAGGGAATTGAATGTTACTTAACAATTCGTGACGAAAAATTCTAATACCTACTTCTACGAAAAATATAATAAATAAATTGTTCATTTTAAATCGTTTGAGCGATAAAATCACGCTTTTTGACCCAAAAATGCTACAGTAAAAAAAATAGGTGAAATTTTAATACAAAAATGTCATGAATTTTTCCAGTGTTCATATCAGCAAAATAAATAAAAGTTTTTAACTGATTCTGATAAGGCAACACGCAGGCATTTGAAATAAGTAAATTATAGCCATCAGCAGGGTTTACAAACACGTCAAATACTAATAGCCATTAAACATTTTTCTAGATTATTTACTTATTATCTGACTGTTTGATCTTAAATTATAAGGTTTTCTTCATGGGGTGACTTTGGAGGGCGTTAATCAATGGTGTTTTATGGGGCTTATTTATGGTATTTAAAAGGTCATTAGCAAGCTCGCGAGTAGTTCCTGCATCCATGAAATGACAAGTTTCTGTGACGAAGCGAATACCAATTGTACCCAAGGGAAAATTGGGCCCAGTGTGATGGTGGATATTGCTATCCAAGCTACTGATAAAATATTATGACATTGCTGTCGGACCCACCGATAAAACCCTAATATGTCCCTAATGACATATTATCAATTTATCATTCGCCTAGCTTTTTCCCAACTGTGCTTGGATTCGGCTTCGAACTTCAACCAGCTGTGGCAGAATAAGTAGAGACCATATAACGTTAGAGTAGTTAGACTATCATATAACGTCTACAACCTATTTATTTGGTAATTCCGTTATCCCTGATCTTTTAATCCACTAGGTAGTTAAATAGCGTAAGTTTACTTCTGCAACCGACTTTCGCTGTAGACACACCCGCAGTAAGTTGACTTCTGGAGGATTTACAGACTTGGCTGCAAGGCAAGCACTTGCTTCAATAATAGGTGCAATTTAACGTTCTAGTGGATTTTTAATGTTGTCAGAGCTCAAGGCCATATAGCCTTAGATATGACAACCGGGTCCGGCAACCATCTATCAGCTAACCGCAGCAAGTGCTGCTCAACAGATCAACCGAACAGTGCGTTTTTTTTTAAAATACAGAATTTCTATCACATTTTTATATTTACCAGATTATATCTGATACTTATTCTAAAATCTATTATCTTTCATCTTTTCAACAGTGCTACTTTCCCAATCTTTAATAAACTCATTAATGACTGTGGTGTATAATTTTCACTAATTATTACCGCGAGCGCGATACAAACGAATGAAGACATCAGATCAGTCTCCCATGGCCTTCCAAACTATTATCAAACATGCAACTTTTATATTTCCTAATTTTTTTTGCAATTCACTTTGATGATTACGCTTTGAGAGAAATTGTGTATAAGAATTGAATGGAATTTCGTAAGAATTGCAGTATAATAACGTGTAGTTTTGATACGGAGAACTACTAATTTGGCCATGAAATGAAATCTTTGCACTTGTACATTAAGGGTTGTATAAAAGTTTAGACGCTTGCTAAAACGTGTCTAACGTCAAACTCCATACATAAAACGGTGTTTAAGCTCTGGGGGCCTACTCCCTAAGTCCGTCAACGAAGCTAGTCGCCCGTCCGAAAGTAACCCGAAACGTAGGAGTGAACAAAAAAAGTGTCAAGTTCAACTTTTCGGACGGGCAAAAACATATCGGTAGTAGGGACAACTGTCAAATCGTGTTGTCATTCATTCTTAGTTCGGGCTCCGAAATAATCGAATGTCCGTAGGTGATAGGGAGTAGAAAACGCTCGTAACTAAGGCCGAAACCACGGACTTCGTGCTTAGGGAGGAGACCCTCTGTTTAGTTACGTAGTAACTGTTGAACACGATTTAGTAAGGCTGTCTTTTTTTTGCAATTCGTATTCATAAAATCTGTTTTTAATAGGTTTTTGAACTAGTTTCAAAAATGAACTGTTTGATCTAGTGGTCACAAGCCCGACTGCTGAGCGTGAGGTCCTAGGTTCGATTCCCAGGTCGGGCATTGTTATTGGGTTTCCGTGTGGAATTTCTCAGTAGCAGCCCGAGGTCTGGATTTGTGCCCGGTTGATGGTAACAGGTTCGCCCCCTATTACATGGGACTTAAACATAACGGCAAAATGAGGGTGTACATACACCCCTGCCCAACCCTTCGGGGGATACAGGCGTGATGTTATGTTTAAACAATAAACTTTTGATCGAGGGGTTGAAGAAAGCGTTAAACTTTTAAAAATAAACTACCTGTATGTCTACATTAATTACAAAATAAATATGAATTTATTAAACGCCCTTTTCGGTGACCTTATTATATTTACATTTCATATCTGAAATCCGGTTGACCCAAGTCATAATTTACTTAACGTAATCGTTATCGGCGCAAGATCATGAGTTTTCCCCTATTTTCCCCTAATGCTTCCCCTCGACCTAGATGCGGTATCGCGGCGGGGGCCGATCGTCTGGACGCAACGCTTCCGGTGCAGACGGGCCGAAGCGTGTGGCAGCGTTCCGCAGCGGTCTGCAGCGGTTAGCCAACCCTAATCGGTTGCTTAGGGTTGCCTTAAAAGTAACTACCATTTCCCCATTATGAATTCCTCAGTGTTTTGACGGCCGAGTACCTATGATGTTTTCTGACCTCTAAAAATATTACGCAAACCAGTATTTTGTAGTTTTTTGCTCACCAACCCGTTTGCCCAGCTATGGGACCACGGAAAATGCCACTGTTAAGGGAGAAGCTTATGTCCACTACGATAGGCTTCTAGGCAACCGATTACCTAGAAGTCGTCATTTACTCCAAAAACCACATGAAACCCAGTAAATTAGACCAATCGAAACATTCATTAAAAAAAAAAGCTTTGTCTCGCAACTCTGTTGTCGTAAAAAGTTCTGAGATCTAATGTAGAACCAAGTCGGGCATTTTATGTGTAAGATATTTATCGGACTTTGCAATCACGCAGCATAAGGATAGTATATCCGTGAGACTACTTGTTTACTGTGGTATAGATTTGTTTACAAAATTAACAAGGTATCTTGCATCATAGCAATCCTCGTGCTGCGTAATTGCCAAGTCCCGGTGGGAGGTGCCCGTGTCCCGTGATAAAATATAAACAAATCAATATTAGTTTTTCGAGTAACAAGAAAAATGTAAATGGTAGCCCTATTGGTACAATTATTTTATTTACCGTCTGATCGTAGGGGTCGTTGCACCCTTCAGGTGGTGGTCGCAGTTTTAAGGACGCCCGAACGAATACTAACTCCTTCCGGAGTCCGAGCGGTGGATTTAAGTGTGGTGCGTTATATTGTTTGTTATCTTAATCTTGGAATTAAAGGGTTGCCTGCGGTGATTTGGTTTGCGGAACTTGTGGCTTGTGTGGTATACTACAGCTATTATGAAGGGAATAAGGGGAATTGTAATAACGTTATCGTTGCCTGTATTTTTTTAGTTTTGAGGTAATCTGCCGTATTTGAGGCTACTTAGACCTCGTTTTTGGACTGGTGGGATTCGCCGCGCATTCAGCCGCGTTTTCCATTACGCACAGAGCTGGATTTAGAGGCGGACAATAGGAGCTTTAGTCTCATCGCCTCCAAAATATGAGTTTTTGTTTTTATTTTTTATTATATTCAAATAGATTAAGAAAAAAGTTTACAATCACTTGGTACTTTTTTCAACGGGCCTCCACTTCTTTGTTGCCCCAGGGCCTCCAAATCTTTAAGACTGCTTTTTCACCAGAGATGTGTGCTACGGATATGTGTGAAATTAAGGTGTCAAGGTTAGTAAAATAAAGCGATCCTATTGGTTGGGCCTTAATCCGACCCTGACCGCGAACTGTGTCGCCTAATGTCATTTCATACAACTACAACCCAAAAATTTGCATGGAGAAATGTCTCGCCATAAACTTGGCCTTAGAGAGTTAGGTATATCAGGTAGATGCCTAGCTGCATCTTGTATAAACGATAACAATGTAAATCCATCTTAACACACTACAGTTTATTATTTATTTATATAATTATAATTACGTTATATATTAAAACATAAATTTAAAAAAATATTAATATCTCATGTGGGTGTACTAAGCACCTCTGCCTTACCCATTGGGAAGAACAGGCATGATATTTTGTTAATTAATTTGTAATTTATACTTGAATTTGTTAAAATACTAATTTTTTTTCTGCAGTTACCTGTAATTTGCATGCCAAATGGTTAAATATGGTGATGCCAAATTGTATGTTACATTATGATTATTTTACATCTGTATTTTCTACCCACATTTGCAAATAAATTATTTGAATTTGAAAACAGTAAGTTGCAAAGATTACACGGCAGTCGAGCAACCATCAAAAATATGCTGAGTATCATCATCATTCAGCCGAAAGCCGTCCACTGCTGGACATAGGCCTCACCCAGGCATCGCCACATCGACTGGTCCTCCGGCCGATGGGGCCGAAAGGTTCCAAAGTGGCGACCGCGTACCAGAAGGCGCAGCGTGGTTAGGCTCGTCACAAGGTGGACCAATGCTGAACCAGTAGGTAATTAAGAAATTGGTGGTCATACGCTAGCTTGTTACTCGCTATATTATTAGCATAACGTTTAGGCATGATGCCAGAAAATTTGCAAATAGTAGAAAAATTGTAATGCAACAACGTATGCATAATTATTATGTGTTCCCTGTGTGGGGACGGGTTAGAATATAAAACTTCTTCACCGCACGGCGCACGCTGGGAATAGACGCGTGTTGTAAAATTATACAAAACCAAGCACGCGACGTGGTAGGATCTATACCGTCCGCCTAGCTAGCGACACACCTCACATTAAAGTCCGGCGCCAAGCAGTTTACTGTGTTCCGTCGTGTGTATGTGAGAGTTAGAGGGGAATATGGGAATACCTCTATATCTCTGTTACTTGGATTCGTGTGCTCCATCTTAGGACTTGTCTGCGCTAAGTCAAATAATAAAATAGACTGCCTCGTTGGTCTAGTGGTCGCAAGCGCGACATCTCAGCGTGAGGTCCTGCGTTCAATCCCCAGGTTGGGCAGTGTTCCCACAGAAGAAGAGGTCCGCCAGGGGCTGGCGGACCGAGGCCTGCCGGGGTTGCGGTGCATGCAGCTGCGAATCCCGCGACCCCGGCCAAGGGTCAGGAGAAGGAACACCGCGGGTTTTTAGCCGTTTTTAGGTAAGAGTACGGCCATAACCCTTCGTCTTCCCCGGGTGAAGGGTATCCAGGTGGATTTAGCCACGATAAAAAAAAGGTTGGGCATTGTTATTGGGTTTTTCCGTGTGGAATTTCTCAGTAGCAGCCCGGAGTCTGGATTTGTGCCCTACTACATGGGACTTAAGCATAACGGCGAAATGGAATGTACTATACGCCTCTGCCCAACCCTTCGGGGAATAGAGGCGTAATGTACATTATGTTAAAAAAAATACAGCAATTGACACAACCATATGGCTGATAACCATAAATTTCGCGATGGACGCGTCCACCATGAAATGTCTGAATAACAGGGGATGTGCATCCCCCCACCCCGATGCTATCTACTTCCGGTCCGTTGGCCGGATATTGCCAACTGCACGCACAATTGCGTCAGCGGCCGGCGCACGCGCACCGTCGCGATTTTATGATAATGTTGCAGGTTGAAGGGAGTTAAGTAATGGGGCGTTTTGTGGTAAATTAAAGATAAGATAAAGCAATTTGTTTTGAATATTAATGTGTTAAGATTGTAATTGTTTTGATTTGGAAGTTAAATGACTGTATTTTTATGTTGGCGTGTAACTGGTACTTTTTTGTTAAAATTTACATTTCATAAAGGTTTTGCTTTCACGTTTTCCTGAATCACAGAGAAAATATGACAAAGAGCCTATTCTCAAAAAATGAAAGCTGAAAGAAAACAGAATTGGGCAAAATACGAAGCGCATTAGGGTCTTCTCACACTTATCGACGCGGCTTTGGCGCGGCCGTCCGAGCCTAGGCGAACGACGTCGGTTATACGTAAACATAAAGATTTTTCTAACCGGCCTAAGCCGATTCCGCTTCGATAAGTATGGTGAGACTCTTAACGAGTTCCTTTGCAACTGTGCGGATCCTAGCAATAACTAATTGCTCAATTTGCTTTAATAACACAATGATCCTTACCTCATCACAAGCCGAACACCTTGGCTTCAGTGTCTCCGCGTGATGCCTGCCGCAGTACAGCCTCCCGTCCTTCCAGAAGTACACCAGGTCCACCAGCAGTTCCTGGCAGGAGGAGCACACGAAGCAGGCGGGGTGCCACCTCGCCGAGGGACCGGCGCGAGCTGCTGACACGCACATGTCACCAGCTGACATCGACTCCTCACACTGTGGAAGAAGAGAGGTGGTTAGCCAAGGTAAAATATAAAACTTTTATCGATCGAAGAATTGGGTGCATCACGATGTGCTGGGCATATTAAGAAACAGCACTATTTCTCGAAATGATCTTCTGTCTAGTCGTCATATCATGATGTGGCCAATTTAAAATACGAACAAAATTAGTCCCAAAAGAATATTGCTAGGCTTCTGTACCTAATCCTCAGTTAAAATGTTGTAATTATTCAATGTACCTACGTTTTAGTTTTGTTTCGACACCCGACAGAATCGACATGTCCGACTATGTATGACCTGAAAATCGTCAAACGCTTGGCATTGAACTATAGGAAGATGTTAGTTAGGGTATCATTTAGGCCGGATGTATTTATAATTATCGTCACTCGTGGAGGGTCTTTTCATGTATCCCCCATAAAGCTGCCTGAAGCGACCATAATGGATGACGTTAAAGATCAGATTCTAGAGCATATTTAATAATTAATTATAGTGCTTAGCAGGCAAACAGGTTACGTTGTATGATTCAATGTGTTGAACGACACCGGCAAGAGAGAGATTACCTACCTATTATAAATAGCCAAATTCATTGGAATAATATTCCGCAAAATTATTTCGCTTTATCAACATCTATTTAGGCACCTATGACTAACAAAATATCTACTGTTACAATATTATCGGCGTGCGCCAACCTATTGCCTCTGCATACTAATTCGCGAAGATTAGAAAACGGCCTAACTTCCGACCACTTAATGTATTCCACTTATAATGATTGTCCATAAGCGCCGACCTTGTGGCCACCTCGCCCAGAAGGACGACCATTGTTCTCCGTATGGAAAGACCAACGGCCAAGCTTATAAGGACCAAAATATTCCGAAATGTATCCCAGATAGTGTCATAAATTATCCTTCTTTGATACAATTGTAGCAGAACGTTGGGTCGATAAGACGTGTAAGGTGGTGTGGCGTAAGAAGTGACCTCTGTCCAGTTGACTGCGAAAGCTGGACTTGAGTTCAAAACTGGGCTAAGATACTCAAGATCGTCTAAAGTTGTTCGGGATATACAGTACCTAATTTAGGAGGAAAAGAAAAACATAGGTGTTCTAAGTTCTAAATGTAAAACCTAGAGGATTTGTGGGAGGTCAATCAACTGTGATTTAGCACTGATCAGGCCCATATCAGGCTGATATGATGATAATGATTTACAGATTATATAACAAGAGATTCCTTGTGTTGAAACTGAAGTACTTAGTACTTACTTGCTTACAGTTTTAATGAAGAAATTATAGCCAATAACTTTATATTCAGACTTTAGTCACTGTCTTTAAGGCTGTTTCTGAACGTCGTCATACGACATTTAAATACGACCTGTCATGAATGAGCGTCTAGGTGTAGGAAGTATTCGCACATCGGCGATCGATCCGAAAATGGCGCTAGTAACAATAGTAGCACAGCAAGTCATCGGTGCGGCATCCCTTACGATCGCGGTCGTTTTAGCTGCGCGAGCGCACTGATTCACGCATAAAGTGCGTGAGAGGTAAAGGTGATACTTTATAGCGAGGGATGTAGGTACTGTATTTTTGTAAGTTTCTTCATATTCACTAAGAGTTTGATCAAGTTGGTACGTAGGTACGTGTCTAAGGTCCATATCAACTTTTATTTGAGAGATACGGTGAGATACCTCAAATACAAGGTGTAACATAAATGACGCAAAATCTCATAAGGGGTCACTGTACTCATCATTATGAACAACTTTTACTACGGGAAAAATGCGAAAACGCGAAAAAAAATCAGCTGTTCCCTACATTTTGACGAGTTATGCGAACATAAATGTAGGGAATAGTTGTTTTTTTTCGCGATTTCTGTTTTGGTCCGATAGTAAAAGTTGTTCATAATGATGAGTACAGTGACCCCATAAGAGGTTGTGCGTTATTTATGTTACACCTTGTATATACATTTTTTCTTTTTCTTTTCTTGTAGATGGTCCGTGACTTGCGGATCGTTTCTACATGATCGGGCAGTTATTGTCGAGGGGTCTACCTTTTATAGCAGAACTTTTTACGTCATAATATTGTTTTGCATAACAACGGATAGCATAAACTTCATTTCGCAGAAAATCATTTCGCATACACTCAGTTGTCATACATTCAAAACTCATAATTTTGTTAGTCAGAATCATCTTTAGGCATAATGTTTATATCCATAATAATTAAAAAGCAGAAACATCATATCGCAGAAAATTCACAGTCAGAATCGTCTTTTGGCATACATTTTATATCGATAGTCATTAGAAGGCAGAACTGATTTTTTTCGCCACACACATGCGACGATAACGTTAATTGCTACCTCTTTCTGATCAGGCGTTAATGAAATCATTTGCATGCAACATGCAGCAAGCATTGTTTCTGTCACGGCTCCGGCGCTGCGGGGTTTGGGCGGCGCCACGCGAGCTTATCGTCACAGATGGTTTTAACGCTCACCACCGCAGCTTCGGCTTGCTGGCCGGCTAGGCCGGCCAGCCTCAGCCGCGGTGGCGGGCCTTCAAACCACCTGCTCCTCAGCTCGCGGGCCGCCCTACCCCTCCGCGCCTAAGCGGGTTTAAATTACACTCTAGGGGTAGGGCAGACAAGACTGCGTAAAGTCGGTTTCGCAGCGATTCGTTTCTGTCACAAAATTTTGCAGCACAACGTATTGACTTTTTATGACACAAATTTAATTTAATATTGAAAATGCTACCAATACATGCTATATTTAGAACATTCTATGTCACTTTTGCAGACCATTCGATTTTAAATACATTGCACGTAGGTTATCTAACCATTCGACAGCATAAATTTACTTTATTTAAATTATCAGTTTTATTCCATATACTAGCTGTACCCGGCATGCGTTGCAATGCACTTTTTCCTACCTACTACCTACCTACTACCTACCTACTACCTACCTACTACCTACCTACTACCTACCTACTACCTACCTACCTACTACCTACCTACTACCTACCTACTACCTACCTACTACCTACCTACTACCTACCTACCTACTACCTACCTACTACCTACCTACTACCTACCTACTACCTACCTACTACCTACCTACTACCTACCTACTACCTACCTACTACCTACCTACTACCTACCTACTACCTACCTACTACCTACCTACTACCTACCTACTACCTACCTACTACCTACCTACCTACTACCTACCTACTACCTACCTACTACCTACCTACCTACTACCTACCTACTACCTACCTACTACCTACCTACTACCTACCTACTACCTACCTACTACCTACCTACTACCTACCTACTACCTACCTACTACCTACCTACCTACTACCTACCTACTACCTACCTACTACCTACCTACTACCTACCTACTACCTACCTACTACCTACCTACTACCTACCTACTACCTACCTACTACCTACCTACTACCTACCTACTACCTACCTACTACCTACCTACTACCTACCTACTACCTACCTACTACCTACCTACTACCTACCTACTACCTACCTACTACCTACCTACTACCTACCTACTACCTACCTACTACCTACCTACTACCTACCTACTACCTACCTACTACCTACCTACTACCTACCTACTACCTACCTACTACCTACCTACTACCTACCTACTACCTACCTACTACCTACCTACTACCTACCTACTACCTACCTACTACCTACCTACTACCTACCTACTACCTACCTACTACCTACCTACTACCTACCTACTACCTACCTACTACCTACCTACTACCTACCTACTACCTACCTACTACCTACCTACTACCTACCTACTACCTACCTACTACCTACCTACTACCTACCTACTACCTACCTACTACCTACCTACTACCTACCTACTACCTACCTACTACCTACCTACTACCTACCTACTACCTACCTACTACCTACCTACTACCTACCTACTACCTACCTACTACCTACCTACTACCTACCTACTACCTACCTACTACCTACCTACTACCTACCTACTACCTACCTACTACCTACCTACTACCTACCTACTACCTACCTACTACCTACCTACTACCTACCTACTACCTACCTACTACCTACCTACTACCTACCTACTACCTACCTACTACCTACCTACTACCTACCTACTACCTACCTACTACCTACCTACTACCTACCTACTACCTACCTACTACCTACCTACTACCTACCTACTACCTACCTACTACCTACCTACTACCTACCTACTACCTACCTACTACCTACCTACTACCTACCTACTACCTACCTACTACCTACCTACTACCTACCTGATATTTTTTTTTTTTTTTTAATATCAAAATTTTCTTTCATAAGAACCTTCTCCTGAGAATTACGAACAAAACAAAAAAAAAAATAGCGAAATCGGTCCAGCCGTTCACGCGTGATGCGATGACCAAGGGAAATAGCGATTCATTTTTATATATATAGATTATAAGTTTTTGATGTTTTGAACACTAATTTTTACAAGAAGATACATCTATTTTAATTTTTGATGTTCAAATATGCACCCATACCAAATAATCGTATCTCTAAATAAATGTTATGCTAAACAAAATTATGCATAATATTAATTATGGCAAAGGTAATTATGCGAAACAAAATTCTGCCAAGATAAAAGTATGCCATTGTAAATTCGGACACGTAAATATTCTGCCAAACAAAAGTTATGCTAAATAATTTTTATGCCTTAAAAATATTCGATTAAATAAGATTATGCCATGTGAGTTATGCCAAATAAAAATCGGAGTATCAAGATTCTGCCAAATAGAAGGAACCCATTGTCGAGACCTAAAGGGTCTCCAGCCAAAGGGGGGAAGCCTCCTTTGTGCGCTTAGATAAGCCTAGAGAGTATCATTAAAAAAAGTTGTCAAATGTATGAAATACTCCATGGCAGTGCCTTTTGGTAGCCAGCTCCCAGGCCACCATGTTAAGAGTTGTCTTAGTGTAATGGTTCGTGTGCTACTATCCATGTCGGTATCATCAATAGGGCAACCAAATTATGATATAATATCATGTTAACGTAAGTTTTCTGACGGAGCACATACCGTTTCGAAATCTTCTCGTAAATTAATAGAGCAATATACTTATTGTCGTACTGAAAACTCTTAATTATGTCTGTTTGATCAAATAAAAAATAAATGTGAAATACAATACATGACTGCGTCGTTGGTCTAGTTATTTCAAGCGCGACTACTAAGCGTAAGGTGCTGGATTCCATCCCCAGATGCAGCAAAGTGTTATTTCAAAAGGTTTTTCCGTGTGGAATTTCTCAATAACAGCCCGGAGTCTAGATCTATACTCGCTGATGGCAATAGGCTTGCCCTTTATTACATGGGACTTAAACATAACAGCGAAATGAAGGTGTACTATACACTTCTACCCAACCCTTCGAAGAATACAGGCGTGATATTATATTTTATATTAAACACAACTACATTCCTAGTACAATAAATTCACAGTATTAAACAAAAAGACCTTCGCCGCATTCCACGTAGTGTCCCTTGAAGGGCACAAATTCGCGCGCGTGAGGTAACCACCGATCGGGACCTACGCACGTACGGGGGACCTTCTTAGAACCACCATTTAATGTCATTGTGTGCGTATAAGACCATATAATGATATTGTGTTGGTATAACGTCGGCTTCTCTGATCGTAGGTCCTTTTTGAGCCTTTATTGGTCCTATGTTTGGCTGATGCGGTAGTAATAAAAGAAGCAGAAGGTTCTTGCGAATTGTTAGTCAAATATGGAGGAAGGATAATAGTAATAATGGGCTTACAATAGTTTATGTTGTTTGTAACGTAGCTTTCAAATCTATTTCTATATTTTAAAGTCACTTTTTGGAAAGAAAGAAACGATGGATGGATAATGTAAAAGATGATATGACTAGAAAGAGGATGACTATTGAGATGGCGGCTAATAGAGATGTATGGAAGAAAAATATATGCTGCGGAGATCCCAAATAAGTTTGGTTAAGGGCAGGAAGATGATGATGATTTAAAAGTCACTTTCTTTCACAAAATCTACCAATAAATGTGTAATTAAAAAAGCAAAAATTGGTCCTTTTTAACCGACTTCAAAAAAGAGGGGGTTCTTAATTCGGATTAGACGGATTTGCAAAATTTTCCCGAGGTGGTCCCATTTCAATTTGGTGAAGATCTGATATAGACCCTCGGAGATTGACAATGGAACTCTTCAATGGATAACAGCAAATTACCCGGGATTGCTGTAATTACATATTAAATTTGTGTATTGTTTATGACACTTAAAATAGATACGACTTCAAAAAAAAGTAAAATAATTACCTACCATATTATAAAACTAACAGTTTCAGAAGTCGGTACCTTCAATTAGGTTCAGTGTAAAATTGCACCGACTTCTGAAATTGTTAGTTTTATAATATGGTAATTATTTTACTCTTTTTAGGTTTTTTTGAAGTCGGTTTTTACTTTTCCTTAAAGTTATTTCATATTTAGCATGTAGCTGTAATTGGTCTTTGCGTACGCCAAATATTAGAACACATCTAAGCTTCTGGTGCTTCGTATTCGCCGCATTCGCCAGTTACACAAAAATGTTTAGACAGCAAGTTCAACGTCGTCTTCATCTATCTATAACTATTGTATAGCGTTCATTGAGAAGTAACACCAGCTATATTTCGTAAGGAATGTGTAGTTAAGACGGCGCGGATTCAAGGCACGATTACTACAGAGTATAGGCGTGCTATAGCCACCGCCGCAGTGCGATGCGTCTGCGCCGGCAGACGCTCTCGCGCATGACTCATTGTTCCGCCACGCTGTGACCGTGCAAGTTATAAGCGATAGCGGGAGTCGGTTTCACTATCAGGTGCCCAATCTACAACTCCTTCATTGCGTTAGTTCCATAGAACATTCTACAATTTCGGAATACTACGGCCCCAAGTATAAATAAAGATTTTAAAAAAAAATTAACTTTTAACATGTTTAGTAACTATGAACAAGCCAATGTTCAATTTAGAGTTTTATTGGGATATCCAAGTTTGAAATGATGAATACGATTCCGGTACAATTCGTCAGTGATGCACAATAACGAGCGGGCTCTATTTTGTAGTAACTAGCGAAACGTTTTTAAGAAGGGGATGTAATAAGGCTTTACATTTTCCCAGTGAACGAACGTTTAAACAAATGTCGGTGCGAGTAATGAGCTAAAGCGGGAAGTAGCTTCATCAGTAACAATGGAAGCAACCGGTAAATAAAATATGTATGTGTCACTTGCTTTCTGCCTTATAAGGAAACCAGAGCTTAAACGTACCAGCACTGGTTATTGGCGAGTTTTAAAACCCCTCGTGACTTACAGGATTTGGATAGTCTCTGTCAAAATCTTACCAAATCGCTTTCCCAGCATGATGACTACTGGAATTAGCACGGCATATCTCCGGGATGGCCCACGAAACCACTAGCTCAGCGGGCTGATCATTATTTCGTTTTCGAAAGGGCACTTTTTAACTTGTGTGCATCCAAAAGTTGGCCACCTACATGTAGTTTGACCTATCATCTTCTCTTTATCGTAGTGTTTTTGCAGACTTTACTTAATCAGAAGACCATGTACGAGTAATATTTTAGTCCCACGCAAATTGACCCAATCTCGTCCTGTTACCTATATGAATGTTGAGTTTGTGGCAATTTGCTAGAGAAAGTACTTGTTATGTGAAATCTTTAAAGAGGTGGTTTAAGCTCCTAAATACGATACCAGATTGGCATACATGTACTATTAAATATCATATTACATACAGTTTTAGATTGTTCCTTATTTATTGCGTACCTATGTATTTTTTTTTTCTTTACGTACACTACACATATACACACACATGTTGGTTTAAGTAAACAGGCATGACCGCTGACTGACATCCGTGGAGCACAAAGGTTCCAGACGAAAACCAGCGTCAAGTACTTATAGTGCTTGATATTAAGCTAATCTGGACACCTTTTTGGTCCAGCCGTTAGACAAATACCCAAGACGTTTTTATTTATATCACACTTTTTATCTGTTGTGTCTCTTGGTGCTGTGTCCAAATAAAATTTTCTTTATCTTTATGATCTTAATTATTAAATTTATTCGCATCTATCTTTATCAAAGTTATTAGATCAAAAAACAGACAATCTCATATGGCACAGTTTCCGACTCAAGATAGCTAGGATGATTAAATACACGCGTTTCCTTTCGATCTAATCGAGATGCGGACCCAAGGACCACATAAGCAATTGCAGTCAAATATGGGGAAAAGTTCTCCAAAGTTAAAAGATATCAGATCGCCCCTGCAGTAAAACATGTAGGCACTGCTTCTACTAATATAATACAGCCTCGACTATTTCGTGCATTGCAGTAGTACATTGAAGTTAATTTTACCTAGTTGACCTTTAGCATCAGCGCCGGTCGGCACTCCGGCTAAAACGCCGCAATGTGGTGAAATTCCACGGAATGGCCTTGCACTCTTTGATTGATTAGTTCTATTTCTGTATCAATCAATCAGTTTCTGTGAATTGTGGTTACATATATTACGAGGTTTCGCTCTCGTGATTTGTTTTCCTCTTTAATTTTTTACTTGGAATTTCATTTTTCAGCAATAATCCTAACTTCTTAACTAATATTATAAATGTGAAAGCAAGTTTGTTTGTTTGTTACCTTTTCACGCCTAAACCACTGAACCGATCATCCTGAAATTTTGCATATACGTTGTCAGGTGTACAGAAGCGGACATAGGGTACCTTTCATCACGAAAAAAAGTACTGTTCACGAGGAAAACGAAAATAACGTTAATAGATGACGCCACGTGTCTTTCGAATCACGACTGAGTTATACTCGTATTATAGAAACTTTAGTAGTGTGTTAAGAGTTTTTTTGAGCTTAATTAACCCGAACGAAGCCGCGGGCAAAAGCTAGTACGTTATAAAGTGGCGTTGGAGATTTGAAGGTTAGAACTTTGTCTTTTATATACCTGAAATATTGTTTTTATGGCTGAATCATTTTTTAATTCGCTAGTTAGGTCTGGCAACATATTATTAATTTTAATTTAACACAAAATTACTGAGCCTACTTCCTTAGCCTCAAGACCAAACCCAGAGATACGCAGTCCATCAAATCAATCGTAACTAATGACAATGCGTAATAAAACAGCCTAGTCCATACAAAACGGTGCCACCCATTCATAGAAATGACATCGGTGATCAAACAAACGCATGTATGAGCATATCACTATCATGAGTAATACTTTGACTTTCACTGCTACGTGACAGCCAGACGGACGGTCAGCTGAGCGGCGGAAACGGAGGTGACGTCACTACAAAGGACCATTGTTCACCTACGATTCTTGGAGCTTCGGCCACGCCAACCGCCGGTGATGAGGCCGGTAGTGATTTAGATGTCGGTCTGAGGAAATTGCGACTTCCCTGGATAGTCATCTTAATGTTATGAATGCTAAGCATGTGTGATATTTGTGTAGTTTGACATTGAATCGCAATTATTAATGTTATTTTATTCTATTATTATTTCTACAAAAGGCTGTAAAATGTGAGGACCATGCAGCGTATAGTGTTACACTTTCATTATTAATATTTGGCTGCCTATTGTCTATCGGTATGAGTCTGTCATGCTCACTAAAATGTCTCGCTGATGGTGGCGTTGTGCATCGGGTCGGTATGTTCCCTGCAACATGGTTGAGCTGAGCGACGTCGATGCATGCGTCATGCTCGTGAACGGGTGCTGTCTGTTGGGACTGGTCAGCTCGTAACTGCTATGGCAATCGTTTTAAAAGGCTAACTTTCTCATTGCTTTTCATGTTGTTAACTGCATGTACATTATTCTGCATTGTTCTCACATCACTACAATGAAAATTGTCAAACCATTTACTTTTTTTAAAAAGAGTGTCTATGGAGTTTCTTGCCGGTTCTTCTCCAAAGGACCTACTACTTGGAACCGAGCCCCTAGTGTTGACCTTTTGAAAGCACCAGGGATCTGGTCTACTTGAAATAAAAACTATTTGACTTTGACTTTGTCAGGATTTTATTTATTTGATGGTGTAGTCGATACGCGTCCAATTGGTGCTGTAGTGTGCATAATAGACCGCAATGCGGTTTCGGATTTAATTGAGTTGGAAGCAATGAGTGTTGTTTGATTTATTACTCTGTTGTTCTTTGAGCTATTGTAGAAGTAAATGAAAGAAAATTTAATGTACTGGAGACATGATTGTTAACTTTCATACACCTCGTAAAAGTTGACTGCAGTTTCACAAACATATCTATCAAGTCTAGGAATGCAGTTCTTTCTATTAACATCTTTATTGTTAGCCTTTCTATTGCGTTTTAAAATAGATCGAAATCAAAAACAAACAAATACAGGAGGACCACACAAATGATATGAAAAACGGCCAATCATCATCAAAAAAGTCATCACGGGCGAAATAGACCCCCGCCGGGATCAAATCGGCGCTAATTTGTTAAAAAACACAAGCGGCAAGGACCAAATCAAACAGAGGACCATAAGACCCGCCCCGTGGACCATCAAAAACGATTTGGACTTGAAAAGACGCCGACGTGGATCATTCCTAATTATGAATACATATTATACCATTTTAGAAACGCTTTTCTACCCAAAAATCAACCTTATTCGTTTACACATAAAGAAGTTCGAAGTTTTCTGGGATAGCAAAGCCAATGTTGGCCAAACTCTAGCAAAAAGTTGGCCTAAGTTTCGGCAAGCTAATTACAAGGTGCAATGTACTGACGATTTGTAAAATATATCGCAAATATTGGTGTTGGACTGATGGACCACCTACATGGACGCTAATTGGCGGAGAAAAAAGTGATGTTCGTTTGGTATTCTTTGTTTTTGGATAGATTCCAAGGTATTTTGTTGAAATATCGTGTTTGTATATCTTTATAATTTGTAGGGTGTAGAAATATTAAGTGGTAAATGATTGGTGTCGGAATCTTTTTAACTTTTGATGATCTTTCTGAAAACACATTTTCTGTCATTAAGTAGACTTTTTATACAAGATTATCAAGGGTTGAATCATAAAAAACAAAGAAATACAGTGACAAATTGCACGATTTGCAGATATCGAAAGACAAAAAAGTAAGAAAGTTTTTTTTTTAAAAGATCATTGTCTATTAATTTACATAATTCGACTTGAAGATAACTTTAGTTGTTGACATAATTTTGACAGCATAGTTACTACAGTGCAATTATTTCTTCATCTTTCGATGAATCTGGCTTGTGTAATACGAAAATAACCATGAAGAAGTGTTTATTTGTGGTCGTAATACGATAAACAAAAAAAAAAAAATTATAGTGAGAACCTTGCATTTTTATCATTTCAAGAGGACCAGCGTTGTCTTTCTACGTTTTCGTGGACTTAACATACATGTACTTCTACATATTATGATTGTCTCCCACGGAGTCCCATCCTCTCGAGTCCTTCTTTCCCACAATTCCCACAGTACTGGAGTGCGTCACGCGCAAGGTCTACACTTGTCTTATTTTTTAATTTTCTTTTTTAACCGAAGATACCTGCAGCGTGCCCCGGTCAGGCGTAACAAACCAAAACCACACTATCGCTTATCGTAAAACCATTGCTCGTATTTCATTGATGTCTAGTTTTAATATCAGTGTTGGAAAAGCAATGGATGTTGTGTCAAGGTGTTGTTTAGTCTAGTTTTTTAAGGAAACGCGTGGTGGTCGCGTAATATCGGGCGGATCGAACCGAGATCACGTATAGCTCGCGTTCCGGGAAAGCGCTAGCGAAACGACAGTATTGTTCGACAAACAAATTGACAAACAATGCGTTGCCATGTTGTTTAGATTCATGTACAGAATGGACCTTTTTAAAGTCCTAATGGCGTAAGCAGGAGTATTACTTAATTGATGGCCAGTTATTGTAGAGAACGTTACTACGAAAAGGTTATCGAAGTAAGAGCGTACGTATTTAAAAATTGAATTCGGCAAAATGTATCATCTGATGTAAAATGATTAAGAATATATTTATGGATTATGAATCTTTGTGATAAATTCCTTTATCACGTTCGTATCGTCTTCGTATCGTCTTTTATACGTTGACGACAGGAATGTTTGGCATTAGTTCCTGCACATGTGGCTTCCCTGGTACCTCATTAACGACGTATGTGTATGTCTATTAACTATCCTCAATTATGATTATTTTTTAATTTTATTGCTATCATTACTCTCAAGATATCTTTTATCTTATTTTACAATGATTTTATCTCTAAAGTTTTGATGACATTAATCATGTCAATTGTTTTATATAGTTTAGCTTCATTTTATCTTTTGTAAATGTGAGAACTTCGTGGACTTGCCTATACATATAATTGTGTAAATTACTATTATTAATATTGTGTTATTTTTTTCTTTTTGGTTAATTTTTGTACTCAAGACTTGGTATTACATTACTCACAGGTCTGTGGTCAAGACTACATTGTTCTCTCTTAACTATCATAAATCATATTACTGTATTTACTGAAGTTGTTAAAGATATCCTTTTTTTAAAAAGAGTAGCCATGGAGTTTCTTGCCGGTTCTTCTCCATAGGAAACGACTAATTGGAACCGTGCACCTAAATTTGACTTTTCATAACCCTTAAGTTGTGGCTGTCAAAATGCGCGGTGCCCCGCGTGCGTGATTTTAATTCGCGGTTTGATTCGCGGATTAATTCGCGTAATTAAAACGTCGATATCTCTTATGCTACGATAGCTAGCTCTCTACAAGTTACGTCGTTGGAATCGTTATTCAATTACCTATCCGATGATATATGTATTAGTATAATTAGACTTACAATGTATTAGCAATTTTCGTGTATTTTTCCGTTTAGGGAAATTTTCGCATTTTTTTGCGAAAATTATATTTTTCATAATAAAACTAAACTATTATTTAACAAACCTATTGTTTTATTTGCATAAATACACCTTATTCCACACTAATAAAACAACGAATAACGAATAACGAACGATTACAAAAGTTATTTAAAGTTATTTAAAAGTTATTTTATAAGTTTTACGTATCTACCTAATTTGGGAATTCTATATAAGTCGTATCGTAGCCGTGTCGTTATAATGTGAAAGGATTGCTTTGCTTAGTGCTTACAGTTCTTTACCTTATAAAAGAAAGCAAATTCTGAGAAATGGATTCGAAATTCAAAAGAAATATAACTGCTTTAAATTTTACGAAGTTAACGTAACAAGGTCGGTATTTACCGTAATGTAGAAAATGAATAGGAAGCGTAAGAAATGTTGTCAGAACAAAATAGAAGCGTCACTTGGAAAACTTTTATTTCTCTATAATAATAAGATAAAACAAAAACATAAAATGCAATTGTTACACGATATTTATTATATCGTACAATAACAATAATGGATAGCAATAATCTGATGCTTTTAATAAACGATGATTCGTTATGCTTTCAGTAACTTTATCACACATCATGCAACTCTAAACCACAGTCATATCGTTACTGCTGCGCAACAGTCGTAGCCTCTAAACGCAACTTTATGGTACCCATATTTTACCAGCAGCCTGTTTAATAGCACAGCTTAACTATCTTCATCACCATCATAGCTCTTGGGTCTTTAACAGACGATTTAGATAGAAGACAAAGAACACATACCTATCTAAACCGCAGGCGAATAATTCTTCTTCTTCTCTTGTGGCAGCGCGAGCTATACGAGACTAGCTCCTGTCGTGGTGAAAATAGCCAGTCCGCAAAGTTGGTCGCAGGGCTGACTGCCTAGGGTGCGACGGACGCACTTAGGTATAGGGCTTTCAAATACCGGATTTTTTGAATACCGGTATCAATACCGGTATTAGTATTATCAATACCGTGATCACGTGATCACGGTATTGAACACAAGTTCAATTAGGACATTAATAAAACCATTAAAATACGTGTTTTACTTTCAAATCAGTCTTTATTATTGGTTAGGTACTTTCTGAAAATAATAGTACAAAACTCTCATACTAGTATTTTATTTATTTATAGCTTTTCTTCAGAAAAAAACACAGATTACTTAACAAAGTTTAAAAAACATATTTTTAGTTAACATTTTCTGTGTGCCCTTTGGCAAAGGCCTCCTTCAACCTTTTCCAATTTTGCCTCTTCCATGCTAGTCTAGTCCAGGTTTTTCCAGCCGTTTTCACTATTTTATCTTCCCATCGCTGAGTGGTTTTCCTTTCTTCCTCTTTCCCTCTCTAGGATACCACAGGGTTACCAGTTTATTCCACTTCTCTTCTCCTCTCCTCGTTAGTATAACAATTTGCTATTGATTGATTATAGAACTAGGATTTAGGAACGTAATCAAAACTTAAACTAAATCTAGTAATGTCACATAAACTTTATAACGTATAAATACATAAGTACGGTGATTTCGAGAATCGGCTTAGCCGGGGCTCGTGAGGGTCATCTAGAGATAAGAGCGGTTGCTTGCACTGGCCAAAACATATATTCGTTTAAAGGATTTCGCTGACTCCCGTAAACTCATCCCCGACGAACAGTTCGGTTTTCGAACCAAGCACCGTTGCATTCGACAATTGCACCGCATAGTAGAACACATTGGCTCCCGCTTCATGCGCTCGTACAAAACGGGCACGTTATTCTTCGACGTAGCGAAAGCCTTCGACAAGGTTTGGCACAACGGTTTATTACAAACTGTACCAATTCAACGTGCCGGACCGTCTCGAGCTCATCATTCGAGACTTTCTGTCGGTTCGCACCTTCCGATATCGCCTAGAAGGCACCCTCTCGTCCCCTCACCTCATCCGCGCCGGAGTCCCTCAGGGCTACGTGCTATCGCCCCTTCTGTTCACGCTGTACACCAGCGACATTCCTAAAAGTGACTTGGCCAAGTAGGCTCTCTTTGCCGACGACACTCACACTCACAACATCACTCGAACGATCCAAACCTCAGCCGACGCCCTCGGGGTCTGTTCCGGAAATGGAGAATAAAGGTGAATCCCGAAAAGAGCGCAGCGACGTCCCACTGCCGTGCCGCCGGTCACGATCCACCGAGCTCTCCCGTCGCAGAGCCGGTCGTGTCTTCAGACTCCGCAGTCACGCCGATAATTCAGCCCTCATCAAGCTGTCTCCCCCCCAAGCTTCCGCCAGCAACGCCCTAAGCCAAAGTGCTCGTCCCACTAGGGGTCACCCTTAGTGCTGTTGTTGCAGGTAGTCAAGATGTTAGGGTAGTATAAGTAAGTTAGCTTAGGTTAAGTGTTTTACTTCCCCACCGTTACCTGAAGACCCTTCAGGTCTACGGACTCGCCAATAACTGCCCGGTTACGTAGGATAGGTCCGCAAGGACTATCTCGAGCAGTCCAATTGAAAAAAATGGCGAAAACAAGTGTGAGAGTAACATCACATCGTAAATTATATCACATAATATGATTTCCTACTACTTATTACAACAAACCGCAATAATATCTAGAAATGTTTGTAATACCGTAATCACGGTATTGGCTCGTCAATACCGTGATTAAAAAAGACCAATAAATATCCGTGATTACGGTATTACGGGATCCCGGAATACCGGTATTGAAAGCCCTACTTAGGTATCGTCACTAGTGAAGGCACCAAACTATAATTCTCCGTATTTGCATTTCGTGTCGTCCCCGTCCCGCGTCCCCTAAACCCGAGATTTGAACAGTTTTTTACCAAATCTCTTCTTTTCCTCTTCTTTGTAGCCGCATCTCGTGTCGTCCCCGTCCCGCGTCCTCTAAACCCGAGATTTGAACAGTTTTTTAGTCGGGGCATCGCGTAGTGGCGGCGATTTCACGGCCGAGGCGTTTCTCACACGCGCCCGCCGACCGCCCGCGCCGTCGACCCGTTTTTTTTACTACTACGTTGGACGGTGATGTCTGCTTTACGATGATAGAACTCTTAGCTTTGATAAAGCTTTTAGGTTGATGGCCTTGCTAGTGATGGAGTTTGTTTTAGGTGTTTTGTGATTGTTGGTGTTGATATATCGATTACGAATTAGAAGTTACTATTTTGAGTTGTTTCTCTATTATCTTTGGTGTTAATAGAGCTTCAATCACTGTATTTGTTGTGTTAGATAGGTTATTAAGTATAGTCCCGATATCAATGCCTTTTTATTAAAGAATATCTGCCTCAATCGAAATCTATCTGAATTTATCCAATGAGTATGTAACGCAGCCAGAACCATACCGCCATCTCGGAATTGTATCCGTGGTTATACTGTGACATGAGTGCTTGCATTCGGTCATCCATTCGATATTACCACCTTAACATCAATTAACTAAGTTCATATTTAACAAATCGACTTCGTCTCTTTGGAACGGAATAAACGTTTGAAAGGTGTTTAAAGAAAGACTCCCAAATCTTTACCATCGAGCTATATTTTGGTCTGAAGGCTAGAAGGTAACTATATTTTGGGGAAAAATCCTGGTTAACGGGCCAAAGATCATAAGGAATCCCTGAAAGGAAAAATGCGTATTCCAGAAAATTTTACATTATACCCCAAATTTAAACCTTGAAGTCACCTCAATAATGTCTGGTAAATAATTTAAGGCGTCATAGATCTTAGAAGACACGATAAAGGACCAACGATAGTGAACCATACCAAACAAAGTTTAACCACTCGAGGCGTCTCCCACACCGTCTGAAGCACAAACACAAACATACACGTTAGTGAACTGTGGCCGATGTTAGGAAAACAATCAACAGTGAGGCATTTTATATTCTTCAAGTAAACCTCTGCGGTGTAAACATACGTAGAAGTTGTCAGATTGGAGGCAGCTTCTATTAAAGTACAAGTGAAAAAGTAGGGTCTGACGCGGAATAAGCACTTGACAAAATGTACACTTGACGTAAAATGTGCACTTTACGTAAAATGTGCACTTTACGCCATATATGCAATTCGCAATAGGTGCAACTCGACAGTTCAAAAGTGCGTGTAAATGGTCTAGATAATTGAAATAAATGCTTTGATTTGACTTGACTCGTAACGGACACGTCTCAAAAAGCAAAAGATTTTTATTTGGAGACCACTTTGAATATCCCTAAGCCCAAATTACAAAATGTGCACATTATGCGAAATGCACATTTTGAAAAGTGCGCTTAAGGCGAAATGCACATTTTGCGTTATGTGCACATTTTGCGTTAAGTGCACATTTTGCGTTAAGTGCACATTTTGCGTTATGTGCACATTTTGCGTTAAGTGCACATTTTGCGTTAAGTTGCACATTTATCAAAGTGCGTCACATTCTGCGTCATTCCAAAAAAGTCGTGACGAAAGGATTAATTGTAGCTCACGCAAATTAAATGCCAAGCAACACAACGAATGTTTATTCACAACTTAATATTACTTTAGATTTTAGTAGCTTATTATTAAACTATTGTTAATCCTGTAACTCGACAAAAAATTCAAGCTATGCGTAAATCGGCTGTTAAAGACCCAAGAGCTATGATGGTGATGAAGATAGTTAAGCTGTGCTATTAAACAGGCTGCTGGTAAAATATGGGTACCATAAAGTTGCGTTTAGAGGCTGCGACTGTTGCGCAGCAGTAACGATATGACGGTGGTTTAGAGTTGCATGATGTGTGATAAAGTTACTGAAAGCATAACGAATCATCGTTTATTAAAAGCATCAGATTATTGCTATCCATTTTGTTATTGTACGATATAATAAATATCGTGTAACAATTGTATTTTATGTTTTTGTTTTATCTTATTATTACAGAGAAATAAGAGTTTTCCAAGTGACGCTTCTATTTTGTTCTGACAACATTTCTTACGCTTCCTATTCATTTTCTACATTACGGTAAATACCGACCTTGTTACGTTAACTTCGTAAAATTCAAAGCAGTTATATTTCTTTTGAATTTCGAATCCATTTCTCAGAATTTGCTTTCTTTTATAAGGTAAAGAACTGTAAGCACTAAGCAAGCCTTTCACATTATAACGACACGGCTACGATACGACTTATATAGAATTCCCAACATTAGGTAGATACGTAAAACTTATAAGTTTATTTTTCATAAAATTATCAATAAAACATAATTCGTAGATAATTTTAAATGATCATAAAACAGAGATGGTCAATAATTATCTTTATCTGTGGCAGTCAGTGTAACAGATACCTCACGAAAGATTTACGCGCTGACACAAAATGGATCACTTCTATCTTCGACAACTTTATATTCTTTTAACTTTTTTCTTTCTTTATCTTTTTTACGCTAAACAATGCGTCGGTAAACGATAATTAAAAGTGGAGGCTATAGCGCCTTTCCTAATGTTTTTTGTTTTTTTTTTCTCGTGGCGATGGAATCTAATCCAATTGGCTTTACGGACTGACTAATTGATTGGTTTGGTGTTTATTTTTGTTATCTGTGGAAGATAGTGTTGATTTATTTTAAATCTTTTGGTACGTGGTCCTATTGACCATATACTTTGGGAATATCGTTAACAATTTTTTCACTTTCTTGGAAAGATTACTTGAGTTGATAGTATATTTATAGTTTTTTTAAGAACTCTTGCTTAACTATGTACTACTATTACCACACAACATGTTATTTAATGTTATTGTTGTAACACTTATACATAATGTTCTGCCTAACCTTTTTCCCAACTATGTACGTTGGGGTCAACTTCTAATCTAATAAGATGTAGCTGCATATCAGTATTTTACACGGAGCGAATGCCAACAGACTTCCACAACTCAGTTATTGGGCAATACCGATCCTAAGGTAAGACCGGTTGTCAGACTTCCAGGCTTCTGCCTACCCGTCACGATTGTCCTAGGTGTATTACACACGGGACCGATGGTTTAACGTGCTCTCAGAGCCACCGATATAGCACATAAATAGGTAAGGAGAATATTAAAGACTTGATGATAATCCACCAAATCTTGACTAGCTATAGAAATATTATAAGTTTTTGAGCATTAGGGTCAAATAAATAGTTGGTATAATGGAATTTCCCGAGGACCGCCGACCCTCAATCAACGTTCTTAAAATTTTTGCATTCCGCTTAAGGCTAAGTCCGTTTGAACAAAATGTTATCGGAGTAACGTGAACCTACTGCATACGGTGGTAAAAATCAAAATGTGGGTAATTTCATGATGGTAACAGCTTAACTTGTGAACGATCATTCTGGCTTTTATCCTGAAAAACCTTGGGATAGACCTAGAGTCTACCACCTGGGCTAACATACGCGGTACGTGATGATTTTGTCGTCGGATTATCTTGTGCCAAACGATATAATTTTGGTATGACTTATCTAAATAATGCGACGACAAAATATCTCGCACTGCGCATGCTAGGCTTGCAGATGCAGTAAAATATCTGACAGATTGCTTTCTGACTTGTTACCACAACAAGTCAATAATAATCTGTGCGGTCGTTACTTTAAGTTTTGTGTGCTTTGATTATTTAATGAAAATGAGAGTTATTTCTTGAATGTAATCTGAACATAGATTAAGAAGAACTATCGGAATAGATACTAAAAGTAGCACGAAGGTAATTGGAAGGCATCCAAAATTTCACAACCTTTCCTAGATTCAAAGTGTATGTATTGTCATCTCTTATCCTTTTCTTTTTTATCCAGGTCCCCGATAAGCAGTTGTCCACGGATTCCGTTTGTCATCTCATTCCGTCTATATACGGTTCTCGTAACGAGAGCAAAACTGATCAATTGAATCGTTCTAAATCAGAGGGCTAGAAGGCTAAGCTGGTACGAGTTGGTACTCTGGAACACCACTCTTTCCATTTTAAATATTTTTTTACAATAATTTACAAAAAATGAAGCTGGAACTTAAACAGCGGTATTCTAATCACGGTGGGCGTGGCGATACCGAACCCCATTTAAAATATATTGAAATAAATGTTTTTGTCGACAGCCATGCCGTGAGAGGTCCATTTGAATCAGGACTTGTTCCTAAGGGTATGCAAGGCATGTGACCTTGTTGCGTTCTCAGAGGAATTTTAATTGTTTTCCGATGTGAATTTTGAAGGGTGCAAACTGAATGAATTGGTGTGATAGTGTTATCATATTGAAATTCATGATATGAGTTTTGCAAAATTAAATCGTTATTCTTCAAAATTTCGTAACAATTAAAATTGCCAAGTAATGTCTTATTTATTTATACTTCACGTACATTGGTGGGACTTAATGCCATAGGCATTCTCTATCAGTCAACCTTTGGGTCAAAAATTAAACGCTTAGGGCCTTATTACAAAAGATGGTTTAAACCAAGACTAAGGTAAACCGCGGTTTAAAATATACCCATCACTTTCTTATGTCATATGACAAAAAGAGACGGGGCTATCTTTAAACCTAGGTTTTTCTTAGACCATCTTTTGTAATAAGGGGGTTAATGTCTTGATCGTGTATGGCCCTCACCGCTACAGTTTTTTAATCTTTCAATAGATAAATTTTACAGTAAAAGTCTGTATATCATTAGCGGTGTACGCTATACACACACATGACACTCATTGTTAATTTTAATTATACAACGTTATTTTTAGTATATACAAAAATCGAGACACCCCAACAAGATTTTCAGCAGAACTGCCTGAATTTGTGTTTTTTTTAATGAATCTCCAAGTTACACCGTAGTTTATGTCGCGTTAAGTTCCCTAGTAAAGTGTGAAATGCCAGAGATGTGCTATGCATGGGTTGTCTAATACATGGAAACTGACCGGGCGGACCATCTCAAGCCTCAAGGTGTCTATTCCCGTCCACTGTTATGGGTAGAAACCTACTGAAACAAGAGTGAAATTTATGAAAAAAAAATGTGGTGTAAAAAATATGTCAATCGATTCTCCTAGTGATTCTGAACAAACTAGTTTCAGGTTAAGTATATACTAAAACTAAGCTTGTGTATTTTGAAGTACGAGTATTACTGATTTAATTTTGGAGAACTCCGGTTTGCATGTAGGGCCTTCCATAGGTTAGTAGCTATTACAGGTGAAATTAGCTTACGGCTATTTATAAACCCAGTTTGGCAACATAAAACGATATCATTGGTAAGCGAAATTTTTGGCCTTAGAAATCGAGCATTATTAAACGTAGTTTTGGTTGATAAACCAACTTAAGTAGTATTGATAACCGACCTCAATCTATACATTTAAAATAAATACAATGAACAGCCTCTTTAACATTATAAATATAAACTATAAAGCTAATTCAGATGAATGAGACGGAAAATAAAAAGAGTGTAAAAGATTGGCGCCAGAGCAGGACAACAATATTTCATTGTATTTATATAATAGTTTGTCTACAAGCGTGTACGATTGTGCTTCAGTCCCAAGTGTTTTTTTATTTCTATTTGATCTTATTATTCATAGGTAAGCATTATTGTGTCGCGACCGAGTTTCTGGCACCGGTTGGTTTGGAATTAGGGTTCGTTGGTTGACGTAACTAGACCTTGATAAGGTCTAATGAAGCGAGAATCACTTCTGACTCTTAAGAATCCAATAGGTGAATTAGTATTTAAATAGTAAATTCGACTCAATTCTCAATGAAATAGTTGTTTTTAAGGAGAGGAGTAAAAATCCTTTCAAATACGACCTATCTACAGACAGGTATATAAATTACAGTTTACAGTGCAAAAAATCTTCGAAACACCTTATGATAGCTGTCAGATTTCAAATTGATTGGACTGCATGTCTGCGATGCCGTGATTGGCCGCCGTATTGCATCAGCCAATCGGATTGCTCGGCAATCTTTCGTTCAGATACCAGTGGTCGAATATGAAACGTCAAATGGTTTTGTAGGTGAAGAGAACACTTTGATAGATTTCCACGACGCGACGATGTAGGTACCTACCTTCCGTTTGCAAATTAAATATTTTTAAGCTTTTATATGGCTTTTATTGGTTTAAAGAGATCTTTTTAAGGGGTATTTCATCAACATATCAATAATGAAGTCAATAACTATTGACCAGAGATGACATGCAAATGTTAGCTATAGAAAAGTTTAGAGATGAACAGTTAGTGGTGAAATATCTCCTTAAACTAGCCATCAATAAAAAGGCATACAGATCCCTTCTCAGTAAAATAAGATTCACAAAAAAAAATTGGTCCCGCCACGATTTTATGTGAGGAATGTGAAGTTTAGGAGATTATGCTCGTCGGCGGTACAAAGTCGACGCACAGAGGCGCACTATTGTTGGCACGTCACCATCAATGCATGGAACATTCCGCCATGAGGTTGGATACTTTGTCAATATAGTGAGAATAAACAAAATGTAAGGACGTGTTTTTGAAAATTAGATTGTACAGTTTAGAGCCGATTGTTCAATCGTCAGATAACTTTAATCTGAGGAATAAATGTGGCGGTTTTACATATTGTCTATACAAAAGCTGTCAAAATTATTCCTCAGAGAAAAGTTATCTGACGACTGAAAAATTGGCCCTTAGAAGAAAAAAATTGTACTTGTATCGACTCAACATAACTTAAAATCACGCCTGTATTCCTCGAAGGGTTATACATATCGATTCAAAACTAACTAACTACTACAAATTGGGGAATTTTTTTAAAATCTGGTGCAGATAAAATAATTACTCATACGTCTTGACAATGGGGAGACACAGGCAAAACAAAAGTAGACGGCAGCACCTCTGTCGGTACCAATTACCTATAACCAATCAAAATGAGTTAAATTGTGACGAGCAATAGTGTCAAACAAACTTTAACCAATGAAATTGTTTTGGTACCAGCGATGGTAGCACCATTAGTTCCCCAGTGTGCTCCATTAAAGGAAAATGGCTTCGAAATTTCAATAAAGATTTCAATTGATAAACTAGAACTAAAAAACAAACATCTTGTAACATCTTTCGCCATTTACGACACAAGTAAACACAACTCCTTTATTTTCCTCAAGTAATTCTTTATCTATTCAAACATATTGTCCGTCACCGTGGGAACAGCGGCCCGTTACTGCTATCTTATCAGAGATAGCTCCGTTTGCCTCGGCTTTGTCGAGCGATACCTGTGCATGCCCACTTGATGGCTTAATTGGTCAACTTGCATGTTTTGGCATTTTTATGGATGCAACTTTTTTAAATAATTTTGAAGGTTTTATTTATGTCTTGCTCAAATGAGGTATCTGTCTTTTTTGGGTTAGAGTCCAAATGTTTGGGTTAGTAGAATAGTAAAAGAAATTAAAAAAAATTGTAAAATATGTTGGATAGTCTTTATTATGTTTGTATTTTTGTATATGTAACACTTAAAACTTTAATACGACCTAACGAACTATTGTACCTTTGAATCACAAATAAAAATGGTGCAAGAAAAGAGCCTCCACGAGTGATGATACTTAAGTACATCCAGCGCACCCTGGGTAGCCAGCCCCGTTGTCAACCTTGCAGACTGGCTAATATTTTAACAACGGCATGAGTTATTCTCATATAGCTCGTGCCGACACGAAAGAAGAAGGCAAAAACACTGATTCCGACTCTAAGAATAACAATATTACGAAGTGCAACGCGCACCTAGTGTTGACCTTTCAAAGGCACTCTGTAATCTGGTTTATTTGAGTCAAAAGGGTCATCAAAATCAAAATCAAAAGTTTTTATTTGACATAAACCATTACAGATGCTTAGGAAAAGTCGAATTTAGGTGCACGGTTCCAATTAGTCGTTTCCTATGGAGAAGAGCCGGCAAGAAACTCCATGGATACTCTTTTAAAATCCATATCTTTAACAATTTGAGTGGGTACAGTTATGACTTAGAATAGTTATGAGAGAGCAAAGTAGACTTAAGAGCAGGAACCACACAAAAAAAAAACAAAATGAAAACATCAGAAATCAAAAAATATCATAATTTGCTAACATCAGGTTAGCAAAGGTTAAACTTGTTAAATTAATATCGGAACATCATAAATTCTTTACCTACAAGAACCACTTATCATCGAGAGTTCTAGGTCACATTTTTGTAAGTTTCCTAGAAGACAAATTATTTCTAATCAAACGAAATTACGCGTTTCAATACGAGGTTAATTTACAATCATCTTACTTCGTATTCATCCCCATAGTAACGGCGCAGCAGGCTGCGACCTTCACCTTGGTTTTAATACTGTCGTCTAGACTCAACGATTTCCTACCACAAGCTTTCGATAAAGTCGCACACCTACTTTACACTAAATACATCGAATTTTTTGTTAGGAAATTTTTCCTTACAAACCGAACTTAAAAAGCAATGTGTAAGAAACAAATTAAAACAATCTTGAAGTTAAGGAAGTTTTTCCCTAAGTGTTACCGGTAAGGAGTACTTCAGGGTGGGTTATTAAGACCGCTGCTCTAAGGTGACCCCTTTGAAGGACGTCTTTTATGATATTAAGTTGTTTACTCGACTTTATACGCAGTAAATTAGGTAATTGAATTACTACTGTTGGAATTTAGTTTAGGAGAGATTTTTTATGGTTCTATGTACTACAGGTAGGTACGTCATTTTTTATCTGGGTTAATAGTCATACGCTCGAGTACTGCTTTTGATTCTTCATAACATTATAAAAGGTTTAATTTTGGGTATAGAATATGAATATGTATTAGATTCAAAAGGTGATAAAATCTATGGAGACGTTTGACGATTTATATAGGATAACATACTTAAGGTACTATAGTATCCCAGACAAAACGTGCCCAATTTAAATATTCATTACACAATAAAAATCGGTAAAAAATCGAGTCACCGACAGATGACAGGCAGACATGCAGGTTCGGACACGTCAAATAGAACAGTAAAAGCAACAATATAAGATGAGGTATAAGGGTGTGTTTTTTCAATGAATATTCTATGCGATGATTAACATAATCGCGGGACAAGCTGCGAACCAGAGCGGGCGTGACACACTTGTAAAGAAACTAATAAAAATGCAAACATAAGTTTGAAAATTGATAAAAAAGTTGTGGAGAGTGAGCTTGATGTTGCATTGAGTGTTCTGTATACTATTTTTTATATTTTAGTATGTATATTTTATAAAACAAAATAATACCTTTAAAGCTGAAAGAAAATAATAGTTTTAAGAGCAAATCAGTGCAATATTAGAATTAACAATCTCATTTTGGGTCGGGCTATGAGGCTCGGCCGGCCTATCGATAAGAAAATCTTCTTCGAAAACTAGCCAAAAGTCCAAAAGTCATAGGATTTCCCATTCATAGGATCATAGGATTTCCAAAGCATGCCATTTTCTGAGATAACACATTTATCAAAGATTTCTTCTTTTTAATCAAGTATCCTCTATAAAAAACATTTAGTTTAGCTGTTAGCTGAAATGAATATTTCATAAACATATTCTGACACGTAACCCTAATAAAAGTCCAGCCATCAAAGATATGTAAAAAAATTGTCTCGTGTCGATGTGTTATCTAAATAGATTGTATAATGCCTGTAGTGCTTTCGATAATCTGCCGTTTTTGTAACATTTTGCCCCTCGAGTGTTTGGATATACGTAATTGATTCTTTATTGCTTTTTGATCGTTTTCATTGCTTTTTTGTTGGTTTACTGATATTATTGGTTTTATAGCATGTTTAGTTAAATTTCGTAGACCACGTTATATGTATAGATACTACGTTATTCATTGTGACGTTACAAATTTACTGCTTTAGGTCTTGAGATAAAACATATTTATCGTCACTCGGGAGTGAAAACCTCGGGAATGCATTTGGTTATTGCACGGTTCCTGTGGACTTCCACGCGGAATAAGTCGGGGGCAAAACCTAGTCAATTATATTTATTACGAATTTTATATACCCAATAAATACTAGTTTCAGTGCCTACAAACTAATTTCACATAGAGCGGCTCTCTTATAAGATGTAGTACCTACAGGGTGTTAACGAATTCGTGTAATTCCTTAAAACCACATGATCTACTACTGGTGTAGACAGGGATTTAGCTAGAATAAAAAAAAAAAAAAAAAATTCTTTTTTTTTCCATGCGGCTGTGTTACCGATCATATCTAAACCATCTAATAAGGATTCAGTAAAAAAACTTTTTTTTTTGCAAAAAGTTTTATTTGTGTAAACATTTCGATGCCACGCATAAATTATTGGAAGTACGGCGACACGGCTGGCAGGAACGACTAACGCAATATCGCTCTTTGCAGTCAGATAACTCAAGGCTCTAAAAAGACGCAGAAATTGAAAAACCAAAAAAAAAATGCATTTTTTTTTGTTTGATCTTCGAAAATTCCCATTTAGGGTTAATCTGTGTCACCAGTAGATCACGCGGTTTGAAGGAATTACACGATTTCGTTAACACCCTGTATACATCGTGATACAATAAAAATTACCAAATTGCATTCCCGAGGTTTTCATTCCCGGGAGCCGTTATGTTCTACATAATAATTAATATAATCAGTTCATTATTTGCCTACGGCTGGGCACGGGTCTCTGCTCAGAATGAAATGGGTGTATGCCTTAGTCTCTAATAATATCATATCATAAGTAAAATTAAATATCTTTTGATAATGTTCTGCTTAGCCTTTTCCCAACTATATTGGGATCAGCTGCCAGTCTAACCAGGGGGGCCTACCCCCTAAGTCCGTCAACGAAGTTAGTCGCCCGTCCGAAAGTAGTCCGAAACGTAGGAGTGAACAAAACAAGTGTCAAGTTCAACTTTTCGGACGGGCAAAAACACATCGGTAGGGACAACTGTCAAATCGTGTTGTCATTTATTTTTAGTTCGGGCGCCGAAATGATCGTATGTCCGTAGGTGATAGGTAGTAGGAAACGCTCGTAACTAAGGCCGAAACCACGGACTTCGTGCTTAGGGAGTAGACCCCCAGATTCGGCTGAATACACGTATTTTATACGGAGAGACTGTCATCAGAATTCCACAACCCAGTTACTGGGCAATGCCGATATCCTAAGGTTAGCCCGGTTGTCAAACTTTCGGGATTCTGACTACCCGTAACAACTGTTATAGGTATTCGTATGACACTCGGAACCGACGGTTTAGCATGCTTTCCGAGGCCTCGAGTCTCGATAGGTAACGAATGGTCACCCATCCACAGACTGACCGCGGCAAGCGCAGCTTAACCTTGCAAAGCATATGTTCCGCATGGTTTTAATTAGCCTGTGTAAGTATTGTGGTAATAATGTTTAAATATTTATTTATTTATACAAGGTTAGTCGGAAAGGGGGTTCTAATCCGAAAGGGTGTTAAAGTACCCATAATAATGAATAACTTTTGTTCTACAACTTTTTCCAAAAGTCAATAGTTTAAGAGAAATAGGTGTTCAAAGATCTCAAAAAAAAGGCTAAAATCTATATCCGCAGATGTGATCAGCTGTGTTTACATTTTAGGTCATATTTGGGGTCATGAACTAGAAGCCTCATTTTCTGAATTTGTAACTAAAGCAGGGATGAAGAATATTTGAAAAAACTAAAATAAAACTCGTTTTGCATGGAAGTAAAAATTATCGAATTTTAATATTTTAACACTTGCTTTAAAACCGTCATCAGTGATACTTTAAGTGAAAGAAGAAAGAAAGAAAATACATTTATTTAGCACGGACTAAAAAGGCACACAATATAAAATAAAGCAGAAAAAAAAAAAAACAAAAGAAATTAGCAGGAGAGTGTGCCTCACGGCTGCGCCAAAAAGGCCCAGTTCAGCAAAAATGCCAGACAACTAGTGCCTGACGCTGGTTTTCAACTAGACCTGGTCTGTGTGGAAGTGGTCTGCGGATTAGTACCCCTTTCTGACTAACCTTGTATACTCTTGATTGTAGTATCTAAGTTATAAATATTTATTTTCAGCTTAAGTATAATCATTAATCTTATTGGGACTCTTTTCTGTACTACCAATTTCATCACAATAATCTAGCCGACACCATCAAACAAACTTCACTAAATGAATTCATACGTTCATACATTCATCGGCACAAGGAATATTCCGCCCAAATTTGGGTGGTCCTGATTACGGGTTGTCGCCGAGGCCACACACCTCAGGCCTCGTTACAATGTTTTGTTAGTCGCCGCAATATTATTAACATGTTCTAAAACCTCTTTATTTACATTTTTGAGACTTTAAATTCATAAATTTATTGCTTTTTCTTCACGTTATTAGCGCGTTTTGGACGTTTTTGTTTAACGAATAAAAATACGCGTTAAACGCCACTCATCAACAGTTTGTTTTATTTTGTTTTTATGTCTGTTTTTACCCAAAGAGATCCAACTCAAAATTCTTAATTGTTTTTAGCCAAAACTTGACACATAAGTATAGTTTTTTCTTCTATCCTTCAAAATCATAAAATGTCATAATTTTTTCTTTATCAATGCATCATTCGGCCAAAAAATTTTCTGTGACATGAATAATGGATTTGAAGGACGACGAGAAATCTTTAAAATTTCGAGAACATCAATACGCTGCCAGTCGTCATTTTGAATCTAATGCAGGTCATGTATTTGTTAATAACGTAAACCCCTTTAATAGTGTCGGAGGCAACGTCGGTGATGTTAAGGAAAATCTTAAAAATAAACGGAAGAATGACGAGTTAATCAATATTTATTTTGATAATACACCAAATAAAGAACCCAGTAATACGCCATCAACAGTGCTCGTAAATGAAATTATAAATAATTACCCCTTTAATAAAAATATGTACATGAACGAACAGTATGATGAGCTACGTGAATCTTTTCGTGTTGAAAATCAAAGACTTGATAGAAAATATTCGCAGCCAGCAATTACCATGCCTACAAATTCGCTTGATACTGAATACAATACGTCTTCATCACGAGCTGTTCCTCAATGTTCACTTTATGGTCAACAAGTCAGGTTTGATGAATATAATGAAGATAATAACAGACGTAGAGCATTTTCTTCTAACGAGATGTTGGCTGATGCTATAGTAGAATCAAAAGGACGAGCTGAGAAAACAACGTACTGCCGCCCGTTAATGAATATTTACAACGAAGAGTTTGTATATAAAACTATGCAAAGAAACGCAAGGTTACAGAAACTGGTAAGGAAGTTAGTGGTTGTACGGGAGAGGGAAAAGCAGAGAGAGGCATGGAATAATTACATTAACGACTTAAAAAATAAACATAGGTATTATAGTAATGAACCGAGTAGAATATCACCTCAGTACGTGTCAGACGAAGACAACAGTGCTGAGTTGATAGATGACTGTTACAATACTAGATTTAGCTGGCGTCAATCAAACCCGTGTCAGCATTTGCTGCAAGACTTTTATGGAACTTACAATAGCAGACCACCGAGCAAGTACAACAAATATCAACGTGATTACGATCGCAGTTTACCTCCAGATGACGGATCTTGTATTTATGATAATAGCCGTATTTGCTATCCTACTTCATCGCAAGCTAACATCGAGAGGTGGATCAGAGAAAGGCAAGGAAATGATCATGCATACGGGTGGCGTAATAGGTCATCAGGCAGGTACTTTCGTGGACACGCGATAGTGGTTGAAAAAGAGCGTCCAGGTTGTTGTTTGCTTAATAAAGTACAAGGTTCTGCTAGACCGGCGCATCTTGCATGCAATCGCCCGATGCAAACGTGTAGTTGTAAGGACAAAGCATGTAGTATGCGTCGAGGTTCACCTACACCTAATGTGCAGACAGATAAAACTCTCCCACTGGTTAATGAAGAAGATGACAAGGATATATATTATCCTTATAACACGGATGGTGGTTTAAAAAAAGATAAAGATGTAGATGTCACCATGAACCAACAATCTTCCACAGAACATGCGGATGTAAATGAATATGTTCCCTGTAACCAGGAAACTTTGAAACATGACAAGGATATATGTGTGCCCAGTAACCAGAAACTTTTGAAACATAGCATCGATGTAAGTATCTCCTTTACCCAGGACCCTCTCAAACATGACAAGGATGTAAATGTCCCCTATAACAAAGAATCTTTCAAACAGGACAAGGATGTAAGGGTCTACTGTAACAAGGAACCGTTCAAACATGAAAAAGATGTAAATATACCCTATAACAAGGAGCCTTTCAAACATGAAAAGGATGTAAAAGTCCCCTTTAACAAGGAACCAATCAAAAATGAAAATGATGTCAATATCTCTTATACAAGCCTTTTAAAACTAGGCAAGGACCTAAATATTGCCCAAAAACAAGAGACTTTAAACGATAAATTTAAAAGAGTGACAAACAACATAAATAAGTTGAAAAGAAAAATACGGCAATCTGAAGAAGACACGAGATTAAAATCTTTGGCCAACATAGAAGAAAAGATAGACAGTTTAATGACATCTATCAATTCTATCATGTTAGACATGAAAACGAGAAAAAACCTTTATGTAAACAGAAAAAGTGCTGCAGTATCTTGTTGTACATTTGTTGCCACAAGCCGAAATAATTTGAACAGACAGATGAGCGATCCTTACGGCTTAATTAAAAATGAAGAATATTTACTTGATCTGGTGCAAAACAGCTCTAAAAGTTTAACGATTTCTGAATTGGGTCCTAGTGATTTGATAGAACACAAAGAATCTAGCAATTCTAAAATGGACAAAATAATATTAGAAGAAATGAAAAAAAGTGATAAAGTTAAAAGAGACATCGAAGAATTACTAAACTTGCATAACGAAAAAAATTACTCTGTGCAAATTACATTCGATATTCCGACTAAAGAGCGATCTACTGAAGTAACTGATTCCCTATCTAAAGCTAAACTCGAGCCTGGAACTGAAGTTCTAGTTGAAGAGGTACTTTCAGATGGTCCTTCTGATGAGATAAACAGTAAACAGATGGCTGTAAACACTGATACTCTAGGAGTGTTGGCGCCTGATAAGAAACGTAGAAAAATGACGATAGCTGTAAACACTGATCCTTTAGGCATATTGGCTTTACTGAGGGTGTCCACGGACACAGTTAAGCATTTGATCTCATACGTGCCGTATCTGAAGTATAATCACTATTTGTCGCTGTTGCAATACTTACAAATTCCTACTAGGAATTGCGTGTCGCACTATATCTGCAACATTTGCGGGGCATCGTTCGGCCGGCAGTCACAGCTCACGACACACATTGGAGCACACAATACGGGAAGGACAAGGTAATTGTACTGTTTTTTTTTTCTAGCTAAATCTATGAGGCGGATGTAAGTTTGTATTATTAAAAAAAAATCGGTTAAGTGGGAGTCATACTCGCGCACCGAGTGTTCCGTATATAATTAATAAAATAAAATAGTAAATGTCTAAAACTTCGTTTTATTTTTCTTATAACTAAAGCTACAAAAAATTTGTAGGTAGTAGTAGCCGCAAGTTCAAAATGGAACTGGGGTGGTCACATCTATCGCATGCCGGATGAGCTGTGGGCAAAACTCACCACTGAGTGGAACCCACACAACGTTAGACGACGTCGCGGTAGGCTCAGAAGGATATGGCGAGACGAGCTAGACACCTATTGGAATGATTGGCCGCAGAAATCCATAAACCGAGAAGAGTGAAAGGAGGGACGCCTTTGCCTTGCAGTGGAACGATCATGGCTGAATAATAATAAATGTACAGATTACTTAAGACATATTTTTGGGCAGTGCTCTAAATGTTCCGTGACCTCATCGTAGGTATACAAGACAAAACATCTGATAAACTTGATGTATCTTTGTTTCAGGGACTGCTGTGTCTGTCGTCACACGCTGGACTTGCCGCGGGCTCGTGCCGGTCTGTTCGCTTGCCGGTACTGTGGGCAGAGGTTCACCAGGGCCTACTGCTGCGAACTGCACCAGCAGACATGCGCCAAACAATTGGGCAGGCGTCATGACGTGAACTCTACCCATATGCTGCTTCGGTAGGAGCGAGTGGACATGTTTTTTTTTTAATTCAGCCCTTTTTCCAAATTCAAAAACGAATTAAATATTATTTTGTTGCAATGCATGGGCAAACAGTTTGTGCAAACGTTAATGCAAAAAACACGTTACATTGTACGGCGTCCATATAATAGTGAGCGATGTGTATGTGCAAACGTTTGAACAAGCAGTTTGCGCAAACGGTATTGTTGGTGTTAATAGCACTGCGTGGTATACAGTAAAAATTTTGTTTGTGC
The DNA here is from genome assembly GCA_905220435.1 of Amphipyra tragopoginis. Taxonomy (NCBI): domain Eukaryota; kingdom Metazoa; phylum Arthropoda; class Insecta; order Lepidoptera; family Noctuidae; genus Amphipyra; species Amphipyra tragopoginis. The sequence continues at coordinate 25,564,149 of HG992010.1, forward strand.
AAATTAAGGGTTTGTGCAAGCCGTTTGCACAGTTTACCGTTTTCCCGTCTTAAAGGACCTTACTTGTGCAAATTAGAATTTGCAGCCTGAATTTGGTAGCCTGATCAATGAAAAAAGTGAAATGGCCGAAATTGTAATTGAATATCAATACGTCGAATTTATTCGACTTTTGCATAGAAATTATGGAAGTACTTTTTTGTTATATTTTGTATTTGTACCTATCATTAAATAATAAATTATGTGTATTTTTCACATTATATTTTCATTAAAAGCAAACCGGCGTGCTCTGTTAATCTTTTTTTCATGGACAGTGGGTCGATATCGGCGCGGGTGGACAAAATCTTTACTTTTTCATTATAATTGGAAGTAGGGGTGCGTGAATGCTGTCAATGGTTCTTTTGTGAATGCCGCAACGCATCCATCATGGATGTTTGTACGGGGCTTAGGGACAGCCATTATAGTGAAATGGGCATAAAATTCCGTCGATGCATCACAATGGTGGAAAGCAACATTATATGTAATTATGTCAGGTTTGAGGTGAAGCGTTATAATGATATTATAGTTGCGAACGATTGGCCCATTGTGATGCTGTAACATTAAAGTGAAGATGTTGTAAAATGACAATAAATGACCATTGTATTGTTTGGTCACAAAATTGATAATCCGAGTAAAAACTTAACAATGTCGTTCACAATTTTAATTTTTAGACTATCTAATTTAATACCTTTAAAGAATACTTATTTAATATAAGTAGCAATACTTATGGTGTTTTCGAATCCACAGTTAGCTATACAATCCATTTCTAAACACTCCACTATCCCTACACCGGATGGTGACAATAAAACTCCTTGTGACAGTTTTCGATTATCTCTTCAAAGGTTTTTTTTCGCGATTTCGGACACGGCAGTTTGAATCAGCACTGTTGTCCAACAGCAGAGGTGTAAATTCAATAATAAGGTAAAAATACAATAGGTTTTTGTGCTAGCTTGGTGCACGCTCAGCCCACCGGGGTGTCTGGGAGCCCAGCGAGCCTACTAATTTATATACCGTTAAATATTTGCCACGGCTTCGTAAGATCATGTCTGTCTGTTTGTTTAGGTGAAATTGTAAGTATTGTTGCGAATGGACGTGGGAAGGAAGTTGTAATAAAAAATATCTTACGTTTGAATTGATTTCTGAGAAATTGTGCAGTTTCTCTTTTACTGCGCTGCGTTTAATGTTTGATAGCGACGACTTCGTGTTAATTAGCTGTCATTGGTTTGTTGTGACTGCATGATGATCTTGAGGTAGCAATCATCTGAGTTCGTTAAACTCAAATGATTAACGCTAGCCCGTTATTTACATGGATTAATTTATATTTTGCCATACATGTTACATGAATGATATAGGAAGATTAACACAACGCTATTCATCGAAATGTCAATATTTACCATATTAATATATTCAAAAGTGTAGCCACTAATTTAGGGTGCAAATCCAAGGAAGTCACAAAAGATAAAGCTACAAAAAACTTTACTATCAAGTCCACGCACCTGCCTTTATCAAACACTTAAACTACAGTTTATTATTGGGAAGCCAATATTTGTTATTCTAATCACAATAACGCCCCATGGCACGTGGTGGCAATCTTATCAATTATTTGACAAATACACTCTGCTTTATCAATCCCGGTAGTGCTTTTTGTGGTAAAAATACAAGATGGTAAAAAAGCTGGTTTGATAGCGAAAGGCGTTGAATGTTTTTGCCCAGAAAATATACATGTCGGTGACACTGGGGATTATTGTGATTGTCTCAGTCTAATGAATTAGGTAGTTTGTTTTTTTTTTATGTATAAGCTATTATTTTGAGATAAGAGGTTTGACCTTTCTCAATTCATAAAGTACTGCTGGTTTTGCACGCAAATATCATAACAGATTTTGTGAAGATTATAATTTTAGATCAATTGCGATGAATTTAGGTTATAGCAATATTTTATATACAAAAAAACTAATAAGCTAACACTTCTGATCTCATTTATGTGTGAAGAAAATTGCTGAGGATCACTTTGTGAGCGCATTTCAATGATTGTTTATTTTATATCAATGCTGTTAACAAATAAACATCAACTTTTTGTGTAAGACTTAAAGCTCAATCTCCTTTGGAGAATTTATAAGATGGATCTTGATTAAGAGGATTATGACGCGCTGTCGGGCAAAGGGTTACTTTTGAATATCTTAATTTTATTTTTGAGCGCCGTTTTACTGGTTTTTTGTGTGATTGTGTTGTAAGCACCTTTGGGTATTGAATAATTTTTATTTTTAAAAAGAGTACACTTTTTGTCCACGATTTTCGGTGTGATGGACCATTGTGCGTGTGATCTATCACTGAAGATTGTTGAAGGATTAAATAATAGAATTAAAATGACCTTTTTGTTAGGAAATGATGTGTGTAATCGTCTCGTTGACTTGTAACGACATTGAAGCCTCCTTTTACATTCTATACAGAAGCAATCCAGGTATAGGAAAAATATACCTTTATTTGCTTATTGTGGATGGACGGCGTGAACGTGACTCGTTTTATGTATTGCACAGTACTCATTTGAAGAAGAGGTCCTTTTTCACCCACGGGTGTCGCAGAGGACAACTAAGGACATATCAAGACAATAGGTAATACTGGGATCACCAATTCTGTGGGATTACGCTGGGATCACTAATACGTTGAGATCATCAATACACTGGGGTCACCAATACGTTGCGATCACCAATACGCCGGGAATACCAACACGCTAGGATCATCAATATACTGGATATACTAGGATCACCAAAATGCTCGGGATCGCCAATACTCTGGGATCACCAATACCCTTGGATCACCAATATACTGGGATCACCAATTGACTGGGGTCATCACACGTTTGCCAGGCGTTGCAGTTGGGTTTATAAGTCTTATAGACTTCTTTATGCAGTAGATGTTTTAACAAACTGATGATGATCGACAAAGTCAGACTTACAATCATCATCTACACTGGTTGATCGTAACGTCCCTTTTCCGCCTTGTAAGTAAATGTTTTTCCGTCAATACGCAATCGAACAAGTAACTTACCTATTACAAAGTGTCCATTACTATATCCTATTGCGCCGCAGTAAAATCGAAAGGCTTCCTGTTCACAACAACATGAGGTGAGGGTGAATCAGCTGAGATCGGATGTGATCAACTTATGATAACTTATTCTTATGGCCCACTGGTTGTGGATAAGAAGTTTATTTATTTACTTTACTAGCGATCCGCTCGGGTAGGTTTTATCATGGTATAATAATATAGGTTTTAATCTAACACGTTCAGTGCCGGATGCCCTCCAGGAGGGCATCCTGTAGTCGCATTCGCCATACTGGGTGCCCTCGTGGAGGGCTCATTTTAATTTAGGTTTTTCTAGGAAAATGCACCGTCATGAAAGAAGCAAACACCTATTTTACGACGTAGTTGCGTATTTTTACGGTTTTTAACCTAATGCCAGAAACCCTCCTCGAGGGTTCACTCTTAGCGCAAACGTAATTCCGTGGACTCTCCTGGAACTTCCACTAGTAATATGTATGGCGGCATGGCGTATGAGCTTTATGAAAAGTGTGGTGGACTCGAATCCGGAAGAAATTACCTACAATCAGGATGTAAACCGCATTATAATCCATTGAGTAGTTTAGAAGAAGTAAGTTGAAAAAGAGAAAGTCGCGAAAAGCGATTTCAATTTATAAAATTTAGAGACAGAAATGCACAAAAAATTTTACAAAGGCGTACTTAACATTTTATCATTAAGGCATTTAGGCCGTAGACATATTTTAGACAAGTGAAACAGTACAGTTTGATGATAACCTAGGAATATTAAAAGGTGCTGTTAAGCTTGAGTAGATAGCATGTGTAAATTTGAGAAGCGGGTGGTTTGCACATGTGCAAATATCTAACATACAGCTGTAAACTGCGATAGTTGTTTAATTGATATTAGATTTTCCATCGTTCACCTGTAATACTGTGGCATAAAAACTTGGATACCTGCAAGCATTATGAAGCCAGGTTTTGAGTAACAATGCTAAATCTCGTTTTAAGGTCCGGCTACATGCTCAATCTTATTTGCACAAATTCTAATTTGCACATGCAAGCATGTAAATTACGACAGCAAAACGATATACCGTGCAGTACTTGCATGTGCAAACTTTTGCACAAGCCGTTTCCGCATGCAAGCCGCTGCTTGTAGCCAGATCTTAATTGTGCGGTTGCTAATAACGCGCGATTAGCAGTTTTTTAAGCAAAGTGAATTATTACAATAACCCGGAAAATGTTTGTAGGTAGAGGATAAAGATATTCTTATACTTCATCAATCGTTTGCATTTCCTGTTGCAGTATTATGAGTCATTCTGATCAGTAATAGGTTGAAGTTCACAGCCGTCTCCCGATTCCCATTCTACGTAAGTTTAATAGCTCCATATCCTATATTGTTATAATCCGTGCGTGTGTCGGTGTGTTTGTTGGTGGCGGAAACCGATGCAAATGCCCATGCGCAGGAGCGGGCACGTCCGAGCGCGTGCGCAACGCATGCCGAGCGGCTCAGCTCTGTGTGGTGGGACTAATGGGAAGTTTGATGATTCGTGTGATTAATTAATTGTCTCGTCTTCACGCATACGCATATGATATAGGTAATTAAAGCTTTATTATATTAATGAGTACCTGCAACACTGTAGGTTCGGTCACGACATTGATTTAACCTTTGAGCTACTTGCTACTTTCCGTGATTACGCTGAGTTATACAAAGTCGGAAAAAAAATGTTATATGGAACAAGGATAATAGGTATGGCTAAATTGAGGATAGTAGCAAGTGGTTCGACGACTAAATGTGCTGACTGTAGGTACATCGATAGTTTAGTGATGACGATGTTATTTCCCGAGGATTTTATTGTCAAACATAGAGCACTATTAGCAAGTTTTTTACCATAGAGCGCTAGTTTAGCTTCATGTAATTTATTGTATAATTCATTATGAATACCAAACCAATATTTCGCCGCTGCAAGAGCGACGAGCTGGCCGCGTTTTGAATCACACAGCTGATCTAGCAAACTTAAGACTGCAGCCCCTAGGGCTGCAGTCTCGACATGAGATAGCGATCGGTAAGCTTCCGAACAACGGTATTCATAGTGCAGTATTCTTACAGGGAAATGATGCCTGTTGCAAAATCTCCCAAAATTTTAAGGAAGATTGGTAAAGATGATTTTATCCTAATAAATATTTAAAAATATAAAAATATAAATAAATTACATAAAACTATAATTGCAACACCTATTTTACATTGAAATTATATTCCTTTATCGTTTGAAGTACAAAGTACCTAATAAATGGACATAAAAGTTTCTTTCCTTGCAACACTAGCAAATGTCACAGTATTTGTCAATTGACACTTTGTTGTTATTTCATGTGTCATGTGCTCTTTTTTGTGATTTTAATTATTGAAAATTGTTATAGTTTACATATTAGACAAAACAGATAATGGGTGATAGTCACACCGACTCATATATTTAAAATTTCATTTCATTTCACGGCAGCGCGCGAGTGCGTTGTCGTAGAATGTTAGAAAGTAAGTAGGTACCTTCAACACCTATTGTAAGAGTCTATGGGCGCTTTAAATTTAAACTGTTGGTGTCGGACTGCAGTCGTGCGGTGCAGCGGTGCGGATGGGCGGCTTGTGTTGTCTGTACCGTGCACGCACGGCGGCAGTACGGACTACGCACTGCTCTCTCGTCTCATCAACTATATACAAAAACACAACCACCCGTCCACAGCACGACATCAGCACCGCTGCGGCACGGGGTCAGAGGGTCGTCTTGGGGGCGGAGGACCGACACCAACCGTCTAAATTTGAAGCGCCCTATTGTCGTTTGTTGTACACTTTTTACCTTAATAATGTTTACGTTTGAATTCATGTTTTAGACGTAGATGTACAACACGTCCTTCAAGTAACCATACATAAGTGTTGCTGGCTAAATAAGATGCTCGACCGTTTTTAGCCAGAAGATGATTTACTGTTCATCAAGGAAAGGTGAATTTTGAGTTGGAGTGGAAGAAAGTTGCTGCAGAGCTGAACAATATTTGAAACGGCTCAATAAAATAAAATAAACAGAGGCACTGGCTTGTGATTTCGTGGAAAATCGTTGAAGAGATGGTCGTAGTTCATTTTTGTTGCTAATAAACGTTATTTTTTAAATTATTTTTTTATTGATGAGCTTGTTATGCATCTCTTTTGATACCCGATAAAGCCTGAGACTACTGCTACAACTACAATACCTTTTATGCAGATAAACGTTTATTTTCAAATAAAAAATCTCTTGCACAACTTATCGATCGTAATGAATACTTTGCGGGCTTTCCAATTTGCTCGCAAAGTTATTCGCTAAAATGACGTTAAATCGTAAACTTGACAGTTGAATTCGCTACGTTTCCGACAAAAATCAATAAAAATATTGTCATTATGACTTAAATAGTGATGTGTCGAGATGGCCATTTATGGTATTTGATTAAATTAGTACTCGTTAAAAAGAGAATTGATTCGAAACTCGAGTCACTGACTCGAATCTAGATGTGAGTACTGCGTCAGGTACTCAAGTATTTCATAGGATTCGACTACTCTAATGTTTCTCACTTCCAAAAACACAAGCAAAAATACAAAATATGGGTCATAAAATACAAATCAGTTTTATTGATCAGTCAATAAAAATAAAAAAACGTAAACATTTTAAATATCTACTAAATAATTAGAAATCATATTACTTACTGTCTGATATACTGTATAATCATAAACATATTATTCTCATTTTGTTATCTAGGGGCCAAAATTAAAAAAAGCAAATGAACGATACTCATTACCACTGTCCAACACTTAACAGATCAATCGCTTCAAAACGAATGTCACTTTAATGTTAATATACAAGGTTAGTTGGTAAGGGGGTACCTCTACTAATCCGCAGGCCACTTAAAGTATCACTGATGACAGTTTTAAAGCAAGTGTTAAAATTTAAAAATTCGATCATTTTCATTTCCATGCAAAATGATTTTTATTTTAGTTTTTTCAAAAATTCAACATTCCTGCTTCAGTTACGAAATTAGAAAAAGGAGCTTCTATTTGGTGACCCCGAATATGACCTAAGATGTTTCCCTCCCAGCTGACCATAACTGAGGATAGATAGATTTTAGCGTATTTTTAGGAAATTTTTGAATAACTCTTTATTTACTATTGACTATTAGGGAAATTGGTAGAACAAAAGTTATTCATTATTATGTGTAGGTACTTTAACACCCTTTCGGATTAGTAACCACCAATAATTATTAAAACGCAACTTGACAGTCAAACTCTCGCGATCACAACAACAACCTGTATTTTTCGGAAGAGGGGTCCCGACGAATTGACTTTATGAGCAACAACGTAAGGTCGCGATTTAAGTACTCCGTTCAGTATTCGCGTACCTACTATGAATACTCGAAATCTTTACTCGAGTTGCGAGCATTCGAATACTTCAATTCTATAACTCGAGGACACAATCACCTATCCATAGTTTAACTGACTCGATACATCACTATCACTTTACTACCGATTTCGGTCGTTAAGTGATAGCGATACATGTCGAGACTGCAGCCCCGTTCTTAAGCAAAGCATTATCTTACGTTGGTTCGAAAAAGAAGTCTAATTTACAATTCAAACATCATCATGAAAATGAGTTGTAATTCCTATTAAGGGTCCATAGAAATGCAGACAGATGCGCGACACTTTTGATTTATCCTGCCCAAACAATGGACGATTATTGTACCTATTGTAATTTTAATACATTGTTTAGTTATCACATCTTTGTTTCTTTCAATAATTTATTTTATATTGTGTTTCGGTTGTAAATTAATAATGTAAGAGTATGGTAGGTGAATGCTTAAGTTCTGTCTCTAGCCTTTTCCTATCTGTGTTGGTGTCACCTTCCAATCTACCCAGATGCGGCTGAATACTAGTAGCACAGTGTACCTACTTACTACATACAGTGAGTCAACGTCCATACATTTGACAGGTCCTATGAAATGTCAAAATTATCTAGGGGCGGATGTTATGTCCCAAGTATGCAGAAGCCTCGTCCCCACTAGGAACATTTGTCGAGCGACATGTGTCATGTGACATCAGGCGCCGTGAGGCGACATCGCCCCACGTCGCCCGATGTCACCGGGGACACATGTCGCTCGACAAATGTTCCTAGTGGGGACGAGGCTTCTATCACTACTCTTCATCGACTGTGCGACAAGGAACAGTTTCAACAATGTCGCGGCGATGTCGTCCGACGTCGCCCGACATCGCCCGATGTCACCGGGGACACATGTCGCTCGACAAATGTTCCTAGTGGGGACGAGGCTTGACTACTCGGGACATAATCTCCGCTCCTTCACCCCGCACCCCCCCGCACGATTGCTCTGCGACAATATTCTACGATGACCAACTGTGAGGAGTAAGATATAGGTAGACTGTGCTAGTAGGTATTTTACATGGAGTGAGCAGTCGCTCGAAGGTCGCGGGAATCCGTTGGATGCGAGAGGCACAGGACCGGTCGATGTGGCGATGTGGGGAGGCCTATCGTCAGTGAAGTTCTAACAGTGCGTAAGTCATTTTGTGACAAAAACAGACGACACTACGAAACTCACAATATTACTTGAAATGAAAAAGATTAATAGGATTTTCAAAGGTTTAAATCATGAAAGAGTTCATTTGTAATGATAATTAAAAACAATATTGCGTTCAGCGTAGGTTACGCTCGTTTTAAATAGTTTTTTCACTCTCTTGTAAAGTATTAGCCATTTTTGACTTCCGTACTGTTAGAACTTCACTAACGCTATGTCCAGCAGTGGACATCTTTCGGCTGAATGATGATGATGATGATGAGCAGTCGCTCTGTGTAACGCCAGACCTCCGCAACTCAGTTTAACCTGGGCAATGCCGTTTTTTTTATTTGTTACTAGGCCTGCGTTTGGCCGCCATCTCGCCTGATGTTAAGCGATGATGCGGTCTACGATGGAGCACGCTTGCCCAGAAGAAACCGGTTCACTCGTGACTTGAAGACACCCAGATTGTAGCTTTCGGGGAACAACCACTCGGGCAGCGCATTCCACTGTTTGGCGGCAGCATATCCTAAGGTTAGACCGGTTATCACACTTCCGGGCTGCTACCTAACCGTAACGACTGTTACAGGTAATTGTATGATACCCGGTCCGATTTAACGTGCTTTACGAGGCACGGAAGGTTCTCGATAGGTAACGGACGGTCTGGGTGACCATCCACGGGCTGATCGCGGCAGTGTAGCTCAACCTTCCAAATCAAAAGCATTGAGCCCTCAAGGCGAATATTTAAGTAAATTAAGGGTTAACCATATTTAGGCTGATCGCAGTTATGACTAGGCTTGCCAACCGTCCCGCGATTTGCCGGGACGTCCCGTTTCTAGAGCTTTAGAGGATACGTCCCGCGAAAGACGTGTGCGGGACGCCAGTAGTTCCGTTTTATCGTACCTACGGCTAAACCTTTGGGCAGAAGTCGGAATTTAGTGAATGCACGTTTTACTTAACTAGAGGAGTGGAGAGAGATCGCGACCGCGAGTCTCGCGTCGAACGAACTATATTTAATATGTTTTTAAACTTTTGCTACGTTGAAACATTCAATGAAACTATTAAAAATAATTTCTAATTGTATTTTTCACCTCACTATACTTTGACAGTTGGGTCCCGCTTTTATTTGGCACGTCCCGCATTTTGATTGCCAAAGTTAGTACATTTACAGCGATTACGCACTGCATCCGATCCGGATCCGTGAAAATAAGAATATAAAAAACTCGGACCGAATTCGGATATTGCTTTGCGCACTGCATCCGATCCGAATACGTGAAAATACGAATCTAGTGTCTAAAAAACTCGGACCGAATTCGGATATCGCTTACGCACTTATCGATCTCTGATCCAAATTCAAACAATTCAGGGGCCATCGTTGGCATATCCATTTGGCGTCCGATTTGAATCCGAGATAAATCGAAAACGTTCATACAAACGGCTACTTCGGTCCGTCAATATTTCTTCCGAATTGGAAACTCACGGATCACGGAGAGAAATCGGATGACGGAAGTCGTATCTAGTGCGTAAATTACCATACAAATAGTTCTATGGCTACTTCGGAACGTATTTTCTCGGATTCGGATCGGATGCAGTGCGTAACCGCTCTAAAGTTGGCAAGCCTAGTTATGACACTAAGTTGCTTCAGACACAGTTGGACGTAGTTACACGAAAAGGATCCAATCCACACAAAGTCACTTTAGAGATATTGACGTTTAAAGTTTGGAAGATGTTTGACGTGCCATACATGTGGGTTGGTTCTGAGGTTGATAAAAAGTGATAGACAGTTGTTTTTGCTTGGATCTTTTTTTACTGGCCAATAGTATTGATATTTAGCATCAGTTTGGTGCACTTAACTAATTTTTGACCATTTTGTGGATTGGATCCTTTTTGTGTAACTACGTCCAGTTGATCACCATTTGTTTTATGTAGGGAGCGTTTGACATTCCAGCCACGATCGCTAGAGCGATGTTCTTGTGGCTTGAAACTGTGTCCAGTGTGTAAAGTGTGTCTCGAAGCACAAAACTGTGTTTCCAAGCACTAAGTGGCCCGCGTGCGGTCGGCCATAAGGTTCAAAAGTTAATTTCAAAAAGGTTACTATAAATATTATAGTAACCTTTTTGATATTAACTTTATAGTATAAATTCACAGCACAGTCAAATATGTAGTTTTCTCACGGTATTCGAAGATTAATTTGAATTGTATCGTGCTGGTTTCGATAGTGCGAATGCAATGTACTTTAAGTATATTTTATTGCCGCGAAAAGGGCACAGGCAGAGTTGATTGACCCTATGTAAACTTTGACAGATTGCTCGTATTTCTTCTAGTAAAAACGCCTACAGTACGAATCTGGTCTAATGAGGTGTTATTTGAATAGGTAGTCCATTAAGTTGGTATGACAGATCTCTGCACATAATGAGACAATCACACTAATATTATAAAGGCGAAAGTTTGTGAGCGTGTGTTTGTATGTTTGTTACTTCTTCACGCTCAAACGGATGGACCAATTTTGATAAAATTTGGTATGAAGGTATCTGACATCCTGGATTAACACATAGGCTACTTATCTCTGATCTGACTCTGAAAAAATACGGTTCAAGAAAACTTGCCGTAAGCCACAACGTACGAAATGACCGCTAAGTTAGGATTCATCTTTTGTTGAACAGAGTATAGTCCTATTCCATCATCCACATCATCCACTCAATTCCTGAGCTAACTCTCGGTCCAGACCTTCAATAAGATTGCGTGTATAAATTGGCATCCTAATGAAAACATTAATATCGCCTCGGGATAAGGCAATCGCGATCGTTTAGCGATATCTGCCAGTTATATCTAAGAGTGGGGTATCTGGGTGACCACCGGCCGAATCGTGTCGCCCAGATAAGGGTGCTGGCGCCCTATGGAATCCCACACGGATCTATAATGTGTGGAACTGACTACGCGTATCTATGTTGATAGATAGACGATTGAGAATAGAAAATTTAAAGTTTTCTATAGATAAATGTGCAGATACTGCCTGAACGGTTGATAGATTTAATAATAGTGTACATAAACACATTGTTAAGACTTAAACATGTGTTCAAATACGTAAACGTGTGTTCAAAAAACACGAGACCAATTCTACTAACAGAGACGTTTATCAATCGCAACCGAATCGTTCATAAAGATTTGAAGAGTTTTTGTTTCACAAAAAAAACTGTCAAATCGGTTGACACCAAAAACAAAACAATGTTTACGAAAACTGACAAAATGTTTGGTTTCGTTTGCGGATCGAAAATCATTTATTTAGAAGAATTGGCCTTATGATAAACTAGTCTAGGGGTTGGCCAAGCCCGGCCCGTGAAGGGATTTTATCTGGCCCTACAACCCTTTTAGATCAAAAGTGTATGCCCATAACAAATAGCCGTAAAATAAAATTTTTTGCTCAAATAAGCCAACAATTCTGTTATAGTTTTAGCAGAACAAAATGCATTTTTTTTATTCTAACCCTCTGCTAAACTTGCGTTTATCTGACCTCTGATGAAAAAAGTGCGCCCCCCTGGAACCCCCCCCTGACTTAGTCAGAAAGTAAATTTGACGTTTATTTGTCACATTTTATTTATGGCTTTGCAAGGCTTCAAGTACTACATTTTGAGCACCTTAAGAACCGTAGAAGAAACGTGAAATTTTAGGAAATACAATTGAAGATTTGTTACCAATTTCACAAATTGAAATCGTATATTCGAATTCGTTCTGTTATAGTTATGATTTGGAACGGTGCTTGAATTCAGAAACAGATTCTTTTCGAAAGATGTATTTTCGATAGGTACTATAAAAACAGCAGATCTTTCTGATGACTTGGTCTAAGTATTTAATCTTTTTGTTTAGAAGATTTGGTTTGATCATGTTGAGAGAATGAGTGAACGGCGATTAACAAAAGGAATTTATAAAGCGTATGTCAGTGGAAACGCCAATAGGAAGTCCTAGAAGGACATTCATTGATATTGTTGGTGACGTTCTTCAAAAAGGTGTAGAATCACTTTTTCATCATCATTCTCATACGTCACCTTCTTTTTATTTACATTAAACCTCTTTTTATTGTGGCCTGTGATAAAAAAAGGTTTAAAAGGCGAAAATGACGTCTGAGGATGATGATGAAAAAGTGATCCTACAAAGGACAAGTGTGTAGTACTCTCAACCGGCGTGCGTGTATGACAAGATGTATGACCGTGGACGAAGCGAAAGTAGTATGTAAAGGTCGTAGTATGTAACGTTATAGAGTTTCTGCTTACCCCCATGGGAAAAGGAGTTTATGTATTCATAGTATGTTTACAAGATATATTTTTTTACGAAATTGCCCGTTTCTTCACACAACCAACACAGTATAAATAAGCACTAAATTTTCCTTTATTTAAATCGGTGTGCACTCTACCATTTCTGGATGCCACATCCAGCAAACCCATAGCTCATGGCACGTCGGCGCCTGCGCATATAGGTGCGATGGTTCACGAGTGTTTTTATCGTTTTCGGTCAGCTCGGCGCGGCGCGGTGCGGTGCGGTGCTAAGCGAGAATCAATGTATTGTGTTCCTGGAACAGGTATCACTGGGGAGCCATGAAGATATGGTGGTGGAGGTGGCAGTTTTATGAGAAGAGTTTTTTTTTTTGTATATTTTGTTATGGGATTTGTCGCTGAGCGACCACATCGCCCTGTAAGACAAAATAACAAAAAACAAATACATAGTAAATGGGGTTGTTGTTTAGTAAGACCTAGTTCTGCTAATTTATAAAGAACTAGCCTTTGCCCGCGACTTCGTCCGCGTGAGTGTCGGTTATTGATTATAAAATATAGCCTATAGCATTCAGAGATAATGTAGCTTCCAAGTGGTGGAAGAATTTTTGAAATCTGATGCGTAGTTTCGGAGATTACCTCCTACATACAAACAAACAAACAAATTCTACCTCTTCATAATATTAATATAGATTTTGGCCTCGTCTGACATAGGTTTTGCTAAGACACTATTGCAAAGACCAATATCCATCTCCCTGGCTACACCCAAATGCATAAATCTGTAAGCTTTGTTACATATACACTCCCATAGAATGTGTATGAGAAGAGATTTATTGGTGAAGATGTATGAGTGTTGTCGAAAATATGTATTGTAAAATTAAGTGAAAAGATTTGAGCATGTTGTTTTTGTTATTTCGGCGGAGTTATCGTGGCATCCCTCTGAAAATATACCGTAGACTACAAAATATTGGGGACATTATGACTTTGTTACGAACTTTAGTTGTAGGGTTTTCTGTGCTTGTGGCCTGCGGGCGACGGGTTAGGGGACCCGTCGCCCGACCAATAACAGGCCCGAGAAGGTGGCGCGCATGTGTTCCGTGCGCGCCTCTCAGGAGGACGTGGGGCTAGGCCCCACAGAAGGAGAGTTCAGCCAGGGGCTGGCGGACCGAGGCCTGCCGGGGTTGCGGTGCATGCAGCTGCGAATCCCGTGACCCCGGCCAAGGGTCAGGAGAAGGAACACCGTGGGTTTTTAGCCGGTAAGAGTCCGGCATAACCCTTCGCCTTCCCCAGGCAAAGGGTATCCATGAGGATTTTCCCACGACAAAAAAAAAAGAAGGATTTTCCGTGCTAATAATAAGCGAGGAGTCAATTGCCTCTAACAAAAGTTTGCCGTATCCAAAGCTGAGAGCTCACTTCACACGTCCGGTCAAGAGCGCTTGGAATGTGCCGTCCACGAAACAAAATAAAAAAAGAAATAAATATATAACGATCCTTTATCAGATCAGGACACAGATAATGAATTGACCCATTTAGTATGTGAATCATTCAGAGCGACCCAACAAACATACAATTTGCTGCTCAAAAACTTGCTTCACTGAACTTTTTGAGCAAGAATTTCGGTTAACCAACCGCAAAGTTAACTTTGCCATCAGATTTTCGATTTTAACTCCGATTTCAGAGTGTTTGTTTTGATAATAAGACGTAAATGATCGGCAATAATAATAAATTAACAATATTCTTGTATATTGGCAGTTTAAGATTCGTGATATATTTATATTGGATGAGTATCCACTAAATTGTGGTCAGCCGGTGGGTACTACACTTTTCAATATCCAACATTTTCGGAATTGAGATGTTTTGTTGTACCCAAAAAAGTTTTTGTTTATAACCTTAAAACTTTGTTCTTACCATAAAGAGAATGAAGAATAACATAACATCACGCCTGTATTCCCCGAAGGGTTAAGCAGAGATGTATAGTAACCCTCATTTCGCTGTTATGTTCAAGTTCCATGTAATAGGGGGCGAGCCTATTGCCTACAACCGAGCACAAATTCAGACTCCGAGATGCTACTGAGAAACACACGGATAAACCCAATAATACTGCCCGACCTGGGGATCGAACGCAGGATCTCAAGCTCAGCAGTCGCACTTGTGACTGCCTGCCACTGCCTCGTTAGTTTAGTAAGACGAATGAGGCAGTGGCATGAAGAATAGTAGCATAAATATTAGCATACAAAACCCTTTTAAAATGATCGAGTCAGATATTAATTTGGGGAAATCCGTAGTAAAAAGTTTGAGGATAAAATAGATTTCTGAACTTATTAGAATAGATAGAAATCACGATTCTAAGTAGACTGCCTGTTTATGCAAATGTTCATAAAAAGACAAAAAGGTCACCCGAATATCAACTGTGTATGTAGAAACTGGACTTGATTTTTGGCGTATTTATCATAAAACCGAATGACTCCTTACACCCTGTAGATTTCCACAGATCATTGAGCGAAGTAGGATAGCGCCATCAGCAGCGTCAAGCAAGCTTATTGCAGACTACAGAATAGATACAGGTAAAACTGGCATTGACAAGGGAACTGAGGAACTTAATTCGATTCAATTCAATTCTTGATTGCATTCCATAATGTAATTTAAAACAGGTGGTAGGTTTAAGACTATGGGATCAATTATGAAGGTTGTCGGGCACAGCACAGTTTAGTTAGTAGAAGAAAGGAAGAGCGCTTAATTTTGAAATTTAACCAGATGTGGCTGAACACCAGTATTTTAAGCGGAGTGAGTGCAACCCAGTTAGGTACTGGGCGATTGTGGCTGTCGATATTTAAAGGTTAGACCGGTTGTCAGACTTTCGGGCTTCGGGCGACCCGTAACGACTGTCATTGATATTCGTATGACACCCGGGACCAACGGTTTAATGTGCTCTCCTGGACATGGAGAGGTTTCGGTATTAACGAACGGTCACCCATCCACGGGCTGATCGCGGCAATCTTGGAAATCCTATGATTCGAATCTCAACTACCCGAGTAAAATTGTATTAAATAAATAATGAATAATATGAATTCTAAATTGCCCTACCCTATAAAACTGTTGCGTCCCCCATTCCGCAAAACTGTATCAGGATCCAACTCCCGCATCCCCAGAATTTGCAGGCTTCTTAATAATTGCGATGAATCAATAGATATTTTTTCCACAACACTTCAAAAATTCAAGCGCCTGTCCATCAAAAGTAACCACCATATTTACTTTTTTTATTTCATGTCATCTTTGTTTAGACTGTGTTTCTAAAACTACCCACTAGTTGTTGAAAGTGTTATTTCTGCACTATTATTGTAATTTTATTGCTGTTATAATTTTGTTTTTTTTTGCATGGTGTGTCTAATGTGTCTATCGCATCATATTGTACACTATGCTTGTATCATATTTCTTGTATTATTAGGACAAACAGTGTAACAATTGTAGACAGGCCAATAAATAAATAAATAAATTCGACTGTCTCGTTGGTCTAGTGGTCGCAAGCGCGACTGCTGAGCGTGACGTATTGGGTTCGATTCCCAAGTCGGGCTATTGGGTTTTTCCGTATGGAATTTCTCAGTAGCAGCCCGGAGTCTGGATTTGTACCCGGTCGATGGCAATAGGCTCGCCCCCTATTACATGGGACGTAAAACATAACGGCGAAATACGGCTGTACTATACACCTCTGCCTACCCTTCCGGGAATACAGGCGTTAGTTTATGTTATTATGAATATGAATTCTTTCCAAAAAAAAAACACAAGAATTTTCAATTCCATTTCCACCAAAAATTTCACTGAAGGCTGAAACGCTGAAATGGTTGACTGCTCCGATTATATCAAGAGATTGTGGATCAAGAAGTGGCACAGGCGCCTATTATAGCACTAGCCAATTTTATAGTGTTTCCACAAAGTCATTCTAGACCTCACGCGATGTTTGGCCGAAAATTATTTTAGCAGAATAGCACTTTATTGGTACCTAGATTTTGCGGCTGTCTTAAATAAACTATAAGTTCTGCTCGTGGTTTTGTTTAGTATTTAATACATATAACATACGTAGCACATCGATTCACACAGATAATTCAGCCTTCATCAAGCCGTCTGCCTCCCAATCTTTCGCCAGCAACGCCCTAAGCCGAGATTCGAGTCCTACTAGGGGTCACCCTTAGTGCTGTTGTTGCTAGTAGTATGATGTTAGTGTAGCATAGGTTAAGTATTTCCCCCCCCCCCCCAGACAATCTACAAGCTGTCGAAAAAAAGCGGCACGCCGACATCAACTCAACTACGTCGACAACAACGTCGGCCACTGCAGCCATTCAGTCTTCCCAATTATTACTACGTAATTATTCCCATTGATCTTGTCAGTAAAACACCTGTAATGTTGTTATCATCACGCTCTTAAGTTAGATAGGTGATCAGAACTAATTCTAATCGAGTTTGATTCAAATAACTGTCAATTCTTAGGGGGTGTTTCACTAACCTATCATTAGCTGTTCAGTAAGCTAATTCGGTCTCAAAACCTGTGTCAACTGTGTCGCTGGGGAGTTTGTAGCGCCGTTTCTTCTTCACAGCATAAACACTAGGAAGCGGTGAAGGGCGGGCTTTTTTGGGGACAGTTTTACGTAAAATTTACGTTCAAAAAGAACTAAGTAATTCTAGTCTATTTTGAATAAACGAGTTTTGAGTTTGAGTTGAACACATCAATTTCATATTTGTAGTTCACATTTAGCTTATTTGGTCAATAGTTACAGACTACATTATTGATATGTTGGTGAAATGCCCCCATAATCTTGAAATTTTAAATCGACAAAAAAGCATTACTGTGCGCTGACTCAATAAAAATTAACGACTAATTTAAATGTTTTTAGTTTCAACACAAACCTCGATCGATCATGCAGATTTGTCGATTCCATTAGTAAGAATTGACACTAATTCGATACAAACTCAATCGAGAACTCGACACTATTAGGATTACCACCCATGGGCACATAGGTACTTGCCGTATTATAAGATTCACGTTATGAGAACTGGACACATTAACTACAACAAGTCAAATCAAACAGATGGACTGATTTCCCAGACATTTAAGTAGATATAGCTAGGTAAAACCTAGAAGAACCTCCCTCCCAGACGCAGATTATAGACAAGGCTTTTAATATAACACGAAACAATTGAGGGTAACAGGGGTTCATAAAAAAAATAACTGCGTACCACGGCGTAGGCATCGTATGGATTTACGACTTGTCGTGCGACGCGACCGCGCGACTCTTTAATATTTACCAATGACACCTAATTATTATAATCGTGCGTCTGGACACGACGATATTTTAATAAGTTTCTAATATCTGTGAATTTTAATTGATAATGCAAAATTATCTTTTGTTATAATAGTTAATTTTACGTTATTTGCATGGTAAACCTGACTACACTGGTCGCTATTTATAATATCTACTTATGGGAGTGTATTTATGCATTAATAAGCAGTAATTTTTAGAAACATTAACGTGTTTTAAGTAGCTCCACAGCACACTATTCCTTACCCTTTTCAGAGCTCAATAAAGTTCTTACATCATAACACAATATCGAACATCAAAGAGGTGATCAATCACGGCCCATTCATTCATTCATGTTCACTCAATGAAATGTTTGTTCTCGGTCTCCGATATATTTGAAGAAGATGTGTACAATGGCCGTGTTTAGCGCCAACGACGGACCATTCTCACATCAAGTGTCACGTACGGGTTGCTCGGACCTTAGGTAAACAATGGTAAGAACATGTCCAGTGTAAATCATTCATATGGCTCTCTGTAGGTCTACTACTTGCGTTACGAAAACGTATAGATTCGTAGCTCAGACTTTCTAGTGCGAGGTTTTCTAAATATTCGCTCGCGTTAACGTTTACTACGATTTGTATGGAATGGAAACAGCGCCAACTAGTGACAATAATGAGAAACACAATTTGCGAGTGCGAGTTGCAATTTTGACAATAACCTACACTCGCCTAGCTGTGATTTCTCGATGCGTTTCACATTAACTCGATTAACGCGATGGTGTAGTTAGTCTAATAAATAATTAGCACTAGGCACACAGTTTAACAGACAAGTGAACAAGAAATTTCTTTTTTTTATGATATACCAAAACACAGGCATACTTAATAAGGCATAAAGAAATTAACAATATTCATGCTTTGATGAAAAAGTTAATTTACTAACCTACAAATGCGACTTTTAAAACACCGTAAAATAATAAGTTGTAAAAAAAATGTGTTTCTTTCAGTCGCAAAATCGCAGGCGCGTGTATTTCCTAATTTTATTCCATCTAATTTTCGCTAGGCGTGGTTCGGTGGCGTGCCTAGCCTAGGCCACAAGTAATTACTGCTAGACTTGTCGACCTTCGCGTTTTACCAAATTCGCCCTAAATTATGTCCACTCATATTTTTGTTTCAGATAAACCGTCAGAGCTTTTTTTTTGTTATTATCGCTAATTTTATATGTGTTTGACCTTAGTATGCCTCCTGGAATATGAGGTCGTTTAGGGCCCAAATTGCTGGTCATTTTATAGAAACAAAACTTTTGCCATGGAATGCCATTACTCATTAGATTCGATTAAAGAATTATAAAATACAAAGTGGAAATGGTAGTGTACCTATAATTTTTTGTACTATGGAAGTTGGAAAAGTCAACTTAGCGTCGTATTTAGGTTTAATCATAATTCAGGCGACAGGCCGACAACCTGCTATTATTGTAGTTTAGTTGTTTGTAGGTATCTGTATCACATCTGACTTACTAATTTAGTCTACGCGAAGTTTTTGCTCACAGTCACCTTAAATTCAGATGTTCCTTAAACAAGGTTAGTGGGAAAGGGGGTACTAAAGGTGGTGTTTCATTCAGGGCTATGCGTATTCCTTCAGGAATACCACAGGGATCGCTGTTAGGACCTTTGCTGTTCAATATATTTATTAATGACATCTCCTCATGTTTCGTCAACTCTAAAATCCTTTTGTTTGCCGATGACATGAAAATATTCAGTCAAATTAAATCCAGCGAGGACGCAATTCGTCTCCAGAGTGATCTCAATAGTTTTCATAATTATTGTGTCCTTAATAAGCTTGACTTGAATATCTCCAAATGCTACATTTGTTTCTTTACTCGCAAACCTAATCCTATTCTCTTTGATTATAACCTTGAAAATGCCTCGATAACCAAAGTTAACACTATCAGAGACTTAGGCATCACCTTCACCTTTGATTCTAAGCTTCTTTTCGATTCACGTATCGATAATATTGTAAATACAATATAGATCTAAAATGAATTTACCTAATCATTTCAGCCGCTGCAAGAAATTTCATATTCTTCCACTGTGTGAGCGCAGGAAAATAGCGGATTTAGTATTTTTGTTTAATTTAGTAAATGGTTCAACCGACTGTTCCGAGCTATTGAACAGTATTGGGCTACGCGTACCATCTGCGTTGTTACGTAAACATAATCTTTTACATATTCCTGTGGTACGGTGCACTTATAGGCAAAACTCTAATATGATAAGGGCGAGCAGAACTTACAACTCAACGTGTCAGAGCGTTGAAACTGATCTTTTCCGCACTAGTATTCCTAAATTAAAAAGGGCAATGTGTAAACATTTCTTTAAAAAGTAGTTTCTAATTTTTCAATAGTTTATTAATGTATTTAAATGTTATACCTGTGCTGTGTAATTAACTATGTTCAATGTTTCATATTTGTGTCTACCTATTCTCTCGTTCCTAACCGTGAGAACTTGGCCATCCTATAATACTGTGTGTGACAATTTAGGTACTATTTAGTGCACCTACCATGTTTTCTCTGCACCACCCTAAGGTCGACTGGTATAAAATGCCTATGGCATTAAGTCCGCCTCTGTACCTACTAATTTTGTGCGAAAGAATAAATAAAAAATTTTGTTCTAGCTGTAAGTTTTCTAGAGAAATAAAATAGTTATAGCTTATGATATGATGCAATATGGTTTACTATATGGCGAAATAGAATAGCGTAGTCTGAACTGCCCTTCAAAGCAATAACTCAAGGACTATAGGATACATTACTACGATTAACATTATACCCTTACATCAAGCTAAATGCTTGCTAAATGTTCACGTCAGCTTATTAAATTAAACAGAACAGATGTCACATTTCATTGAAAATACAAACGTTTCCAGCCAATGGTTGTCTGTAAATGCGAGGAATGCGCCCCATAACTCTTAATTGGGTAATTCCTTGATATTTCTATGAAAATGAAGGTTAATTTTATGGTGTTTTAACGCCTTTTACCGGCACGCAATCATAGACAACGGACGGAAAGTGTCATTAGTTTTTATATTGTTTAAACCTTCATTTAGTGCAGTTTTTAAAGTGATGTTTCTCATTCCCCAAAAGATTATAAAGTTTTTTAACAGTATTAAATTAATTGACAGCCTCGTTGGTCTAGTGGTCGCAAGCGCGACTGCTGAGCGTGAGGTCCTAGGTACGATCCCCAGGTCGGGTCGGGCGAGTGTTTGAATTTCTCAGCAGCAGCCCGGAACTTTGATTTGTGCCCGGTTGAGAGCAACAGAATCGCTCCCTATTACATGGGATTTAAACATCACGGTGAAATGAGGTTGTACTATACACTCTGCCTTGCCCTTCGGGGAAAACAGGCGTGATGTAATGTTAATAATTATTTAGATCTACATCTTCAGTGTTCTACAGAAACATCAAAAGCTAAGTTTTGTATGAAAATCTTATACCTAATAATATTTAGGAATTAAATCGCACATAGTTACGTGATTTTCTATGTTACAGATTATTGGAATTCCCAATTACTAATGTCAACAAAAGTATTCAAGTACATCCTACTCGTAGTACTTATTACTTCTATGATCCTACTATGTACACCCGGTCTGATTTCAAATGAATGTTAAGATGTTGCCAATCAGATAACACAAACGTTTTAAGTAATTGGGTTACCTACTTTAACGTAATAAACTAAAGATGGAGAATAGGTTTGTTTGGAGTATTGAGATCATGCTTTATCATGGATTACTATGTTTGACTATCAGCGAAGGAACTACGAAGACACAGCGTAGGAATGTGGTGAATGACGTCACATCCCATGAATTACACTGCGCCAATTGTATCGTCAAAGCTGCTAATCTTCTCGCTTCATTAAAAACTCCGGTAAGGCAAAAACTTATACTAGAACACATTAAATATGCTGGGTATACCACTTAATACTTAATTGACGACACGTTTGGTGCAGTGGCTAAGCGATCGGCTTCTGCGCTATGGTTCGTGGGTTCGATTCCCGTACGGAAAAAATATTTGAATGGCATAGAGATAGTTGTTCCGTGTCTGGACATTTGTGCATGTAAAGATTTGTGTCTGTAAACGCACCGACTACAGGAGAAATCCTAGTGTGAGGCAACGTTTATCGAAAAAGAAAGAAAAAAAAACATCCACAGTCACTACACAAATAAAGATAAAGAATCATTTATTTGGACACAGCACAAAGAGACACAACAGATAAAAAGTGTGATATAAATAAAAATCTCTTGGGTATGTGTCTCGCGGCTGAACAAAAAGGTGTCCAGATCAGCTTAATGTCAAGCACTATAAGTACTTGACGCTGGTTTTCGTCTGGAACCTTTGTGCTCCACGGATGTCAGTCAGCGGTCGGTCAAATCGTATCGATTTTCTTGCATTCCTCTCTACTTAGAACCATCAATCCTCTGAACCATTTATTTCGATTACATAACAAGTTCCTTGCCCTTTGTCCATCCCTTCTTATTTCACAGTTGAGTACATCCCCGTGATTGCACTATCCTCACACCTGTCCCCGCGGTTGGGCAGGCAGCGACGTGATGCCAGTAATTGATTATATTGAAAATTAAAGCTTTGAATTGAAATAACGCCGTCTGGTAATTGGTACCGTTAAATTGAAAATACGTTTATGTAACTTTTGATGTTGGATCTTTTACCAAGTGCTGTCAAGTTGTGAAATGTGAATTTTGTTTCAGATAAGCATAGTTGTAAGTATTTCAAATGTCCAAATGAGATTCTAATTGGAATAATAATTTTGTATTGTTGTCATGAAAAAAACTGAAGTTTTATTAAATGATGAGATGACTGAGGAATCTTCTGTATAAATAAAAATTAAATGCTGTTCGTCAGTAAGTGCATCACTTGAGAACGGAATACCTACTTCAGTGCGAAAGAGAACGGCTGGACCGATTTGGCTATTTTTTAAAAATGTTTGTAATTCTCCGAATTAAGTTTTTAGGGAAAGAAAAATGAGCAAATTCCGTAAAAACTGAAAGTTCTTTTTTCTATGGGATTTTTGTATGATAGGACAATATCTGTCAGGTCAGCTAGTCATACATAAAGATCTAAAAGTGTACCTATACAGTAAAATTAAGTAAGTTATACTTGAATGATACACAGGTTTAAATATGTTCGTTCAGCTATTTGTATCATAAACATTAAATAACTTTTGGCAAACATTTAATAAATTCACCACGTTAATCCACAACAATACCGCACTACTCACGTGCTGCGCCAAATGCCACCATTTTTTGTCCAAACTTGCAAACACTTACCTGAAAAGAAAAAAAAACACATTAGATATAAATTCTATAGGGTCTTTAGAAAAGGTCGCCCACCTCGCAACAGATGGTGGATCAATAAAATTGGTTTCCGACATAAATTGACGAAAGGTGCAAAAATCGGCAGAAAGGGAAACGGCAACTGTGTAAGTCGATTACCAATATGACACTGATGACGAAGCTAAATCACATGGTAATTTGAACCTTACGTGTGTAGGAATAGGGGTTAGTGAAGATTTGTTTGATAATGTTGCAGTTAACGGTAATAATAGTGATACGGTACGTTAAATGAAGGTTGTACACGTGTCGGTATTCAATACATATACGGTGGTATCTTTACTACAGAGAGAGAAAAAAAGAATAGCCTACGGGCAAATATGCACCGAAAATATAAAGGTGCTAACCTAAATTATATAGTTAAGGTAGCTATAAATTCCAAGTCGTGTTTTCGCGTGCTAAGATCTCATCGAAAACTAACAACATTGTAATATCAATAAAAATATTGCCCCAAATAACACGGTTTGGCTCATAATTCAGAACAAATAGCTGCCACCAAATTGTATACTTTCACCGTTAAAGAAAAATCTGTTTGTACCTAATATTTATTAATATTGAAAGGGATTCATTAACAACCGCACGGATTATGTGATTTGCAAGGTTAAGCTGCGTTTGCCGCGGTCAGTCCGTGGATGGGTGACCGTTCGTTACATCTAGACCCGTCCGCTCCGTACCTCGGAAAGCATGTTAAACTGTCGGTCCCAGGTGTCAAACGAATACCTATGACAGTCGATACAGGTACTCAGCAACCTGAAAGTCTGACAACAGGCCTAACCTTAGGATATCGGCATTGTCCAATAACTGGGTTGCGGAGGTTTGATGTCAGTCGCTCCGTATAAAATGCTGGTACTCAGCCGCATCTAGTTAGACTGGTGAAGGCAGCTAGTATTATTGAAACAACTGTACCCGATTGATTACCATTTAATACTAATCATCTTATCCAAATGTATTGTATAACATAGATCTTACCTAGAAAGTACATACATAGGTACTACACCTCACTGGAAGCTGACCCTAACATAGAAAAATGCTAGGTAGAACGAACCTAATATTTAATCCTACGTAAACAAGAATTTCATAATGAAAATATTATCAAAACGAAGCGTGTCTTGCACACATTGTCGACGTATCGTTTATTCAATCATAACCGTAGGGAGCTTACGACTAAATATAATTCAATGTACACCCTCTTCCTGCCAAATATACGCTTGACACTTACCACATTACAATACAGCTTAACTCATTCTTATAACACAGGAATAGAGTTCATTTTCGCTTGAATAAAAAGTTGGTAAGTTCGTATTTAAAGGCAGGTGTGCCACAAGGGTCTATACTAGGCCTGCTTTTAGAAGATATTCAAAACATTTAGCCACGTGGCGAGGGGCGTAGCTCGCAGAAAAACCATCACATCTTTAACTTCCGTAACTAACAAACACAAATAATGTCTATGATGTTTTTCCGGTGTAAGTGTTTGCTGATTTGGAAGTTTCGAGTGGTTTGGGCGTCGAGTGGGTCAATGTGGGATGCTTGGGGTCAGTAGGAGGCTAATTCTAGTGAATAATGGGTGTTATTGGACGCTGTGGGTGGTGGGTATTTATGTGAAGTTATTATGTCACCGCTCATGCACCCATTTTATGAAGGCTCCCCTAAAGTATTTCATAGTTAGCGTTCTAGGTGAATGATATTAGCGGCTTTAAAGATTCCAAAGCTTAAATAAATAAGTGGTGTTTCAACATCTGCTTATCATTTGACAAAAAGGAGGCCAAAGGTTTTTTATTAAGTACATTGATTATAAAACATTGTCGTAAACTTTTACCGATGTTGACCAAGATGCTGCTACTGATAGGATCAGTTATTTCGAGGACTTCATTAAGACACAGTTGCTTATTATTCCTGTGAGAATAAGTAGGTTAGAATGTCTAAACATCTGCTTTTAGAACGGGTTCCAGGTTATAAAAACGATGGTATGGAAGAATTTAAATAAAAAGTGACAAAGTATGGCATGTCCAGCCTTCGCATAATTTATATGAAGACGATGATATGCAAATGAATTGCCCAGTAACTTGGTTGCGGAAGTGTGATGGCAGTCGCTCCATGTAAAATAATGGTATTCAGCCACATCTGGTTAGAATAGAAGTTGACGCCAAAATAATTGGGAAAAGGTTAGGCAGAACAGAACAATATGCAGATTCATAACAAATTAGCAATATCGTTTGGTAGTTTTTTATCGCAGATCTGTTCGATGATATTGGTCAAACAAAATCGGGTTAGCGGTAACTTTAAGGATTGCGATTTATGGCCGTTTTCAATAAACTATCTATCGGCGGTTTCGCCTACTAGAGATAGAAATTTGATATAAACTCCATAGAAGTAATGTCAAATTTCTATCTGTAGTAAGGCAAACCGCCGATAGATAGGATATTGAAAACGGCGGTTAAACAGATTGTTTTGTGCAAAAAAGATTAATAAGATAAAATTAGTTAGAATCTACGAGTGACGATACTTAAGTACTTCCAGCGCATCCTGGGCAGTCAGCCCGGCTACCAACCTTGCCGACCCTTAACCTTTTCACCACGACATGAGCTATTCTGGTATAGCTTGTGCTGACATGACTGAAGAAGAAGTTCCGTATCCATACAAATCCGTATTCATTTCAGACGTATTTTTTCCCCCAAAATTATGGCGACATTCACAAGGCATACCCTTTAAGAAAATTACCAAAAGAAAATGAAAATTAAACAACTTATTTATGGCACGCATACTTAATTTAGGGCGACAACGTTTTTCACTACGTCGTCGGTAAAACCTGAGTCGAGATTGTGATCTCCAAATTTCACCATTTAATGGAACTCCTGCTCGCGTGAGGATATGGTAGGGGAAGGCTATGGTTTATAGTACTTATGGGAGTATACCTTATAGGGATTTATGATTCACCTAGTCAGATTTTTTGATGGCAACAATCTGTATATTACGGTTGGTGAATGTTGGCGTGTGATGTACGAGTTTTTAGGCATTTAAATTGTAACTGAAAACTCAGCTTTGTAATTTCTATTTTAATATAGGTTTTTTTTTGCGTGTTTCTTAGTTTTCGGGTCAAACATTATCTTTGGATAAGCTATTTTGAAAAATTAAGCGATTAAGATTTATACAACGTAAATCGAAATTTCCACGTGATACGTAAATATGTTTCAAAAAATAATGCTAATTATTCGTTTCGCACGTTTAACTGTTTCAAAGCATGCAATAATAAAGCAGTAGGCACTTAGGTATTTAGTTAGCAAAAACGTAATTGGACGGAAAGTGTTTGAAAACAATAAAAGTGTTGAAAGTTAAGCAGTTTTAATACTTAGTTAATATAAGCTATTAGTTGATGGAAAATATAAAACGATGAAATAGGTTTGCAGATTAACTTTTTCACTTTATAAATGGTTTTATAACGATATGTTACATAACGCGAATTAAAGTGCAAACAAATCTAGTCTAATTTTAATTAAAAAAGTATTTTGGACGAATGGCATTGGGCGGGTCACGTCAGCCACATGCATAACGACCGCTGGGCAAGAGTCTCCACACAATAGGTGCCTGAAGCCGTCGGCCCAGAGAAAGGTGGCACAGGAAAAGTGTACATGGAGGCCTTTGCCCAGTAGTGGGACAGTATAGGCTGATATAAAAAGAGTGTTTTGGTCAAATTTCTAAGTCTGACACCAAAAATATGATCCTTGGTCCGAAATGTTAATATTCATATTAATAAATAGCGACCCGCCCCGGTTTCGCACGTGTACGTTAGCTTAAAACCTTCCTCTTGAATCACTCTATCTATTAAAAAAAACCGTATCGAAATCCGTTGCGTAGTTTTAAAGATCTAAGCATAGATACATAGGGACAGACAGCGGGAAGCGACTTAGTTTTATACTATGTAGTGATTATGAAAACATCAAATCACTATTGGGTAGAATTAACGATGAGTTATCCAAAAATATTAAGTACAATTGGCAAGTGGCGTTCGGTCCACCTTGTGTACCATGATTGCACAAAAAGTAGAAATAAATAATATTATTTTATTATAGTGAAGTAAGCTCTGTATAACAAAAACGCTCATACACGCACTTTCATACTCTCACGTACACATACACACATACACGCCCTCCCCACACACACACACTCTCTCTCTCTCTCTCACTCACACACACACACACACACATTCATACTTATTCTCACAAATACAATCCCTGTCCACCCCATCATTCTGTGCTTATCCAGTAGTCCAAATCCTTTTCCGTAGGCGAGTGACCTGGAGTCCTGAGATACAGGGTCTCCCTAGTTTAGGCTCCAGTCCACCCTTGAATTGTCAACATACTGTCTAAATTGTTCCTATATTTGTGGTGGAAAATAAACGAATTTTTATTTTTTTTATTTATTATTCTAATCCCAACCAATACTCTGTTTTCAAACAATATGGCGGCCAAATCCGCCGCGAGATTAAATCGAGCGGGTTGACAAATGGCCGGAGTTACTCACGCTACATGCCGTGCCTACTGCCCACCCCCCAATAACAGGGGACATCGTACCGTGGTGTACTGGAAAATTCTGCATTTTTTATAGGAGATTACCCTACGAAAAGCTATTGGGTTGAGATTGGAAACCAATAACGGAAGGAACGAATTCGATTTGTCGTTAGTTTTGATATTAGAAATATTAGAATTACGAGTAGGCAGGTACTGCAGTTTCCGATATTTTAATCTACGACGAAAAAAAAGGGTTGTTGAGAGGTGTTGTAAGTTTGAAGCCTATGTCTGTCCGTCTGTCTGGTGCGTCGCAGCTCTAAAATGGATAAACCGAATTCAATACGGTTTTTTTTTCGTTTAAAAGCTGGTTTTATCGAGATGGGTATAGGCTGGGTTCGATCCCCAGGTCGGGTTATTGGGTTTTTCCGTGTGGAATTCTCAGTACCAGCCCGGAGTCTGGATTTTCGCCCGGTTGATGGCAATAAACTCGCCCCCTATTACAATACGGCCGACGTACCTTGGCGAGTCTGAAGTTAGTTGCTTGGCTGCGCAATGAATCTTTTAGAAACGAAATTTTCTACTGCGCAGCTAATCAGCTAACTTCAGACTCGCCAAGATACGTCGGCCGTATTGTACATGGTTAGTTTTATTTGAAAGCTGGTTTTATCAAGATGAGTATGGGCTGGGTTCGATCTCCAGGTCGGGCAAACTGTTATTGGGTTGTTCCATGTGGGATTTCTCAGTAGCAGCCCGGTGCCTGGATTTGTGCCCGGTTGATGGCAATAGGCTCGTCTACATATCAACAACATAACATAACGCCGAAATGATGGTGTACTGAACACCTCTGTCAACTCTTCGGGGAATACATGCTTGATTATTATGTTATGTAAAAGCTGTCTGTAGATATTACCTAGAGGTAATAAGGTCAAAGTCAAATATATTTATTGAAGGTAAATACCGCAATGCCAAGGTACAGACAATACCAATGAATTATTAGAATTATTGCAATAACGAGAATGCAATGTCTATAACAGTGACATTGAAGTCTTTGATGGTAAGAATGCAAGACATTGAAGGCTTTATGCTAATTTTCGCGTGATCATCACTATTATATAATATTATGTATAGCTGTGATAGCATAGCGGGTGAAGGCTTGTCTTCCATGCAGGAGGTTTTTGAATTCATGTGAGCATCATAATTTTAATGAAATTATCGTGAATAAACCTGCACACCTGAGAGGGCTCCAAAAAGTTCTCAATGATGTGTTTAGTCCACCAATCGGCACCAGGACAGCGTGGTGGACTAAGGCCTAAACCTTGAAGAGCCCCGTGCCCAGCAGTGGGACAGTAATTCGCTAATTAATGTGGGATTAGTATCTCTAGCTTGCCTGCTCGAATACCCGATGACCAGATCTAACCAGGCGCATAGCTGGCGTAATAAATCATTATAGGTTCTGTTATCCTTTTCCCAATTATGTTGGCCAACCAAATGTGGCTGAACACCAGTATTTTACACGAAGCGACTGCTATCAGACCTCCGCATCCCAGTTACTGGGCAAAGCCGATATCCTAAGGTTAGACCGGTTGTCAGATTTTCGGGCTTCTGATTATCCGTAACGACTGTCATAGTACCCGGCACCGACAGTTTAACGTGCTCTCCGAGACACGGAGGGATCTCGACGCGTAACGATCGGTCACCCATCCATGGACTGACCGCATCAAGCGCAGCTTAACCTCGCAAATCTTATGATCTGAGCTCTTGTTAATTAGCCACGAGCCCCTCCCATATACAAGGTTAGTCAGAAAGGGGGTACTAATCGGAAAGGGTGTTAAAGTACCCATAATAATGAGTAACTTTTGTTCTACCATTTTCTCCAAAAGTCAATAGTTTAAGAGAAATAGCTGTTCAAAAATTACATAAAAAATATGCTAAAATCCATCTATCCTCAGCTATGATCAGCTGTGTTTACATTTAGGTCATATTTGGGGTCACGAATTAAAAGCTCCATTTTCTGAATTCGTAACTAAAGTAGGGACGAAGAATTTTTGAAAAAACTAAAATAACAATTATTTTACATGGAAATACAAATGATTGAATTTTGAAATTCTAACACTTGCCTTAAATTCGTCATCAGTGATACTTTATGTGGCCTGCGGATTAGTACCCCTTTCCGACTAACCTTGTATTAAAACATAAATAAAATACAAATATGCAAATAGAATATCTAGCTTTAATTCCGCTGAACAAGATCGCTAGTTTGGATGCAGTATGCAGCACCACCCTCCCGCCCACAAATATATGCACATGCAGAAAGAGTGAAAAAATAATGCAACATGCAACCAAACCAATACACGAAACGTGTTTCGCCCCTGCACGGGGCATCCTCAGGATATGTTGACTCCTCGACCGCTAGGACGTGAATGTGCATATACTTGTGGGCGGGAGGGTGGTGCTGCATACTGCATCCAAACTAGCTATCTTGTTCAGCGGAATTAAAGCTAGATATTGTATTTGCATATTTGTATGTCATGGATTTCCGCAAAATAACGCCTGATTCCATCATTTATAAATAATATATTTAATTCATTTGAATATTTCGAAAAGTAAAGAAACATTGAACCCCTTAAAGCTCTGTTCACCGCAAATAGGGGTTATCGTAAGCGATACGCATCACAATTTAAACTTAACTAAACGTTAATTTAATGATAGCAATTAT
This sequence comes from Amphipyra tragopoginis, assembly GCA_905220435.1. Classification (NCBI taxonomy): domain Eukaryota; kingdom Metazoa; phylum Arthropoda; class Insecta; order Lepidoptera; family Noctuidae; genus Amphipyra; species Amphipyra tragopoginis. The sequence goes on from HG992010.1 coordinate 25,594,962, forward strand.
CATTTATAATCTCCATATAAAAACAATATCATCAAAACTTCTTTTAATTTCAACTTTATTTCATTGCAATAAAGAAATCATCGTGTGTAGATATTTTAAATTTCTTTCTACCCCTTACTTTTAAGTGTGTAATAATAAAGCAGTCTTATATTTTGAAGAATAAAGTTCAAAATTAAATAAGAAATATTGAAGAAACGCAAATTATGTTTGTGCAGCTATTAAGGGGTGTATTGAGTAAAAAGTGGTTTAAAAAGCTAAGGGTATTCGTACACTAGATAGACACGAATGTTAGCCTTATAGTAACGTTACGGTGCTTAACTATTTCGTAGAGTTATCACTTCATACGTGTTTGTCTTAAAGAATAGTTCTACACACTACATAAAAAAGATCTTATCTAAGTAATATTTTTGATTTCTGTATCCGACGAATCAGCAATGCAGCTTGGAGGCAGTAAAAGGTATAGTGGTAGGTACTACTTCTTCGGACGAGTTCTTTCAGAAAGTGTTGTAACTACGATTTTGAGTTATGTATAAAGCGAAATGCGTAGATTTAATTAACAGAGAACAGTATAACAAGCTGTAATCAAACAAGGCCAAGTCGTTATCGCCGCTCGGGAGTGAAAACCTCGAGAATGCAATTTGGTCATTTTTATTTTATCACGACTTCTAGGCACTATATCTTATAAGAGAGCCGCTCCATGTGAAATTAGTTTGTAGGCACTGAAACTAGTATTTATTGGGTATGTAAAATTCGTAATAAATATAATTAACTAGCTTTTGCCCGCGACTTATTCCGCGTGAAAGCCCACAGGAACCTTGCAATGACCAAACGCATTCCCGAGGTTTTCACTCCCGGGCAACGTTATGTTCACTATTTATCTAAATAAATATTTTCAAACAGAAATTGGCTGGAGACCCTTCAGGTCACGCCAATAACTGCCCGGTGACGTAGAGGCGGTCCACAAGCACCATCAACAAGTAGTCAAATAAAAAAATAAACATCTCAATCGGGTTCAGATATTAAAACTAGTCTTGAAGCTGCTGTGACAGATTTCGGCTGAGTTTGAACTATCACTTACCTTTTTGAGAAAGGTTTTACTATTTGAAGGCATTATAAGCTTCAGCCGTATTAGTACAACCTACCACCTACTACCTATACCAATTTAACATTTTATTCTTGTTACATAAATCAGTATTATAATTATTGCATCGCAACTGATGTAATTTGAGTGCTTGCCTAAATATCAATATAAAATTCAACACTGCTCATTTCCAACGTTACGGTCCAGTGGGCAACCACCCTAAACGGCGCAAGCGCACGCCAGATGGCGCTGCGGGGGCATTGACTCCTTAAATTTTTTCGTTCAGAAATCGCGACCCCTAAGTGCGGTTAGGAAATTATAAGAACTACCACGTTTAATTTGCCCTAAGTAGCGGCGCTGTGGTCGCAATTTTTCCAGTTTAGCGTATTTAGAATTAATGTTGGTTTTGTTATTGTAAACGAAAAAATGTTTAGTTCATTTGAAAAGTATGAAAATTGTTTATAAGGTAATGTATGAAAATTGCTTTAAATATTTGCACGTTTTTAAAATTATCGCCGCCACCTACTTACAAGGTTTTGATTCTATTATATCGCATGCAGCGCATAGACAGCGAATGTTTTTACCTCATTCGTTTTCAGGAAAAGTTCGAAATGTTTACAAAGAGAAAATTCTACCTGAAATTAATTCAGAATGTTCTTTCATTAGGTATGTTGTTTTACCAATTTCGAGAAAATAACATTTAATTGATGTAAAGTAGCTAAAAAATACATGCTACATTTTTTATGTCTTTGACATTTCATGTTTTTAATCCAGATGAACAAAAGAATGATCATACAGCCTGCGAATATAATGCTAAAAAAATAAAACAAAAATTAAGCAATGATTATCGACCGCAAAAGTTCAAATTTCAAAAATAGAATGCGCGCGTGCGTTCGGATACGCGTCTGAGTGTAATTGCACGTTACAGTATGGCCGCTCACCTGCAGTGGTTAGTTACACGCGAAACATCATCTTTTTGCATGTTAACTTGTTAAATTAATAATTAGCGATGAAGCTAAACGCGTCTGATGTACTTTCAAGGTTGGTAGCAAAGGACGGACCGTCTAAAATAAAAATAAAGTGAAAAAAATATAGGCTTAGTAAAAAGTAGATATCCATTTAACATTTTTTGCCTTATGCAGATATCAGCATTTTGATCGTAGTGTATAGTAAATTGGTAGTAGTATGATTTTAAAAACCACAAAAAATAATTAACAAAACGCCCATTCCCCATGGGCATCATCGAAAGATTGTCTAGAAACACGCATTCTTAAAAAAATACTCCTGTTTCACATTCCTATAACCTAACATATCGTGATGAAAATTCGAATAATTTGAATAATTATTCAAAACGCGGTCATTATCAAATTCTAAGCATCGTAACAATATCCTGAGGCAAATTGTTGCGAATTTCCTTCAAACTAATCAGAACATATCGTGTTTGGCGCCAATCATGTTGTTAAACAGCCTCCTCGGGGAAGATCGGGGTAACTCGGCATTTTCCGTGTTTATGCTGAATTATTCATTATAATAAATAGCCCTTACGTAATAAAAGATAGGTTTCGTGTCAGCACGCGAATGAGGAAGAAGTGAATCAAAACACGCTTATAGGAAATTGTTGTGAATTTTAAATGAGGCTTTTTAAGTTGTTTTGAAAGTTTTAAAACATTAAAGGCCATTAAAGTCATTTATAAGACATTAATTTTTGCGCTTACAGAAGGTGTTTATACGTCATAAAATTTTATGAAAGCAAAGTTATTGACATGTTTGTACCCTAGACCGTACTTCCAATTTGATTGCATTGAATTCATATCAATCCCTACCGTCTAATCTAATTTATTGTTAACTAGCGACCCACTCCAGTTTCGCACATGTACGTTTTACAGCTTAAAACTTTCCTCTTGAATTACTCTATCTATTAAAAAAAACCGCAACAAAATCCGTTGCGTAGTTTTAAAGATCTAGGCATACATAGGGACAGATAGCGGAAAGCGACTTTGTTTTATACTATGTACCTAGTGATTTGTCTAATTTGACGTCCAATTACACCTAGTGTTAGATGACGCTGAGAATCGGTTGTGATTATATCATATTTTTTTAATTTACCCCAATAATTAGATTCTCTATACTATATATTTTGTAGGTCACTGAATGCTCAGCGAGCAAAGCATTACCTAGTTGGTTATAGCACAAAATCAGCCTATTACATACCTAGTCCATAGGCTGAAGTTATTAAAACACAAGTCCATCTCAGTTTAATTCAAAATTAAAAGTTTATTTAAATATCCCAGGAATGCAATCCGAATTCTCCACAACTAAGTAAAACGCAATGAATACTGTTGTATTGTCAAAATCAAAGCCACGAGCGTTTTACGTAATGAGGATGCTGAACTATTAAGGTAGCATACCGACGATGAAGTATCAATATCTATTATCTAACATTTTAGCGATTTTCACTTTATTGCATATTCGTAAGTAAAATATGAAAGAGCTTGTATTTACAATGTTGAATTGTTCTTATTTATATTATATCGGTCTTGAATTGTTCTTATTTATGAAATATTTGCTTAAAAATACCTAATAACTATAGAAATGAAAGGTTTTTTTCGCCTCCTGTAAAATCACGGTTTTGTAGTTATTAGATATTGATACTTCATCGTCGATACGTCTCGTCCCTGTACACCAAACGATTACTATCCCAAACGACATTTCTACAAGGTTCAAGATCCACTGTTCATTTAGTTTATTAACCGACTTCAAAAAGGAGGAGGTTCTCAATTCGGATGTTTATATTTTTTTTTTTATGTAATTATGTTCGGGTAGACGGATTTGCAAAATTCTTTTTTTGTTTGAAAGAGTATTCTTCCGAAACGGTTCCATTTAAATTTGGTGAAGATCTGATGAAGACCCTCGGAGATTGACAATGGAATTCTTCAATGGATAACAGCAAATTACCCGAGATTGCTGTAATTGCATGTTTGTGTATTGTTTATGCCACTAAAAATAGAAAAATAAAATAACTTAAAAAAAAAAAGTGAAAACCGACTTCAAGAAAAACTAAAAAGAGTAAAATAATTACCATAATATTATAAAATTAACAGTTTTAGAAGTCGGTGCAATTTTAGACTGAACCTAATTGAAGGCACCGACTTCTTTTATTCCAAAGAAATCGTAAGTATTCAAAATTCTAGTATCCAAAAATATAGTCCTTCAAGTCCTTCATCTCGAGACTCCAACATCTAGGATCTATTAATACGGTGGCACATGTCTGGTCCAGCTGGTGGCTGGGTACTGTTAGCGTGGCAGCTGCGCGCGCAGCTGGGGGAGTTTTTGTGCTCGTGCGCAGGTATAGCGCACGTGCGAACAAGTTCATGCGATTTGCATGTGCCGGGGAAAGTGGCGGCTAGCGGCCACTAGCGGGTAGTTTGCGGGTAAGTGGAATTAGTGGTATTGGACGTTATAGTAGTAGCATTCTTGGTAAAGATACGAGTACGGTTTACATGACGCGTAGCAGAACAGAGGCCGAATTCTACTATCAAAATTGTAGCCTAACCGCAGACGAATCACAACCGTCAGTTAGTTTTCGATTACGAAACCTGTCAAAATCTTTGGTTTTGTTTTTGTTGTCAAACACACAAAAAATTTAAATTTTTTGTAAATGAAAATTGAATGAATGAACGATTTGGCTTCAGTTCGTTTGCGATTACTCAACGTTTCTGTTAGTAGAATTGGCTCCTATATTTTGTAAGTACCATTATGACGTCAGCTTTCTACAAGGCTCTTCTCAACAGAGCTTTTCATACGCTGTAGCTTTTCCGTTGCCTGTCTCCAGACGTTCTCAATTCTTGTACTGATTTAACGACTTTTGGTTTGTGTTGTCTCAGGCGCATGCTAAACGTTCAATATTTATTACGATATTTGGATCGTGATGCTGGATCGTGATATTTATTGAGCGTTTAGATCAGTGGATGGTTTAAACGCGCAATAAATATAAAACCTTTAAGAATTGCGATCCAAATATCGTGATACGTGATACATTTTTTTGTTACTGGAAAACTAGATAGAGCATTTGAAATACCTTACTCTTTGTTGTAGGTACACGAAGTTTAAGAGAGAGAAGTACAGCTGAATTTTTAAGTGGATACAATAAAATAAGAAATGGATTTGTTATTTCTTAGGGTGTTACTACACAAATCGATCGATCGTCGATCGATGCCATCGAACGACATCGGTCGACGTTTAGTCGGTCGATTGGTGTAGTAGAAATTATCGATCGACGTCGACTAATCCGTTCTACCATCGATCGACGATCGATCGATTAGTGTGGTAAAGGTGTTAACCCTTAAAATGGCGTGAATGAAAAGAGCCTCCACGAAAGACGATCTTAAGTACGTTCGGCGCACCCTGGGCAGTCAACCTTGGGACCAAACTTGCTGACTGGCTAATCTTTTCACCACGACATGAGTTTGACACAAGAGAAAATTCCTTAAAATCGTGATAATTAAAAAGAAATTAGTGTTCATAGGTCGATGCTTCTCAACTCTTCGTGCTACAAAAGCAAAGCAGAAGCTCGTAAGTTGTCTAAACAATACTTGAACAAAACCCACATTTTGGCCAGATAACAACTTATTAGTAAGTCAAGGGTTTCACCAAAAAAATCCGAACAACTGGAAAACTAAACGGAGCTTAAAATTTCGTCGTCACCACCCCGAGAGACGCGTGCGCAGAAATTAAAACGCACGCGCATCTGCCGCGAAACCCGACACGCTCCTTACCATATGAATTATGCTACTTCCGAAAAAAATTCACAAAAAAAACTATTGATAAACCAAAACCAACTTTATGCCCCACTAGCAAAGCCCAATATTTATTAGAGTTAATAAAGTTTTATATAAAATTGTCAATCTAATGTGGACTTTATTCTCCTCAAAATAAGCGCAAGTATGCACAGTGGGCGCATGCTAAGTCATCTGGACAAAAAGACATGTGTATATTTCGCGCGCCCCGCCAGATGTCGCGCCTAGTTTTCGAGATGTCGTCTAGAAGCTGCGGGTTTTTTTCGTTCAACATTACAATGTGTAGCGGTTTATCTGATCCTGTTATTTGGAGCTTGCTTTGTTAAAAATAATAATGCTTATAAATTATGTGGGTCAAGTTTTATAGGGAAACAGTTTCGAGTCGTAAAAAGCGTAAAAAAACACGTTTTTATAATAAAAACGTAATAAATATTAATTTTATGTTTGCAATTTGTTAAAATAATATTCATTTGTATGCTTATCTGTGTAAGCATGCGTATCAGCTGTCTAAATTTCTACAGGACCGTTTAAGTAATAACTTGTTAGTGTCGGAACTTAACAATTTATATTATTTGCAAGCACTGGCGAGTTTTTAACGTGTTATATTTATTACCAATTTTTTTTTCTTTTTTTTTCTTTAGTGTTTTGGCAAAGATGTCAACCGTCCTCCTGATGGGAAGTGATTACCACCACCTATATACGCCTACAATACCAAGAGTATTGCTCATGCAATGCCAACCTGAGAAAAAAAGATGGAAAATCTCATGTGCTAATTTCATTGGTACCTTATTACCTTTTAAACTGGAACACAGAAATACTGCTTGCAGCAGAAATGGGTATGGTGGTTGAACTTCTATCGATGAGCTCTGTTACAAGGAAATTTTACTAGCTACTACTAGCAGTAGTAAAGGTAAATCTGTTCATAGCTCTGAAAAATTTCAAGGATCCACCTCTTATTAGTATTAATTAACCTGTTCATTTCAAATGTAAGACTATTCTGTCTAGTCTCAATAAACTATATTTGTCTGACTGTCAGATTATATCACCAGAAGAGATAGTACCTACTCATACTGTCTACCAAAATATGATCAGACGTTTCTACAACTGAGACGAAGAAAACTAATGAATTATATCTAAATGCGATTTGATATTCAATGGCACACATTTGATATGACTAGTCGGCTGTATCGCGTGTAGGCGAACATAACTGTACTAACAATTATTGATAATTTGTATTCCATAAACGATATTGTAAGCTTTGTGTATGTCACCGCGGCTCGTCACCGCCGATTTCCGTCCGTAACTAAATTACACGAAAAAAAGCAATGTCTGGCAGCCGATAAAAAAATATAAATGTCAGTTGTTGTTAGACGATTATTTTATAAAAAGAAAAATACGAAACTCGTTTTATATTTGAAAAAAGAACGGTCTATAGACTACAAATCTAATTGTGTTTGAAATTCGAACAATGGAGGTTATTTTCAGCGATATTTTTTAGTTACTATACTATGACTAGACCGTACTATGATTAGCTCAGTGTAAAAATAAGAAAGAAACCGGCTAAGTGATTGAACCGCCTACGATTATTTTAGTTCAATCGAAATTTCCTTAAAAAAACGCACTGCAACCTTCTTTTGTGCTTCTGCTCCGAAATAACTTTTGCACTGTGGCCCAATGTACAGCAAATTTTAGAAAAAATATTTCTTGAAGAAAAAGCGATGCTCATCTTTTTAGATAATCGCTGCAACTTAAATACGAAGCAATCTGGAACATCTGAGTTTAATTCCTTCTTGGTTGCACTTTTTTGCATATTTACCTACTACAATATTTATTTACAATTTCTTTGACTGATTCTGTCTGGTTATTTAACCTACATTGTCTGCCTTGCGGCATTCCGGGTGTCTTAAAGTTTACGTCGCGTAGGTGAAGTATTATACCTGTCAAACTAATAATTCGCAGATATCGCGAACAATAGATTAACATTTTAAAACATTTACATATTAGCAAGTTTAAAACTAGCCGCGTACTTCCGATTTCGTGTGTTAAATTTTCTGAAACACAATTCTCGTGATATTTAAGAAATAAGTGATGTTTTGCAGAGCTTTGTTTGCATATGGACTGAATTCCATTTCCTATAAGCGTATATTAGGAGCATAAGAATTAGCATCAACCACTATGATTATATATCAATTCAATCACAGTTCCACCTGCCAACCATGAATTTCATGGCAACATCCCCCGGGGACAGTTGATTGTAGCGGTTATTAGGGAAAGTACGTGTTCCAAGGCCGAGTTCAATGACCGTTTGTAGTTTACTGCGAAAAAGAAAAACCAATTTTTTGAGCTGTATGGCGATAAATTGGCTGGAGTACTATGCAAATCCTTTTGGGAAAAAGACGAGAATATGTGCTTACATACTCGTAACAAAAATATGAATAAACGGAGAGTGTTTTTTCTAGTTTCAGTGCCAACATTTTTGTACATTTGCTGACATGTCCGTCAAATTGATTGATTAGTAGTAGGAAAGTTTGGAAGTTTATATGGACATTCGTAGGATCTATAGAAAGAGTTTTCTATTCTTCTTGATTTATTTCCGGTACGGTTTATTGCCCGTCTTCATAGTTTTTACAATTATTCGGAAACCATCAGGTTCCAAATTAAGCGATATGAGGATGTTGCGATGGATTTTTCTCCCAACACAGGCATTACTTGTTTATAGGGAAGCTCCAATCACTAAGTTGTTCTTGTAAATATTGTTGGAGAAATAAATGATTTTTGATTTTGATTGATCGTATATAGTGTATTCAATTGCTTGGCATGTCTTTATAATATTTTAATTCCGATTGTGGACCTATAAGAAAGCCTATTGTCAGCGTTGATATCATTGCAATTGTTTAGTGATAACTCTTTTAATGATTGACCAGTTGTCGTTTCAGGGGATCCATCTTCCTCTTCTTCATCAGCAGAGGATTTCTACGTTGGCTCATGTAATGCCCAGGTTTCATCAGACTTAGCTACAGTCAAACGCACTGGTCTTATTATTAGAGATGACTAGGACGTTCTAAATATAACCTTAGTTTTGTAACAAAAACAACAAGAACCTTTCTATCCAAGTATTCGTGATATGTTAATGTAAAGGAAACTTTTAGTCATTCTTTGACGTCCGAAATTATCGGCAAGGTCTTTAAACTCTTTTGTAACTGAAATAAACTCTTTCAGGATTTATGAAAGGCAATTCATGGGAATTTAGAGATATATTTATAGCAAGGGGGTTAATAGAGTTAGTTCATAAACCTTTCAAGGCTCGTGGACAAGTATAATAAACTCGAGTGTGACATTCATACATTTTCAAGGAGTTGGTGTATTGTGTTGACAAATCTATGAAATGCAATCTGGTTCTGGTGCAATAAAAACCAGAGCACTTCATTTTTCCTTATGGCATTTACATCATGTTGCCAGAAAAGTCAGACGAAGTACCTATCATTGCATAGAACTAGCATCTCACTACATCAAATAAAATGAAATGGTCGGGATCCTTCTAGAAACCTCACGTCAAGATCAATTTCCTGGAGCAAAATCGACCTTGACTGTAGCTAAGTAGAAGAACGGAAAATGAAGGGAAACATGTGAAAATACATAAAATTATGCACAATAAAAATGGTACAATCTTGTTTAGTCACATATTTGAATAAGAAGAGGGGTATTATTACAAGTTATTGCTAAACATTACTTGCTAGGCTGTTTTTGCTTCATACTATCCATTTCTACCGCAGTAGCAAGCAGTAAATTTTAGTTAATTTCTTGTATGATTTCTCTATCTTTTATTTTCTATCAGAGCGTGAGATTTTTACAAGGTTAAGTATATCATTTCAAGAAAACAATTTTACATAAAAATTCATCGCCATTATCCTAGGATTTCCTGGTTATATCAAGAAACTTAATATATTGTCAACCATATTAATCGTTTAGTCACACTCGAAAGAAAATTTAAATTGCCATATGCAAGTGTTTCTATAATTAGTATCAAAATTCCGACGTATTCTTAGCCAGTCTCCATCCAAAGATGTGTTGGCAAAGGTCGTGCAAATTCTATTCAGTTTAGATCTACTGACTACCGAGACATGGAAACACAGGAAAGTGAGAAATATCGAGGCGGAAGACGGACTCTGGAAGTCTGGCACCAGCCAAGTTTAATCACACCGGATATAAGGAGACAACAAGATATTTATAGCCTTACATTAACATTCTCCTTTTCTTTCATTTCGTGATGAAAATATGCAAGCTTGTTCCTTCATAATGTTTACAAATATCAATACAGACACACTCATTAAAACTGAATTTGCATCCAACATTAACCCATAAATTACTCATCGATACTCCCACATTATGAAGTCAATCATTGACAATGTTAATGCTATTCAATAGTTGCGCGGTGCATGCAAATAACCGCAGCAGGCGCCATGGCGACAGAGGGGGCAAGGGAATGGCGAGGGGGGAGAGGGTGGGATGCGTCGAGACGTCGTCTGCGCATCCCGTCGCGTGGCCGCTTTGATCTGCGCACGAGTAGCGCTCCGATGTCGTAGACATAACATTGACGAAAATTTTACAACATTTTTTTGTGTAATTTGGTGTTGATGGGTCGTTAAATGTCTGTTTGTCTGTCTCTAACCGCAAAGGTTAGATATGGTCGTAAAAAGTTAGAAAATAAATATTTTCTTTATATTTGTTTTACGTACGTCTTTTTACACGTCTTATTTTTTTAAATTTAATTAAAAACAATAATAATCACAACAATTCTCACTTTAATCTGAATAACATACGTCTAGTGTTTGTTCTATCTATAATCTAAAACAAAATAATTAAAAATATATTTAATAAATATTAAATTAAATTATATTTTGTCCAGATATTTCAATTTGTAGCTCTATGCGCCGTCAGTCTGTAGGGGGCCGGTGCGCTTGCGCTGTTTATTTGCAACGCGGCTAAAAGCTACGTTCAGTTAAATGCTATCAAAACAGTCACAGACATACTAAAATAGAAACAATTTCGCGAAATCTTAGACGAGAAACGTCCATATGATCGGATTATACTGAATGATCAACTTTGATGGCGGATTTGAATGTGAATTCCTGTGTGTTTCGGTGAATTCACAGTGGTTAGTAAATATTGACTGGCTACTAGGACATTGTTTGTAAGTTCCACTGTCTTCATTTGATCTCTTAATGGCTTACTAGCGAGACAGACATAATACTTAGAAAACGGGGCTAAAACAGATCAAGAATTTCTTTATACATTTTTCTTGTTATCTGAGTAACTAGAGGTCGCCAGCGGCTTCGCCCGCGTGGATGTCGTTTATCGCGTATTCCGCGTTTTTCTCTACTATAATATGCCTGCATTATACATACAAACCTTCCTCTTGAATTACTCTATCTATTAAAAAAAACCGCATCAAAATCCGTTGCATAGTTTTAAAGATCTAAGCATACATAGGGACAGACAGAGGGAAGCGACTTTGTTTTATACTATGTAGTGATGATTAATCAAAATTGAACATCAACTAAAAATGATTCAACGTAAACGTTGTGTTAATATTTTAATCTACTGAAAAATAACAGGTTTTGTATCTTCCTCCTAGTCTATTCCCAACTTTGTTGGGGTCATCTTCTAGTCTAAACAGATGCAGCTGAATACCAGTATTTTACACGGAGCGACTGCCATCAGAACTCCGCAACCCAGTTACTGGGCAACGCCGATATCCTATCCAGTTTAACGTGCTCTCCAAGCCATGGACGGGTATCGATGCATAACAAAAGGTCACCCATCCACGGACTGATCGCGGTCAACCATCCACAGACGCACCGCGGTAAGCAACAGCTTAACCTCGCAAATTGTATGATAAAAAAAATAACATCACGCCTGTATTCCCCGAAGGGTTGGCAGAGGTGTATAGTACACCCACATTTCGCCGTTATGTTTACGTCCCATGTAATAGGGGGCGAGCCTATTGCCATCGACCGGGCACTAATCCAGACTCCGGGCTGCTACTGAGAAATTCGACATGGAAAAACCTAATAACATACGCTTAATAATAAATATAATAACTACCATCTTCGGCTTCGTCGCTCAGCTCCGCCTCGCAGCCGCCGGAACCCGCCTCCACCGTGAGTGATGTGACACCGGCCGCTGCAGTTGCGTCGAGCTCGAGCGACGAATACTTCTCGCCGCCAACATCACCACCACCACGACGACGAGGAAGAGGATGACCGCCGGCCAGCTTGGGACCTCGAGGCCCACCGGCCTCTGACAGGGTCCCCGCTGCCGGTGGAAGTGTGCAGCGCATGCGTTGGACGCAAAGCATGAACGAGAACTGCATGCGCGCATACTTTGGGGCTACAGAGGGGGGAACTAATCTGACCACGTACCGTGGCCGGATGCTCTCTCTGTTTCGGGCGCTTGAACCAGCTGTCAACGTCTCGGCGCAACGATTGTCGGATCAGGTGCGAGTCATCCAACGTGATCATAGGTTGGATGACGCCGCGCTTGATAGGCTTCGCTCTGAAGTGCAAAGTAGCCATGTCATCTCTCTCCAGTCGCAGACTGCGGTGCAATTGCAAGTCCCTACTGTGGTTCCACCGCGGTCCATTTTCGCTGACGAGGAGAGCGATGATAGGGTTACAAATGTAAGTACCCAGTGCAGTGACCAATTGAGGAGTGCTTTGGAGCTTGCGATTCGGGAGTATCGGTCCACCCCGCCAGACCTTAGACCACGGCTACCTCGTTTGCCCATGAATAAAAAAAACAGGGCGCTAATGTGTGCTCTGGATTCGCTGCTATCAAGTTATTTTGATGGCAGCGAAGACCTCGCCGATGCCCACTCCATCCTGTACTGCGCGGCAGTTGCGGCATGTCGTGTAGCTCGTGTCAAATTTGATAATAATGATAGAGCTACACGACCAAAACCTGCCGTACCGGCGTGGCAGTGCAGGATTGAGCGTCGTATTGGCGAGGCTAGAGCACTCATTGGCAAACTAATATGCTTCAGGGAGGGTAATACTCGCCCAAGAGTGATGCGCTTTGTAAGGCGGGCGTTCTCGGGGACTGATACCAGTCCTCGAGATTACATGTCCCGTGTTACAGAGCGCATCGACTTCCTGACGCAGAAGGTTTATGCATGGGCAAACCGTATCCGGAGGTATAAGCGGCGAGTGGAACGATACACTCAGAATCGCATGTTCCAACGCGATCAACGGTGGGTATACAGAGCTTGGGAGCGGTCAGACCAAGGTGTGGGGGACGCGCATCTGCCGGATGATGACGCCATGAATTCATTTTGGCGCAGCATCTGGTCGGTGCCTGTCTCTCACACCGAAGGTGACTGGATGCGAGACGTCGAGCGAGTGTGTGAGCCGATATTAGACATGGGGGCTATTTCAATCAGCCCCCAAGACGTGGCCAGTGCAGTCCGTCCGTTGCCAAACTGGAAATCTCCAGGGCCAGACGGGCTGCACAATTTCTGGCTAAAATGGCTGCGCAGTTCACACGCTCGCTTGGCGTCTCATTTCCAGTCATCTCTGGAAACTGGGACGCTCCCACAGTTCCTAACAACAGGAGTTACCCACCTGCTCCATAAATCAGGTAGTACCGCGGAACCCAAGAATTATAGACCGATCACATGTTTGCCGACGGTCTATAAGCTTCTTACATCCATTTTGAGACGCAAAATTAGTTGTCATATTGAAAATAATTCTATTATGTCTGCCTCTCAAAATGGATGTAGGAATGGGTCCCGCGGTACTAAGGAGCTACTCCTCATTGATATGGCCATTAGCCAACAGGTTCGCCGATCCCGAAAGGATCTGTCGACATGTTGGATAGATTACAAGAAGGCCTACGACTCGGTGCCACATACATGGCTCATGAGGGTGCTGGAGTTGTATAAAGTAAATACAACTCTATGCACCTTCCTGACATCATGTATGGGGCAATGGAGGACGGTCCTTCGCTATCCAGGATGTCGACAAATTCAAGGGATAGGAGAACCAATCAGGATTGAGCGGGGTATATTCCAGGGCGATAGTCTGAGCCCGCTGTGGTTTTGCCTAGCCTTGAACCCTCTAAGCACACTGCTGGAGGGTTCGGGGTTGGGCTACCGGCTGAGAAGAGGTGGTCAGGTAATATCCCACCTCCTTTACATGGATGATCTGAAACTCTTTGCCCCCAACAATTTGCAACTGCTGGAGTTACTGAAGGTAACTGAAACTTTCAGTAATGCCATCAGTATGGAATTTGGTGTGGACAAATGTGCAGTCATGCATGTAAAGCGAGGGAGGATTATGGAATCCGTGGGAACCCAACTCTCGGATTCCATAAACCTCAGATCTCTCTCCTCAACCGAAACCTACAAATACTTGGGTATGTCGGAGGCGTTAGGCATCAATGAGGCTGACATGAAGCAATCGTTGAGGGAGCGCTTCTATGGCCGCCTGAAAAAAGTACTGAAAAGTCTTTTGTCGGGCGGAAATAAGGTGCGCGCCTTTAACGGTTGGGTCATGCCGGTCCTGATGTACTCCTTCGGCATACTCAAGTGGACTCAGACCGAACTTGACGCCCTGGATAGGAGGGTCCGTACGCTGCTGACTGCGTATCGAATGCATCACCCACGCTCGTCGGTAATGAGACTGTATATTCCGCGGAAGTGTGGGGGTCGAGGCTTTTTGAATGCTAAGACCCTCCACAACCGCGAGGTGTGCAGTCTCAGGGAGTACTTCTCCCAAGCCGACGTGGGGATGCATCGAGATGTGGTCGCAGTGGACAAAGGATTCACTCCGCTCTCCTTGGCTAAAGAGAACTGGCGCAAGCCTGTAGTACTTGATACTAATGGCCGCAAGGAGGTATGGCGGAGCAAGGAGCTTCACGGACGCTTTTACCGGGCCCTTCATGGGCCTGATGTAGATTTCCTAGCGTCCGTGGCCTGGCTACGATTCGGTGACCTCTTCGGGGAAACCGAAGGTTTTGTTTGTGCAATTATGGACTAGGGATGAAAATTGCCGAATGTTTCCGAAACTTACTAGGAAAGTTTCCAATATTCCCGGCAATATTGGTCAATATTGCCGGAAAGTTGCCAAAATTGCCAGATTACATAGGTTTTTTCAAATGCCATTTTTAATGTTTATGCGCTCATGAGGTTTTATGTAATGGTGTAATTATACGTATTACTAGTAAGCCTGTATGGTATATTGTTAATTATACTTAATTTCTAATTATCAATGCAAATATGTGAAGATAAAGTTAATCTAGGACACTGGTAACTTCATGATAGCTGAACCCATAGTTTTTTGAGAATTTCACTTATAAATTTTATAAACAAATACAGAGGACATTGATACCGAATGTTCCCCTTGTACCCTTATTTCGATTTACGATAACTTGAATTTTGAATACTACGTTGGTACGTTACCCCAGACTAGTCGCTTAGCCACTTGAAAAATCGTGTCGTTAATAGAATTTTCTAAATCGGATCAGTAGGTTTTGAGAAAATCGCGGACATAAATACATACGGGTCAAATAAAGAACCTCCTCTTTTGAAGTCAGTTAAAAACATCAACTTGTTGTTGCTGATCAAATCGTCTTGCAAGGTTTGACCCTATTATACATACAGAGATGTATACATATAAATGTTATACTTTCTTACATACAAGTGTGGTTTCATATAGAAAGTAGAAAAAAAAAGATCATTTCTCCAAAATAGTTATGGTTTCATCACCAATGAAGTATCGTGGATAGCCTGTTTCTTTTCTTTAGTTTATCAGTAAGACAATAAATGCAAAAACAAAAATTTTCGGTTGGATAATGTAGGCAAGTATAAAAACTAGCACCCTGCAAACCGCAATTTTATCTTACTATGCAATTACATAAAGTAAAATACGTTTTCTATTTACACGTTTCTTGCCAATGTTGCCGGCAGGATTGGAAACATTCGCGGCAGTTTTGGCAACTTTCGCAATATTGCCGGCAATTTTCATGCCTATTATGGACGAAGTAATGATGACGAACAATTATAGAAAATATGTCGTGAAGGACGGCACGGTTGACATCTGTCGGGCATGCCACTGTCCCGGTGAATCTATCCGACATGTTGTCTCTGGTTGTTCTCGTCTTGCTAACGGTGAGTATTTGCACAGACACAACCTCGTGGCTAGGATTATCCACCAGCAACTTGCCCTAAAATACAACCTTGTGGACGCAGAAGTACCATACTACAAGTATGTGCCCGACCCAGTTCTCGAGAATGGTCATGTCACATTGTACTGGGACCGATCTATCATCACTGACAGGACTATTGTAGCCAATAAGCCTGATATAGTGGTGATAGATCGATCAGAGCGCCGCGCAATGATTGTTGATATCACTGTCCCGCATGACGAGAATCTCGTGAAAGCCGAAAATGAGAAAAAAATCAAATATCTCGATTTGGCTCGCGAGGTTGTTGACATGTGGGAGATTGACTCAGCAGTCATTGTGCCGATAGTCGTTACAGCCAATGGCTTAATAGCCAAGAGCCTCGACCAACATCTGATGAGGCTCTCGTTAGGCAGCTGGATCAAGGGTTTGATTCAGAAAGCAGTACTTCTGGACACGGCGCGTATCGTTAGGAAGTTCTTCTCTCTGGAGCCCTGACCGCCGGCGGCTTGGACCCTGTTCCCGATGCCGGTGGGCTACTATTTTTTATATTTTTAAATGTTTTTTTATATATAAATATTTAAAAATGTAAATAAGTATGTATATTTAATGAATAAACGATATAATATAATAATAAATACGCTTCGAGTTCCTCGGTGACTCTCATTCTAGGTTCTTGCGATCATCGGAAAATCTTAAATTAAAAATACAACAGCACTCCACCTCTTTTTATGATAAGTCCTTCACAATTCAAGCTGCTCGCCTGTGGAATGCTTTACCGCTTAATGTGAGGCGTGCACAATCGCTGCCAGTTTTTAAAAAGTCAGTGAAGGAGCATTACTTGTCGCTATAGTCTGCTATTTCTTTCATTTCTCTTTTCCGTTCTTATGTTTAATAATATTTTTTAGTTTATTATTATTATATTTATGTTTTTTTTCTTCATATTTATGTAAATATATTGTTATGTATTTTATACTATTAAATCTAAGTAATAATATGTACGTAATGTACAAGTACACCTAGACTACCCGTTTTTCTCTTTCCATTCTTCCAGTCCATCCAAAGGCTGTCTGGAAGAGATCGCCTTGCGCGATAAGACCGCCCATTGTACATTTTTTGTATTTAAATTGTTTTTCCTTGTTTTGTTTAACCTGGTGTACAATAAAGAGTATATAAATAAATAACACTTTGCCCGACCTGGGGATCGAACCCGAGACCTCACGCTCAACAGTGGCGCTTGCGACAGCTAGACCAACGAGGCAGTCAAATTGTATGATCCAGTTGTTAAATAGCCACGATCCCCTCGAGTTTTCGTATCTGAGTTCTAATTTAGGTAATTGGGACCCATTTAGCGAAAACATTCACATGCAAAATCGCGTGACATTCCCCCTATTCGCAAGTTCAAAGAACACTATAACTTTGTCCTGCCCTAACGCGAAACGATCAAAAGCTAAGCACTGTCATTTCTTTTCAATCAAGAGAAGATAATTAAAGTCAACGTCAAAGATGTAATAATCAAGATATGGAACAAGGACAATTTCCCCGTCGTGTTATTGAATGTCGGCCGTTTAAACAGCAATCATTTTAACTTTAATTGTGTGAACTGATCATAATCTTCGAACCCTGCTCGTAAAATAAAAGGGTAATGAAAATGTCGCCATTTCCAAGTGAATATTTTTTTGCCTGCGAATGTACCGAGTGGAACCACTGTGCGCTGTCATTTTGAGCTCGTTTGGAGAATATTGCGATAAATGTAATTATGTTTATAAGTGAAAAGTTATTTTTTTAAACGCTTAATTATGATTTAATTTGTGTTAAAATGTGGATCTGGGGCCAAATTCAACTAAAAGAAATCTTGATAAATCGCAACCGAACCAAGGCCGAACCGTTCATTCAGACAGTTTCAGTTTTCAAAAGCTGTCAAATTGTTTGACACAAACAAACAAAACCAATCATTTTGCCAGTTTTCACACACACACACTTACACGAACACGCATACACAAACATACTATAATTCTTATTGCATGCTTTTTTATATAGTGCAAATCATCTTTACAATCTAAGGTCTCTAAATTGTTATTCATTGTAGAAGCAAATAATGGAAGAGCGAGACAGTCCCAACACAAGTATTAAACATTACTTAATGGGGCTGCCTCTAATTTCATGTGATTCTGTAATAATTTGAGACAATAAATAATGATAAATAATAATGACTAACCGTTGTGGTTGGTTTGCGTTTGTCAACAATTTTTTTAGTCGAATTTATTTATTTAATTTTTATAAATTTAATTGGCCCTAAGATTGTCTTTTTGTAACCCAAACATACATACTTCTCCTACGCTCCTTCAAATTGCTATTTCACAGCTCACAATCGTACTGCACCGTCCATTTCGGACTATACACTTCTGACGCATGCGCACTGTTCATTACATCCTCTCTCGTACAAAAAGACCGCGCGCGCATGGACGACAATTAACTCTAGTGTCGAAACACTCATTAGTAAAGCGTAGATATTAACTAGATGCGACATCGCCATTTGGCTCGACAATTTATTCTGACACTTTTCGTGCTGCGACTACAATTAATATAGATGTCTGTGTTTGCGTTGTTCGTGCACGATAACTGAATAAATATCCTCGATCAACATCAATTAGTATATTTATTTATTTTAAAATCAGAACGATATAAAGCCAACACTGATTACACATAACATAAATACAGGGGGCTTACCATGACCTCTTAAGAAAACGTTCTAATGCCAGCCAGTCAACTTCCGTTCAAAAGCAGGCCTGCTTTTGAATCGATAAAAATCGTACCATAACAGTACTAAATGTGAACGACTATTGAACCAAGTTGAACAGTAATGCTTGTACATGGTACGAAAAGTCTATACAACAAAAAGGTGAACGGATTTCGTAAACGTAAACGTAGCAGGCCTGCTCTAACGATGTCATAGTACAAAGAAGCAGGGTAGTTCAACTTCCGGGCAACTTCTGTCCTGCTTTAAGAGGTCATAGTAATGACATTAATTAATATAATAGAGTACAAAATATTAAGCCTTTCAGCCCATTCGCTCAGTCTTCTCGCAATACACCAAGCACTCCAACAACCTTCCATTCATCAGCAAATAAATCCAGTGAAGGATTAGATTCCACGAGTCATTGGTGTCACTATTATCATTATCTATAGCCTACAGCTGACCACAGATGGGACACTAAGTTGCTCCAGACAGTTGATCGTTTTCTGTTTTTAGCTGCAGCAACCGTCTTGATCGCTCGAGCGACCGTCCTGTGTCTTGGTGCGCAAAATGTCGTGGCTGTAGCCCGGGTGCGCTCAGCCTAAAGGCACAAGTCCGAGACGGGCTACAAACTGCAGACTGCAACCGCAGACCGCAAGTCGCCATCGGAATAGCGCCTTTAAGGTGCTATTCCGACAGCGACTGCAAAACTGCAACCGCAGACCGCAGCCGCAGATTGCACTGCAAGCGATACTACTATTCAAAGTCAAAGTCAAAGTCAAATAGTTTTTATTTCAAGTAGACCAGATCCCTGGTGCTTTCAAAAGGTCAAGACTAGGGGCTCGGTTCCAAGTAGTAGGTCCTTTGGAGAAGAACCGGCAAGAAACTCCATAGACACTCTTTTAAAAAAAAGTAAATGGTTTGACAATTTTCATTGTAGTAATGTGAGAACAATGCAGAATAATGTACATGCAGTTAACAACATGAAAAGCAATGAGAAAGTTAGCCTTTTAAAATGATTGCCATAGCAGTTACGAGCTGACCAGTCCCAACAGACAGCACCCGTTCACGAGCATGACGCATGCATCGGCGTCGCTCAGCTCAACCATGTTGCAGGGAACTCAACGACCCGATGCACAACGCCACCATCAGCGAGACATTTTAGTGAGCATGACAGACTCATACCGATAGACAATAGGCAGCCAAATATTAATAATGAAAGTGTAACACTATACGCTGCATGGTCCTCACATTTTACAGCCTTTTGTAGAAATAATAATAGAATAGAATAACATTAATAATTGCGATTCAATGTCAAACTAATATAACCAAATATTAGCAATAAATAAATTAAATGTCAAGAAAAAAAAAACAATCAAAATTGGAAACATTAGAATAAAAAAACTAAGATAAAATGACATACTTATTGAGTCAATAAAGCAGTTTACTGTTGGGCACGGTCCTCTCCAAGAATAGGTACAATAACCGGCGGACACCACGTTAGGCAACTGAAATGTTGACTGCAAGGCTAGCTTTTTCAAACTCAAAACTCATTTATTCAAAATAGACCAGAATAACTTAATTTGTTCTAAACGCCAGTGTTACAATAGACAGCCTACAAAAAAGCCCTCTCTTCACCGCTTCCTCGTGATTATGCAGTGAAGAAGAAACGGCGCAACAAACTCCGCAGCAACACAGTTCTGTCTGTCTTTCTAACCAGTAACGCTGGTGCTTATATCAGAGGTACTTATTTAGGCTGGTAACATTTATGGCACTGCAGCAAAAATAAGGGTTAGCGTAGCGTTTTTTTTTCTCCAGTATCGGCAGGAGCTATACGATAATAGCTCATGTCACTAGTCAGCAAGGCTGCTAGCGGGGCTGACTGCCCAGGGTGCATACATTTAAGTATCGTCACTCGTGAAGGCTCTTTTAATGCACCCAATGAAGCACTAGCATAATATGGTCGCAGGCCACTTTTGTCGCCAGACGGGAAATATCCCCGTCTCCTGTTTAATGCCCTTAGCATTCATTACATATTTATTGAGACTGAGTTGTCTAGACGTTGGCTAAATATACTGGGCTAACACATGGTGGAAATATACGCGAATTCCTTATTTAGATGTGGGCTATACTTAGAATTAAGTGCGATTTAATTTTAGTGCGGACATGTTCTTGATACGGCGTTAATGTGGATGGGGAATAGTTGGAATATTTTTAATTAGAAGTTTTAATTAACAGCTGCCTTAGCTGACTGAAGTGTAGAATATCTTTGGCTTTTAAGTTGGTCTTTAAGTAAACATAGTAATTGAAGAGTAATTTCTATGTTATTTAAATCTTCAAGAATGATTTTCCTTCTTAGCAATGTAGGTCTCGATATCTGAATAGTCTAATATTTGCAGCAGGTGTAGCATGACTACCGTAGACAAGGGTTTTGTCGACGGAAAATAGACAAAATTACATATTTACAATGACATTGTGCATGATAAAATAAACTTTAAAAAAGTAAAAACCGACTTCAAAAAAACTAAACGGAGTAAAATAATTATCATTTAATAAAACTACCAGTTTCAGAAGTCGGTGGGAACAAATTGAATGCACCGACTTCTGAAACTGGTAGTTTTTTTAAATGGTAATTATTTTACTCCGTTTAGTTTTTTTGAAGTCGGTTTTTACTTTTTTAAAGTTTATTTTATTTTATACTTTTTAGTGCCACAAATTACAATTAAAATAGTGTACAAATTCTCGGACCAGCACTACAACTAGAACGTCGTCTACATATGATTTGCGTATTTTATTTTTAGTTTTTGTTGATTTTTCCAAAAAGTGCTGCACCAATTTCAATAAAATTTATATGGGACCACCTCTAAAGTATGGGCTACCAAACAAAAAAAGAATCATCAAAATCCATTCATAATTGGGGGAGATATCGCGTAACAAACACAAAAAAAAAAAAACAAAAAAAAAAAAAAAACATTCAGACGAATTGAGAACCTCCTCCTTTTTGAAGTCGGTTAAAAAGAGCCTTCACGAGTGACGATACTTAGAGCCTATGTACACGACGTCTTTTTAACGTGCAGTCGACGCGTTTTTCTGTCATACTTCCTAATTAAAAATCGTCATTGTAATTTTTTAAGTATGGAGTTTGACGGAAACGCGCGTCGACGGCGCGTAGAAAAGACATAGGCCCTTAAGTACGTCCGGTGCATCCTGGGCAGTCAGCCTCGCTACCAACCTTGCTGACTGTCTAATCTTTTCACTACAGCATGAGCTATTTTTGTATAGCTCGTGCTGACCCGAGAGAAGAAGACAATGACATTCGGTCTATTTGTGCGTCGTTGTTTCCTACAACGGGACTCATCCAGGGACCTGATTTACTTAACTAAAGAAGTTCAGTTGCAGTGTATTTGCAGTAAAGTTTCGATCAAAACAACGCTTCTCGTATTATCTTAATAGGCGATCAATGTCAGATACGCTCGTGAATGCTGCAGCGTCACTGCAATTTGATCGGCGCGTCATAAAATTACTACATAATTTTCCTAATATTGGAAAAAATAAAGTCCTCAAAATACACAAACACACACACACACACACACAAAATTCACAGGCTTTTTTTTTCAGATCAATAATAATAAAATATAAATGTAGTAACATGAAATATTTTTTCCAACATTCTCTACATTCGTACCACTATGTCAAAATGCTGATTGGATCGATGATAATAATATATTTCAGCGATTCGGTATAGCCCTCCTTATGTGACGTCATCTCATACATTATCATTGTAATATATGATTATCATGCCCGTATTGTTGGCTAAAGAATTAATAAGCTGTACCATACATTTCCATATTGATTGAGGAAGGGAAATAGAGCGGATCCACGCATCATCGAAGATATGAATGGAAGGGTACCATGACATGGATAACTTGTGCCAAATGTTCTTTGGTCAAGAATGAGGTATGGCGTAGGGATAGGGGATTTGAAAGAAAGAAAGAAAATAAATAATAATGACTGCCTCGTTGGTCTAGCGGTCGCAAGCACGACTGCTGAGCGTGAGATCCTGGGTTCGATCCCCAGGTCGGGCAGTTATCGGGTTTTTCTGTATGGAATTTCTCAGCAGCAGCCCGGAGTCTGGATTTGTGCCCGGTTGATGGCAATAGGATCGCCTCCTATTACATGGGACTTAAACATAATGACGAAATGAAGGTGTACTGAACTCCTCTGCTCAACCTTTCGGGGAATACAGGCATGATGTTATGTGTAAAGAAAATACATTTCATTCAGTCCAGGACACATCGACAACATAAACAATAAAACGAATAAGGGCCCATGACGGACCCGATAGAAACGCCCGTGTAACTCCTTGCTTTGACATACTTCCTCGCGATCATTGCTACTCAGTACTACAGGCTTGGGCCAGTTCTCTTTAGCCAAGGCGAGCGGGGTGTCCCTTGTCCACTGCGACCACATCTCGATGTATCTTCAGCTTGGAGGAAATACTCCTTGAGACTGTACACTTCGCGAAGTGTGGTAGGAAGTACTGCAGGGCCATAGCATTTTAAAAAAAATGGGGTCCATGAAAAGAGCCTCCACGAGTGACGATACTTAAGTATGTCCGGCGCACCCTGGGCACACCCTGGGCAGTCAGCCTCGCTACCAACCTTGCTGACTGGCTAATCTTTTCACTACGGCATGTGCTGTTTTCGTATAGCTCTTGCTGATACGAGAGAAGAAGCGTTTAAAATGAAAAAGAATAAAACAACATATTATACAACTAAAATAATTAATTACCGAAATAATAATAACATGCTGTTGAGCATGCCCGTGCAAAAGGTCACCAACTCAGCATATGCTGGGAGTCACACACATTAGTATATGCATGCGTCGGTAGTAGCACGAAATAATGTAGAACTAAGTAAGTACCTATATTAAAGCAATTTTTTAAACCTCTATCCTCAGATGGAGGAAAATGATTAGTCACTTACTGCGACACGACAGCGTTATAATCAATATCATAGAAGGTAAATTACAAGCAAAGAGAAAACAAAGTAGACCAGTGCGCTTTCATGTTCATCTTGCGTCTTCGTCTGAAGCATGCGTGAAGCGCCATAGCACATGCCTTAATACTAGTTCGACAAAAGCGCATGCCCCTAGCGCACGCTAATCCGTCTATTGTATGTCGACTGACGACTGACTGAGGCGCACCGGTGTAGACGATAAGCTGCATGCGTCTTATGGCAATCAATATTGCATGCGCTTGAATTGAAGGTTGAAAGCGCACTGGTGTAGACATAGCAATAGATCAATTGAAGGAAAAGGCAGAAGTGATAACATACCGAGAAATGAAGGATAGAGAAAGATGTAAATAACTACAACGCCAAGTGCCCAGTAAATGGATGAATCCTCAGATATTTCTATCCAGAGTTGTTGCCTCAAATAACCGCGAAAATAATTTATAGCACAAACATAATACAATTGCTACATTATGGTGTGTTCATAAATCTCGCGAGCGCTAAGTTTTTTCATGGAGTGAGGGTGTGACTATGGTGTCGCTTGCCAAACTGTGACGGCCAGCGGACCCTCGCACTTGGCACTCCAAGGACACTGCAGTCTATGCTGTAGTTCAATGTTAGTGATGGGATTGTATATCGATAAAAAAATAAGATTTTTTTTCAATTGTAATTGTCAAAATACACGTCCGATACTTGCTTCCGGGAGCCGGATCCGACTATCTGATCGGATTCATGAAATACACGTATAATTCTCGTGTCCGATTTTTTCTGGACGACGACGATGCCCTCACGATGCTTACGACTCTGACATCCGACAGTCTGATCGTACGTGTAATTCATGTTCAAACAAATGTATGACGCGGAGACCTTCAGATAGTCTGATCAGACTATCGGAACCGACTATCGGAGGCAAGTATCGGACGTGTATTTGGACTCTAATTGTAATAAAGTCTGTTAAAGTGTAAAATGGATATATTTCGTCGACGAGCAATATTGGCTAACGTGATGACAGATGTAGTAGAATTTATTTTTCATTGCTAGGCTTTTCTTTATTTGTTTGTGAAAATTTTGGCATTAATATTCATTATGAGAAGTTATCAATGGTATTGAAAAGAGCTCATAGCCGTAATAAATATTTACAGAAAAATAAGCTATACCTAACTGAAGAATCTAGAAAATACCATGAATTATAATATTTATATACTATCCATAATTGATTCCATAGTCTTTAGTACCTGTTAAAATTATATTATGGAATGCAATAAACAATTGAGTATTGAGTTTCGCTGGTAAAAAGTGTTAAAAATTGACTTGTCAGCACATCGACATTTAACTATCGAAACTTTTCCCCTCACTATCCCAAACCGCCTACCGACATAACTTACAAGGGCTAGACGGGCAACAGAATAGAGCTGTAACCAAGCTCCCCGCTTGCCAAAACACATACGTTACAGCATCACTAACAATGAGATATCGAGATAAAGGTCATTGACCCGCCGCCCGCATTAATACTGTTGTAAAATTACGTCATTGTCTCGTTCATTGTTGTATCGGAAAACTAACTTTTAAGTTAATTTTTAACAATACCTATCACACATGCGAGTAATAATGACAGACATCCATAAAATTTACGACGCTGCACTTGAAAGTTCCTATACCAAAATCAAACGAGGAAAAATTACGGTGTAATAAGAGTTTTAAGGTGTAAATAGCTCGTAATTCTTCTTATCTTAATAGCATAAGCATAATCAGCCAGCTGTCTCACTACTGGGCACGGACATCTTCTCAGAATCAGAAGGGTTGTGAGCCTTAAGGTACAAGTCCGAGACGGGCTGCAGACCGCAAACTGCAAAAGTAGTATCGCTTGCGGTGCGATCTGCGGCTGCGGTCTGCGGTTGCAGTTTTGCAGTCGCTGTCAAAATAGCACCTTTAAAGTGCACACCTTAAAGGCGTTATTCCGATGGCGACTTGCGTGCAGTCTGCAGTTTGCAGCCCGTCTTGGACTTGTACCTTTAATCGGTGGCCTGGTCCGGGTTGATGGATTACACACAGCATCGAGAACTATATGAAGCCCTGGGCCCTGAACCTGGAGCCCAAGAATTCGAAAAATCAGAGGTGCGGGCCAGGGGGCCTACTCCCTAAGTCACCAAGTATGTAGCCCGAAACGTAGGAGTGAACAAATCAAGTGTCGAGTTCAACTTTTCAGACGGGCAAAAACACATCGGTAGTAGGGACAATTGTCAAATCGTGTTGTCATTCATTCTTAGTTCGGGCCCCGAAATAATCGTATGTCCGTGTGTGATAGGGAGTATAGGAAACGCTCGTAACTAAGGCCGAAACCACGGACTTCGTGCTTAGGGAGTACCCTCTGCTCCGCACAAGAATTCGAAAGTCAGAGGTGCCAGGCTCAGACCCTCCTCCTATCCACGACCAAAGATTTCCATAACAAACAGAAGGCGACAAATTTTGATACAGGACTAAGGCCTTGATGTTGGATGTAAGGTCGTTTTATGGTGTTTAGATTTGCAGTTCACACCGATAGATCTAGGTTTTTGAAAAATGAGACAATAAACCAACCAAGGCTAGGGACCCTTTGTGCATTCAAAGAGAATTCACGGAATACTTAAGTGCGTTCGGCGCTCCCTGGGCAGTCAGCCTCGCTATCAACGTTCCTGACTGGCTAATATAGCTGGCTCTTATAGCTTATGCCACCACGAGGGAAGAAGCGATCCAGCAACCCATGGTCAGTGATGATGACGTAGGATGGCAATAATCATTTAAATAGCATCTAACGTCATCCTTACGAGGCTGATAATTGGTATACGGCAACAAGGCTTTAACTGGCTCTGAGTGTGTCTACAGAGCCTCATGGTGCACTGCGTATATATAAGGTCATATTTGAAGAAGCTGTATGTTCGGCAGCTCGTCCCCCCTCCCCCTTCGTTTTACTTCATGCAGATGTGTAATGATAACATGACATGTTTAGACATATTCCCATAAGCGCGAGGTCGTTGGTCGTCAGTGGGCGACGGGTATGGCGCATGCGCGGGCCCCGCTGCGTCTGCGCACCATCGAGACATTTTACTGACGTAAAGAACTGATTGTGATTTATTTGTTGAATTAATTGTTTTTATCTTGAAGGATTAGTCTCCAATATTAAGAGCCTGACAGTTATCAAGTGGTTGTGTTTAACTCTATAAATTATTTTTATGGATTCTATTTCCATCAGTAGGTAAATTAAATTATAACGTAACTCACATCCCTGCAATATGGTTGAGTTGAGCGATGCGGATGTGCACGTCATGCTCGTGAACGGGTGCTGTCTGTCGGGACTGGTCAGCCCTTAACTGCTATGGCAATCCTAGAAGGCATATTTTTCTATTTGTTACTCTAATGTGAGTTTATTTCTTACACCTGCATTATTATTAGAACTACCATTTTAAAAAGAGTATTCATGGAGTTTCTTGCCGGCTCTTCTCCATTGAACCTACTTTTTGGAACCATGCACCTATATTTGACGTTTCAAAAGTGCCTGAAATCGTGGTCTATTTGAAATAAAAAACGTTGACTTTGACATCACGAGCAATTCATAAGCAAAGGTTTATTTACTTGTTATGCAAAATTTAATACGTTGGACTATACCTATTTTTTCTGACGCGGAAATTGGAACAAGGGAGGAGACATGATAAAATAGTTAGACATAACTTTTATCGATATAACATCGCTTCATTACCAGACTCCGTTTATGGTCTATTTATAACACATGAACATTTAGGACTTCGCAGATTTATCGCACCATTAATTATAACCTCGTAACACGAACTATTACATCAAAATATTATTTATTACTAGAAGTCGCACGCAGCTTCGCGCGTGGATGTCGTACTTTATCTCGTATTCCGTATTTTTTGGGATAAAAGTAGCCTACATCCTTCTTCGGGTCCCAGACTATCTCTGTACCAAGTTTCATCAAAATCGGTTCAGCGGTTTAGGCGTGAAAGTGTAACAGACAGAAGGAGTTACTTTCATTAGAATTTTTAAATTTCTTTTTTTTTTTAATTTCATTGAATTAGGAAAGTCAAAGG
The DNA here is from genome assembly GCA_905220435.1 of Amphipyra tragopoginis. Classification (NCBI taxonomy): domain Eukaryota; kingdom Metazoa; phylum Arthropoda; class Insecta; order Lepidoptera; family Noctuidae; genus Amphipyra; species Amphipyra tragopoginis. Next base: position 25,622,852 of record HG992010.1, read on the forward strand.
TGTGGCTAAGCGGTTGGCTTCTGCGCTACGGGTCCTGGCTTCGATTCCCGCACGAAAAAATATTTGTATGGCCTGTAGATAGTTAGTTATTCGGGGTCTGGGCGTTAGTGCATGTAAAGATTTGGATGTGTGAACGATAACCTACGATACAGGAAAAAACAAGAGTGAGGGACAAAGATAAAGAAAAAACTTTCGGTCAACTTCTACTAAGTGTGTGTTTCAGTGAGATAATACAGAAAAATAAAATAAAGATCGTATAAAAAATTACCACAGAATAAATAAAACTCAGAAACCCTTTTCAACACGTTAACGGGTTATAATTAATAAACAAAAAAGCAAATTAAGAAGTGCTAATCCCGCACACGCAGTAATTAAAACACACCCCTAAAGAAACCGAGAGAGACTTTAAAAAAGTCTTTTAAAAATATAATAGTCACCCCCGACTGTGTTCGCCATAAAGTATGCTTAAACAGCCGTCGTAATGGCTTGAAAAAAGCAACAGGCGGTATGTAAAAAATCGTGAAAAAAATGTGTGTGTAACTAGATGTGAGGAGAGAGCACCCTGTCGATGTAGCGGTTTTGACGTCAAGACTTATAGTTTGAGAATAATTATCATAGGTACAGAAGGCCAACTCGACTAAATTGTTGGAAAATGTTATGTGTGGACGTATATATAATGCCATTCCTGATAATATTAAAGAATTGCATTCAAATAGATTTAGAAAAAAACTAAAAATATGGCTGATAGAAAAATAATTTTATTCAGTATCAGAATTATTAAAATAAGTTAAATTGCTATTTGCATGCTACGTCTTAATTTTAACTATAATTACGTTGCTGATGTCCAAGATGAACTGTATTATTGTATGTGTGTATATTTGCATGTCGTAAAGCGACAAAGTGTTTCTGGCACTGATTTTTAAATTATCCATCTTTATGTAACCTACATTTTGTGCAAATTAAGAAATTCTATTCTATTCAAACGCAAACGAACAACAACCGCCAGTAAATTTTTGTTTACGAAAACTGACAAAATAATTGGTTTTGTTTTTTTGTGTCAAACAGTTTGACAACTTTTGAAAACGAAAACTGTGTTAATTAACGGTTCAGCCTTGGTTAGGTTGCGAATTATCAACATTTCTTTTAAGATTTTTAGAATTGTATCCCTGTTTTTGAAACAATTTTGCAATAGATTGTAGAAAAAATTAAAGTAGATGATGACGTAGACGGTCATTTTGCAGTTGGTTTTGAAGGCTATATTTTTATTATAAACCTCTAATTAAAAATAGATCGTGTATCAAAAACTCGTCTAGTATCTATTTTCATGTCATAAGCATGTCAGACTGGTTGCGTTGTCAACTTTTATCACAAATACTGATACATTTTAAAACATCAAAACAGGTGTTTCCATAACTGTCTTATTGAAGATCAGAAAAAAATAAGATCATTGCAATACAGCAATTACATATCCCCCTTATATGATCCTATCCCTATCCAGGTCGCCTGTCCACCTGGTGCGCGTGCGCATAATACCACTTTATTTGTTTATTACTTTTTAATTTTTTCCAAAGACCAGACGGGAGTATATCGACAAGAAATAATACAAAAAAAAAAAAAACAAAAACCTACAACAATATTCGTCTGCACACATGCGCCATATTTGAATTTTGAATTTCGAATCGGATGCGAAAAAAACGGACGCAATGTGCTGGCGCACGCGCCGCGCGCCATATGTCGGGAGAAGAAAAAAGTTTTTTTTACTCATCAAACACAGATAAGTAATAGAAAAAATTGTTACATAGGCATAATGTTAGACGCAGAAAAAGAGGCGCAAAAACTATTAGTTTGAGGTTAAATAGAGGATGTTATGGGTGGCGTTTGATGTTGTAGGGCTGCATACTATAAAACTATAGTTAGATACCGTAATTTTCAAAAATTGTCACCATACATGTAAGTACAAATAAAATAATGTTCTTGCAAAGTAGGTATACTTACTTACCAAAAAACAAATAAACCCCTCACAATATTATAATTGGAAATTGATAACTTTATTTAAAAAAAAAACACATCTGAAATTATCACAATATTAAAAAAAATATTGCATCTGTGATCTCATTAAGATCATCTCAATCTCAACTCGTCAGCCCTCTATAGCATGCGCACACGCATCACATCTGTCGCGCTCGTCCGTCACTTGCGCGGATTGCGATCACATGCGACTGTAGTATTGTACAGTAATTTCATTAGATTTGATATAAATCATGCTGGGTCGTTCCGAGTATGTCATACACGCTTGTTAATTTTGTAGGTTAAAAGTTTACGGGTTTTGGTTAAGGAGGAAGGTTTTATTTCTCTAAAAAGTTTGATTCTTCAAGATATTTATAGTCCAAAATGATTTCATGATTCCGAATCTGGGGGTTTACTCTCTAAGCATGAAGTCCGTGGTTTCGGCCTTAGTTACGATGGTTTCCTACTCCCTATCACCTACAGACATACAATTATTTCGGGGCCCGAACTAAGAATGAATGACAACAGAGAGTATGTAACACTACCGTTTAGACAACACGGTTTGACAGTTGTCCCTACTACCGATGTGTTTTTGCCCGTCCGAAAAGTTGAACTTGACACTTGTTTTGTTCACTCCTACGTTTCGGGCTACTTTCGGACGGGCGACTAATTTCTTTGACGGACTTAGGGAGTAGGCCTCCTGTGCCGGAGGAATTGTATAGCGGTTCCCTGATGTCGACATATTAGGAGGTAGGTACTAGGTACCTATGAGGCTTCCATAGTCAAAAAAGTGGACAAAAGCTTCGGAACGGTAAATAAAAAAAAAAACCCTTGAAAGACTAGGTACTACTAGTAGTAACGACTAGTTTTTCTCTGTAATAGGATGGCATACACGCCGACGGTTCACTCACGGTAAATTGTACCTTAGGGTGTTAACGAATTCGTGTAATTCCTTCAAACTACGTGATCTACTAGTGACACTGAATGACTCAGCATAGGTTTTTTATAGAATCAACAAAAAAAGTTTCAAAAAATTAACCATGGTGTTCTGTACCTGAGTAATTTTAGCGTCCCAAGTTAACTGACTGCGTGGAGCGATATCATGCTACTCGTGTCCGTCAGCTGTGTCGTGCCGTGCCTTCATTCATTTATGCATGGCATCGAAATTTTCTACCAAATATAAAAATACCAGTGAAAAAAAAGTTTTATTTTTTATTTTTAATCAATCTAAATCCCATGCGAGGTTAATCTATACCATTAATAGATCATGTAGTTTGAAGGAATTACATGAATTCGTTAACACCCTGTATACACCGACTACGCTAAGAGTATTGTTGATGCGTTGCGTTCACGTTTGTTTTATCACGTAGGCCACAAAACGAAACGAGTCCATTCTTATACAATCAGAAAAACGCCGTCTAAAAATTTGAGTGAATGTCTTATTTGAAGTTAAAAATCCACCGCAGGCGACGCTACCGAGGTGAAAAAAATGTCAAAACTGTCAAATTTGAGATTTGCCGTCTTAATAATAACAATTTAGTAAATGACTTTCTTTCAAATCAATGTTACAGTCAAAATATTTCGCTGCTTTGGATGAATAATGAGTATGACACAACTCAAAAAAGTTTATTTTAGAGGAGAGAGAGAGAGAGAAAAATGGCGCCAAAATGCAAAAGCAATGGCAAATTTGACATTTTGTGATGCCACTTTGTAATTCTTGCCGATGAATGTGAGCTTTATTCGCAAAAAAAATTGGGCTATTTTGGATTCCGCTTTCTCCTTACCTAGTTTAAAACATTTTGGATTGTGTGGTTATTCATGCAAAGCAGCGATTTGTTATAATATCGGTTGTCATTTTTTACCTCAGTCTACAGTGGCGGTGCCGCGGTGCCTGGCGGATTTTTATCCTCAAATTAGCCCCCATTGGCATCCTACTTAGGTATAGCTTTATTGCTCCTCTTTTTGATTCGCGTAACACTATAAAAACACAGTGATTACCGATCGATGGTATGCGCAAAAACCTGCTCCGTTGATCTACTTACATAAAACGATGTCTAATTCACCGCGCGGCTCTGCAAGCTTTGATCTTATGGGTTTTGGTAAAAAGCCTCAAGACATTTAAAAGAAATCGTTATTTTTAGTACGCGCCATTACACTTTTTATGGTAGGTATTATAGATTGTAGTTTTTATTGCGAAAAACTTTAAAGTATTTGATTGATTGGTTTCTTATACATGAGACTATTGTCCCTTAGGAATAGGTACTTAGTTTTAACAAAATTCCTACAAAAGTATCCAATTTATAAAAATGACTGACGACTTCCTCGTTGGTCTAGTGGTCGCAAACGTGACTGTTGAGCGTAAGGTCCTGGGTTCGATCCCCAGGTTGGGCAAACTATTATTGGGTTTTTCCTTGTGGAATTTCTTAGTAGCAGCCCAGAGTCTGGGTTCGTGCCCGGTTGATGGCAATAGGCTCGCCTCCTATTACATGGAACTTAAAGATAACTGCGAAATGTACTATGGGGCCGTTCAAATATTACGTACCTAAGCAGATTTATAACAATTATTTACACCCCCATCCCCCTTGTCAGCAAAAGTAAGCAAAGCTCTTACCCCCTCCCCCCATGCTTACGTAAACATTTTTCAATTATAAATGTTTTTTTTATATTGTAATTATAAGTAGATATAATTTTAAAAATAGGAAAATAGATTTAGGATAGAGATTAAACGTATGCATTATTTGCGGAAATCCCCGAAAATGCGTTTCGTTTTCAAGCATAGACAATGTGAGGGTTGTTTAGGATAGAGATTAAACGTATGCATTATTTGCGGGAATTCCCGAAAATGCGTTTCGTTTTCAAGCATAGACAATGTGAGGGTTGCCATTCGTGTAAAAAGTAAATAACTACCGATGACGTAATCATCATCTAGACTCCCCTACCCCCCATGTCATCCAAAATAAGCAAAACAAAGACCCCTCCACCCCCCCATAGTGCTTACGTAATACTTGAACGGCCCCTCTACACCTCTGCCCAACCCTTCAGGGAATACAGGCATGATGTAAAGTTATGTTATAAAAATGATAGTTAAGACTTCTCGAACGTTGACGGGTGGTTCATGACACTTCATGAAAATCATGAAACAATGAAAGCGGTTACTGGTTAATATGCATCAGGCTTTCAAGACAATCGATGCACCATTTTTCGAATGGACCACTTGTTTAAGGACGAAGCAATAGACGTTGTAGGGTAAAGCCTCGTCCCCACTAGAAACATTTGTCGAGCGACATGTGTCCCCGGTGACATCGGGCGACGTGTGGCGATGTAGGGCGACATCGCCCGATGTCTCCGGGGACACATGTCGCTCGACAAATGTTCCTAGTGGGGACGAGGCTGTGTCCCCGAAGACATCGGGCGATGTCGCCCTACATCGCCCCACGTCGCCCGATGTCTCCGGGGACACATGTCGCTCGACAAATGTTCCTAGTGGGGACGAGGCTGTGTCCCCGGAGACATCGGGCGATGTCGCCCTACATCGCCCCACGTCGCCCGATGTCACCGGGGACACATATCGCTCGACAAATGTTCCTAGTGGGGACGAGGCTTAACTCACAACGATAATTCGAAAATGGGGTGCATGAAAAGAGCCTCCACGAGTAACGATACGTATGTCCGGCGCATCCTGGGCAGTCAGCCCTGCTACCAACCTTGCTGACTGGCTAATCTTTTCACCACAGCATGAGCTATTTTCATATAGCTCGTGCTGACACAAGAGAAGAAGACCGATAATTCAGCCCTCATCAAGCTGTCTTCTCCCCATCCTCCCTCCATCAACGTCCTAAGCCGAGATCCGAGTCCCACTAAGGCCCCTTAGTGCTGTTGTTGCTAGTAGTCATGATGTTAGTGTAAGTGTGTCTCGCTAATAACTGCCCGATTACGTTGAAACGATCCGCAAGGACCATTTCTTTAAATCTTTTATTTCTCCCAGAAATTCACAAACATTACATTAACAAGAAAAATGGCTTAAGCTAAGTGACAATAGTAAAAAAGACCCTGACTTCTAAACTAGGTAATTACCTGTATCTTAGAAGTAAGTGTACCTTCAAAATTATGCGCGGAAGCCTTATTACTTATACCTAGATAGGACACAATGATGTATAAAGTAAAAGAGTAAAAAATAACAATACAATGCAATTTAGGCAAGATCATAGGGAAAAAAAAAGTAATTAAAAGCAGAAACATTCTAAAAGAGAGAAAAATAAAACTGATTTTGATTAACTAATTGAGTGTGTGAGAGTATTTGTGAGTAAGTATATGTATGTGGGGGAAGTGTGTGTGTGTGTAGTAGTGAGTAATGTGGGGGTGTGTTTGTAAGAGTGCGTGTTTACAAGAAGACCAATACTCGTAGAAATAAAAATGTTGTTGGGTAACGCAAGACATTCTGTATAGTTACAAATTCGATTTTAGAAAAAGTGTAACGTAAACTTTAAAAAAATTGGACCTTACATTTCCCAAAAGCCCTTGCTTATTGAGGCTATTTATTACATAAAAGCCTCCTTATGTGTAATGTGACCGTCAGCCGCTAGGTGGCAGGTGGTGTCGAGAGGGTAAAAACCCTCCCTCACGATTTGAATACGATTTTTTTTTTCACAAAAAACGTCAAGCGCCATCAGGATTTTTTGTAAACTGTTGTGTGTTCGCCTTTATTGAAATTTTATTAACAATCATTGTTTTTTTTTGTACAGGCATTTATTACTGTCATATAATTAATCTATGTCCCACAAAAGTGGTTGTCGACGTGAAAGGTGATATTAGAAGAACTTAGGTAACTGCCGACGACGTACAGCGAGCAACATAAGTTGGTAAACAAGTAGAAAGAACCAATTAATCTCAGCTAAATGAATATACCAAAAAAGCATAATACAGTTTCAAATTGTAAAATAATCTAGAAATAACTGAGTATATCTTAAAAAATATATTTTATTTCAGTTAGGTTGCACATTAATGCCAAATTCAAACACTCAAATATTGAGCTACATTTATGGCTGACTGTATAAGGCGGAACAAAAAAGCTAAGCATAGCCTCAAGGGCATACAAGACCTAGCATAGAGAGAAGAATAGCTAAATATGTCTTGCTACACTAGAGATGGGCAAACTTTTTTCATCAAGGGCCAGAAATACGCCAGAGAGCAAGGGAAAAGAATTTAAAAAAAAAACATTTTGTTCTGCCTAAACTAATATTTTTGGCTCAAATAACTACGGATATTTATCATGCTCTAAAAGGGAGGGTTGAAAGGCCGGATTAAAACATTGTGCGAGACGGTAAAAAGCCAGGAAGAAGAAGAATATTACGTGTTGCCTTCCCTCTCTGGTGCCGTCACGAGCTATACGAGAATAATGCGTGCCATGGTGACAAGATTAGCTAGTCAGCAAGGTTGGTAGTCATAATTTGTTTTTCATTATGCACAAAATTAGTACAGATTCGGACTTAATACCTTAAGTAGTTTCTACCAGTCAAGGTGATGCAGAGACAAAATATGGTAAGTGCATACATTTGCATTAACAGTGAAGGAAAACAGCATGAGGAAACCTTCACTTCTGAGAGGGCTCCATAAAGTTCTCGATGGTGTGTCTAGTCCGTCAAACCACATCAGGCCAGCGTAAAGGACTAAGGCCTAAATCATTCTCATTCAGAAGAGGCCCGTGCTCAGCAGTAGGACAGTAGTGGGCTGATGATGGTGATGAAGATTAGTAGAGAGGCTGATTGCACAGTGTACAACGGACGTGCTTTGAAAGCGTCTCACGTGGAAGCTGTTGCAAGTAGTAATAACAAAGAAGATTGAATGCATGTCAAATAGAAACGTTGTAATGTCTGTGAATGTCGTGGTAGTCCGGAGGTTACAGACCAGCTTGTTAAGCACCGGGTTACGGGTTCAAACCTAGGTAAGTACCAATGTGGCTTTTTCAATGTCATATGTACTTTCTTAGTTAATCTAAGACGCCACTGACATACGGTGAAGGAAAACATCGTGAGGAAACCTGGACTTAATGGTCTGAAATCGCCAACCCGCAGTGAGCAAGCGTGGTGATCAATGTTCGTTCCTTCTCTGTTTGAGAAGAGGCCTTTGCCCAGAAGTGGGGCAGTTACAGGCTAATACTTATTTATTTATTTATTTATAATGCCTGTGAGGTTTTATTTGGGGTGGCTTAAGAGAGATGGAATCTTTTGCTAAGAAAGCCTAGAGTAAGATGTTCTAAGCGAAAATCTCGGTACTTATCTAATATAAATGCCTCTATAGTTTACTAAACTATCGCGAGAGGAATGCCTTGTTACTTTTATGATGGCCTTAACTACTCAGTATTAAGGTATATTTTCCTTTGAAACTTTCAGAGTATGAGTAGTAAGACAGTAACAAGTACTGTTAAATACTATTTTAGCTCGAGCTCCACGTTTACAGTGCATCGTATGAATGGTCAGCGGATTCCTGACTTTATAGCCGAATGAGTTACCAAGTACGAAGCTAAATATAGCCAGCGGTAAGTTCATTCATAACGCTGACGTTTGAGCAAATGTTGGCCACTTGAATCACTATTGTCTAATGTCATTGATTTATGTTGGGTGGAATGTTTGGCCAAGGTTTGTGTCATATTCATTGAATGATCTAAGTGTCTAAACACACTATGCCGAAGATACTCGACCGAAGTTCGGCATGATTACACCTGCAATGCTTTTTAAATTTATTACCCGCGACACACCAGGCTGAAATTACGTCGCGTTTTACCTGTATAAAAAACATAGACGCCCAAGTTCGGTCGCGTAATTTCGGCATGGTGTGGCGCCACACTTAGAGTCCATGGAAGTCTTCAGTGACGATGGATCTATTTTGTTAGCGTCTACTGATAATTTTGATCAGTTAACAGAAAAATATTGACGCAGTAAAGACGGCTCTAAGAGCTGTAAAGCATGCCACACAAATTATGATTATGAGAAGATGCAGAAGCATCAGGGAGCTTGTCGAAAATAATTGAAGAATACTCGTAGAATCGGATTGTACCCTTATCTATTTGTGAGAGACAAATGAAGAAATTGAGTTTAAAGAATGATTGCCACCATAACAATACAGCAGCGGGCTGTCATTAATATTGTGCATTAAGCCCCGTATTCATTGTAAACATTTGTTTATAAACCTGGTTGCATAAACATGTTGCTGAGTTGCTAACAACATGTTGCAGTCAACATTTGTGTTGCAGAGTTGATCAAGTCATGTTGGAGAGTTGCCGCTCGGCGAGCGAAAACATTTTGATGTTGAGAAGCTTTGGTGTTGAGCAACTGTTGCGCAATAAATGTTTACAATGAATACGGGGCTTTATACATAGGTAAGCAGTCTACATAATGGCGGATTCCTAAAATTTACGGAGCGTTATTGATTAAAATTAAGACGCTTATAACGTTATAAATCATTCAGCAAAGACCCCATTGTTTTGCATAGTACCTAGACCCTCCTATACTTACCTACGTTCAGTAGGTTTCACATGTAAAACTAGCTTACGGGTCCATGTATCTTCCCTGTAAGAATTTCAATCATAGCTCCATTACATCGGTCATATTGCTAAATACGATTTTAACCTTCGATTCCGATGCCTAATTGGAGAAGAAAAGATAGGATACAGTTTGTTGAACAGAGATTAATTTTCGAAATATTCATTATTTAAGGAAATTCACAACTCGAAAAATCTCTATGGTAACAAGTCCTCATGAACGCGGTGTTGCGACTTTTGTCATACCATAGCACTCGCCGTATGTCTTATTTGTCGGGGAGGGTTGTGAAGTGAGAAGTTTCTTATCCACTCACACGATAATTTATAAATGTTGCCAGTTCAACTTACGGTATTGTTTACAAGGAAGAACTAAAGTTAGTAATTAATAAATTAAGTTCCGAAAAAAAAAAGATTGAATTGGACTTTTGTTGATATAACATTTGACTCATAATACCATCAGAAAGACGTGGTTAAAATCTTTCGGACCTCGGGCTCACGGTATATAGGAATTAGAGATGCGCCGAATATTCGTTTGGTATTCGGTATTCGGTGTATTCGGCATATTTTTCACTATTTGTTTTCGGCCGAATTATTCGGTTTTGGTGCCGAATATATTCGGTTCGAGTATTTCTATTTTCTTGGCTACATGACAGGGTATAGAACTAAAAGTCAAAACTTCTTATGTAAGATTCATGTTATAATATAAGTCAAAGAAATACTATGAAAGATGAGTTAAATAAAGCTAATAAATTTCAAATCAACATTTATTTTTAAACTAATACAAACCTTTTTTTAAACATTTTAAAGCAATTTAACATAAAATTAACTTCTTTTTAAACCTCAATCAAATCCACATTTCTTTGTATACCTTAAATCAACATTTATTATTAAACTTTAAACCAACATCGATTTTTAAACCTTTGATCAACATACATGTTTAAACTTCAAATCAACATTTATTTTTAAACATCACTCCAGCAGCAACACGTAGCGTTCATGTAAGAACCTGTTTACGCGGCAAAACAATCAAATTGTAAACCGAATAATTCGGCCGAATATCCGGTTCGGTAAAGGTTAAACCGAATAGTATTCGGTATTCGGTTATTCGGTGAAACCACTATTCGGCGCATCTCTAATAGGAATTAAAAGAATTTGCTCTTTATAATAAGACTTAACTCAGGTTTTCATGCTTCGTAGGTCATACTCGTAAATAGTGTAATAATCAGTGATCGGAAAAGGGTGAGCTAATTTACCTAAACTTCAAAGAACAAAGACAAAAAGTGGAGACTTCCTTACAACTGCATTTTTTTTCGGTAAAATTGTTTTGGTTTTCGAGACATCACTAAAGTACATTTAATAATAACGTTGTTAATACAGAAAACAATTGAATTCGTTTCCTGTTTTTGTTTCCCAAAATTGACACAAAAACAGTAGACACGTTTTTTATTGCTTTCAAAAACGAGATTTATTATTGTTTTTAAAAAAGGAGATTGTTTTTTATTTTTTGAAAACAATATAAAACGTGTCTACTGGTTTTGTGACAATTGTTTTGCCTGAAAAAAAAAATGTTGTCGTAAGGAAGTCTCCAGTTTTTGTCTCTGTTCTTTGAAGTTTAGGTAAATTAGCTCAGCTTTTTCCGATCACTGCACTGGTAATAATACTATCAGTCATTTAACATGTGTCATGACAGGCTAATTTTACCCGTTCAATGACCGGGGTATAAACCTACCCCAACTGCCTCTAAATCTTTAATGACCGCGTCCTCATCCTAAACATCCGTACATCCATGAAGGACTCCTTTAACATCCATAAATAAACCAACCTGTTCATTCAACTGTTTTTACTGTAAAAAATCCTTTTGTTTCACACTTTTGATTCTTATTTTGAGGGAATAAGGTTCAAAATGCTTTTAAAAAAAGCCTTGACTGACTGAATATTTTTAGATAAAAGCGATTTTACAATACGTTAGTGTGTTGTGTATTTTCTAACTGGGTTAAGTAATCATAAAGATTTGTGGTACAGTTTTGGGTAATGAGGGCGACGAGTGTAGGTATCCACGTTCTATTCTTTGTTGTTACTAGGAAAGAAACACGCTTTTATTTGAAAGTTACAAACTTTTCTGTATTTTCCCACGATTAATTCGCACCTAAATATTACTAACTAAATATCGCGTTAGAGATAATTAAATAGATTATCTACCATATAAATTGGTTTTACAATATATTTCCCTATTTTATTGAAACTTTACTCTATTCGTTACAGTAATAAAGTTCTAACTCGCATAATACGTGTTCAACTTAAAAGGCATGCACTAGTTCTAGTTTTCTAAGTTGAGACAATAAACTTTTGTCCGACTCCTTTGTCTTCGCACAACTAAAAGTTATCTAATCGGAAAATGGTGAGACGATTCGAAATGCCACGTAGTGCAAGCTCGACCGTCAGAGGAACGTGATGCAACCAACTTCTAAACACAATAAACAACAATAATGCTACGCCATCGGTTTTACGACGCTTTATAATCTGTGATACACACTACCTGGCCGTCGACGACGTTCCCACGCCAGGGAATAAAAAAAATAAGAAGAACAAAAATCATTTTCACACCTTCGCGGAAACGTTTTAAGACTGTTTTATTATGAATGTAAAATAATAATGGATGCATAACTTTCTTTGGTTTACAAACTTGCAAGTTTTGAGAAAGTGGGTTGGGGCGACATCTAGTTTGGTTTTGTAGTATTTTTTGAAACAACGCCATCTACGTAGTGGTTAAATTGTATAACAAAACTGAACCATGCGCCTCTGGCGTCGAGTAGACGTACTATGTAAGCTAACAGCGAACTAAAAGCTTTCAATGTAAACTAATAGAGGGCGCTGTGTTCAAAATAACACGAATACAAAAAAGTGTATTTAAAAACAACAAATCTAATTAGCACTTACCTTAATAAATTCTTTAACGATTATACTTTTGTAATTCATATTGTCTGTTATTTAATAACATCATAATCCAAAACCTGCCTCTTCAGTTTCACAACAACGAATGATGAATATGCAAACATGTTCCATGTTTTCACTTTAAGAAAACTCAATAAAATATGCGGTTGTCTTTCATCCCAAGTGCCTATTTAAAGTAAAAGTGAAAATAACAGCAGGTAATAAAACGTTACTAGCAAGTAATGTAACTTTCACTTATAAGCTTTTGTTCAATAGCAATGCTTACTAAGTGTTAGTAAATCGAGAGGATCTGTTTGATTTGGCTTGTAAGCGAAAACATTTTCCCGTGAAAACACGAAATTTTTTCTAACACGTTGGTAGATAAATTTTGGTGATGCTGTTATGTGTAGAAAGGGGGACGGTGCTGCACATCCACTTGATGTAAGTAAGCCTTTAGTCGCCTTTTATGACACCCACAGATAGAGAGGTGGCCTATTCTTTGCCGGGAACCATGTGGTCTCCTTCGTCTCCTAACAATATGCTAATCTAGGGTTTAGTGCCGTGTACATTACGTTTGTGCCATGATTTCCATACTTTCAAGTGTAGGATTATAAAGAAGTCAGGGAGGAGACTATTATAATACGTGGTAAAAAGCGCCAGAAAGTAAATTAACCCAGCCAGGCAAAACAATACTCAGAAAAATCACTTTTATTGTTAAAAATGTAACACCATCAGAATTAAAACCATTATTTTCGCGATTACACCCGAAAATACTTCTCAAATACAATCCTACACACATTTGCACTCAAAGAAAACGATAAAATGTTTGTTTAATAAGCAGTTACTTGTTCTACAACCCCTCTGCAATAAATCGGCAGGAGTCTAATAAACAACTCAGTAGCGCCATCTGTTGGCGACACGTGCTCATTACTTGGGGCGATAAATCACGGATATCATAACAGAGGGCGCTGGAAGTTTTGTAATTTATCTTGCGAAAAGTTGGGAAACGGGGAAAGATTGTGTTTATGAGTGTAACTGCAAGCGATGGGTACAGGTGCGAGAGAACTGTTGGAAAAGTTGTGAGATGTTTCGTAGAACAGCGGTTATGAATATTATTGGGGAAAACTTTTAGTGATCGTTGTAGACACGGTTTAGCTGTTGAATATTTTATTATCATTCATTTTTAGTAGGCACAACTATGTTACACTGAGTTCCTTACTATACATGGTAGTAATTTGAGATGGGGTATGAAGGGCAGCCACCTTAACCATTGTAGGTAGGTACAGGAAAATCGTTCAAAATGTTCTGATGAGATCATCTTTAACTTTTGGAATAATTTCTATCAGCATTTACAGATTTTGAAAAAAAAATAGTCTGCGAGGAAATCAAAATTTTGATGCCAATCGATCCTATTTCTCATAGGATCAAAATACTCTTACGGATCAACTGAGGTTGGAGTACAAGAAACATCAGAAATCGCAAAAAACTTATTTAAAATAATATGGTATTAATAAGGGTAGCTACTAGGGTTTTCGCGTTCCCGGCCTATTTGAGTTCCCGGGAATCGGGAATTATTTCTCTTAATTCCCGGGAATTCCCGGGTACCCGGGAATTTTCGTGTTTTGTGTATAAACATAGTTTTTCTCGTATATTTCAACATTAAACTTGTGTAAGTACTTTAAACATGATAAATTGTCTAACATACTAGTCGAATTTTCTTATTAAAATGAAAAATCTTACACTTATTTAAAAAATTGAACTAGGAACAGTTACAGTCAAGTAATGAAAAAAAGTCTTCTCTTCATATAATATGGCAAAATATTACGGAATAACAATAGGGTGAATGACTATAAAGGGTGTTAACAAATTCGTGTAATAAAAACTTAAACCACATGATCCACTACTGGTGTAGAATGACCGAGCACGGGCTTTAGCTTGATTAAAAATTAAAGTAAGGTTTTTTTCTTGCAGTAGCAATAAGTGATCGAAACATAACCAGCTAATAAGGTACAAATAAAAAATAAAAATTGCTGAATATTTTTTTTTTTCGTTGGAACTTTTCGACTCATCAATTAATGAAATCACGGTGACACAGCTGGCTAGCACGCCAGCACGAAATCGTTCTTTGCAATTGGTTAACTCGGGGCGCAAAAAGAGCTCGAAAACAGAACTCTTTTTGAAAATAGACTATTTTATATTTAAAATAAAAACCATTTAGGGTTAATCTTTGACCAGTAGATCACGCTGTTTGAAGGAATTACACGAATTCGTTGATACCCTGTATGTTTTCATTATAAATCTCGAAATTACACAAAAGATAAGCATTGTGAATAGTTTCGACAAATTAAACATTTACAAAAAAAAACAAGCGTTTAGAATTTGTTTACTAGATAGAGACAACAGTACTGTGTGCTGACATCAAAGTCAAAGTCAAAGTCAAAGTTTTTTATTTCAAATAGACCAGATTACAGGCACTTTTAAAACGTCAAAACTAGGTGCACGGTTCCAAAAGGTAGGTTCTATGGAGAAGAGCCGGCAAGAAACTCCATGAATACTCTTTTTAAAATAGTAGATCATGACTATTCATGACAATTCCATTACAGTTGCGTGCGACATAGAATGAGAATAATGCAGGTTAATGTAACAAATAAATTCACATAAGAGTAGAAAATAGGAAAAGAAAATATGCCTTCTAGAATTGCCCTAGTAGTTATGGGCTGACCAGTCCCGACTGACAGCACCCGTTCACGAGCATGACGTGCACATCCGCATCGCTTAGCTCAACCATATTATAGGGAACCCAACGACCGGATATACAACGCCACCATCAGCAGGACATTTAAGTGAGCATGACAGACTCATACTACCAGACAATGGGCAGTAATATGATATGATTAAAGGATAGATATATATATTATGAGATATATATATTTAGAAGTAATATGATATGACATCACGATACATTTACCCCATTCTAAGTTCACACCACGCAGTACAGTGTCCGTTTCACGCGAGAGAGACAGAAAATGCTTTAAAATCTTCGGAAGCATTCAGACCCTTCATTTTTCATCATCATTTCTTTATTTCAAATAATTCCCGGGTACCCGGGATTCCCGCCAAATAATTCCCGGGTCCTAAAATCCCCGAATTCCCGGGAATTCCCGGTTCCGGGTACTCGGGGCGAAAACCCTAGTAGCTACCTTAATCGTTGTGGCTACAGGAAAAAGTTCTTAGGAGACGGTCCATTTTCCCTCTCAAATTAGCACCCTGCATAGTAATGGTTGTATCAAGCTATTTTACAAGAACAGAAAAAAAAAAAGTTTTAAAATGATACGTGACATCATAATTAAGTATTGAGTTCTGTTTATCAGAAAAGGAATAAATCTCCCAATATCCCAGACAACACCTTTCCCGTACCAAACAATACCAAATCCTAAAGCAATTACGACAACCCTAATCCAGTCCACACGTCTCCAGCTGCGACGGTGCCGCATTGTACGTCGTCACTTAATGGGCTATTTAACTACCACACGTGGCGTGCGTCTTTGTAACGCGTAATGTATGGCGTGCGCCGCGAGATAGTGGTTACGAGAGGAGATTTATAATGGCGGGTTTGTGTCTAGACTAGTTAAGGATGGTGTTTCATTGTTTGCTTTATGTCGTGTTGTTGAAGGGTAAAGAATTTATTGGGTGTTGATTGGCGTATTATACAATTAGGTTGATCTTTATTGTTAATTGAATTGGCACTTAAACGTTAACCTGTTGATCTGCTTGGTTGTTTATGACGAAATAAGGTAATAGAAAGAATGTAGGTCAAATAGACGACCATTTTATCGTTCTGTGTTGGATTGGGGTAATTTAACTCTCGTGAGAAAATCATTAAATTATATCATTTAAAATGTGCTGAAATATAAAGTTTCCTTCTGGCTACTGACTGAAATATCGACTTATAATTTTATAAGAAAAAAAACATTTCTCAATCTATTATTTTCCCATTAGGTACAGATATAATTCGTAAGGTGAAAAACAGATGGCGTTGTTTGCAATATACGATAATGTTCGGTGTGTTGTTTCATATCACCTGTAGCAAACAGAGGGTATACGCTAACTGGCGAAGTTATGAGTTTGCCAAACTTTGTATACGTGTATGAAATATATTACCGAACTGAAAGCAAGATAAGGGTTGAAATTATAAATATGCGATACACACAGGATGCCAGACCATCCCCCATTCCCCATCCACTAAGTATGTGTTCGAATATAATCGTAAAGAATTTGCACAGGATAATAAGGCGTAGGTGGTTGCTTTCCATAATAGACATAGCCAGGATTTCTCTTCGGGGTTGATTTTGAAATACTTAGGTCTATCGAGAGATAATTTTTTACTCCAAGTGTTGGGGGTTCATGACAAGAGCCTCTACGAGTGACGATGCTTAAGTACCTACGTCCGGCGCACCCTGGACAGTCAGCCTTGCTACCAACCTTGCTGACTGGCTAATCTTTTCACTACAGCATGAGCTGTTTTCGTATAGCTCGTGCTGACACGAGAAAAGAAGACTGCAAATGTTTGGAACTTTAAAGGATCATTCGCATTCGTCTGTACCGTATGCTTTCTGTTTATTTTTGAATTAATCATCTCAAATTGCAGTCCACTACTGGACATAATATGCCCCACCTGACGTGCGCGTATTTTCTCTTTAGCAGTCGTCAAAATAAATTCAAGAGTTCCTCCAAGAAATAAACTTTATTACAAGTTAAACTTAAGTAATGACGAATATAAAATCAGTGAGACAACTCTCGTCTCGCGGCGTCGCTTGTCTCTGCGTTGTAAAATTACTCTAGCGGTACTAAGTAAACGAAAGTTTAGACGCGATCGGGGTACGGTTGCTTTGTTATACGATATCATCGATAAGTGAATAAAGTGCTACGGCATTTACAACTCGAATTGAAAAACTCGACATCCAAAATCGTTCTAATTTGAAACAAGTCTTGTCTTCCTACAAGCGAAAATACTTACGTCTAATTTTATTGATAATTATTTCGATAAGTATAGAAGTTATGTTAGAATTAACTAACACTAATAAGTGGCTATTTTGAGCCCTTGTAACCCCGTTACCGATAAAAGTGAGTCTACATGACAAGATGGCATTCCCCAAACATCGAAGACATTTACGTGACAATTTGAAAGCTTCATGTTTCTACTCCTGAGCGATAGCAGATGCAAAAATTATACAGACAAAAAAAATTGGTCCAGCGTGGATTTGCACCGACTTCTTATACTGTAAATTTTGTAGTATGGTCATTATTTTATTCGTTTTTTAAAGTCTGTTAAATTTTTATCAGACGAATTGAGACCCTCATCCATTTTGAAGAAGTCGGCCAATTGTCATCATTTGTTGTTTGTTTAAATAGCTTCACTACATCCATATCACAACTTCGTCGTTGGGGTGCATTAAAAGACCTTCCATGAGTGACGACACTTAAGTACGACCGGCGCACCCTGGGCAGTCAGCCCCGCTACCAACCTTGCTGACTAGCCAATCTTTTTACCACGGCATGACCTATTTTCGTATAGCTAGCAGGGGAGAAGACGTCTATGTTCCCGTACCGACTATAGCAGACGGTGTTCAACGAAAACGCACCACCCAAGAAAATGAAAGAGTGCTTTCCTACTGTTGAAAGTGTTTCCACCACATTAACCGCTAATTGTCCAGGGGTGAGGGGTGAGTGCTGCGGGGTGCGGGGGATGATTTCACGGCGTCGCGCACACCGCCATATTGCTATGGTTTTCATAATTATACTGATTTTATGCACCGGTGGGCTCTGAGTGGAGCTGTCAAAGTTTCAACGAATGGTTTAAAGAGTGCCTCTTTGGTTTCGTGGTGAAGATAGGTTTAAATTAACGCTTGTGGTCTGAGTGTGGTGGAAGTTTAATTGAGTTTTTTGGTTCGGTTTTTAAATTACTTTCGGAAGGACGACGAGATATTATTATGTAATGCTATTGAAAAAGGTAATGTGTTAAAATGTTGTTAAAGCATTGCAGGCGTAATCATGCCGAACTTCGGTCGCGTATTTTTGGCATAGTGTGTTTAGACACTAAGATAACTAACTGTTCCTTACTGAGTATACATGCGCGAAACGAAAACCTATGTTCGGAGCAGCCAAGAAAAATCCGCCGTACTGTACCTAACATCATTATTAGATTATTAACTTCGACGCAAGGAAAATAGTAAGCTAAGAAGGTATACACAATGTATCAGTTACTAAGTAAACTTTTTTTTTTTTTTGTAATTATAAATCATTTATTTGCATAAAACATGGTATAAAAAGGTGTTAAATACAAATTAGAAAGGTACATACATGTTTTGCTAGGATAATACATAGCATGCAACAATTTCAAGGTTTAGCAAATGTTCCAAATCAACATTTTTTATCCATAAGTTGTTTTAAACTATAGAAATTACACTCGTTTAACCATTTGTGTAATTTAGTTTTAAATAATCTTATATTTAATATTTTTGAACAGCTTGGTATCTTATTATAAATACGCAATTTTCAATGCGACAAAACTTTTATCGACCGCTTTTCTTTTAAAAGCAACTTAAACAATTCAATACTTCCAAATAAAATGTTTACTTAAGTACGCTCATTAGGAAAACTAATAAAAATAAAATAAAAGAGGATTCCCTATTCGACCGTTTTCTTAAGGACAGTCGGGGTTGAGTCGTGACGTCAGAGGGGTGGCGGCGGCTTTTGATTTTATTTGCTCTGCTCACCCCCGGGCGTCTGCTGGGAGATTTACAATTGATAGTGATGGGAACTGTCGATTTAAAAAACACAATTGAAAAGTTGGTCAATACTATGAAGGAATCTTTTGGTTGAATAAAAATAAATTCATAACATATCATCACGCCTGTATTCCCCGAAGGGTTGGGCAGAGGTGTATAGTGCACCCTCATTTCGCCGTTATATTTAAGGGAGCGAGCCTATTGCCATTGACCGGGCACAAATCCAGACTCCGGGCTGCTACTGAGAAATTCCACACGGAAAAACCTAGTAACACTGCCCGACCTGGGGATCGAACCCGGTACCTCACGCTCAGCAGTTTCGCTTGCGACCACTAGACCAACGAGACAGTTGTAAAATAAACGATAGTTTAAACCTAAGTTCAGCGACCTAACTGACAGTAGGTCGCAGCTAACTGCTACTTGGTTTTAGTTAAGTATATTAAAATATAAACCTCTCATGATATTACTTTACTTAAAATAAAGGTTACTTTACTTAAAATAATGCTAATTTAGTTAATTTTACTATGTATGTTGTACCTACTAGGGTTTTCGCCCCGGGTACCCGGAACCGGGAATTCCCGGGAATTAGGGGATTTTAGGACCCGGGAATTATTTGGCGGGAATCCCGGGTACCCGGGAATTATTTGAAATGAAGAAATGATGATGAAAAAGTAAGGGTAGAAACTATTCACAATGCTTATCTTTTGCGTAATTTAGAGATTTATAATGGAAATATACAGGTTGTAAACGAATTCGTGTAATTACTTCAAACGGTGTGATCTACTGGTCACAGATTAACCCTAAATGGTTTTTATTTTAAATACAAAACAATATTTTCAAAAAAAAAACTGTTTGCGAGCCCTTTTTGCGTCCCGATTTAACCTACTGCAAAGAACGATTTCGTGCTAGTCGTGCTAGCCAGCTGTGTCACCGTGCTTTCATTCATTGATGAGTGGCGCCGAAATGTTCCAACGAATAAAATTTTAATTTAGCAAATTTCATTTTTTTATTTGTTCTTTATTAGCTGGTTAGGTTTTGATCAAATATAGATACCGCAAGAAAAAAAAAAAATTTAATCAAGCTAAATCCCGTGCTCGGTCATTCTACACCAGTAGTAGATCATGTGGTTTTAAGGTATTACACGAATTTGGTAACACCCTTTATAGTCATTCACCCTATTGTTATTCCGTAATATTTTGTCATATTATATGAAGAGAAGACTTTTTTTCATTAAAGAAACTCGCGACATCGCACAATAAATGACTGTAACTAGTTCAATTTTTTTTATAAGTGTAAGATTTTTTATTTTAATAAGTAAAGTCGATTTGTATGTTAGACAATTTATCGTGTTTAAAGTACTTACACAAGTTTAATGTTGAAATATACGAGAAAAACTATATTTATACAAAAAACATGAAAATTCCCGGGTACCCGGGAATTCCCGGGAATTAAGAGAAAAAAATCCCGATTCCCGGGAACTCAAATAGGCCGGGAACGCGAAAACCCTAGTACCTACGTACATGCTACTTATTGACTGATACAAAATATAAGATTCGATTAACATTGATTATTATTATGAGTTTTAATAATACAATAATTCTAGTTATGTCATTTACCAGAAATTGTCAATTGTCCCATTAGAATTACCGACTTTACCAGTGATGAAAACCGCGCCCAAAATTCACTATCGACATACGATCTATCGAGTTTTCTACACCCATCACTAGACTCCTAGTGGCCAGCATTTAAATGAGTTAGACATTTCTCAGTCTGGAGTTCAATTCCTGAGTGAGTCCCGTCGTGAATTATTGAGCTTTTTAGTACCCTAGAGAACAATAACGGCGAGACTTTTTTATCTTAAGCTATGTAAACATTTTATTTATAAAAAATGTTATAAACAAGAATCTTCCTTCGTGTTTCTGAAAAAATTATAATACCTACATGTTGCGGTAAATATAACTGACAAATTTAGATGACAGAAGCTCAGAAACATTGTTTCTAGAAATGTTTAGATACTGCTGACAACATGTAGGTATCCGAAACATTGTTTACAAGTGAAGTGGTTTAAAGTCGCGTTTCCACCTGCATGCAAGTCGGAATTAAATGTAATGTGTAATGTTAACTTGCATGCAAGCTAGTGTTTCCATTACGCAAACTTCTTGTGACTTGCAGCTTACTAGCACGCTATTTGCATGTTGGAAACGCGACTTAAGTTTTTGTTTTACTTAAAATGATTTTCTTTGCATGGCGGTCTTAAAATAATTGTCATCATATTCATCTTCATTAGATCGCATTCATTATAACAGCTATTTTGTGAGCTTCAGTCTGCAAATGCACGCAATCTGAAAAGCGCTTTATCCTATAACAAGCTAAATTGCGCAAATTGACTTCTACAACAGACTTTCTCTGTAAACACATCTGCATGAAGTCGAATTCTAGAAGTTTTACGAACCAAGCAAACACTTGCTGTAATAAATTGCGCAATCTATCTTGCTAATGGAACTCTAGCGCTAAGCTCAAGAGTTTCAAATCTAAATCATAACGCTACTGACAAGTCAACTTCGGGAAAATTTTAATATTACATTTCAGCATAAAAATAATATTTTTACAACTTAGAAGTAAGTAATAGACGGACTTTAACAATTATACTTAACGAATTTTAAATTAAAACAAGGAAAAATTCAGCCATCAGCAAAACCAATTTAAAAGTTGAGCGATTAAGAATCTGAGACGTCTGCGCTTCGAACCCGGGACACCGCGCACCGGTAATTGTTACTGCACAGTTTAATTGCGACTCTTAATTCAGGGGGTCGCTAAATTAAAACTGCAGTTAGTCTTAACTAATTTTTAGAAGATAACTTTGCATATTTTCGAGACTGTAATGAAGTTGATGGTGTCTTGTAATTAAAGAAAGGTGATTAAATTTTCGACCTAGGGGAAAACCAATGCGTTCAGGATGCTAGTGGAGCTGCCACGTTTTTGTGGCGCTTCGGGGATGCTTGCTAAGGCATTGACGGCTTTCATGCCATCATTCGAAAACGGTGTGCCTTGGTTAGTGTGGGGTACGGTTCCAGACTTATGTATAAATTATTTGTAAGATACTAAACATTATTTTTAGTTTTTTATTTTATTTAACAGATTTAAAAGGGAGTGATTGTGGATTGAAAATGAATGAGATGCCTGTCAAATGTCTTCTCTACGCAGATGATCAAGTTCTGCTTGCATCATCAGTGGAAGGGTTGCAAGACATGGTAACTGTGATGAACGAAGCATATAAGAGGAAAGGGATGAAAATTAATATAAGTAAGACGAAAGTAATGGTTTTTGAAAGAGATGCAGATGTATCTGGGTGTAAGGTAAAGATTGGAGATGAAAGTATTGAACAGGTGAATGAGTTTGTTTATTTGGGAAGTATGTTTACAAGAGATGGTAAGATTGATGAAGATGTGGAAAGGAGAGCAAATGCAGGAAATAAAGTGAATGGTGCTATGCATGCGGTTGTGGCTAACCAGTCGATGTCCAAAAAGGCACGGCTGGCTGTCCATAATGGTGTACTGGTACCAACGCTTATGTATGGAAGTGAATGTTGGTCTTGGAAGAAGAGTCATGAAAGTAGAATAAATGCCGTGGAAATGCGTTCCTTGCGAAGTATGTGCGGTGTAACTTTGAATGATAGAGTGAGGAATGATGTGATAAGACAAAGTTGCGGTTTAAAAGATGATGTAGTGACAAAAATTGAAAGGGGTATGCTTCGGTGGTTTGGGCATGTTGAAAGATTGAGTGAACGGCGATTAACAAAAGGAATTTATAAGGCGAATGTCAGTGGAAACGCCAGTAGAGGGCGCCCTAGAAGGACATACATTGATGTTATTGGTGATGTTCTTCAAAAAGGACAGGTGCGTAGTACTTTCAACCGGCGTGCGTGTATGACAAGATGTATGACCGTGGACGAAGAGAAAGGAGTATGTAAGGATCGTAGCATGTGGCGTTCTACAGTTTCTGCCTACCCCCATGGGAAAAAGGCGTGAGTGTATGTATGTATGTATTTTACTAACATTGTGGATCTGTGTGGTCTGGAAAAAAAGTTTTGTTATTATTAAAAACTGTTCCTCTCCTCGTAGAAAAACTAAAAGACTAGATTCATAAGAGGGTCTTCTACAACGAACATTTTCCGATAGGTACCAATTTTCAATAGTGTGACATAATTGTATGCTTTTTAACAAAAATCAAACTTTTTGTTTAAAGAAAATTGAAACACCAATAGACAATAAAAAAAACACACTCATTAGGCTCCATTTTCCGACATTTACATTAAGTAACGCCGCATTTTCTCATAAAAAATAATCCTTTTCAATTAAAAAGTGTTGTAGTCATCTTTTACAGTCAAACAACAGTTGTTACTTAACAAAAACATAGGGTTACTACAATACATTGCAAAATAACTGACTAAACAAACTCGAGGAGGGTGTAACAAAAAATGTGGGTATCAATTGTAACAGACCCTATGATTTATGTGCTGCAGGATTAAAATGTTGCGGTGGAGGGGACGGGGCTGCAGCGGACATGGGGGCTGTGGTGGAGAGGAAGATTGTGACTTATTTGAACTCAATTATATGTATTATTGTCTCGTTGGTCTTGTGATCGCACGACTGCTGAACGTGAGGTCTTGGATTCGATCCCCAGGTTGGGCAAAGTGTTAGGGTACCGTATCGTACCACGTTCCGTCTCTAGCCGTAAACGCGCACACGTATATGCGCTCCGCCCGTGCTCTTCACGCCCGCGAATTAGTCGCCGTCTATGTGCTCCGATGCTTTAAAACCATACCTTACTGTTTCTCTTATTAAAATTCAGGATCTACATGGTCAACGATAAATCTAACAATGATCCTGACGTGCATTTTTACGATACGATAACGTAAATTTGCACGTTACGTCAACGCACCGTGTCACGTCACCGCACCGTTCCACGTTGACGACGTCGTGACGTGGAGATGTGTACAGGCCGTCAGGGTTTTTCCGTGTGAAATTTCTCAGTAGCAGTCCGGATCTGGATTTATGCCCGGTTGCTAGGGTTGCCTCCTGTTACAAGGAACTTAAGCATAGCGGCGAAATGAGGGTTTCCTCGAATACAGGCGTTGTGTTATGTTATGATATTCAAATCAAATCAAACATTTTTATTTCACATAAACCAATACAGGCACTTATGAAAAGTCGAATTTAGGTGCACGGTTCCAATTAGTCGTTTCCTATGGAGAAGAGCCGGCAAGAAACTCAATGAATTACTCTTTTAAAAAATTATATTTTAACAACTTCATCAAATACAGTACTATGATTTAGGATAGTTAGGAGAGAACAATGTAGTCTTGACCACAGACCTGTGAGTAATGTAATACCAAGTATTGAGTACAAAAATTAACCAAAAAGTTTTTTTTAAATATTATATTGTCATTGGATACACACAACGATAGAACGACAGCGGTGGCTAATTCCGAATCTGCCATAAAACATGCAACCTTTTTTGGACCAATTGCAGGATTATGATAAAAAGAGCTCGGTGCTAATCCCGCACTGCTTGAATAAATTGTCCGGCTTACGATACCGCTCCTGTTAATCGCACAGAGGGATAATAAAGCGCTCTTCGAGAACAGTGTAAGAGTACCGATATTTTGTAAAGAAGTAAGAATTTAGTAGATATTTAAAGCGTTCTGATACGCTTACTAATGTGTTATAAACTTAGACAGGACTTAGCGCAACTTTGCGGAATAGTATTAGCAATAATAAGTAATTAATTAATATCACTGCTTTTATTGATGCCTTTTTACTACAGCAAGGTCTAGTTGTGTTTTCACTACAGGAAGGCCGCATGAAAAGAGCCTCCACGAGTGACGATACTTAAGTACGTCCGGCGCATCCTGGGCAGTCAGCCCCGCTACGAACCTTGCTAACTGGCTAATCTTTTCACCACGGCATGAACTATTCTCAAATAGCTCATCGTGACACGACAAAAGAAGGAGAGGTATATTACTTCGTTCTTATCGATTCATTCTACGGTAAGCTCGTACTAAACTATGCAAACTAATGCGCCAAACTTTGAGGAGAGAGCCATTTGTTGGGCCTTTTTAGGAGTTGTTTGGGAATTGCATTTGCATAATGTCCATTACAGAATTTCGTCACAAAAAACGGCGAAATTGCTGGTCCGTTAAGTCTTTGTACTTTTTATTTAGAAACAAACATTTTTATCCTTACAGGATATCCCAACGCGATAGCTAGTTAGAAAGTCTGACAACCGGTCTAACCTTAGGATATCGGCAGAGCACAGTAACTGGGTTGCGGAGGTCTAATGGCACTCGCTCGTGTAAAATACTGGTATTCAGCCGCATCTGGTTAGACTGGAAGTTGACCTTATAGTTGGGAAAAGGCTAGGCAGAACGAACTAGTTGTAACATCGTTCAATCAATCAATCAATGACAATCCCGAAAAATGCACGTGAGTAAATCGTAACTTCATAAAATCTTGTAAATCATAAATAGTTATAACATAAATGTTTTGCCGATTCTCCTGTGACCTCTCAATCACCGTAATTATAGACACAATAGATAAACAATAGCGGTGTCGTCCTCGGACGACTCGCGGGACGACCGGTTAAGGTTATTCAAGCGAATTCATTCAGAGAACAGGGGCCTAATTCTCCTAAAATAAATCTTGATAAATCACAACCGTACCAAGGCCGGACCGTTCATTCATACAGTTCTCAATTTAAAAAGCTATCAAATTGTTTGACACAAAAAACAAAATCAATCATTTTGAAAGTTTTCGAAAACAAAAACTGACTGACGGTTGTGGTTCGATTGCGTTTGGCAACAATTTATATTAGGAGAATTGGGCCCCAGGAAAATATGTGAAATCTTTCAGCAACTTCATTACGTGTATGTATGTAAGGTGCCAGTAACTGGCGCTTTGTTAAGCACGTTAGTCCTTCCACTCGAAACTGCCAACAGCCGCTCATCCCAATGAGTATAAAATTAACACATCATAACAATATCAAAACCCAACCTAATCAAGCTATAACCTAATCAACAAGATATCGTAACCAAAACCAATCAACCACAATTGAGTAAAAATATTCCCATCCCGTCCTATGGTCCGCATCATTGATTAGCTTCCCCCGGGACCCGAGGTCTTGGAGATGAAGTTATAAATGCACGCGACGTGCCCCGGGTGGTAAGCAGCGCGCTAATCAACACGTAGAGCGGTAATTGAATCATGCGCATCTTGGGTTCATACATAGATGGTGTTAATTGAATATTTGCTTTAGTATCTTCGTTGTCGGTTTACCGGATAGTTTATGGGTAAGATGTGACGAAGTGGAGAACTGGAATTCTAGTTTTATTAACCTGTGGCTTACGTATGAAAAGAAAATTGATGATACGTCGATTTGTTTTTTTTTATTTATTTTAAGAAGACTGACCGGTTTCTGAACTGAGAATCCGAAATAATAATGCTTTAAAATCCGTCATTTTTTTGACAATTCCGTATTTAAATGTTACTTAACTGCTTATAGTTTTATTAGGATATATTTTTCTGTATTCGTATATACTTTTATCTGTAATTATGTAAATATTGTATGGATAATGAGATAAAATAGTCTAGTTATGTATAAAGTACTGCTTATCCTAGAATTCTCAATTTAGAAACCGGAGGTGAGTGATAGTTGGTACTGAGTATAGAGTGAAATAAACTACGAAATCATTGACATTTATTGTAAGTTTTTTTTTTATATCTTCGCGGGTCAGTGGTCACGGTTTCGCATTGTTACCGATTTTAACATTTTTAAAACATAAAAGATATAACGAAAAGATGACCATGTATTCATGGTGTTGCTTAATACCGTATCGTCAAAGCTTCAGGGCAATTGTGTAACGTAACCAACATCAATCATAACAGTTGATGTGACAAAAACAATATTCTTTGCGTGGTAGTTACATAGTTGAGAGAAGTCGAATTGTTAATACAAACGATGCTATGGAAATTGTTGACCAGTCAAAATCAAAGCCTTATAGCGATTCGGAGTATGTTGCGCAGTTAAAATGCTGGTCCTGATGAAGCCAGAGTCGACGTACGTAATAAATAAATAATTTTCTTCTTAATAAATCCCTGCATTCAAAATGGCTAAGAATAAATAAATAAGTCTATGTACTCACCCGATCACACGGCGCGGGCGCATGCAGCTGCCTCGCCTGCCCCCTCCCGAGCGCCTCTCGCTTCCTCTGCGCACTGAACAGCCGCAGCTCCTTCCGCTCCTCGTCGGACAGCGCGTGGCAATACCGCACCTGGAATGAGAACATACAACGTGACGTCACTATTGTATAGGAGCTTATAAGGGGTCCATTGGCAGAATATAGACATGGTCCTCCTTCGGACTGGTAGAATAAGAATTTTTGGATCCTCTAGAAACCTTAGATAGATTTTTGTCCATGAAAATACTCATGCAAACGTTGATCAATAATAATTCAGATGTTTGGCGAAACTTATCTTGTGGGACCAGCTTCCTCGCGTTTACAAGGTTGGCCAAACCTATCTTGTGGGACTACCTTAAGCGCGCTTTACAAGCTTGGGCAAACCTATCTTCTGGGACCAGCTTACGCGCGCTTTACAAGCTTGGCCGTTTTCATACCAAGAGCCTAAAGTCTACTCTTATGGTAATTATGTGAAGTGAGAAGGTGATTTTGTTATAGCAATGGTATAATAATATGATACACCAGGTATTTTCTTTCCATGATGGCCGAAGACTACGTCACGAATGTCAAGATAAATTAAAGAGATTTTTAATTCCTAGCCTTACTATTTGCTATCTCGTGTTATTCAATGAATGAGTTAAAAAAAAAAAAAAACTGTAAAAGATTACTAGTTCAAAATTGCTTCTCACAGAAACAAGCAAGTGAAAAATTCATTTTGCTCGGGTAATAGGTACATACTGGCAGTACCCACAGCCGATGACGTATCCTTGGGCCAATCAAGAGAATGCCTGGCGTAGCATAGTTATGGCATACCATGGTTATAGCTAAGCCATGCCAATAACGAAATGTTGTGTGTTATGTCATGTCCAAATAGTACGCAATACACATAGACAGACAGACGTGCTATTGAAATTTAGCGGTGAGTGATGATAGGAGACCCTCGACTATACATGCTTTCGCTGTCTCGACATGCATTCCTCAGTTTGTGTCAGTTACCTTATATTTGAGGGGTGCAGGTGGTGTGGTAGTTACCTCGTTGTCCTGGGGAGGCAGCTGCTGCAGCAGTTGCTTCAGCCGGTACCTCTCCCCCACGCTGTTCACGTAAGGCACCTTGTCTTCTGGGAGCGCTGAGAAGTACAGGTGCACCTGGAAAATTGTGACAGATTGAATTAGAAGAGTATTGGAAGTGAGATATTGTGAGTTAGGTTATATTAAATTTGAAAAGCATAAACAAAACGTTGATGGTGAAACGTTTATTGAATCGTGAAAAATTACACTTTTAAATGAATGAAGAATAAGGTTTTTTAAAAGTGTCATGGATGTCTAAAGCAAAATGAATGTTTCACAAAGGTATGTTTATCTTATAAACAAAATTATTATTGTTGTAATAAATTAACCTTGTTATTGAGGTCTTGGTCTTGTTTGCGTATTTAGATGTACAGTTCTCCTTTTTTTTACTCTTGCGTATTACCGGCTCATTGCAATATTTACATTTGTTTAAAAACTAGCAATCTAGAGCTTGCGCTTGGCGTTGCTTTAGCAGGAAAATAGTACAATAGGTAAGGCACAAAGTGACAACCTCTTACTACCGCCTATCCAACGCCTAACTTTGCACTATTGCCGCTAAATATTGTTTAATGAAGCAATAATGATCAATGTTAAAACAATTAATCAGATTCATGTTTATTGACTTTGTCTTTACTACCTTAATAAAATTAAAACATATAACCTCTTATTACGAGAGTTGGTTTACAACACAGAAATGTAATTAATAGACTTGTTATTTAGATTTCTCTCGTTCAAACCAAGTGTAACCTAGATTTAAATTGTAGTATTTAGTAACACCTATTAGAACATTTCTCGTAACAAAAGGGCAAATTTTCTAATAAGTAATTTACTGAATAATACGTTTTTCTATCACAACATATATGAGCTTAAATGAACTTTCCCTAAGGAAAAATTGCTATAATAATACTTCTTCCACTAATACAGGCATTAAGATATTACAGACAAGAAATATAGCCCGGACAGTGTCGGACACTGATAGTGGCATTATGAGATTAGTGCAGAAAATATTACTGGACGAGCTGCTGTAATTGATTTAGGGATGGACTTGGGGTGGTAGAAAACATAGGACATAGAAGCATTTTGAGTCGTGCGTGCTCAAAGACAAGATATAAGTTATCATCAGGCCTGTAATATCGGGAAGGTTGGGCATAATCTTATGTCCAACAGTGGGTTGTGACATTGCGAGGCAAAACTGTAGGTATAGTTATACGTTTAGGGCACTATTATTTTCATTTTCTGTTATTGTATGGCTACAGATTAATGAGAAAACATGAAAAATATCTTTAACAATATCAACGCCGAGCCTCAAGAGAAGATCTAAGAAAATGCAGGAGTATTGACAGAATGCGGGATTCCCGAGAGGAAATATACAAAACGGAATAGTAATACAGCGGAAGACGTCGTAAGAGAATCCATTGAAAAAGATTAAGAAGTAATTACGAAGCTTAGAATAATTGTTTTAACGAATTATGTTGTAGCAAATACAGAACAATTATTATGAATGTTGATAGACCTTCCTTAAAGATAAAATATATTTACAAAATGAGTTTGGTATAATGTAGCTAATCCCGGATTTCATTACCGGTTCACATTAAATAAGACGCAACATGTCTACACAGGACGGTAATGAGATATGAGCCACGGTAATGAAAACACTACGTGAGTCGACTATTTATTGCTACAAATGTAATATTGTTTATGTCTGTACGGAACTGAAATACATAGTGTTATTTAGATTTATTATAGTCTTTAAGAACTTAAATAACCTTCTTTGGGTTTTAAAGGTCAGATCTCAGGTCAGACGAAATATGCTGGTTTTCATATTACCTATTCATTATGATTGGAATTATGTTTAAAACGATAACTTCTCTCCTAACTGTTCTGCCTAGTCTTTTCTCAATTATGTTGGGGTCAGATTCCAGTGTAACAGATGCGGCTGAATACCAGTATTTTACACGGAGCGACTACCATCAGACCTCCGCAACCTGGTTAGTGGGCAATGACGATATCTTAAATTTAGACCGGTTGTTAGACTTTCGGGCTTCTGACTACCTGTAACGACGCTCATAGGTTTTCGTATGACACCCGGGACCGACGGTTTAACGTGCTCTCCAAGGCACGGTCACCCATCCATGGACTGACCGCGGCAAGCGCAGCTTAGCCTTACAAATCGTATGACTCGCGCGGTTGTCAATTAGCCACGAGCGCCTCTTTTTCAAACTTTTCTACTATCTAAACAGAAAGAAAGGACACCAAGAAGTAAGAGAGACCGTCACGTCATTGGCATTTTTTTGACGATTGGCGTAGTGGCTGTGAGCTTGGCTGCTGTTGCGGGTCCAAGACCTGCACGAAACAAATATTTGTATGGCCTACAAATGAATGTTCTGGGTCTGGGTGTTTGTGCATGTCAAGATTTGTACAGGAGTAGGTATAACAAGTGTGGGGAAATCTTGTAAATAAAATAGCGTACAACAAAAGAAAGAAAGACCGTCATTGGCAAATGCAGGGGTACAACAGAGCACAACTAAATTCTTGAAGTTTCTAAAGAGTATTACTTTGTCTATTTGAAATAAAAGTCTTGAATCTTGAACTGGCAACCCTTCAGGGACCATAGTCATGTCACTTGATGACGGTTGCAATAAAGTTAAATAAAGTCATTCCCAAACTTAAAATTCATTCCTTTCTTCCTAAGACCGCGGTACCCGGAGGTTTATTACCGAAGGGGCACAACCCGGGTGAGTCGCTTTAATTTTTTGCTCCGTTGCCTTCAAGTTAATGCTTTATTTTTACTGTAATTATAAATACCGAAGATATTTTGGTATTCAAAGTGCGGCGTCATTACCGTTGTGACCGCGGGCGGTCCCCTTGGCTTGGTTATATTTAGTTAAGTTATCTCGGTACTGCGATTTAAAGTTTTCGATACGGATAATTTTGCTAAGCCACCTTTTTTCGTGAGAACATTTCATTTTCTTTGCATCTGAAGAATATTTATGTTTTTTTTCAAATAAAATATACGTGTTTACTTAACGACATAATAAGTGCTGATGAACTGAGATGATACTCAAATAATGACAGATAACCTTACTGACAGACGCGTAATGAGATGTGAAGCGATTAACATCTGACATCTCATAAACTGACGTTGAGTTAAAAAGAAGGTAATGACAGCGATGTCATTCATTTCTTTTTTTGAATATTTATTTATGTAAAGCGAAATATTTAGGATTACTAATTTTAATATACCACAACAAATAAATTGACAGAAAATTAAACAAATTGTCCATTTCCTGTGCTAATGTCATTATGAATAAATTAGTGTTATTTAGTATTTAAATATATTAAATATTACCGATATAATGTTATTTTTATTAAAAACAACCCGTCTTCAAGAATTCCATTGATAATTAAATACAATGACCTCAGACAGACATGAATTAGTTGAGCAGAATGAAATGTGATTTAGGGGGGAGATTTTTTTGTATTAAGGAAATGAAAAAAAATGTTTTAAGAATACAGATTCGGGTCTAGTAGCGTAGAAACTTAAAAGGCACTAAATACCTTTTTTTTGAAACGTCGGTATAAAAAGGTATTTAGTGCCTTTTAAGTTTCTACGCGACTAGACCCGAATCTGTACTTTTATAATATGTACAAATCGCGAAAGATTAAAATAATTAAAAAAAAATGTTTATCATAATCTCAGCGCGAATTGAAAAATAGAAGCATTGAAACTGGCCATTTCCCTAAAAACAGTTTCATTGATAAAAACCACAAAAAGCTTCAAAAAGAGCAAACTGTCGTTAAACAATAGCTCGCAGGGACAAAGAGTCTATTGTGGCCTGTGGTTAGCCGAGCGGCCGCAATGCTGCCCACTTTTGTTCGTCCCTCTTTGCGGGTAAAAGTTGTCCGTCTGAGTTGTGGATTTCAATATAAAAGGCAATGCAAAATACGGTGCGTAGTGCGTTATTTGTGCATGTTGATTATTTTTTAAAGGAGCACATACAAGCATTGGTTTTAGACATAATGTTTTGGACCACGTTCAGTTATAGAATAGAATGAACCGACAGACTTACCCCCCGTTTATGAAAGGTTGGTGAATTTAATCTGTTGTGAAATCTCATGTCAACTGCTGGAACAAAATGTTAACAACCAATCACAGCACTTGATATGAGATTACAGCTGATTACGATGGCTCCGATTATTACGATGGATATTAGGGCTAAAGAGGCATTTCTGTTATTTCCAATGTGAACCTACATACTTATATCTATTACAGGGTGTTAACGAATTCGTGTAATTCCTTCAAACCACGTGATCTACGGGTGACACATATTAACCCTAAACGGGAATTTTTGAAAATCAACTAATAAAGAAATTAAAAAAAAAACTTGGTTTTCTGTTTCTGAGTCATTTTAGAGCCTTGACTTATCTGACTGCAAAGAGCGATATTGCGTTAGTCGTGCCTGCCAGCCGTGTAGCCGTGCTTTCATTAATTTATGCGTGGCATGGAAATGTTCACACGAATAAAACATTTTTTTTGCAAAAAAATAAATTCTTATTTTTTACTGAATCCTTAAGTAGTTTAGATACGATCGGCAACAAAGCAGCATGAAAAAAATTTTTTTTTTTTAGTCAAGCTAATTCCTTTGCGGCGCCTGTCTACATCAGTAGTAGATCATGTGGTTTTAAGGAATTACATGAATTCGTTAACACCCTGTATATAAATGAATCCCTATTTCCCTTGGTCACGGCATCACGCGTGAGTAGCTGGACCGATTTCGCAAAATTTTTTTTCGTTGTTTTCGTAATTGTCAGGAGAAGGTTTTATGAAAGAACATTTTGATATTTAAAAAAAAAAAACAAATTATCTCAGTATGTCCATATTCTTCATTTGTTTACCGCATTCATGAAAATAGTTTTAACTTTTTGTTACTATTTTGATTTTGTTTCTGAAGGTAGGTAGGAGGTAAGTAGGTAGTAACTAGGAAAAAGTGCATTGCAACGCATGCCGGGTACAGCTAGTCTGCAATAAAAAAGGTTCAAAACGGAAATTACTAAAATGCCACTTTTGCCCTTGTACCATACGAGCCATCGATTAGTTCATTTTTGCGTTGATCAGCCTTTTTAGGAAACGGGGGTTAACCAGGTATTTATCAATATTGATTGATTTCGGGTACGAGCTAGACAAAACCAATGACCAGTGGTCCACATTGGGTCTGGATCGAAGAAACTGGAAGTCATGGAGAGAGGCCTTTGCCCAGCAGTGGGATGACGCAGGCTAGAAATGAATGAATGAATGACTGATTTCGAAAAATATAATCCGCTAGTAGCGTTTTGGGAACAAAGAGAAGAATAAACGTGAAACTGTTAGTTGCAAGCAACTGTCCGGTATAGTAAAGTTTATAGGCACTCTTGACCAGCGCAATAACCCGACAGAACCGTTACATATTATAGGTAATACATAGTTAGCGGTTTGTGCAGGTGAATGAAAAATAGCAGTAGCTACATTAACGTAGGATCTAAACTCATTGACCTCGGGTCAGCGTTCAAAAATGCCCGAACCGAAAGTAGACTGAAACGCGAAAATGAAGCCATAATTACATCAATCGAATCTTCGAATGGTGAAAAGCTAAATTAGACATTGTGATGAAAACATAGGATTTAAATTAGTTTTTTGGTATTTCTAAGTTTATACGGCGGTGTGCCTTGGCGCGAGCTCGTGTCATCATCATCATTCAGCCTAAAGACGTCCACTGCTGGACACAGGCCTTCCCCAAAAGGGGGGGGGGGGGGTTGCCGTAATCACCACGCTTGGCAGGCGGGTTGACGATCGCAGTATGGTTGTTAAAGTACTCAGAGAACGCTGTTGCCCATCTATCTAGATTCTAGAGGATGGGCAGCAGCGTTCTCTGAGTACTAAGGGATTCTCTAGTGTCTAGAGAATCCCTTAGTCGCCTTTTACGACACCCAGGGGAAGAGATGCGGTAGTGCTATTCTTTAACTCCGGCACTACGCGAGCTCTTGTGGTGTGTGTAAACTGAAGACGCTTTTTTCGTGAATTTTGTACTAGACCCGTGTTTCCACGTCAATGAGTAGCTACGTATTTAGGTATCAACTGAGGTCACCGACCGTTGACTTTGGGTATTACCTCTCTTACTGAAAGATGGCTTCATCTAATAGTGGACATAAGCTATTTAAATTGGAATCGATACCCGTTTTTCCCCGTAGGACTGGCCAGGGTTGCGGAATCTGCCAGGGTTGCGGAATTTCACCCTGACGGCCCGCAATGTCGCAATCCTGCGGAAACCGCAGCGGGCGATGGCCGTCAGGGTGATAAGGGGGTACCGTACGATCTCCTTCGAAGCGGGGAGCCTCTTAGCCGGATCGATGCCCTGGGATCTGGAGGCGAGGGCCCTCGCGCTGAGATATCGTCAGCGCGAGGAGGCGCCTGAGCGGAGTGAGCTCCGCCAGATCCTAGTGGCCGAGTGGAGAGAACGACTTGCGCAACCCAGCGCAGGGCACGCCGCAATAGCGGCGGTAAGACCCGTTATGGAGGAGTGGCTGGAGAGGCGGCATGGCGCCCTCAGCTTCCGGCTGACGCAGGTGCTCTCGGGACATGGATGTTTCGGGAAGTACCTGTGTCGTATAGGCCGTGAGCAAACGCCCGGATGTCACCACTGCGTTGGCTGCCCTGAGGACACGGAGCTGCACACGCTGCAGGCGTGCCCTGCGTGGGCGACGCAGCGCCGTGAACTATCGGCGGCAGTCGGTGGTGACCTCTCGCTTCCGGCCGTGGTTCTGTCCATGGTCGGGAGCGAGAGTGCGTGGGAAGCCGTCACCTCCTTTTGCGAGGTGGTGATGGCAACCAAGGAGGGAGCGGAGAGGGAGAGAGAGGCGACGGCCACTCTCCCTTCCCGCGCCAGACGCACCGGGCGCCGCCGGAGGGCGCGCGACGATCTCCGGCCACCCTAGTGTGTGGCCTGCGGGCGACGGGTTAGGGGACCCGTCGCCCGACCAGTAACAGGCCCGAGAAGGCGGCGCGCATTGTTCCGTGTGCGCCTCTCAGGAGGACGTGGGGCAAGGCCCCACAGAAGGAGAGGTCCGTCAGGGGCTGGCGGACCGAGGCCTGCCGGGGTTGCGGCGCATGCAGCTGCGAATCCCGTGACCCCGGCCAAGGGTCAGGAGAAAGAACACCGTGGGTTTTTAGCCGGTAAGAGTCCGGCATAACCCTTCGCCATCCCCGGGCGAAGGGTATCCATGAGGATTTTCCCACGATAAAAAAAAAAAAGGGTTGCGGAATTTGTTCGAAAGAGTTACCGCGGCCTTGGAACGCAAAGGGCATTAGGAGGAACACGGATGGGTTATAGTCAGTAAGAGTCTGACACTCCCTTCCTATCCCCCCAGAGCGGAAGGAGTCATATGATGATTTCCCATCCATAAAAAAAGGATTGGCTAGAATATAAAACTTCTTCACCTCACGCTGGTAAGAGACGTGTGTTGTAAGATTCAACATAACGCTTGGTGGTAGGATCTATACGGTCCGCCTGGCTAGCTACCACCCTCACATTAAAGTCCGGCGCCAAGCAGTTAACTGTGTTCCGTCGTGTGTATGTGAGAGCCAGAGGGGTATAGGGGAATCCTTCTATATCTCTGTTACTTGGATTCGTGTGCTCCATCTTAGACCCTGTCTGCGCTTACCATCAGGGGGTCTACTCCCTAAGCACGAAGTCCGTGATTTCGGCCTTACTTACGAGCGTTTCCTACTCCCTATCACCTACGGACATACGATTATTTCGGGGTCCGAACTAAGAATGAATGGCAACACGATTTGACAGTTGTCCCTACTACCGATGTATTTTTGCACGTCCGAAAAGTTGAACTTGACACTGGTTTTGTTCGCTCCTACGTTTCGGGCTACTTTAGGACGGGCGACTAACTTCGTTGACGGACTTAGGGAGTAGGCCCAGGTGCGACTAGGGTCAAATGATGAAAAATAATAAAAAACTTGATTTAACAAAAAAAAATATACAAAGTGTTTACCTGTTCTGGCCTCAATCCAGGTGGCACCCACGTGTACTCCTCCAACGCGCACCCTGAGTCATCATCACTCTGCGAGTGCCGGTGCGGGTCTCCGGGCTTCATCAGCCTCTCCGCATGCTCCAGCAACCCTCGGAACTTGCCCTGAGGCACGGGGTGAGGGGACAAGGACATGGCTGACTGCGGAGACTGAGGCGACTGGTAACTCTGCCCAGGCTGGTTCAGTTGCGACACACTATGACTGTGCAGCAACCCAAATTCTGGGTAACTCTGATTCTGGATTGGTTGACTCCGTCTGAAGTTTGGGTAGGAGTAAGGGTGTGGGGAGTTTGACTGACTCGGGGCCGATGAGCCGCTGTGTGATGGTTGGGGAGAAGGTAGTGATGGTAGGAGGCGTGGTGATGTGGGTGGTGATGCCGGCGCAGGCGGGGGCGGTGATGAAGCTTGCTCGTGGAGAGGTGGTGGTGATGATCCCGTTGGCGATACCACGCAGTTTCGACAGACGGGCCTGGAAAAGAGAGAAAATTGGGTTAGTATTTTTTAGGTGTGAAAGCAACGTTGTCATAATGAAGTCATATTTAAGGCCATCATACACGTAACCATAATATACATATTATTATCTAAATAAATAAAAATGTAATGCCGTTCGTTGGTAAGCGCATCACTTGAGAACGGCTGGACCGATTTGGCAAACTTTTTTTAAAATGTTTGATTAATTTTCGAATTAGGTTTTTATGGAAAGAAACATTGGAGAAGTTGCGCGGAAAATTGGCAAATTCGGGAAAAAGTGAAAGTTCTTTTTTCTATGGGATTTTTGAATGTCAGGACAACGTCTATCGGGTCAGCTAGGATTAATAGATAAAAATTACAACATGAAATATTATTACGATATATTTTCTGTTTCTTACAGAAACTTCTTTGACTGGCCACACACGCAACTACAATATATAACTTTTAAACCTATTACTCGTATATTGCAAATGCAATATATGTATTTGTGACATACTAATACGTACACATTATAGCTACATGTGTGACAAGCTGAATACAGTTTTTGACATTCATAAAAAAGCATTGTATTTTTTATGTAAATCACTAACGCTTATAAAGGAGGTACAAAAGAGCATACAAGCAAACATAATCATAGGTTTAGCGACAAGTACATAACATGTAACACTAACTAAACAGTGTATTATCGACAGTTAACAAGTGTCGTGTGCCAGGTTCAATTCCATTAACATAACAATAGTATCGTGACCACATCGCTATCATAGTAGTCCTGATTGATCTATTACATTCACTGATCATTAATCTTGGAGATAAATATCTTGTTGTACGACATTAATTAATTGTTCATGTCATTATTATCTATACATATAATAAATCTGTAGACATGGCGTGTCTGTACATAGCAAATATTTTGAAAAAACCTGGTTGGGATGTTAAACTATAACCAATAGAACCCATTTTTAACATTTTTGGAATTTTTGTCTGTTTGTCTGTTTATCTGTTTGTCTGTTTATCTGTTTGTCTGTTTATCTGTTTATCTGTTTGTTTGTTCAAGCATCACGTAAAAACAACTGATCCAATGTTGTTGACTTTTATAAATAAATATTTTGCTTATCTCCAAGTAACATATGTTTTTTGTTTCATCGCAATCGGTTCACGCAATCAAAAGTTATGCGAATTTTAAGTTTTCTAGAAGAACTTAGCATGTATTTGTGTATACTTACCATTTCTTTTCAATAGATGGCGTTACGTGTATCAAATCACGTTGTGAGGAAATATAATCAACGAATATATTGCTATTCTCAGTCTACGGAAGGTCTATTGAAATGCTATCCGAAGAAGGATACTAACTAAGCTTTTATAAAAAAAACGAAGATAATGTTATTTTAAAATTTATTAGGTACCTATCTATCTGAATGGCAGTGGAAGAGAAATACATTCAATTTCATAAGCGAGTGTAGGTATTCGAAATTTTTAATTAATTTGAAATACTCATATATTTTATTATGAATACTTAAATACGTATTTATAAATCTATTTATCTAATAATAAAATTCAAAGTGCACTTTGTCTGTAATTAAATATTTTTCCAAAATTTCGATTCGGTGGTACTATACTATCGATACAGAAACCATAACATTTCTTTTTTTAGAATTATTGTGTCTGTTTGTTTTTCCGTCTGGACATCACGTAAAATCCCGTGGATGGATTTTGATGGGGCTTTCGCTGATGTGTTGCGTAAAGAGCGACAATTTATTGTTTTCCGAGTTCCACGCGGACGGAGTCGCGGGCACAGCTAGTAATGTAATATATCGTCTTGTTAGACTTTGGTTAGAAAGTCCTTCGTCGAACTTGTTTTAGAGTCCTGAGTTCGATTCGGACCTCCTATCTATCTGAATGGCAGTGGAAGAGAAATACATTCAATTTCATAAGCGAGTGTAGGTATTCGAAATTTTTAATTAATTTGAAATACTCATATATTTTATTATGAATACTTAAATACGTATTTATAAATCTATTTATCTAATAATAAAATTCAAAGTGCACTTTGTCTGTAATTAAATATTTTTCCAAAATTTCGATTCGGTGGTACTATACTATCGATACAGAAACCATAACATTTCTTTTTTTAGAATTATTGTGTCTGTTTGTTTTTCCGTCTGGACATCACGTAAAATCCCGTGGATGGATTTTGATGGGGCTTTCGCTGATGTGTTGCGTAAAGAGCGACAATTTATTGTTTTCCGAGTTCCACGCGGACGGAGTCGCGGGCACAGCTAGTAATGTAATATATCGTCTTGTTAGACTTTGGTTAGAAAGTCCTTCGTCGAACTTGTTTTAGAGTCCTGAGTTCGATTCGGACCTAAATTGTATTGCAAATGTATTATTTTGACTGTCTCGTTGGTCTTGGGTTCGATCCCCAGGTCAGGCAAAGAGTTATTGCGTTTCCGTGTGGCATTTCTCGGTAGCAGCACGTCGTCTGGATTTGTGCCCGGTTGATGGCAATAGGCTCGCCTCCTATTGCACGAGACTTTAACATAACTGCGAAGTGTGGGTGTACTATACACCTCTTCCCAACTATTCGGGGGATACAGGCGTGATGTTTCGCGTCCTAGCGGTCGAGGAGTCAACATATCCTGTGGATGCCCCGTGCAAGGGCGAAACACGTGTCGTGTATTGGTTTGGTTGCATTATTTTTTCACTCTTTCTGCATGTGCATATTATTATGCTTGTGGGCGGAAGGGTGGTGCTGCATACTGCATCCAAACTAGCGATCTTGTTCAGTGGAATTAAAGCTAGATATTCTATTTGCTTTTTTGTATGCTATTTCGTACTACAAGTGGCAAAAATAAGATCTTTAAAATGCTTGTTTTAACTATTTTATACATGTTTATTTATTTCTTAAAACTTTATCAATTTGTTTCCAACTTGTATCACAACTTGTTTTTAGGTGTAAACGAGGGGATTTATATTCTCAAAACGATACGTAAATCACTCACCAAGCCGCGTGCAGGTACACATTTTAGATTTTAGGAAACGAGTCACAAATGTAAGTCTATCTCACTTAGGGATTAGGAGTAATAACTAAAGCAAGAACCGAAATACACTAGTATTATAGCCTAGGTTAATCAACAATGCAGATTAATTATCTACACTTCTGTATTACAACCAGCGACGAATAGCTCGGCCGTTCAAAATAATTATATCAAATGCGGGTAGATTTCGTAAAAGTAAAATCATATTTATGTAGGGTACGTTACGATCTATTCAACATAACAAGTGCGTTCACAAATAGAAATCCATTCGGCGTTATGTTGGTACCACTGATTTTTATTTAAAAGTATCCGAAACAATGAAGTCAAGTAGTGCCAACATTGCGCAGAAGTAACTTCTTTCGGTGATAATGTATTGATTAAGATAGCTGCATTCTAACTGCGCAACACACTCGTAATTGCTATGCCTGTGATTTTGACTAGTCAACAATTATCATGACAACGTATGTATTAACAATTCGACTTCTCCGCAACTATGCAACGCAATGAACATTGTTTTTGACACATCAACTTGCATGATTGATGTTGGTTACGTTACACAATTGCACTGCAGATGTGATATGACAGTTAAGGCGCATTCACATTGAACCAGTAACTATCCAGCGCCACTAGATTGCAGCGCTGGCTTGGTATTAGACCAGTAACCTAATTCACGTAATTTCATGACGCGCCGATCAAGTTGCAGTGACGCTGC
The DNA here is from genome assembly GCA_905220435.1 of Amphipyra tragopoginis. Classification (NCBI taxonomy): domain Eukaryota; kingdom Metazoa; phylum Arthropoda; class Insecta; order Lepidoptera; family Noctuidae; genus Amphipyra; species Amphipyra tragopoginis. The sequence goes on from HG992010.1 coordinate 25,663,710, forward strand.
AGTTAAGTTCACGCGCGTATCTGACAGCGATCGCCTATTAAGAGAATACGAAAGGCGTTGTTTTGATCGAAACTTAACTGCAACTACTCTGCAACTGAACTTCTTTAGTTAGGTGAATCAGCGGGTCAATTCGACTAACAAAATTGTTGTTAAACGCAAACGAACCACAACCGTCAGTCAGTTTTTGTTTACGAAAACTGTCAAAACGATTGGTTTTGTTTATTGCGTCAGACAATTTGACAGCTTTTGAAAACGAAAACTGTCTGAATGAACGGTTCGGCCTTGGTTCGGCTGCAATTTATGAAGATTTAAAAAAAAAGCAAAAAAAATATTTTAGGAGAATTGAGCCCCAGGCCCCAGTGGAAACACGTTTTAATCCTAGTCCAGCGTTCAGTATCCAGCGCTTTATTTGAATACTATCGGGCGCTGGAATCCAGCGACACTGGATCCAGCCACTGGATAAATGTAAATCAGCTATTATATTATTTCTCATTTATTAAAAAACCCTATAAGTATAGCTTTTTAAAATGTCACGTTATATCGTAAAACTACAGAGTTTAATTTCCCGTTGGGTGTTAATGAAACAAGTTTATACACTAAGTTAGTATCAGCAATAGTGCGACACGGTGGTGACGTACAAATACTTTAATGGAAAGTTACAACGAGCGTGCAACAGTTGTAGCACACGCAGGGTTGATAGCTTAGATGGTTGGAGTAACGGAGAGGAAGGAAAATCAAATGGAAATAAAGTTATTTTCACGTTTGACGTTGATTGTTAGTTTTGGAGAATACCATTTGTGGCATAAAGTTTACAACATTGAGACCTGCATTCTAACTGCGCAACCCACTCGTAATCGCTATGGCTTTGATTTTGACAGGTCAACAATTTTCATAGCAACGTATTTATTAACAATCCGGCTTCGCCTATGTACCACGCAATGAATATAGTTGTATTGTCAAAATCAAAGTCATAGCCATGACGAGTGTGTTGCGCATTTAGGATGTACCGTAAAATGGGGCTATTTGGGAACGATGGGGCTAATTGGCACGAACATGGCATAGCAGATTTTTCGTCGTATTTTATAAACTATCTACAGTTTCTATTAGTGAAATATACAATAACAATGAAATCGTAAATACATAGCACCTGCGGCAATAATTGTTTAAGAAGCACATTCGTTTACTAAATTCCAATTAGCCCCGTGGTTTTCAAATAGCCCCATTTTACCGTACATCGGAACTAGGTATATTTTGAACATTTTTAATTACGAGAATTAGACAATTCATAATTGAATCACAGTTCGGTCAACCTTCAGTCATAGTGTAAATTAATTACGAGAAGTCCGGTTTCAGTGTGATCTCAATTAATGTCTTTTTACCATACTTGTGACGAGTTTCAGTAAGATATTTTGACCCACTGTGACCTACATAAAAAAAAAATCGTAGGTTACCTACGCAGCACCTTTACTCATTTTGATATAAATAATACTAAGCGCTCAAAAACTATTTATTTTTGTTACATTTTTTTAATCTACTTGGAGCGTTTTTCATTGAACACACTTCCCTTCAAAACTGCTCTTTTCTTAGCGGTACAGCCTTTCTTCATATTCCTTAAGATGTGTTAATTTATTCTACTCGTGCGAAACCGTTGGCAGATTACTATTTTAATGATTTCACATCTCTGCACTCCGTGACAAAATGTCACATTGTGCAACGCGACAACCCTGTGACTCGTAGGCTGAGATCTATAGACCCAACTTGGACTTTGCTCAGACTTTACTTTAGACTTAAGACCAAGTCAGTATTTATAGAGCCGTCTTTGAATTCATCTGAGTGCGTGCTTAGCAAATGCTTAGCAAAGTCTAAGTTCACAAAATCGACGACTTGGCAAATACTTAGGCTACTATTATCCTAACAAAAAATAATGGTACAAATTTTGCTTTACTATCATTATATTTACACAACTTTTTAATTTTTTAGTATTTTCAAGTGACCAGACTCAACTCAGTAATACCAGATTAGAAAAGATTTCCTGGATGTTGTTATCTAATTCTGAATTAGTTAAGATAAAAACAATTAGGTATTATTACATCACAAAAAAATGTTTTTCTAAGTTTAAAATGTATGAAATGGAATAAATTGCCAACACTGAATGGACAGTTTTGTTTTGACACAAACAGCGGCCAGATGTCAAAACGATGCGATCCGTTTCAATGAATATAATATTGAGTTCGTTTATATAAAAAAAAAACACATAAAAGCATGCTAATTTCTACATATTCTTATAATAATAATACATAAAAGAAACATGAGCATAGTTCTCGATTATTTACATATTATTATTGTTAAACTTTTATGAAGAAAAATCAAGAATGTAATGCTTGAAACGAAACATTAAATTGTATTTTGACATCGACCGTCTTAGCGTATGCTCCTAAGCTCAGCATAGTCTCAACGTGATACGTCTATAAATTCCAAATCTAAGATTATGCTAAGCATACACTTAGCAAAGTATTACGTAAGTAAAGTCTGAGCAAAGTCTAAGCTAAGTCCAAGTTGGGTCTATAGATCTCAGCCGTAGTAATTTGTAGTTAGATATGCGCGGAGGCAGTCTCGGCGGCCGTAAACTTTATTGAGTGGACACCCGCTTTAGCTGCTAAGCTGGAGCCAGCGAGGGATGACCTGCTTTGAGAGGCGTTTCTCTTTGTGGTCATCAAGGAACTTTTTGATTTAATAGTTCTAATGTCAGCTGTTGATGACGTCAGAAAAATTGCGGTGGGAAATCGGATGAAACCAGCATGGGACAGAGACGGTTGGCCTCAACGAATTGAGGTTTATGCTCAATAGTGGGGAACTTCAAGCTGTTGATGATGATGAACGTCATAGGTATGTCTCTTCGCGGATTCCGTGTGATGGTAATGACGATTAACTTTAACATACAAAATTGGAATAACTGTTTGTTGGCCATACAGATGCATTTACTCCGATGTGGACATGGGCCTCAGAACACAAATCTATAGTAATTCGTTAAGGAACTGGAGTCTTGCCAGCACAGGTGTTTGTGTACAAAATCTTTGCAGGTGATGCGAAGCAGCTAATTCAAATCGGTCGATCAAAGAAGCATTTATTCATAACTAGCGACCCGCCCCGGCTTCGCACGTGTACGTTTTATAGCTTAAAACCTTCCTCTTGAATCACTCTATCTATTAAAAAAAACCGCATCAAAATCCGTCGCGTAGTTTTAAAGATGTAAGCATATATAGGGACAGACAGAGGGAAGCGACTTTGTTTTATACGATGTAGTGATAAAGCGAATTAACACTTTCTGAATGTTGGCCATACAGACAGCTTCCAAAAACGCCCACCCTTCATCGCTTCTTAGTGTTTCACCTGGGAGGAAGGAACGGCGCAATAAACTCCCCAGCAACAAACTAAGTTAATTAAACGCACGCTAAAATTCGCACCCTATTTTGATTTAGTTACTTATATATCTGCATTTAACTCTAATAAATTGAATACTAATTTACCAGTCACAAACACAAACAAACATAATATTATCGTAACTACAGCTGTCATTTACTTAGTCTACATATCAACCCGGGCCCGCCACTAAACGAAAATGCCACTGTCATCCGTCAAACCGTTTGAGCCAACCCCGCTGCTGCCGCGTCGGTCCTACCGACCGCTATCAATAACCGATCTCACGACCTACCGATACAATCGAGAATCGAATACTATCGATACATCACTCGCCTGCCAGTAATTGCTCAGTAGATGCCGGTGATATTAATAAAAAGAGCGCGAACCGAGATCTATTCGATTGATTGGCTCGTATAATTTTATAGTGAATGGAAAATGGTGGTTTTTGTACAAGTTTGTGGGTGTTGTGAATATAAATCTTCCTTTTGTTAACTGATTAGGTTAGTGTCGTAAAATAAATAGATGGCTGCCGGTAGCGGTGTTGAAAGATAGTTTAATGTCGCTTCTGAATCATAACTGGTTTTTTGTATTATGATTTTCGTGAGAGACATTCATATTTATGATTAGTTACGAATACTCACGTGCATTTTTCGGGATTGCCCGACTAGAGTTAGTTTATTCGAGTTGGACTCGCGACCTCGCCGCGTGATCAGCTCATAATTAATGGCTCCGTTTGGGTCCGTTACTAATCTTATCTGGTTTTGTATTTTTGTCATTATTTATTTGCCGATTTTGTTATTATGTTCAATTTTCATTCATGAAAAATCTGAGAGAGGTTAAGCTGTGAATGCCGTGGTCAATCTGTGGATGGGTGGCCGTTCGTTATACGTCGAGACCCCTCCGTGCCTCGTAGAGCACGATAAACAGTCGGTTTGGGTGTCATACGGTCCCGGGTGTCATACAAATACCTATGACAGTCGTAACGGGTAGCCAGAAACCCGATAGTCTGATAACCGGTCTAACCTTAGGATATCGGCATTGACAAGTAACTAACTAACTGATGGCAGTCACTCCGTGTAAAATACTGGTATTCACTCGCATCTGGTTAGACTGGAAGTTGACCCCAACATAGTTGAAAAAAGACTAGGCAGGCAAACGCAAAAAGTGACAGAGAAAAAGTTGGTATAGTCTTTCTATCTCGCGAAAGCGGGTGTTGTAACTTTGATGTCTTTATTATGAGGTTCAAATTGCAATAATTCCCCCGCCTTCGTCGGATAGAATACCTCTACTTCTTTTTTTAAATTGTCCTGCCCTCCTTATTTAGAACCTTTTTATGAGTCAGTTGTAGAATAATTCGTTGGTTGTACAGTGAAACTCCTGAATCAGGAGGTAGGAGATCTCACACCTATCACTAAACATCCAGAAGTTCACACGTCATCACATCCGACTCAAATACAACCTGCACTCAATAACCAACTTAATTCTCCCAAAACTAACGCTTAAAATCACCTGTCAACAGGATTTATGTGTTGTAGTGTGTGAAATAAAACAAATTGGGCGGACACAAAGCGACGGGTATTTATGACCCCGGCGCCGCTGGACGGTTAGCTTTCGACACGTATTTATTAGACACGTTCTGACGTTTCGTTTGCTTCATATTATATGTAAATGAGGTGGGGATGGGTCAGGTGATTAACAACGCGGGAATTGAAGGATGTAGTACTTACCTTATTTTTCATAATTTATTTATGTTTTCTTTCAACGTTTTTGTCAGTGTTTTTTAAGAATAGAATAATTTTTATTTGAATGAAACATGGTAACAATTAGGTGAATGATAAAAATATTAGATCGAAATGTTTTACCACGAACATAACATACAAATCTGAGTGACTCAGCGTTACTTACTTAAATACATTATGCAAATACATGAATTAGAAATTATCAATAAAATATTATGAGAAAGAAAAAAAACCTTTTTTCTATCTTTGACCCTGTCTCAGGGGCGGATTTGATACGTTGGCTGCCCTAGGCCTATGAAATGTTGCCACCCCCTACTCGGTGGTAATCATGAAAAATTAAATGAACTACTTATAGGAATTAAATTAAAATAAAAAAGTCAGTAAATGATAAAATTATCTCAATCAGTGTTTCAAATACTGATGCTTACCATTTCTATTTGTAAGTAACAATTAATCGTTATTCACAAATTGTCTTTTACCGTATATTTGATCGCGATAAAACTCACTAGACCAACAAAAGGCGAGATTAATAAAAACAAAAAAAAAAATTGCCGCCCCCTAAATCTTGCCGCCCTAGGTTCGGGCCTGCCTAGCCTATAGGGAAATCCGCCCCTGTCTCCGCTTACCACTATCAGGTTATCGTCAAACGCAAACAAGACGAATAAAATTTAAAAAAAAAAACTTCCAGAACTGGACTTACTGGGAAGCATAGATCAACTAGTGCAATTTAATTTATTAGCAGATTTGGCACTTTAAGCCTATTTGCACGTTAATTTCCCCGTTAACGCGTAACACATAGCGTTAACATTGTCTAACGCGTTAAGTCGGCGTCTAACGTACAATTTCACGGGCTATTGTTCATAGCTATCAGTGAGACATCTGTATTACACCGGTCACTGGACGCCATGAATTATGTATGAGGTATGGTGTGGGCGGATAAAGGGGTAAGCAGAGTTTGTGCTAGGATCGTGTGTTAAAATTAAAAGAACGAAATTATTTTTTTCTAAATTACAAATGTTCATAAAACATTCAATAGAGATATGTAATTAATATCATTAGCAGATGACCTCCTTCGCGAGCTTCTGGCTCCACGCTTTTAAATAACACTCTAGGGGTAGGACAGAGTCTGACCACGTGCAGTCGGGGTGCATTGAGTCGGATTCACATTAAATTCGACCTATTTTAAATTAATGCCATCACCACTCACTCCATTCTTACCTTACCCATATATATACTTGTATATCCATCCACATTCATATTTCACACTTTTCAACTAAAAAAAAAACATTATATCAAATAAAAATTAGATAAAGTATTAGCATATAAAATCATAAGTAGGTATGTAATAAGAAAATATGTATTTAGAAAATTGATCAATAGATCTTTGTCGATTTAACGTATTTACATAACATAAACTCACACCTGTATTCCCCGAAGGGTTGGCAGAGGTGTATAGTACACCCACATTTCGCCATTTTGTTTAAGTCCCATGTAATAGGGGGCGAGCTTATTGCCATCGACCGGGCACAAATCCAGACTTTGGACTGATACTGAGAAATTCCACACGGAAAAATCCAATAACACTTTGCCCGACCTGGGGATCGAACCCAGGACCTCACGTTCAGCAGTCGCGCTTGCGACCGCTAGACCAACGAGGCAGTCATTGGTTAACGTATTTATGTTAGGAAAAATTGACAAATGTTCTGTTGTAAAATGACAATAATGTGAAAGAATTACTTTATGAGATGTAAAGTTTGTGAAACATTTAAGGAATGCTGATTTGTGAAATGATAAATTTGCATTTCATTGGTTATTGCCTACAAAATTGTTTATTAACTGTCGAACTTTCGAAGGGGAATCGTCTCGATGTGAAACGAACGGTCAGCCACGGACTGACCGTGGCAAGCGCAGCTTAACTTTGCAAATCATATGATCCGAGCGGTTGTAAATTAGCCACGAGCCCCTTTAGGACAAGCACCATGCGATTCTAAAATAAAAAAAGTTTTTTTCTTAATGTTAATATAATAAGATCCGCCTCAAACAATCGTATGCCACATAACGGACAAAACTTCGTCCTCATTCTAAACAAATCCTCAAAAGCACAAGGTTACTAATATAAATTTCATCCATGCTCCGTAGTTACGAACAGACGGACATTCCCACGTAGGTCGTGTATGACGCGCATACGAATACAACACAATTTAATGTAAATGTGTGTAAGATATTACATAGAGGACAACGTCGTGCGAGGATTTAATAAAAATATTATTTTAATTTATTTTACTATGGATGCATGTGTCATTTTGATGCATAGTTGAAAAAGGTGGTGGAATGGGTACCAGAGGAAAATGAAGCCGTCATAAGGTATGTGTACACTCGTGCGCTTTCATGCTCATCTTGCGCTTTCAACTTTCAATTACTCTTGCGTCAAACGCATTCAATATTAGATAAGATAAGATAAGATATATTTATTTTGTAAAACATGAGTGTGGTATAAAGGTCTTATAATTAAATGAGATAGCTACATGTTTTGCCATATAAGGCGTACAAAATTTGTCGCACTAGGCAAACAAAGCAAAAAACAATAAAAAAGAATGTAAAAATAATCATAATGTCAAAATTAAAATTACAGTATCAGAATTTAAATTCTATTCAAAATAACAATGTCAAAATAAATCGAATTATGTCAACACAAATTCTTTTTCATTAAGGAACTCCGTCACGCTATAATATGCTCTGACGGTTAAAAAAGTACGAAGTTTATTTTTAAACATAGTTTGAGGCAGTTCCTTCCAACTTTTAGGTACTTTGTTATACATGACTGGTGCCATGCAGTACACACTTTTGTGCATCAGGGTAGTGTTAGCGGATTGGAGACAAAGTTGACTATTGTCGCGTCTATTGCGTGGAAATTGGTCGGCTAGTCGCTTATAGTAATGCGGGTTCGACTTAACAAACACAGCTACTTCTAATATGTATAAGCACGGTAAAGGTAACACTTTGTATTTTTTTATTGATTGTCATAAGACGCATGCACCTTAACGTCTACACTGGTGCGCCTCGGTCAGTCGACATACAATAGACGGATTAGCGTGCGCTGACGTCGAACTAGTATTAAGGTGAAAGATACGGGCTGTTCCCAGCACTTGCATGCGCTAGCATGCGCTATTGCGTGCTCAAGACATGTAGATGAATCATAATTTGTACCTATATCTGGTCTCGGCGGTCTGAAGTTTATTAGCTTGTCTCGTAGCCCTAAATTCCCGTATCACTTTCCACAGTTTCCACATAATTACAATAACGTAACGTTGCGTGTGACGGTAAATACCGTTATTTTGTTAATAACGATACTCGACCGGTCGCTGTTTTGATAAATAACTTCAACTAACAGAGGAATGTTTATTGATTGTGTAAGACAAGATGTATGATGTGGAATTAAAGTTGTCTAAAGTTAATTGTGAATGAAAAATTAGTTATTTTTCGCTTCCGTGCTGGTTCTTGATGTATTTAGTATCTGTACCGGTTATAAGCCGGTTATTTGAAATATGTTTTTAAGCTAATTAAGGTTTTTAGTAGGTTACTATAGTGTCTTATTGTAGTTAGTATCCATGTATTGCGTGTATTCTTCATAATAAAAAAATATCAAAAAATTTCAAGTACTCTTAGTTTTATATACCCTTGATATCCCAATACAAGAACTTGCTTCATTCGGATAATTACAAAACAGCACTGTTAAGGAAAAGTATTATGACAATGGGTCCTGTCATTTATAATAGAATACCTCATGGTTTTAAGGATTGTTCTGTAAACGTTTTTAAAGCTAAGGTAACTGTACTACTTTAGGGCAAATGTTACTACTAAGTGAAAGACTTTATAACCGGTATCGTGCCGCGCGACGATCCGGATCGTCAGTGCCATTGTTTATCTATTGTGTCTATAATTACAGTACTTGTTAAGTTAAATGACATGAATTTATCCAGATTATGATTGTTTTTAATTGCTTTGACCATGTAAGACTTATGTACCTGACTATAATATTATTAATTGACTTCTCTTTAATTTTTTTAATCTCTGTAATAATTTGCACGCCGTAAGGTAGACTGTAGCCGATCTCATTAATTTATGTACAACATCATATACCTTTACCTACAATCAAAGCAAATAAAGATATGATTCTGATATAGTAAAACTTTTCGAGATTAGACTAAAGATACAAACCGGTAAGAAGGCGGTCTCGTTTTAGTGTTATATGAAACACATACTTCAAACCTATTTTTATTCTTATACAGGGTTAAAAAGGGGTAGTTACTAATCCGCGGGCAACTTAAAGTATCATTGATGACTGTTTTAAGGCCAGTGTTAAAATTTCAATATTCGATCATTTTTATTTCCATGCAAAATGATTCTTATTTCAGTTTCTTCAAAAATTCATCATCCCTGCTTTAGTTACGAATTCAGAAAATGGAGCTTCTAATTTGTGACCCTATATATGACCTAAAATGTAAACACAGTTGATCATAGCTAAGGATAGATAGATTTTAGCGTATTTTTTATTGAAATCTTTGAACAGTTATTTCTCTTAAACTATTGACTTTTGGTGAAAGTTGTAGAACAAAAGTTATTCATTATTATGGATACTGTAACATCTTTTCGGATCAGGATCTCCTATCCGACTAACCTTGTCTTTAAGTAAATATTAACACAACTCCAAAAAATACTTCACTTAAAGTCCACTTATTTACGTTTTCCTCTTTCTAACCTTACGGCCTTAATTTTATCCGGCCCGCTTCACAAGAGTTCAATCTTCACGCATGTAAAGCGAAACATTTCTCATCAGGCTTCGGGCGTGATCGGCAATCAGTCGATAATGTTCGGCTTCCGACTAATTAAAGATTGGGAGCCGTTGACCCTGGTGCATCGGACCGGAAATGTTGAGACTCAGTGGTCAACCTTGATCGTGCCCGCTTTGGTAGATTAAACGTTTAATTTAAAAGGAAAAAGCTTTTTTTGGCAGTTTTAATTTGTGGAATGACAAAGCGCCATCTTGGCAGTTGATGGTGGCGCCACTTGCTAAGGCAAATGTCAACGATATGTCAAATTCAGTACATTTTAATTTAGTTCCGTATTTCGCCGCCTGTAAAAATATAATGGACACGCTATAATTTCTTGGAATGTTGAAATAATTGGCTGTTAATTGGTATGTATGAAGAATTTCGTCACGGAGTTGAATTTTATGTTTTGTGTCATGTTTAAGACGTATTGTAATTTGCTTCGGTAGAATTAAGAAATCGTCGTATTTTGTTTGTGCTATTTTTATTCTTTTACTTGGTTGCGACTTTAGTAGTACCTGATGGTAAATGCAGACAGGGTCTAAAATGGAGCACACGAATTCAAATAACCGAGATATTGTGGTATTCCCCTTTATTGCTCTGGCTCTCACGTATCGACGGAAAACAATAAACTGCTTGTCTTGGATTTAATGTGAGGCTGTTAGCTAGCCAGGCGGACAGTATAGATCCTACCACCAAGCATGCTGGGTTTTGCTGTATCTTACAACACGCGTCTATTCCTAGCGTGCAGTGAGGAAAGAATCATGGCAGGATTTGTACAAAAAAATAAAGATTTATAGAGAAGTTGGATTAGTTTTACCATTGATCCTTGCTCCCTACAGAATATCTTTCAGGATTTAAAATAATTTTAGAACCCCGGAATAAAATATAATATTCCAAAAAAATCTTTTGAAATTATGTTAATTTCTGAACATGTCATACTAATCACCTGTCAATGATGCCGCGTTCAGAAATTAGCCCAATGATAAGTTAGGAATCATAAAATAAATTGTATTTTTATTGCGGGGTTATAAAAATATTTTAAATACCTAAAGCTACTCTTTAGGCACCAAAGATTAATTATAACGACATTCCAACTTCTCTAAAATTCTTTATTTTTCTGTACAAATCAAAGTATGGGACTAGCCATGATTCTTTTATATTGTAGCCCCAGATAAAAACAGTTCTAAATTCAAAGTGCAGAAAAAAAAACAAGAACAGAACGGCCAGTCTTAATTTAGAGTCAGGAATATTAAACATCTCTAAGTACTGTTAAATACCACTATATTCCTTCCATTAAGTCCCAGAGCAATTTCGATAGCATCAGATTAATATTAATAGCTTACAATTTGAGATTAATATTACAGATTTCTTAATCGTTCTCCGTAAGTAATGTATTCAAGCTAATAAAACACTGTCACTCTATTGATGGAGAGGTCTATTTATGATCAGATTTTGCATATCAATATCACGCGTGTAGAGGGTTAAATTAAATTAGATAAAGCTGTGTTCTTACAGATATAGGTCTACTCATTGTGCGATCAAAGTGTGTTAACATGCGTCAAAAGCAACATCGCTATGTTCCACGGTCAGATTGCCAATATCTAGAACAGAGGTTCTCAAACTTATTTCGTCTATCGGTTCTACGCCTACTTTAAGAATCAATTATTTTCTAGCGCCCCCTAACTTTTTTTTTTTTTAATAAAACGTTGCCCCACACTAAGATTTCTCTTGTATCGTGGGTGCGTTTACAGACACAAATCTCACAAACAAACGCCCAGACCCGAAACAACCTTCTGTAGGCCATACAAATATTTGTTCCGTGTGGGAATCGAACCCACGACCCGTAGCGCAGAAGCCAATCACTTAGCCACTGCACCAAACGTTTTTAACTTTGCCACATCTTAAGAATCACAACGCGCTATGGAGAGGAGCATCTTAGGTATCAAGGTTATAGATAAACAGAAGAGCAAATATATTAGGCATAAAACCAAAGTAATAGACGCGGGTAAGCATGCACAGCGCCTGAAGTGGATACGGGCAGGCCACGTAGCCCGCATGTCGGTTGAGAAATGGACAAAGCTGGCCACAATGTGGAAAGGCCCAGGAGGTAAAAGACCAAGAGGCAGACCCAAAGATCGTTGGAGTGACGATATACAAAAAATAGCGTTCAGAGACTGGATGGAGATGGCGAAAAATAGGGAAAAATGGAGACAGTTGGAGGAGGCCTATACCCGAGACGGGGCCATAACTTAAAATCAAACAATAACTGTGCTATACATAACCACTTAATTTTCTTTATTATATTAATTAGTTTAAGTTATGGATTAATAAAGGCATAAATAAATAAATATGAATCACAATCGCAATCATTACTTTTACCGCCTCCTTGTAAGCTTCTAGCGCCCACAACACGGCAACAAAACACGGCGTTATCGCCTACTTTGAGAAACACTGATCTAGAAGAACATTGCCCAATATTTGTCATAGGGCCGTATTGTTTTAGGCCCGTAAACGTCCACTCCTGAACATGGACCTTGTAATCACTGCTTCTATTAACTGTTACTGGGAAATATTTCCATAATCACTACAGTCCGACACAGCTCTAAATGAACGTGGATGGCTGCGCTGCTTGTGAAGGAAGATATCAGATTGTGCGCTTGACGGATGGATTGGTGAACTCAGTATGCAAAAAGAGACTACACAAGCAGTCTGTGCAAAAAGAGAACCGTTGGGGCGTCAAAAGGAATGAACATTAAGATTGCTTAAACTGCGTTACACATGTTTACTACACGCACGATAACGTGTTAGACCGTGTAGTATAATATCTAGTTTATTAAACCCGTATCAACTATTACCGTTTTTATTTTTCTAACAAAACCTAAACGGTAATTTAGAACTGCGACACTGTTAATTCCGGTTCTCTTTATGTACTGACTTTAATAATATTGCAAAAGTAGATGGAAGGGCGCTGCTGCCCATCTTCTCGAGATACTACCTAAGCCATAGCTTTGAACAATACCTTCAGAAGCGAGGGAGGTAGTATAAGTGTAGTAGAGCTCCTTGAGAAAGAGTTCGTCCAGGGAAATAGTACCTCCACACCAATTCCTGCCGAACCAATTGAAGAGTATGGATGCCGGTGAAATTACAGGCACATGAAACTTTCCAACTTTGTCTCTAAGGTTGGCAACGCATCAGCAACCTTCTTGGTATTGTAGGTATAGGCGGCGGTAACTACTTACCATCAGGGGGCTTACTATGACCTCTTATGAAAACGTTCAAATGCCAGCCAAGTTGACACTTGCGTTCAAAAGCAGGCCTGCTTCTGAATTGCTAAAACTCGTACCATGACAATACTAAAGGTGAACGACTATTGAACCAAATTGAACGGTTAAGCTTGTTCATGGTACGAAAAGTCTATACAAAAAAATTGGTTAACGGATTTCGTAAACGTCAACGTAGCAGGTCTGCCGCAGGCCTGTTCTAATGATGTCATTGTACAAAAAAGCAGGGCAGTTCAACATCCAGGCAACTTCTGTCCTGCTTTAAGAGGTCATAGTAAGCCCCTTGGTAGGCCGCCGCACATTGGGCCCAAACTGAAAATTAGTGGACATAGGCAACAAAGTTCCAATAACGATGCGATTTTTTTTTTAAATGACGTATTATGATATTCCTGACAACTTTTGTTCTTGGAAATTTCTTCTAAAGTTGATAGTTTGTCTTGAAAAAAATTAATTAGATTTTTTTGTATAGAGTGAATCACGTTTAATTTTTTTTCTTCAATTGTACTAATATGTTGGGTGTGTGGCGTGAGTATATGATAGCTAGGGTCATTCTCTATCCACGAAAAAAAAAACAGCGCCGGCCATCTGCGGCAGCGCGAGTAATCATTCGGTAAAAAAAATTATTTTAATAAGAATTTTTTTGCCATTTAAAATAAATTCAAAGTATATTTTTTGTCTCATTTGGCTGTTTTGACCTTCTTTTTAGTTAAATATATAGTTTTAATAGTGCATAGGTACTTATAGTAGTACTAATAATTCTGGTAAAGATTTAGTTATTATTGCATGTTATCGGTAGCACCTGCATTGTGATTTTGTGATTGATGACTCATTTGTTTGTGCACTCGGCTAATACAAACGCATTCATATCTAGTAAAATCCTCTCCACAGTGTGGTCCAATAGCGCTTGCAATTTAATGTGAGCTCCTTTTTCGGTAATCTCCATACTCTCTTGTGGTAGGTAACATCTATTATTGATATTTACAAGCTTTGGATAAGATGGAAAGGCAGCACAGTTTTCTTCTTTCAGAAATTATCGAAAAGCTAAGTACTTCCATTTCGAGAGCGCAACTGATGTATAAAGAGCTAAACACTTATCTCCAGAGACAGTACTTAAGCACTGCTTTTTGAATAGTCGCTCGTCTACTTCGAATAGCGCATCTGGATTACTGGAAAGGTATTCGACCACTTTTGCCAGATTTGTTTTGCCATTGTCTTTCAATTTTGTTATGTACCAGTGCTGCAACTCTTCCTCGGAATTTTCTTCTACTATGGAAGTAGAACGTCTTTTTTTTTTTTGCTTATTACTTAACTCTTCGAACGGTTTTCTGTGCTCCTTTTCTGTAGATGTTCCCGCTTCCGCAGTACATACTGCAAGAGTAGGAACATGGGAATCTATATCCACAGGCTCAGATAAGGCTGCGTTTGAAAAGCCCATCTCACTTCTCAGGTCAACACTGTCACAAACATGCCAGTTGATGTTTTTTTCCAACCACTTCCGATTACTTACACGATTCATAAAAAAAAATTGATTTCTACTTGACTCTATCCACTTTTTATTTAGATTTATACAAAAAAGTCAACAGAACTCCTTGATTCGGTTCTTGTCTTCTTCAGAAACTTCGGTAGTCAAGACAGAAATGATACTTTCATATAGAAACATATGATTTTTCAGATCACCGCCACTTCTTATTTTCACAAAAAGATCTAGTTTGGTACAAAATCCAGACAAAGTTCTGATGTAAATATAAAAATAAAAGTATTTCACTGTTTTCACAAATAAGCGACAAGAGCGAAACTAGATGGACTTATTTTTTTTTTCTATTGGCCTTCTGTAGGTCGTCCTAGGGGACCATTTCTACGAAACCGGGCAGTTATTGGCGAGACCTGGAGGGTCTCTAGCCAATGGGGGGGAAGGAGTAAAATACTTAACCTAAGCTAAGCTACTTAACTACTTGTACTACACTAACATCATGACTACGTGCAACAACAGCACTAAGGGCGACCCCTAGTGGGACTCGGACCTCGGCTTAGGGCGTTGCTGGTGGGGACTTAGGGGGGGGGGAGACAGCTTGATGAGGGCTGAATTATCGCTGTGATAGATGGACTTAATGAATGTCTTTATATTTATAGACAGTGATAATTACTAAAGTAGTGGACAAAATAGTGAGTGAAAATTATTCAGCCAATCGGAGACGAGCATTTTTCGATGACTCATTAGAGTTATGCGCTTAGCCGAGCGCACAAACAAATGAGTCATCAATCACAAAATCACAATGCAGGTGCTACCGATAACATGCAATAATAACTAAATCTTTACCAGAATTACTAGTACTCCTATAATTACCTATGCACTATTATAACTATATATTTAACTAAAAAGAAGGTCAAAACAGCCAAATGAGACAAAAAATATACTTTGAATTTATTTTAAATGGCAAAAATATTCTTATTAAAAAAAATTTTTTACCGAATGATTACTCGCGCTGCCGCAAATGGCCGGCGCTGTTTTTTTTTTTGTGG
This sequence comes from Amphipyra tragopoginis, assembly GCA_905220435.1. Taxonomy (NCBI): domain Eukaryota; kingdom Metazoa; phylum Arthropoda; class Insecta; order Lepidoptera; family Noctuidae; genus Amphipyra; species Amphipyra tragopoginis. The sequence continues at coordinate 25,679,502 of HG992010.1, forward strand.
ATAGAGAATGACCCTAGCTATCATATACTCACGCCACACACCCAACATATTAGTACAATTGAAGAAAAAAACTGAAACGTGATTCACTCCATACAAAAAAATCTAATTAATTTTTTTCAAGACAAACTATCAACTTTAGAAGAAACTTACAAGAACAAAAGTTGTCAGGAATATCATAATACGTCATATAAAAAAAAATCGCATCGATATTGGAAATTTGTTGCCTATGTCCACTAATTTTCAGTATGGGCCCACTGTGCGCCGGCTTGTTTGCCAACATATAACATAAAAAATAGTTTGCTATTTTTTGTGCAGTGTAAACACGGCTTAGTCCTTTATATCCACAAGACATCAAAATAACGAGCGTATTCCATCAAATTAATAGCACATATAAAACGTACGGTGACACTGAGTGATGTCCTCCTAACAGTTCTAACAGCTATTCAGCTACCTGCTAATGTAAACCCACGAGTAATAGCAGGAACCGGTCGCTGTGATTATTGAAACGAATTAAATAATTATGAACTGTTATTATACTGCTATTTCCTGTTCGCAGACTAGGTTCCGAGATGTAGCGGTGAGGTTAGAATTTATGACTGTGATACGGACTTTTTTGAGATAAATTGTTGTTGTGGTAGGTGAGAGGTAATGTGTGCATACATGGAAAAATAAGTTTTTGTATCAGGAATATAACGTCCAATTTGTGGAATAACGCTTAGCCCAGGGCTAAAGCGATAGCCCAGTGAAGTTTGTATGGCTGTGACAGGGATTTATTTGGTTAGCCCTGGGCTAAGGATTCTACGGAAGTCGCTCTTAGCTGACCAATTGAAACTTTTAGCTATACCAGCGATAATTCGTTTCTTCGATCACCACAAGTTGTCTTCAATAGGTTTCAAACTTCTGAAAGAATATTCACTGATTTTATCATCTGCCTAGCATCTTTTAAAACGTTTTGTTACGTTGACAGTGCACTGCGAAATGTTGCTTTCTTATTTTATACTAGCTTTTGCCCGCGGCTTCGCTCGCGTTTAAAAACTCTTAACACACTACTAAAGTTTCTATAATAATATAATTCAATCATGATTCGAAAGACACGTGGCGCCATCTATTATCGTTATTGTTGCTTTCCTCGGGAACAGTACTTTTTTCGGGATGAAAGGTACCCTATGTCCGTTTCTGTACACCTGACAACGTATAGGCAAAATTTCAGAATGATCGGTTCAGTGGTTTAAGCGTGAAAAGATAACAAACAAACAAACTCACTTTCGCATTTATAATTTTAGTTAGGATTTACTAATTGGTTTTCTAACTAGATTGCTGGCACTCTCTTCTAATACAATGGACCAGCAGCTACTAAACTAAGGAAAGCAGTACCAAACAAAGCCGTTTTAGTAGTACTGGCATTTTTTATGTAATAGGTTGACAAACTAGCCGCCACCTGCCCACCAAAGCCCACTTGAGTGTAAATGATTACCTCCGCCTATCATATACCTACGCAACACGAGCACTGCTGATACGTTATCGAGCTCAGAGGCAATGTTGGAAAGTTTCATGTGCCTGTGATTTCACCAGCAACTATGCCCTTCAAACCGGAACACAACAATGCTGCTTGGTGGCAGAAATACAGGGTGTTAACGAATTCGTGTAATTCCTTCAAACCGCGTGATCTACTATACTCGGCCATTACAAACCTGCGAACTGAGCCATAAATCATTATGGTAAAGGAATGTGACAATGCTGCGAAAGTCGTTATTGATAAAGGGATGCCGCTCGGACGCAGGTGGGCGACGCAGTACGTCGATGACTAATCAATGCAAATAGGTGAAAGGTAGGTATTTGATTGGAGGACTGTAGATAAGAAACAGAAAGCAGAAATAAAAAAAAACACATCTTAAATAATATCTGCATTATTTCCTTAACCGCCCCCTCATTACCTTTTATCGACAACACCAGACACACACACACTAGGGTAGTTCCATAAAGCCTATAAGTGCGAGCGAGAGGTCCGATAAAAATGATTTATGACTCAGTTCGCACGTTTGTAATGGCCCCAGTATAGTGACACTGATTGACTCAGCATAGGTTTTTTTCAAAATAAACAAAAAAAAGTTTTCAAAAAATTAACCGTGGTATTCTGTATCTAAGTAATTTTCGCGTTCCTAGCTAACAGACTGCGTGGAGCGATATCGTGCTACTCGTGCCATGCCATCACCATGCCTTCATTCATTTATGAATGGCATCGAAATTTTCTATCAAATAAAAAAAAACAGTGAAAAAAGTTTTTTTTATTTTTAATCAATCTAATTCCCGTGCGGGGTTAATCTATACCATTAATAGATTATGTGGTTTGAAGGAATTACACGAATTCGTATAGACATGGTAGTAGTACTTCCCCGGACTCTTTACAAGGAGCCCTGCTACTTCTGTTTCAAGCAATTCGACATGCAGGTAGGTCACGAAACATAGTCTTGTCTGCCTTGCTTCCTCCACTCATTCTAGTCAGTCACGGATGGCGCTACACTAGGTTTTTTTTAATAATACCGTTGTTTTTAAATCATAATCGCTCTATTGTTCGCACTTTGGGAAACAAAGGTGTTATATTTGAGCCAAACATAAAAGAAAAACATAAAAGTTTGGAATTACTTTCACACGAACGGCTTCATGGGTGAAAGTTTAATTATAATAACATGTTACATCTATTAGCAAGACAAAGATTAACGGTACTTGCTTAAAAGTTAACAAAGCAGTTCTTTATTTGCTAATTTACACTTGTTAAATTTATCAGAAGCTTCATTACGCTATCAATAAAGTTGAGTGTTTCCTCATAGTTATGTGATAAAATATTACAGACTGTACAGTAAACGCTCAAAAGTCCATAGGCACGCTAAGGACTACATTGCTTTAAACTCGCGCACGATACAGCCAATGCGTATGCATGTGAGTGTACGAGTGATGTCTCAACATTCCACAGATAACACACACTAATGAACTGTCGTCGCACTACGCGAAATAACATTATATTTCTGTTTCATTTAGAATATGCGTCACAGTGGTTACCTGTTCTTAACATTGTATTGCTAAAATTCGCGTTAATCTAATATGTCCTGATACTGTTTGAGCTAAGCATTGGGTCCACGATCAGTGACGTCTGAGTTCAAATCTTACAATGCATAGCTAATTTTTGTTTCTTTGAAACTTATATTTATTTCTGTATTTTAAGCAAAAAAATATAATTGATGTTTATTTATAATGTTAGTTATTGTATTATTATTTCATTATTTATGTAATTATGTATTCAATTTTTTTTGGTGTAGGAAGGTGGAAATAAAAAAGTCGAGCTATATGATAACAAAAATGTTTATTCGTTTTATTTACTTAGATACTAACAAATTTTTATGAGAATTGTGACGTCACATTCCTACCTAGATAAAAGAAGTTCTCTTGTAACCGTTCATAAGATTTTTTGTTGTATACCTACTTAGTCAATTCATAATAACATATCAAGGAAGGGATATTCTAATGACACAAATATAATTGTTGACACCCACTTATTATACGTATCGGTATTCAGCAGAGTTTATTGAAAACTAATATAAAATGATTTAGACTTTATAAACATGTTTTTTATGTAACGTCACAATGAATGTATTGAGGTTATAGCTTAAGTGTTCATTTTCTTGACGAAAAGAAGATTGAAACTAAACCTCAATTTAAGATCATTAAATAATTACGGATATGTTAATATTACTAAATATTTAGTTACACCGTCTAATTATTAAAACCAAAACATCTACTGGGTGTTAATATTTTGTGTATCCCCCATTATTTTCAATTTCAATGCAGTCAAGTAGACGTTTGCGCATGGACCCTACAATACTACCACATACTTCGGTTCCTCTTAAATTTTCCCACACCTGTCTGTATTAGGGATTACGTTTTTATAACACAAGCGAGTGTTATTCCTGCGCCTTAAGTGAAGCCTAGGTACCCTTTTGACTAGATTTAAACGTCTTTTCATCTGACAATATGGTAGTATTCCAGTCAAAATCTAAGTAATCCCGTGCGAAACGTAATTGTTCTTGTTTATGTCTTTCAGTCAAGAAGGGCTTTTTAGCGGGTCTTCTGTGATGCAATCCTTCAGCGTGGAGGGCACGGCGAACAGTTTACAGCGAGGTGTCAAATAATTCCGCAGTGTCTCGTAGGTGTGAAACCAATTGTTTCATATCGTACTCGTCCACCATAATAATATGTTGTCGCTGCGCCTCGCCAATAAGCGACGGCCTTCCACTTCGCTATCGACTAGCAAGGCTTCCCTCTTCCTCATATCTTTTGATCCAAAGACTTACAGTATTCCTCTAAAACAAAAAAAAAGTAACATTAGGCGGCTATATCAAAATACTGAAGTGACTTAATTTTCATAATATAAGTAATAATATTTATTTAATATAACAATGTAATATTATAACTCTGTATTTTAAATCCAATAATAAACACAAATTTTTTTTTTTTTAGGCCTCATGATGGCGGATTTAAAAAAGAATTTGGAGACATGGCCAAATAATCTTAGGTGATTATAAATTTGAAGTAAAAGATCAAGTTATGAATTGTATATATTATTATGTAATACTCACATTCAGTCCGGTTTCATCAGATATTTGTGTTCTATTTAAGACCACTTTTATGCAGCGCAATAATAGTCGCCCTCGTCTCAATATTATTATTTGCCTGCATTTTGAGAATAAATCGACAACGTTCGTTCCGATCAAGTTAAATATTCATAAAACTCATGTCTATCTACCCCACAAAAATCTAAATTCTTTATTTAGTTTTCTATGATCTACCTCCCTAACGTTACGAAATGTGTGAACAAAGCGAACAAGATAATTGAATATTATATCTGTCTCATTACTTACAAATACTAACAATCGAGTAAAAACTTACAAAAAGTCTGCATTGCGAGAGATTTGAATGCACGTCTCCATGAGGCCAGGCATGTTTTTGGACGCTCTTATCCACTAAGCCATCTTAACTTATAGATTTATGTTGAATTTATGAACTACAACGATTATGCATGTGTCTCTTAAAAATAGAAGGTCGTAAGTCAAACTAAGCGTCAAGCTATTGCTTTGTGAGATTGCCTATGGACTTTTGGTCCCTACTGTACATGGAAGGTGGAGAATTTAGCAAATAGGGAGAGGACTTTATCCAGCTGTTGGCTACGCTAATCATATTTTTTTATTACGGTTTACGGATATGCTGCTTGCTTGCCTGGCTATTTTTATGGAGTATTTCTTGCGTCCGTTTTGCTTAAAGAAACTGCACTACGAACTTATACTCCATTTCATGAAATATTAGACAAAAGTGGCCCACCAAGACACGAATATCTTTTGAACCATTTCTTCAAGTAGAGTTTCAGCTCATCTTGATTGATCGTTAAGGTTCATAAAAGCATAATACTGTAATGAATTCCTGCTGGAACCAAAGATTTTCATGCTACATTACATTTATTTGCTAAAATGGGTGTTATTAATTGTTTAATGTTATATTAAATAGAGTATAGCTCGCTATTTAAATAAACTTAGTTCCTTCATCATCATCGTCAACATTCAACCGAAAGACGTCCACTGCTGGACATAGGCCGCCCCCAAAGCATCGCAATATTGACTGGTCCTGTGCTTGCATCCAGCAGATTCCCGCCACCTCCACCAGAAGGCTTTGTTGTCAAATCGCAAACGAACCACAGCTGTCAGCCAATTTTCGTTCACGAAACTGTCAAAATATTTAGTATTTTTTTCCTGTTTTCTAATAGTTTGGCAGTTTTTGTAAACGAAAACTGTCTGAATGAACAGTTGTGTTGCGTTTGATCAACGTTTCTGCCAGAAGTATTGGCCCCCAGGTCATACATTTCCTTCATTTAAGCGAAATTCTCGGCTCCTCCTTGTGGCATCCCCGCTCTCCGCCAGTACCTTAGAGCAAGTCCACGTACTCACACATGATAGTATGTCTCTCCGTTCTCTCCAGCTATGCGGATAGTTGCTGCAATTAACTTCTCACTAGTAGGAGCGAGCTTCTGGTGCGTTTGTAACATTGCTCGTTAATTAGTTCCTATCTTAGAGAATTTTCCTGTTGTTTAGAGATTCCTGAAAGTGTAGGTAGAGGTGTACAGTTAATAGCACAAGCCAATGTTTTTTTGGTGTATTTAAATTGATTGTCGTAGTAACTAATCATGACTTGACTGCCTTGTTGCTTTAGTGGACGCAAGAGTGACTGCTGACCGTGAAGGTCCTGGGTTCGATCCCCTGGGATCTCTCAGTAGCAGCCCGGAATCTGGATTTGTGTCCGGTTGATGGTAGTAGATTTGCCCCCTATTACATGGGACTAAATATAACAGCGAAATCAGGGTGTAGTATACAACTTTGCCCAACCTGTCGGGGAATACAAGCGTAATGTTATCTTAATGAATCATTATAATAGTACTGGTTACAATTTGCAGTATTTGGTATCCATTTTATCATTATTCTAACTTACCGATGTCAGTACAGTCAAAAGTAAGTACCTAATGATTGTTCAAAGTTTCAAAAGCGTTTTATAAATGACTAGAAGTCGCCAGCGGCTTCGCCCGCGTGGATGTCGTTTATCGCGTATTCCGTGTTTTTCTCTGCTATAATATACATGTATTATACATATAAACCTTCCTCTTGAATCACTCTATCTATTAAAAAAAACCGCATCAAAATCCGTTGCGTAGTTTTAAAGATCTAAGCATACATAGGGACAGACAGACCTTTGTTTGTCTTTGTTTTTACTATGTAGCGAAGTCATGCTACATTTTATTTTCAGTACCTTGGTCTAAAATTAGTCGCAATTGTCATATCCTTCAGTAAGAGTCCTAAGCTGAACAAAGGCCTAATAGACTGTTTTATTAATGAAGCATGATCGCAGTTGCACCGTATTTAGGTATGTAACGGAGCTTACTGGATTTTTAAAATCAGAAAATTCCGTTTGAAGAAAGGCTTGTATTTAGCAATTAACACACTTCTTTAAAAACCTAATTAAAACCGAATATCTCCAATAAAACTTATAAAATATTACCTGTATTATAATACAAGATTACAAACCAACTATTTATAGTGCCGACACCATAAATTGGACGTTTATTGCTTACTGTGTAGCACCGAAATGAAGGGCGCTAACGAAGCCAATTCTATACGAGCGCATTCATTTCTACCAGTATAAGCTGACATGAAGTTGCGAACTATTTAGTCCTTTACAGAGGTCTTATTAGATTGGATTATTACATGACAATTCCAATTTATGTAGAACTCCCGTCAACTTATTTTAATATTGGAATGCGGTGCTTACTTAAATGGTATATTATTAGTTTAAGTTGATACTATATGACGTTGATATTACGCAACAGTTGAGTTCAATTTAAACGAAAGTTTTAAGGCACTTTCACCAATACATCGCAGTTAGGTGAAAAATTACGAATACATAATGGAAGTACATAACATCACGCCTGTATGCCCCGATAGGCTGTGCAGAGGTGTATTTACACGCTGAGTTCGCCGTTATGTTTAAGTCCCATGTAATAGGGGGCGAGCCTATTGCCATCAACCGGGCACAAATCCAGACTCCGGGCTGGTACCTACTGAGAAATTCCACACGGAAAAACCCAATAACACTTTGCCCGACACAGGCGGCCTACTCCCTAAGTCCGTCAACGAAGTTAGTAGCCCGTCCGAAAGTAGCCCGAAACGTAGGAGTGAACAAAACAAGTGTCAAGTTCAACTTTTCGGACGGGCAAAAACACATCGGTAGTAGAGACAACTGTCAAATCTTGTTGTCATTCATTCTTAGTTCGGGCCCCGAAATAATCGTATGTCCGTAGGTGATAGGGCGTAGGAAACGCTCGCGAAACCACGGACTTCGTGCTTAGAGAGTAGACCTCCAGGCCCTCACGCTCAGCTGCTCGCGCTCGGGACGGCTAGACCAACGAGGCAGTAGTACGATCAGTTATGAAATGGTTTAACCTCAGATCACTAACTCGCTTGACTAATGGAGAAGCCACACGATGCGGTGCGGCTCCGGTGCGGCGGCTGAGCGGTGCCGTTGCGGCGTAATACATACAAATGTCCTTGGTATACATATATACCACACGGTGCGGCGCCGCGCCGCACGCTCACCAGACCAAGACGAGGGGGAGGGTGTATGTGCCGGAGCGGCATCGCTCCGACGCCGCATACGGACCAGGCCACACGGTGCGGTGCGGCTCCGGCGCGGCGCCTGAGCGACGAATCGGCGGGCCGTACGAGCGGGGTGACGTCACTCATGTGCCCGCTGATTGGTCGCTCACGCGCCGCGCCGGAGCCGCACCGCACCGTGTGGCCTGGCCCTACCGCAGACGTGTTGACGGAGAGCCGTTGCATACGGTGCAGTGCGGCACCGCACCGCGTGGCTTTTGCGATGCCGCGTACTACGTGTGCACGCCGATGCGGCGAAATGGTTGCGGTGTGGCGGCGCACTGCACCGCACCGCATCGTGTAGCCTATCCCTGACGTGTTAACTTCGGGCCACCTAGATTACGTCTATACATTGTTGAAGTTAAATATGATGAAAGCTAGATCTAATTAAGAATGTTCTCAAGTACACCAGAACGTTTAATACAGATTTTTAATTAGTCATATCGTAACTATGCGCCGGTGCATTTCCGAGTAGAAATTATGAATTACTGTTCTGTGATGGATTTCTCTGCATCAAAGGCACCGATGCAATAAAGAAAACTGTACGACAGGAACCATTATGTTTTATAGAACAATAACATCTTATTTTCTAAAACAAGTTAACCTTTATTTTAACTCGTAAACTAACCAATCACTACTTAGTACAGTCAACCACAAAAGCAGCCGAACGTTTGAGTTTTGAAACTTGGCATTAATTGGAAAACTGTTTTGTCTGCCTAGCCTTTTCATAAACATGTTGGGGTCAGCTTCTATTAATTGGAGAACTAATTTATATAAAAGCTTAAAGTGTCTTTGGACACGTCTCAAGGCAGGAAAACGACTCCATCAAGCGTTTGGTCGTACAGGCACAGAATAAATAGTAAAAGCACAGGGCAGAGTGAAAGGTACCAGATCGCGACAGACAGACCAAACAAAATCAGCATTGGGCGGCCTCTTGTGAGAGTGTACCAGAATTACCACCAACAAGGAGAGATGGCGAGACATCGTGATACGAGCCACATTTTCTACAGTAACTAATTCATAGTGCTACATAACGACCACGACCGCTCTGACAAGAGCAAAGCGAATAAGAACAATTGATATAAAATACAAACTTTAGCAATACTCAGAGTTGTATCTAGACTTTTGTACAATTTAAAACTATAGTTCGATCAACGTAAATGGTCAGATTTGACGTTTGCATAAAAGCACAAAATAAATGTGTACAGAAGTTACACGCCTTCGACTTTAAAAAAAGTCGCCTTCTTATTTATCTTATCATCGAGCACCCATGCTAAATGCTACCCAATCCACGCTAAAATGAAACTAAACGCCATGCATTGGAGTAATACATGTCATGGTGTAAACGAATTCGTGTAATTCCCTCAAACCACATGATGTATTAATGGTGAAGATTAACCCCGCACGGGATTGAGATTTATTAAAAATAAACTGTTTTTTCCCAAAAAAAGTTTTTTATGTGATAGAAAATTTTGATGCCATGCATTAAATGAATGAAGGCACGGCGACACAGCTAACAGGCACAACTAGCGCGATATCGCTCCACGCAGTCAGTTAACTTGGGATGCTAAAATTACTCAGATGCAGAATACCATGGCTCATTTTTTGTTTTTTTTTTTTGTTTTTTCTGAAAAAATCCTATGCAGGGTCAATCAGTGTCACCAGTAGATCACGCGGTTTGAAGGAATTGCACAAATTCGTTTCACCCTATATAGTTATTACTAGTGTTGACATTACTTCTAGTATTTTGACAGGTGTCAAATCCGTTCTATTAGATTGTGACAACTGTACCTATATTATACTATTTTGGAATATTCATTTATCTCTATCTACTTGTAGACCAACTATGTCGCTGGCTGTACTTAATATTTATGATCTTCAATCCAATTGACTGCTATCTTTGAGACGCCGCCGTTTAGACACATCTACTGACCCACTGAAGGAACTATCTGCAGTTAAATGTTTAGTATGGTCTTCAGAAGTGCCGAAGGAAGGTAGGTAACTCCTACATCCAGAAGGTACTTTTAAGTGTGTTAATGAGGTCGAGAAGTGCTAAAGTGTAAAGTGGGGAAGGGTTCCTAGGGTTTAGGATATTTGCGTATCAAGTAGTTCTGAGATTAACACTTTCCAACGGTGCAGAGGTGAAACTGATTTTTCCGATTGTGATCGTGAATTTTGCGCCTCGGTATTCTTCGTCTATCTTCGGATATACGAACGCGTGAACATGTTATATCTAATAAACAGCTGTCACTTTGACTGATGCATGATAGGTCACATAATTGGCCACATAATTCATCTGATTATGTATGTATATGGGTAGATCCTAGCTAAGATCATATAAATTGGCTATATTCTTTATAATTGTAGCTAGTAGGAGTGGGTTGTAACAGGTAAAATCACGTATCTGTTACGCCTGTTCCTGTTACACGTACATAGCAGTTCCAAAAACCTGTTACAAAATAACAGTCTGTTATTTCATACTATGTGGGAACAAACTATTGTGTGTTCTCTGTTACCACAGATAGCAACGTTTAACCTGTTTAATGTAACAGCAGGACTTCTCTTTCTAACTAAGGTGTTAAAACCTATGCGAGAAAAGGAAATAGCTTGTGACGGCTGTAACAGGGTGTCACAGAGTAACAGTAACATTTTTTATCTTATTATAACTTATACATATAAGGGAACTGTCATAAGCATGAATAGACGAAAGCTTGTGACTGTCATATAAGGGATTTTGTTAGCTCGTGGAACAGGAACTGCTTGTTCCGTTTTTTTGTCACAGTTACAGTCTGTTATCATTATGATTCCTGTTTTAAACAGCTGTTACGATAAATACGCCTCACTCCTAGTAGCTAGTAGGCTGTTTTCATGATGTGATTTTTTTATTGATTATTAATCTTTTGATGATTTTATGTCTTGGTAATATAAAAGTAAAAAAATAATCGAAGCATATACTACACAATCGTCACACACGAGTAGTATAGAAAGTGACTACATCATACACCAGACTCACGCAACTATTAACAGTGGGAAACACATTAACTGTGGCACCTAATGATGTATTATTTACCAACTTATAAAGTTCACTTGACATTGAAAATTCACTCTTATATGGTGAACAACAAAGTCTTAACCAACTGCATTTCTCACGAGGGGAGATACCAAATTATAAAATTTAATTGTTAAAGTAAATTCACCTTTATGACTTTAAACATAAGGTTTGTATAAGGTGTAATAGTATAGTGGTAGTCGGGTACAGTCGCAGAAAATAGCAGTACAGTTAAAAGGAAATGGGAGATTAGTAATGATTAAAGTTTGTTTTGTTGTGATAACTGTAGACAGCGCCATCTATGGCGTTAATTACAACATTTAACGCACCTCAACGGGGAATTAATGGAAAAGATTTACCATTCAACTGCCAGTCTTAAGAAGTTATTGCAAGTTTTAAGCTTTTTCTGAATAAATTCATTAATAGGCTTTGCTTTTGATGAAGGGAATATGCGAAGAAGATGGGTGGCAGTATCAACTTGCGCGCTAATATCCATTACTAAACAAAGGCAATTTTACTTTTAAAGTTACAAAGTGGATTTCACTTTCGAAGTGTAGCTTTCGGTATACTGGAGACCGTTTACAGATTGGGGCAAATAATGATGAAGTAAGCTCTGAACTCTAACTGGAGGCCAAATTCGTTTGAGAAAATTATTTATAATCAGCAGCTCAAATACTGACGTTCGTCCTAATAGAGATAACGGTCCGGCTGAGATTGAGCTGCGGTTCCATTTCTAAACATTTTGATCTCCTGTTGGTATTAGATCAGGGGGGCTAGTAACGCCGCGTTTGTTTAAACACATTTCGTTTCATATTCGTAATCATAACTGCAAGTGTGCTGCACATCCAGTCGGCAGTTGTCACTCAGTTGCACTGACTACATCCTTATTGCCTTCAAGCTGCATTTGACAGTAGCATAGTTTACAGTTGCGACTGAATGTGCAGTTTACTTGTAGTCATGATTACGAATATGAAACGAAATATGTTTCACCAAACGCGGCGTATTAGTGCACCTGATTCCGCATCTAAAAATTTGTCTTTAATTTGACTGAATATTTCTTGTAGATATTTTGGTCACGGTTCATGGTTCCTCACTTACAAAGAGTGTTAAGACAGGTGAAACGCCACAAAAATAGGGGTATATCTCTCAAAATGCTTTCCAACCTTGACGGCATCCTCGCCAAGGCAATGGATATTATTGTCTTGATTGGGGTGAGTATAATTTTTTCTATTACGTTCCCACGTTTCGTCTTCCGGTTGTTTTACCCCAGCGGTTCTTGAAGCTATACAGTGTGAAACGAATTCGTGTAATTCCTAAAAACCGCATGATCTATTATTGGTATAGATTAATCATGGACGGGATTTAGCTTGATTAAAAATGAAATAATTTTATGTCATACAACATTTCGATGCCACAGATTAAATGAATGAAAGCACAGCGATACAGTTAGCGGGCGCGATATCGCTCGGCGCAGTCAGTTAACTCTGGGCGCTAAAGTGACGTATGGTATGGTACACCAGTGCGCTTTCATGTTCATCTTGCGCTTTCGTCTGACGCATGCCTGAAGCGCCATAGCGCATGCAATAGCGCATGTCCTAATACTAGTTCGAGTCTTATGGCAATCAATATTGCATGCGCTTCACGCAAGAGGAATTGAAAGTTGAAAGCACAAGATGAATATGAAAGCGCACGGGTGTATATACCAATAGGGAGGGAAAACAAAGTTTTCTTTTTGAAAAAGTCTTTTGTTATCGCTGAAATAACCCCACGCAGGGTCAATCTGTGCCACCAAGTAGATCACGAGGTTCGACGGAATCACGAATTCGGATACATCTTGTATTGACTACCCAGTGCCACCAAAGGTAACCTTGATAGTGCACGTCCTTCCCAACACCAAATAATTGAGAAGCTATGACCTGCTAGCTGCTATTCAACAATTCTTAGTAAAAAGGAACAGCTCATCAATCTTTGATTTCGGATTATTTGTATCTTTTACCTTTCGCAGGTAGCTTAAAGGAATATCTCGTTTTATTTGCAATAACTTTCTGCACCACCTTTTTGCAGTAAAACGCGTGGACACAAACAGGTGTAACCGCAAAAATGAACTTTTTGATGGATCGCGACATAAATTACGTGACGTCACCTTTCAAGATGGCGTCGCGATAGTCTCGGATCGTGCCCCCAGGCTAAATATTCATATTATAGGGTACAGAAGCTCCATTCTGCTTAAAAGGCGATATCAATGTACGCTACAAAAGACGAAGTATCACATCATCAATCCTTAAGAGCCTATCGCGTAGAATATGGGCTTCATTCAAGATCATTACGATGGACGATCGTAAAGTTATTTTGACATAATCGTTTCAAACAAATCAGTTTAAAAAGACTGACCCCTGAGTTTGTTTCGGCCTTTCTTCTCTGGCTTTAAAAAAAAAAACAAACCGACATGTAAAAGTGATTTTTAAATACTTATCCAATTTGCAGAATAAATCGTTTCATTTCATTTCAGTGACAGCCTAGTGATTGAGCTGTTGACTTCCATGTAGGAAGGACCAACACCGATATCGGCAAACACCTCTGACTTTTCGAATTCATGTACCGGATCATAATTAGATTATCACTTGTGTTAGCGGTGAAGGAAAACATCGTGAGGAAACCTGCACAACTGAGAGGACTCCATAAAGTTCTTGATGTGTGTAGTCCGTAGGGTCCTAGGAGGGTTGTAGTTATTGCAGACAAATATTTTATTTGACGGAGTGAGCCTTCTGTACTTTCTTATAGAACACGCGCAAACGCATCTAAATATTAAATGTTATATTTATGGATCTTAAAGCAAATGTACAATCATGCGAACTAATTACTACGTTAGTTTTCACAAGATTCAGTTAATAACTAGAGACTTCTGTATATATTTCATTTTATGGTTCCTGCTATTTCAGAGCACTTACTGCATGTACCGCAATGTACGAAGTTGGTTTAAAAGCCAATTAACTGGAAAATCTATGTTTGTTTTAATGGTTTCATTAGCCAGCTTCGCTACCAACCTTGCTGACTGGGTAATCTTTTCACCACAGCAGGAGCTATTTTCGTATAAGTCGTGCCGACGCCGTAGATAGAGAATTTTATTTAACTGTTCTCAAACAGTAACATTTATTAAACCTCCATCCAACTCGTATTAGCAGGGCTGGATTTAAAGATTTGGAGGCCCTGGGTCAACAAAAATGTGGAGGCACGTTGAAATGTTTTTAAAAAAAGTATCTCGAGAATTTGAACTTTTTCTCTCTGTCAGAAAAAGTCTGTCTTCTTTTCCTTATCTAAATAATTCTAAAATTCCTGGTGTAGCCCCTCTCTTGTGGAGGCCCCTGATGCCTTCCCTTTAATCTGGCCCTGACTATTTTAGGATATAATATGTTGTACAAATTGTATGTCGTTCAATATGGGATTTTAAATTGTAACTAAGGTCACTCACACGTACGCAATCTACTTTAGTGATCCAAAAACTGACGCCTTTATCTATAATTTAAAATACCTACCTAGATTTCTAATTATGCATTGCATTATAATACTAATGTTAGTCACGTTAAACCGTCGGTCCTTGGCGTCATACGAATAATTGTGACAGTCGTTACTTATAGTCACAAGCCCGAAAGTCTTAAAACTGCTCTAACCTTAGGATATCGGTATTGCCCAGTAACTACTAACGTGAGTAAACCGGCAAGGGTACTTAGTGGTTTTTTCCGAAATTTCATTTTAAAATACTAAGGGGGTATTTTACCAACATATCAATAAGTAGTCCGTAACTATTGACCAGATAAGCTAAATGTGACCTATATGTTACATAATATAATTATAGTACATTTATGTGTTTCAAATCTTTTCATTATCACTATTGATATGATGTTGAAATGCATGCATGTTAGCTATTGAAAAGTTTAGAGATCGAATTAGCTTAATGAACAGTTAATGAGAGGTTGGTGAAATACCTCCTAAATCATTCACCGACTTGTGTTGTTGAATGTACCGTAGCGCATTCATTCCGTAAAGCCAGAAGAGCATAGAAAGGAAGTAGTATAAACCAGAACAAACCTAGAAAAGAATAGAGAATCTAATCCCTATAGCAAACAATAGTGACACCTGACCCGTGGTCCGGTCACGTCACACGGAGCACCTCTACGTAAACTGACACGGTAACTTTCACGCTTCACGCCTTGTCTGTCCGTCTGTCTGTCTGTCTCGCGCTAGTTGATGCGTTGTTTAGATAAACTTACATTACAACTGTTTAGTTTTGTAAAGCGTATTTTGTTTCATGTAACTAGGGCTATAAAATGTATATGAAAAGAGTATTGGTCAAACGCCGAGGTGGAGGAATTTCAATAAAAGCAAGAACTGTATTATGAACTGCCGCAATTGCGTCTTCTTCTTCTCTCGTGTCAGCAAGAGCTATACAAGAATAGCTCTTGATAAAAAGATTAGCCAGTCAGCAAGGTTGGTAGCGGGGCTGACTGCCCAGGGTGCGCCGGACGTACTTAAGTATCGTCACTCGTGGAGGCTCTGTTCATACACGCAATTGAGTAAAAGGCAGTGATAGTTTAGCGGTTGAACCGTTGCTTTCCACGCAAGAAGAAATCCGATCCCGCCCACACCTATTACTTTTAGAATTATGTGCCGATCTGAATTTGATTATTAACGGTGAAGGAAAACATCGTGAGGAAACTTGGGCAGCTGAGATCCAAATAGTTCTCGATCGTGTGTATAGTTCACCAATCCGCACCAGGATAACGAAGTGGACTAAGGCTTAAGCCCTTCTAATTCTGAGAAGAGGCTCGTGCCCAGCAGTGGGACAGTAATGGGTTGTGTATGCTTATGGGTTAAAATATCTAATTGCGATGAGACGTAGTGCTTAAGAACATGACCAACTTAGTGATGGCAATTTTTGTCCTTTATAATGTGAGTAAGAAGAATGAAAGCATACCTACCTTTTATCATTTTGGACCTGAATAAGCACAAGGATAACAATCGGCATCACGAGCTGCATTGACGTGAAAAAAGCTTTCTCTCATGGGATGTAGAGCGAATCTATTCATGTTAAATATCCTTACAACAATGACACCTAACCCCATCATATGACGTCACCGGAGCTTGTAACCCGACACGCTAACTTTCACGCTTCACGCCCCGTCTGTCCGGCCGTATCACGTTGCGCATGCGCACTAAACAGGTAAGTAACGAATACCCACTCTGTACAATGCGCGACAGCAAGGTAAAGGTCGCAGATTACACATGCTTTGGTGATATCTCATGCGTAGTTGGTCAATCATCGCCATAATATTAGCCTTCTATTGCTATGCATGGACTTCCATTTAAATCCCTACAACAAGGGGTCGTAAGGCAGTAATGATATATCAAAAATTAGAACCATTTTGATGGTAAATAGATACATTTAAGCATAAATAAGTATAAGTCAGGAAAAAGCTGTAACTAATAAAGAAAACGCTAATTTATTTTATTCATAATTTGAACTTATAAAAAACGCATCACTCGTTGGCCTTACTTTAGAGATCGCATTGCGTATTAATAAGTGTCAGTTTTGGGCGTAGAAATTAAATGATTTTTCTTTCTTTTTTTTCGTTAAACCAGCATCCTAATTGCGCAAAACACTCATAATCGCTATGGCTTTAATTTTGACAATAGAACAATATTCATTGCGTCACATACACAGTTGTGGAGCAGTCGGATTGTTAATATATTTAAATACATTGCTACGGAAATTGTTGAGCTGTCAAAATCAAAGCCACAGCGATTAAAAGTGCGTTGCGCAAGTTCTTTTCCAGAAACATCATGGGCAGCGGGCGGCATAGTCTCATCGTGAGTGTGCCTTCTGTATCTTCCTATGTAGTATGCGGCCTACTTTATGCATTGTTTAGTTAATCGTACGCACTCATACACGAAGCTGGATCACTTCAACTGTCAGAAGTTTGAAACGCGACTTGTGCCGTTGTTGCTTTGTATTTAGATGAACGTAGATAATATTAGGTAGAGGTTCGATAGTCATTCCACTAGGGTTCGATAAAATCAATTGGCCTAATCGCACGGTCTGTCTTGTATACTTAAGTCATGTTTTAGTATTAATCAATCAATCAATATTTTTATTCACAAGAGAATACTTACAGTTATTTTACAGGTGTGAAATTATTAGTTATGTGTTAGCAACAAAAGTAGCCGAAATTGTTATTAATTGGAAAACTAATTGATATTATATAATAAGTTTAAGATAATGCTGAGTTGTATCTAGAATATTTTACGATTTGAAACTTTATTATACTTTTTGGAATATTCATTGAGCTGAGATTAATAAAATTTGTCTTTATCTACTTATTTACTAACTTATGTCGCCGTCTGTACCTATTGGTGTTCACTTGTTACAGAATTTAACTATACAAGGTGTAACTTAAATAACACACAACCTCTTAAGGGGTCATTGTACTCATCATTATGAACAACTTTTACTATGGGACCAAATCAGAAATCGCGAAAAAAAAATCAGCTGTTCCCTACATTTTGACGAGTAATGCGAACATAAGATAAGATAAGATATATATTTATTTTGTAAAACATGAGTGTGGTATAAAAGTCTTATAATTAAATGAGGTAGCTACATGTTTTGCCATATAAGGCGTACAAAATTTGTCGCACTAGGCAAACAAAGCAAAAAATAAAAAAAAGAATGTAAAAAATAATCGTAATGTCAACATTTAAATTAAAATTACAGTATCAGAATTTAAATTCTATTCAAAATAACAATGTCAAAATAAATCAAATTATGTCAACACAAATTCTTTTTCATTAAGGAACTCCGTCACGCTATAATATGCTCTGGCGTTTAAAAAAGTACGAAGTTTATTTTTAAACATAGTTTGAGGCAGTTCCTTCCAACTTTTAGGTACTTTGTTATAAACACGAAGCAAAGCTTCGTGGTTATAAATGACTGGTGCCATGCAGTACACACTTTTGTGCATCAGGGTCGTGTTAGCTGATTGGAGACAAGACATAAATGTAGGGAACAGCTGATTTTTTTTTCGCGATTTCTGATTTGGTCCCATAGTAAAAGTTGTTCATAATGATGAGTACAATGACCCCTTAAGAGGTTGTGTGTTATTTAAGTTACACCTTGTGTATGCAGTACAGTATCACCATTAAAAAAGTATGGTATTTTCTTCGTCATCATTCAGCCGAAAAACGTCTACTGCTGGGCATAGACTTCCCTCAAGCATCGTCAAATCGACCGGTCTTTGTGCTATCTATGTTGGGGGGGTTTGCTATAATCGTCACGCTTGGCAGGTAGGTTGGCGATCGCAGTATGGTTGTTAAAGTACTCAAAGAACGCTGCTGCCCATCCTCTAGTGAATCCCTTAGTCACCTTCTACGACACCCATGGGAAGAGATGGAGTAGATTCTTTACGTCCGGCACCACACGGCACCTTTTCTTCGTGATTCAGTAAAATTCCGTAACGAATGTTTCTTGTTCATACTTTGATTAGCGCCAGTATAGAGCAACGCGGCCACTGATGACTCGTCGACCGTGATACTCGAGCGCCAGTGATTAGTAAGATTACAATGCGTACTTAACACATATGATTTACGAAACACGTGTATAGCACTTGAGTAAAAAATTCTTAATTTTGATTATACAAGCTATTTAGAAGGTTATTACTTACTCGTTTTAGCCCGCAGCTTCGCTTGCGTGAAATTTTGAACCCGTTAAGTGACGATTTTCCATACAAACTTTCATCCCCTATTTAACTCCATTAGGGGTTGAATTTCAAAAAATCCTTCCTTATTCCTTGTCTAAATTATAAAGGGAACCTCTGTGCAAAATTTCAGCTTTCTAGGTCCAAGGGTTTGGGCTGGGCGTTGATGAGTCAATCAATCAGTCAGGACTTTTCTTTTTATTTATATAGACTAGCAATTCACGTTTCTTCTCAATGCATCGACGAGAGTGCAAAATAAAAAATATTCATTGAACTATAGCATGTTTACATTTGGTTTAGAAAATAGATCAGTGACGAAGCAACATTCTTTAATAAACCGTTACTAACATAAAACGCAGAAACAAACAAAACTTTCCATATCATTAGTTTGATTAATTAACTTTAATTGCGTACTTTTAATTGGAGAGAGTTTGAAACTAGTTTTCTTTAATTATATAGAGAAAGAATTCAGTTCGTATTGTCATAAGATAAGCCGTAATAAAAAATGGCGGGATTAAGCGAAAGGCCATGATCGTAAACCCTACATCTGTACAATGACCAGCACACGTTGACACGCGGCAAAAATGAGAACTAAATTTTTAAGTGCCGAATTTGAAATATTGTTGTCATCTCCTTTGAGAGTAGCGCCACCATGAAGTGTCAAGATAAACTGGACGGTCTATGGTAATTTTAATAACATGCCAAAGGAAATTAAGAACTAGTTTCCAAATAGAGATAATGAATGTACATGGTGTGTGTTTAGATAGCTGAGTGAATTAGCTGCTTATATTATTAACCTGTATGAGTTGTAAAATCTTGTCCATAGAGAGTTTTGTGGTCTAGTTTAGATATAGACCATAATAAACCTGTTTTTTTAAAACGTTATGTTGGTAAACATTCTGTCGTCCTCACTAGTGATGGGTAACTCATTTTACCCCGTGTCCTCCGTTCCCTTCATTTGAGGAGAGGATAGGTGAGAGAGACTGGTGAGCAGCGGGCTCACCTATGCGCTACTATATGCCGCCTCGCTGGGTGAGAGAGGGAGAGAGAAAGGGCGCCGAATGCGCGAACAAACACTCCTCATCAAATATTTTCATCCTTGTCACTCACACACACACACACTCACTCGCTAATTAGTCAGATAAACACGCTAATACAAAAAATAAATTGAGGAATCAGATGAGGTGGTTCAAAGTTGAAATACGAGTACCTCTCTCATTGTTCACTTTGAGGAACTCAAAAGTGAGGGGCACATCGCTAGTCCTCACTATCGGCAAGAGGTTTGATGAGGCGTTGCCAACTTTAGAGACAAACTTGAAAAGTCTCATGT
Organism: Amphipyra tragopoginis; assembly: GCA_905220435.1. Classification (NCBI taxonomy): domain Eukaryota; kingdom Metazoa; phylum Arthropoda; class Insecta; order Lepidoptera; family Noctuidae; genus Amphipyra; species Amphipyra tragopoginis. The sequence continues at coordinate 25,699,872 of HG992010.1, forward strand.
GCCTGTAATTTCACCATCACCCACATAGGGCGTTTGTGCACTACAAAAAAACAATCGACTGAATCAAAAATTGTACTGTTGCGCATTCGATTGTCGATTTAGTAGTTCCTCACCATAATTATTCGAATAACAATCGACGAACTACTAAATGTAAATTGAGACAGTAGAGGACAATTAAATAATCTATTAGCGTCAATCGCGTAGTAACTGCAGTTGTATTTGTAAGTAGTAGCGCACGGACTTTTAACTATTGAATTATGGCGCAGCGGCAGCGCACGCACCACCTTTTAGTAATTACTTATTTAGTAGTACGAGTATAGTAATACGTGCGCTGCGCCGCAATTCAATACAAATTAGTAGTTAAAGTTGATAAGGTAACCGTATCAGTGATTGTCGCCTGCTGCGCGCCGTTAGTCGACAACAATCGACTAACATCAATTGATATCGACTTTTATCGACTGGGCTGAACAATCGACTAAGGCGATTAGTTTTAGTAATAATCGCCCATCGCTTTAACGGACCGTAAAAAATCGGACTGCAGGACAGTAAAATTCCTTGTAGTGCACAAACGCCCATACACTTCAAACTGGAACACAGAAATGCTGCTTAGCTGTAGAAATAGATCGGTAGCTGAAAGCACTGGGCAACGTTTTTAATTCCAATTTGAACTTCATTGGACATGTAAATAATTTATTGTAATATTTTGCATGCCTATATTACTGGCATGTCTTGGTCTATGTAACAACTTGTGTTTCATTTCAAACAAAAATGTATAAATAGTAAAAAAAAGACCTGTCACCATGTCTGAGTAATAAAATCCAAAATTAGCACAAACTGTCATGTTTTTAATGACAGTACAAAAACAGGCGCTTGAATAAAACACAGGCTTCAGCTTAACATCGGCTCTCTACCAACATTAAATGATTTGATGGTACAATAAATTGTATATTTTACGATTGGCAGACGAAACCGAATGAAGTTATTAAAGAGATAATTGTACCGGGTATACCGGAGCCAGTTAATTGTTGCTATATTATTTTGTTTATAATAATTATGGTATATTTTCTTGGATGCAATTTGTAATCTTGTATTTTGTTGAGATCGAAGTAGAGATATAAAATTGAGAGGGATTGTTGTTGTGTTTGTTGCTGGTACTTATTTATAAAGTAATAATAACATAACATCACGCCTGTATTTCCCGAAGGGTAGGGCAGAGGTATATAATACACTCTCAGTTCAACTGGGCACAAATCCTCTGAATAAATTAAATAAATTAAAGTAATAATATGAAAAATAAACGAAAATCGTCGGAGTAATGAGAACAGTAGATAGATAGATAGAATATAGTTTATTGTACACCAAATTGTAACACAGCTTTTATCTTAGCCGTTCCGTTGTATTGTGTTCTACTCTTCTTTAACATTGTGCAGTTCTGTTAGTTGTGTGTTCATTATATTTGCTAATCGATACATATATGTGGAAGCTTGTAATTAGCAATTGTCCACAAGCATATCGCTGCTTAAATTCAAAGGGGCCATAAGTCTAAAAATCATTTTTTTACAGGAGAGCTCATCAAAGTTTTGGCCGTGGTATTTGTTTTTTTATTAAAAAAATATATATTCTATACCTATGTGTTATATATCATCGGATGTATATTTCAAGCCTCTATTCGTCTATAATTTCATATTTCCTGTAAATTTTACCCAGTTAAGTAAAACATCACATAAGTCCCTTTTGCTTATAAAAAACTACCGTATTGTTTATGAATGTAACTAATAAAAAGCCACAAATCATAGTAAAAACAAGTTTTATTAGATGTTTTCTATCATTGTTTAGTGCAATGTGTTAAGAATACGCAATTATAACTAAATGATAGCAATACCTTGCAATAACATTCTATAAAATCAACCTATAAACAATAAAAAAAAAAAACAAAACAATTAATATAGCTATTTCACGGTTTTTGATGGTGTTGTTGACATTTTTTCGATAGCGGTCTTACGGCAATCTTTTATGAAATAACCGAGCTGTCAGGACTCATGTTTCGTTGAACAGAGTAAAAGTCATCACAATAATCTCGCTTAAGCAAAACGTTTAACGTTAACTAACACTTTAAATTATTCCTCTACTAAAATCAGTCTGTATCAATCAGTCTCAGAAATACCCTGTTTTAAATAAGTAAACTTACTTAATTATCATTTAATACTATGATCATATTAAAGATTAGCATAAAAAGTTTCGTAATACTTTGGGATCACATTCTTTTCAATCAGGTTTAAAATGCCTTGTTTTTTCGCTTCAGCAACTTGTAACTTATTGGCATAGAGTTTTTTCATAGTTCGCGGACCAGTTTCAGGTGCATTTTGCCTTCTTTTTAATGTAGTTACTTGGGCATACTCTGCGTCTTCGTAGGAAGTCTTATATAAAAACATGTTCATAAGAACATGTTTTTATATGAGACTTCCTACGAAGAAGCATAAGCTCTTGATCAGTTTTAATGACTTTAAGATCTGCCCATTTCACCTTGTCTCCATCTTCATTGGTGGTGTAGTTGCAAACAGCCAGAGATTTCAAATTCATAAAATTCTCATGTGTAAGTTCCTTTACAGTAAAAGGTGTCCTTTTCTTCTTTGCGGTTTTAATCAAAGTTATGTACTGGTCAGGTACATAAATTGGCGAAGATTTTAATGCTCTTGTGATATTCCTCTGAATGATGGAGTGAACAGCATCCCCCTCATTCTGAGTGTGCCCCTTATTTAAAAATTTATGAGTTATGCTCCTAAGTTTCGGAAACTCATTTATGGCGTGCTGATACATTGCCAACATAAATTTATTTTTCTGTTGACCACAGCAATTGTGGCTATAAAAAACAACGTCAAAATCTTCACTTGTTTTATCGTGCAAACTCTTTAAGTACATAAGTACGCATGAACCTATTTCGTTAGCGCCGCGGCCTCCTTCTCCTTCGTGCCACACAAAACATGTAGTGTTTTTAGTACCAAGCTCGGTAATAGTAAAATTCAAAAGATTCAGCTTTGGGACGTAATAGAAGCTTGATACTTCACCTTGTGGATAGGGCATTACCGCTTGTAAATCATAGACTGCGACTACAAAGTTTTTGCCTACACTTTCCTTGTCTTTCTCTTTTTCTAATCTTACCAGACATTTTTCTTTAAGGTGCACATCTATAAATTAAGAAACAATGTTGTTAGCAGAATATTTGACGGACAAAATACATGCTTATAACAACGTGATTACGCGGCAACACAATTATCGAAAACTTAGAAACTAATTTTAGTTTGGTCGAATATTCGGTTTATTCGGCCAGGCGCCTTGTCAAATATTTAGTATTAAGCTTTAAGCATATGTTAATAATTTGATTGAAACTCTAATTATTATAATTTTTGATTTAATTTTGAAACATAAAAACAACCTAAACAAATAATGCATATTTGTTTCAATAAAAACTGTCATATTCACCTTAATCTTTTGTGCAAAACAGAAGCATTCCAAATACTGCACCTTTTTTTTCGTAAAATAATCATAAAACTCATTTCATTTAAATCCAAAACGAACGCATTACAAAACACGGCACTTTTGCTGATAAAATAATGTTATACTTACATGTATTTTAAACTCAATACGGTCGTATTCCAAAATGTGGCACTTTTTAATATTAATATAAATTTTATTTAATAAAAAAATTTAATGAAACTGAGATGTTTTTGGAAATGTGGCCCTTTTTTACAAAGAATACGTGTGGTCACGCAGAATGCCGGGTCACAATTGACAAAATGGCGGCTTTGACCTGAAATTAGCCACCAAAGTGTAAAAATGCAAAAAGGGCAGTAGTGTGATTGGACTATTATTAATGCGAAAATACTGGGTGTCTTTTTCGCATATAAAAATATAAACAGAATTGATACGATTTTTGCAATAAAAAGGATTTTTAGTTATTTTGATTTGTGGCCCTTTTGAATTCAAGCAGCGATATCATAAATTATTTAAATTTGTTATTAGTCTGTAAGTTTTCTGTAAAATAAAGTAGATAAATAAATAAGTAAATAAATTATACAATAACATACATTGCAGGGTAAGTACAATGGCGGTCATATCGCTGGTGATATCTATCAGACAACCTTTGGATGAACAGAAAGACAATGAAAAAGATAGGATGGTAGTCCGTGGTGTACAGCTGCAAAATACATATATACCACACACAATACAGATAAATAAACCTGTCAAAATATTGTATTCCGACAGCTCAGACCAAATAAAAAACCAAGACAGAACGCTGCGAACAATACAGTGAAGCATGCCAAAACTGCACCTCCGCTCTGTGCATACACGCACACATTTACAACGTTTTTCAATCAACCTACAATCAAATTACACCTCACTAAGTGCACACATTTATACGAAACCGGCCTCACTTCACTGTTGACAGCGCTCTGTCTTGGTTTTTTATTTGGTCTGAGTCCCATAGATACTCGTAGATAACAAAATTACGCCATACGTGGAACCATTAGCAAGGTTTGGAAAAGGGCCCCAGCAGAATGGTTTTTCGAAAGAAGTTAGAAGAAGCCTTCGCCGGCCAATCTCATCATCATCTCCCTGCCTGTATTCCTCTTCCATTCTCCTCTATCAGCCGTCATCTCAGTACTCACTTCTTTCTCACCCATGTCATCCTTCACACAATCCATCTTTTCTTTGGTCTACCTCTACATGTATATCCGTCTACATTCATATTTAACTCTCCTGGTAACATGACTTTCCTCCCTCCGACATGTTCATACCAGGCTAACCTATTACTGCTCAAATTTTCACTCACTTTCAAACTTCGCCGGCCAATCTGTCGTTAATAAATTCCTTAGTACCTACCCTACAAAATAAAAAGAGATGGGCTGGTCTAAGTTCTGGACCAGACAGCACAACATCAGGAATTAACATTCCCATATAAGGTAGAACCAATTCCAATAATTATTAAACCAACTAACCACTTAATCCACATACTTTATAGCATTGAAAATAGAGTTTAAAGTCCTTTAACACAACATACGATTAATCTTAATAACCGTCAAGTGCGAAAGGATTGAACATGAATATTGTATGATTATAATTTGCTGTGTTTAGTACTACAGCAAATAACTTGCAAATATGGGGTATTGATACCATTGGCAAGGGCGGTTGCGTCTGCGCAATGGCTTTCCAATTGCGTCGACATGAAACATTGTAAGGGTGGATATCTACATGATGTTCAGTACGAGTTTAATAAGTGTTATGGTTCTATATTGGATGGATTGTTGTTTTTTTTAACTCTTTTTCTTATTCACGTCTGTCCCTAGTTCGCATCTGATGGTAAGCGTAGGCAGAGTCCAAGATGGAGGGAGGACAAACATCCAAGTAATAGAGATATTTGTAGAAAGATTAGGGGAGTCTTTCTACGGGGCATACCCTCTGGACCTTACATATATACGAAGGAACACAGTAAACTGCCTGGCGCCGCTACCACCATACAGGGTCAAGCGCGACGATGTCAAATAATAATGAAATAAAATAAATAAAAACCGGCCAAGTGCGAGTCGGACTCGCGTACGAAGGGTTCCATACCATTATCAATAAAAACGGCAAATAAATCATGTCTTTTGTATGGGAGCTCCCCTTAAATATTTATTCTATTCTGTTTTTTAGTATTTGTTGATATAGCGGCATCATCTGTGAAAATTTCAACTGTCTAACTATCACGGTTCATGAGATACATACAGCCTGGTGACGGACGGACGGACGGACAGCGGAGTCTTAGTAATAGGTCCCGTTTTACCCTTTGGGTACGGAACCCTAAAAAACACCCCACATTAAAGGCGCCAAGCAGTTTACCTACTATGTTCCGTCGAGTTTATGTGAGAGAGGGTTATAGGGGAATCCCACTATTCTGTTACTTGGATTTGTATGCTCCATCTTAGACCCTGTTTGCGTTTACCATTTGGTGCCACTAGGGTCAAACGGAAAACCTGAAATAATAAAACAAAGGCAATCGTCCACCAAAGACCATAACCATAATATTTATTTAGCTTCCCATCTAATATGACAGTCGACGAAAGCTTATCTCGAATTTGAAAAAGCTTTCTACACAATCCTAATAAATCTTTAGCCAATATTTTTACAATATTTATTGCAGCTACTTCGATGTCCGTTATAGATAAAGAAGACGTACTGTATACCTCTTAATATACCTCATGATACGAGATACCGCTTAATAAGGCTGTTAAGAAAGCCTTCATACCGGCTGCTGTACGAGAAAAAATAATGTATCGGTTTATGGATCTCCTGTAAGGCTAGGTCAGAAGGAAGGCGGGTAGCGAGAAGGTTTGAAAAGTGTATCTCTTTTCCGCACAGGTAAAAATACCGATAATTATTATATTTTCTTGTATGCCTTTAACTATCATTACAGGTCTGTAACCTAATGCAATAGCCAAGTCACACACACAAAATTAAAATTAAAGCACTAAATATGGATTCTCCATCGCATTTATCAGAATAGTCAATCAATAAATCAACTCAGCCTATCGTAGTCCACTGTTGGACATGGGTATCTCCTAAGTTTTGCTGCAATCTAGTCCTCCACCTTCCGCGTTCAATCAAAACAGTGCTAAAAAATATCATTGTACTTACTTGACAAACTTGAAGTTGTTCGAGTTGGGAAAAAGTTAGATAAGTATTTTCTGCCCTATGATTTAGAACGTTTCGATTAGTCAGTTGTCGAACGATTCAATAAGGTATCTCTTTTTCTATCGTTAGGAGAATCGTAGACGGAACGATATAACAAACCGAATCCGTCGACAACTGGTTATCGAAAAAGTTCTGAATCGGGGGCTGGATCTTTTAGTAGAGCCCGTTACTCATTCTAACACGTAATTCATTCAACCAATAAGACTTGACTTACAGATAAGAAAAGAAGTGTCGTCCAGCGACTTCTAAACCAGAAAACGTGTTTCTTTAGAATTAACATGTCTTCATTAATTGATTTTATTGTATTCTATTTTGATAAATTGATTAGATTATATTGAGAAAGTCATTAGATGCCAAAAACAAGTTACCAATGAATATGATAATACCAAAATGATTAATCTAAATTCTATGTTGGGCAATGAACTCTGTCCTAATAACCTTTAAGCACTTTAAAGAACAAGTCTTTCTTATAGAAGGAATAATTGGTATTGTTTTAAAGAGAAAATATTTTCTCAAATCGCTTATTGTTTCCTTTGCCACCCTGTCCTTACAATTTTACTAACATATTCACGTAAAAACATAGCAAACTCGCTCTTAATCTCTCCTCATAAGAACTACTCACATGCAAATAACGCTGCACTCACTTAAACCACTGCTGATTTATTTTTCCTTCCTTTTTCTCATACGACATTATATTTTTATCCTTTTGACATCGGATGCTCCAAAAGTTTTTGCGCCAAGATATCAAGTTATGGCATTGTGCGTAATCAGTGAGATCGTTAATTTTATGGAGCGACCGAAACATTATAATATCGTAAAAATGTTGCGTAAAAACGTTGATTGCTGTATACAGTTATTTTGAGGAAGGAAACAATAATAATAAAATCACAAATGTTGGGAGAAATAGCTGTTTTTTATACTGCCGAAGTTTTAGTATCAAACTTAGCAGTACCGAAGATTTCGTTGTGAAGAAACCAGATAAGGAGGTAGACGAAGGGTAAAGTGAAATCCTAAAACCACAATTTACACACGGTTACACTTCAAGCTATGCAAAACCAGTATAAGCTGACCATTACTTGTGTGAAAAGATTATACTAAGCGACGCCAAGATAAACTGGTTATGTATAGCTTGATGTGTAGCCGTGTGTACCTACTTACTACATCCAGTGGGTCAACGCCCATACATTTGACAGGACCTATGAAATGTCAAAATTATGTAGGGGCGGAGGTTATGTACCAAATACGCAGTATGGCTACTCGGGACGTAACCTCCGCTCCTTCACCCCGCAACCCCCCGCACGATTGCTCTGCGACAATGTTCTACGTTGACCGACTGTAAGGAGTAAGATATAGGTAGACTGTGCCAAAACCTTCCCCTTGCTAATGTATATGGACCAACATCAAGAAGCAAATGCAGTGACGCTCTGCTGCTAGACGGACCTACAGCGGCCTGAAGGGTTGCTGATTCCAGACGTCATTAATACCATGGTGAACATAATACGGATGGTAGAGAATGTCTAATCACAATTTTGGAACTTTCTTTTAAATGTTTACTGTGGTTTATTTCACAAGGAGCAGGTAAGGGTCTCCCCAGACTTATCGAACGCGAGATCGACTAAGGCCTCATTTACGGAGACGCGGGGTGTCGCGCGTCGCGTTGTGCGGCGCGGCCCGCACTGAATTCAAACATATGGCGTTGTATGAGAGCGTTTACACGAGAAGCGATTTTACACGCGTTTGCTTGAAATGCAGGCGGAGCCCCCGGATGGCATCGCCGCGTCGCACGCGACGTGCACGCGTGCGACGCGGCGATGCCATCCGCGGCATGCAATTCAGCTGCGCATGCAATTCAGTGCGGGCCGCGCCGCACAACGCGACGCGCGACGCCCCGCGTCTCCATAAATGAGACCTAAGGCCGGTCGGTTACACGCTTATAACCGTAGACTTAAAGCTTTTTCCGACCGGCCAAAGTCGATAAATGTAGAGAGAACCTAATTCGGAAAATCGAGTTTTAATATCGAATTCATTAGCGGTTCCTGGTATAAGCAAAAGCATCAATACTAATTACTACAAACAGCAAAGCTTGCTCATTTGCAATAACTTCCTAAAGCAATGGACTTTAAGACAAATGTCTAAGTAAATACAAGCTAACCTCTATACAGTGTCACATATTGTAAGCATTTGTCGTCGATCCTCAGCTATCGGCGATCTAAAGAGGGCCATTCATTACGCGGCGAGTGTCACATTAGTTGCGACTAGCCGCGCCGCTATCGCGCCATCGTCTGGTGCATGCGCAGACTTAGATGTTATGCGGTGCTCAAAGTTTGCGACTTAGAAAGTGTATGTATTAGAGGATATTATTTGGCCTATTAATTACAAATAAAAGTAGGCATATACAAATAGAGAAAAGTATATCCAAATAAAACTATGAACTAAAATAGAGGCCTAATAATTTTATTGACACAAGTATCGCTTGTGGGTCAAGCTTCGACCATTATTTTATCTACCTTATCGGCAACATGCACACATGAATTTGTTTTGTGCACATCTATTGCACAGTACATATCAGTTTACAGTTATACGACCATTTTCGATGACGATCGACAATAATGATGATTAATACCAATCAAGAAGACAGTTTATTAAAATACCATGGCTAAATATTTCCAATTGTAAAATCACTGCGATGATATTACCAAATACATTAATATCGGTCTGTAATCAGCAGTGATCGGAAAAGGGTGAGCTAATTTACCTAAACTTCAAAGAACAGAGACAAAAACTGGAGACTTCATTACGACAACATTTTTTTTTCGGGAGAAGTTTCTCGGAGATTGTCTTTCATTTGTTTTCAAAAAATAAAAGACAATCTCCTTTTTTGAAAACCATAAACAATCTCTTTTTTAAAAACAATGAAAAACGTGTCATTTGGTTTTGTGACAATTTTGGGAAACAAAAATAGGAAACGAATTTAATTATTTTCTGTACTATTAACATTAATATTAAATGTACTTTAGTGATGTCTCAAAACCCGAAATAATTTTCACGAAAAAAAATGTTGTCGTAAGGAAGTTTTTGTCTCTGTTCTTTGAAGTTTAGGTAAATTAGCTCACCTTTTTCCGATCACTGGTAATCAGCCACCACGGAAACAAAAGCCTTCCAATGACCGTTACAATAAACAGTCAGATGGAGATATTGTCATATTCGCCGCGATTAGCAGACACATTGGTGATTGCACGTGTCCAATAACAGACTATTAAACAATAAGTATGAGCATCACGCAGCAATTAATGATACACCTATATTATTATCATATTACTGTCTATTGTCTGGTAGGATGAGTATATCATGCTCACTAAAATGTCCTGCTGCTGGTTGCGTCGTGCATCTAGTCGTTGAGTTCCCTACAATATGGTTGAGCTGCGCGATGCGGATGAACACGTCATGCTCGTGAATCGGTGCCGTCTGTCGGGACCGTGCACCCAGTTTTGACTTTTTAAAAGTGTCTGTAATCTGGTCTATTTTAAATAAAAAACTTTGACATTACAGTAAGTTGTTTTTAGCAAACAGGTGGAGTCTGTCATCCACCCTCTTTATACAAATTCTTAATCGCCTTGAACAACACGACACTTTTTCAACACGACATTTTGACGACACGTTTGGTGCAGTGGCTAAGTGATTGGCTTCTGCGCCACGGGTCGTGGGTTCGATTCCCACACGGAACAAAAATTTGTATGGCCTACAAATGGTTGTTTCGGGTCTGGGCGTTTGTTTGTGAGATTTGTGTCTGTAAACGCACCCACGATACAAGAGAAATCTTAGTGTGGGGCAACGTTTTATTTAAAAACAAAACAAACAACAAACAACACCCACGTTTGGTAAAGACCAGCAGGCTTACTCCCGACAGGATCGAGTTTTGAATCGAGTCGACTTAGTGTCAATTCTTACTCTTGAAATTGACAAAAGCGCACAATTGTGCACCGGCTCGAATAAAAATTAACGACTGTTTTTGATATTTGTTAGTTTTAAATCAAACCTCAGCACTGTCGTGCAGTTTTGTCGATTTCAAGAGTAAGAATTGACACTAAGTTGACTCGATTCAAAACTCGATGCTGTCGGGAGTAAGCCTGCTGTTCTATCCCAGAAAACGGTACTTAGAACCAATTGACACTTTACTTTCTGCTAAAACAGTTTCCTTACAGTTTGACATCCTCCGTCCTAGACAGATAGGACTACAGAGAACATTCACTTTGATGTACTCCACGGGCGATATGGACTGTACGACACTGCGACACGACCGTGCGATACCGATACCGAGACATTTGCGACTCTGTAGCAGCGTGTATTGATTACAATTGTATCGTACACTATTAGGGGATTGGATGGGAGTGTCTTGCGAAATATATTCATGTCCTAAAGCTATTAGACGATTGGAACATGGTCTTTGATGTGTCGCTCTACTCGCATTTATTCAATTAACTGCTGATTTGCGCAAAATTAGAGCAGTCAGTTGTCAAATCACATGTCAAGTGTTGGGATTGGTTGTTAGTTATTTTGTTCGACCAATCACAACAGTTCACATGACATTTTGACATTTTTGACATGACATTGACTGATTAAATTGATCAGTCGTTCAGAAACCAGTGGTTAGTCTTGCAAAGATTTTAAATTACAAAATTCCATTCGCATAAAATTCTACTCTAATTTACCTATGTTATAACTAAGACTTATCGAAGCATGTTTGACTATCTGTTTTTGAGAGAATGACTTCGCTCCGCAGCTCTAACCGCGTGATAAGATTTAAGTTTTTCGGGCTGAAAATTACCGTATAAGTATCATTTACGTTCAGGACACATTGTAACTCCTTACCAAGCTCCAGCCATATTTGTTTCCATATTGGCTTTTGCGCTACGGGTCGTTGGTTCGATTCCCGCATGGAACAAATATTTACATGGCCTACAGATAGTTGTTCCGGGTCTAGGTGTTTATGCATGAGAAGATCTGTGTCGGTAAACGCAACCAAATATGAGATACCCACAAAAAAAAATGCTTCGAACAAGCTGCAGCACTATTTGTTGTGTACTACATCCGATCTGCCGTTCATAGATTTGCATTCGAGTTTCCTCGGATCGTATTTTCTCTGATTCGGATCGGGCGCTGAAAACAATTGCTCTTAGTGTGGCGCCACACCATGCCCAAATTACGCGACCGAACCTTGGCGCCTATGTTTTTTATATAGGTAAAACGCGACGTAATTTCAGCCTGGTGTGTCGCGGGTAATTTAAAAAGCACTGCAGGCGTAATCATGCTGAACTTCGGTCGCGTATCTTCGGCATAGTGTGTTTAGACACTTATAGCGAAATTGAGTTACAAATATCCACTCATACATCTCAAGTCTACATTTTATGTCTACTTACTTGCAAAATAAAAATAATAATTAGTTATCTAATAGGAAACTATGACTTTGAGCCGTTTCGGGTCGAAACGCTCGAGTCATGGGATCCGAGTGCACGCCCCCTCTTTAAGGAAATTGGAAGTAGACTCGTCGACACTTCAGTAACCAAAGAGCCGGCTTGTTTTTTGGCCAAAGAATTAGCGTTGCCATTCAAGGTGTCATTCAGTCTTCTGTGCACGATATTAGTCGACAACGATGCGGAGGAATATTTTGATGCCCTATTTTAGTTTATAGTTTCAACTAGGATACATTTTTCTTGATTTGTAAGTATATATTTGTATTCAACTGATTGACTGCCTCATTGATCTTATAGATCCCCAGGAAGGGCAAAATGTTATTGTGTTTTTCCGTGTGGAACTTCTCAGTAGCAGCTTGAAGTCTGGATTTGTGCCCGGTTGATGGCAATAGGCTCGCCCCTATTAGATGAAAATTAAGCATGACGGCGAAAAGAGAGTGTACTATACACCTCTGCCCTACCCTTCGGGGAATACAGACGTATTACGAGAGATTTTAAGTACTATATGATATCACTAGATAGTATAAAACAAAGTCGCTTCCCGCTGTCTGTCCCTATGTTTGCTTAGATCTTTAAAACTACGCAACGGATTTTGATGCGGTTTTTTTAATAGATAGAGTGATTCAAGAGGAAGATTTATATGTATAATACGGTTGTCTATTGTTTACCCGAAGATTATATACCATAATCATCATATTCCCGAATTTCATTTACCCGAATTTCATTTGCCCGAATGTTTTTTTTGCCCTAAAAGACATATGACAAACTTTTAAGTGCCCGAAACTTAGATACCATAAGATACGAGTGCCATACGTATTGTTTTTCACATTATTAATTGCCATAATAATTATTAGACATAATATTTAAACGCTATAATGATTATTAGACATAATATTTAAATGCCATAATCGTTATTAGACAATAATTCAAATGGCACCTAACCAAACTACTTCTGGGTGGTTTAAAAAAAAAATAACCACGAAGGGGATGGCGGGGTCTATTCGCTCGCTTCGCTCGCTCAAACGACCCCGCCATCCCCTTCTAACTTAACCTATCCGAGTCTGGGTGCCCTAAAGTCCCGATTGCATCCAGTTTCTCCTGATATAACAACCGTTACACACCCAATGTCGATGGCAAATGATGTATGGCATATGATAATTATGGAATGTGATAATTAGGGCATGTGATAATTAGGGCTTACAATGATTATGACAAATGATGTTATAGTGAGTGACTTTATGGGAAACAAAGCTTCTAGCACGTGACTAATATAGCAAATAAGAGTAGGGCAAATAAATATTACGTCATATAATATTATGGCTGTTGACTATTATGGAAAATGATTTTAGGGCAAATAAAATTCGGGCAAACGGCGGTATACCGTATAATACATTGCACCCGGGCAAAGCCGGGGCGGGTCGCTATAGATAATATGTGAACAATTAGTCAATAATACTTCACGTTTTTTTTAATTATGAAATGAATCATGATTAATTTTAAAGAGCTCACCTTCAACACAGGCGGTAAAAAGACATATTAATTTTTAAATTCCTCCCACATAAAGCCTTGAATGGTTTATAAATGGTGCGTGAAGTTGGCCATTAGGCTTACAGCCACCACTTCATTACTACCTGATTGATGATGATGGAGGCACACGTCCTTCAGCGACTAATTACTTTAATTGAATGAATAATTATGAACATTTCCGTTTCAATTTACATGAAATACAAGTGGCTTTGTAGACTATGGAGCTATGAATTCGGGTCAGCAATATAAATCTTAATATTTTGGAAACTAAGAATGCTAGGTTATTGAAATAAAAAAATATTTTGTAGACTAATTAATACTACTCAAATAAAATTGAAAAATACTTCTAAATAGTCTACAAAATACTTTTATCTAAATAAGCTATAAGGCAATAAGGACTAAAATACAGAGCCGTTAAACAATTATTATTAAAAAAATGTCAACTTGTAATTAATCGCGCGATTTATCAGAGATGCTAACTTGGTGATCATTTAAAAAATTAACTAACTACGCGAGTATCAAATTATTGGTAAATGAAAACTGTGTTGACATCCACAGAAATACTTTTTTGTGCTTCTTAAACTAGCAGCTTCTTGAACTCGCAACTTCTTGTTGATCGAAATGGTTGTTGTAGGTGAAGCGCATAATTTGTGTAAGTAAATATTTAAAATGAGAATGCATGTACAGTTTTTGATTAAAATAACTAGGCTTACGTGTCTAACTTCTTCAGCACTCATGACAGGACAGGTCAACTAACAACATACGAACACAAACAAAAACCGATTGAAAAGATTGGAATTAAATATAAACATTTCTAGTGAAGAGGGTAATTATAATAAATTCAAACTAATCTCCCGTCTTCCACCCCCGGAGAGTGGCGGCGACAAATCGTGCGCATACATCAAGTGAGTCGCAGTTGTGTCGCGATTCCGTGCGACAGATAGTCGCAACGTGCGCAGCTCGCCTACGCAACGTGGGTGGAGATTTAACATGGCGTTTTGAAGAGTTAACAAATTACATATTGCACTTTCAAGTTAAATATTATTTCTGTAATAAATAAAATATGCGGTACTGTCTCGCCTATAGTCCTTTATTACATCATATCTCACTGAAGACTTAATACCGGAATCGGTAAGGGCTTTTGCACATCTGACGGAAGATACGGTGCCGATCTTCCGTCGCGTAATTTAGTAATGCAGTTTTCGTAACGCATCTTTAATCAAATGTTAGCGACACTACAATTTAATGGATAAGGAGTGATTCTATCATTACAGTTATCGCTAATATTGGTATGTCAGGATTGTGAGCAAGGTAAATGTAGTAAATAAAACCAACATAGACTCTCCACCACTGAGAGTACTTATAATTGGATTAGTGTTAGTAACATGAACTAGATCACAATATAATACTTTAGATAATTATTACAAGTTATTACAAGATCATAAAATAAGGACAAGCTAGTCAGATATAAAAGGTCAGACTTCTTCAGCTAATCTATACAGAATACTCTAGACGAGTGTTCCGTCGTGCGGTCCAAGAAGCAATCCCCCGGGCGCACCGAGCGAGCCGGTCTCCTCCCTCCAACGGGGAGTGGTGGTCCGATGTTGACGTCATGGTTAGTTAGGCAGCGGACAACAGATGGCGCGCACTCCACGAAGTTCCCGACACGGCCATCCTGCAAGGCGCATGCCCCAGGCGCCACACGAGTCTAGGTAAAACACTGAAACAAAACCAGCATCAGAACTAATTCTGCAAGTATGAACCGCAAGCCTTAATACACTTTTGAAACATCAGCAAATGCCCACTCTATTACAGCTAGGTCAATTGTACTTAAAGGGGCTATGTCACACTTAAGAGCCCTGGTTTTTCTATAGCTTACCACTTGGAATCACTTGCATTTAAAGAGCTTTTCGCTGCACTTAAATGTACCAAGTTGTTTTCCAAGCTTTATTCACATTTGCTGGTGTTTCTATCCTGGGGAGGATTATGGTACATCAAGGCCTAACTTCAGTGTCACCTTCGACCTTAAACAGAATCAAATAATACAGTACACATCTAGGTTACACCTGATCACTCATCTTTGTCTCATCATGTTACTCATGTGCATGTCCATGACCAAAGCAACATGAAAAGCATAAAATAATATTTGAATCGAATAGAGCCTGATATCTCATCGTCAGCCAACAAGCTCATCAACCCTAGGTTGAACTAGTTGATATTTATTTCCGTATCAACCTGTTTGTATATTCCTTCATAACTTTTCATAACAAACATTAGATTTCAACATTTTCACTTCCTACGAAGCATTTCACAATAAAATACTGTCTCAGATGCATATAAGAAAGTTCTGCTTTGGTTAAGCGTCAAATTAATAATAATAATCATTTATTTACCAAAAAATACATTATCTGTTTACATTTCCTTAAAAGCTACATTACAATAATGAATTATCATTTGGAGACACAAAAGGAGACTAATTTTAATTATAGTTATTCAATAAATTATTATAAACACTTAAAATATTTCTTGGTAAAATATCTCAATGATTCACAATGCCATAATACGCTTTTGAACCATCAGCAAGTGCCCCTATTACTGCTAGGTCAACCGCACTCAAAGGGACTATGCCACACTTAAGTCCTAGTTTTCCTAGAGCTTACCACTTGGAATCACTTGCATTTAAAGAGCTTTCGCTGCACTTAAACGTACCAAGTTGTTTTCCAAGCTTTATTCACATTTGCTGGTGTTTCCACCATGGCGTAGATTATGGTACAAATGTTTTATCTAGTTTCGCAAGTAAAATATAAGCAATACTACTTATATGTAAGGCTGTGTGGCCACTTTATTTTATTTACAATAACATTATAAAGCACTGTATTTATTAATCATTTACTTTGTGCCAAATTTTAAGTTTATAACCCCATGGAATACCTAATGATTTTCATACAAACCTTCAACTCTTATAATTTCACCCCCTTATGGGTTTAATTTACAAAAACGCTCAAACACGTACTTCTATTTCTAATTTATTTCATTTATCAATTTATAGCATTGCATTTATATTGCATTTATAGCATGCAATTTATAGCACCCGCCTTGGATCTAGCCATATCATGGCATCACCCGCCTAGGTTCCAGATCTATAACAATTATCACCAATAAAAATACTATTTCCGTTTTCATTTACAAAAATACATTTTAAACTTTTTTTTTTTGTGTAGGTACCAACAAAACTACTTTTTAATTTCAATAAACTATTTTGCACTATTCTGCAACAAGAATTATAGCAAAACCAATAAAAACAAATAGGTATCAATATTTTCAAGCATTAATTTTTTTTACTGCATTTTCATTTATCAATTTATAGCATCACCCGCCTTGGATTTAGCAAACTTATTTGGCATCATCCGCCTGGGCTTTATCAACATAAATACATTTTAAACCATAAGTAATAACAATCTACTTTTTCATTTCAATAAACTATTTTGCACCATTCTGTAACAAGAATTATAGCAAAACCAATAAAAACATATAGGTACCATCAATATTTTCAAAACATTAATTTTTTTACTGCATTTCATTTATTAATTTATAGCATCACCCGCCTTGGATTTAGCCAACTTATTTGGCATCACCCGCCTGGGATCCTGCTTTCTCAACATGGCATCACCCGCCTTGGATATAGCCATATCACGGCATCACCCGCCTGGGTTCCAGCCCTATAACAATTGCTTCGTCATGTCCCAACCCCGGTTTGCCATACCGGGTGGTACCTCAGGTCAACCCTGGTTGCATCTCACGACAAACTCTAATGCGACTGCAACGCATTTATTTACAGAAGCAAATATACATACCATATTTTGTTATTTTACACGAATAAACACATATCATTTAATATTTATTTTACTCGAATAAATACCCTTTGATATTATATTTCCTTCATCAAACTCCCTTCACACATAAGTAGGTATAATAAAATGGTTGCGACTCACCGGATTTATCACCTTTTCTCGGTCTCACCATTGTAATCTCACTCGTATAATCAAGTTTTTGTCAGTCCGTCTACAGGGGAGTATACTAAGTACAATATTTACATGTGGGTATACAATCATAATGTGGACTGTTTTTTTCTTATCCCACTTCTGATGTTAGCGACACTACAATTTAATGGATAAGGAGTGATTCTATCATTACAGTTATCGCTAATATTGGTATGTCAGGATTGTGAGCAAGGTAAATGTAGTAAATAAAACCAACATAGACTCTCCACCACTGAGAGTACTTATAATTGGGTTAGTGTTAGTAACATGAACTAGATCACAATATAATACTTTAGATAATTATTACAAGTTATTACAAGATCATAAAATAAGGACAAGCTAGTCAGATATAAAAGGTCAGACTTCTTCAGCTAATCTATACAGAATACTCTAGACGAGTGTTCCGTCGTGCGGTCCAAGAAGCAATCCCCCGGGCGCACCGAGCGAGCCGGTCTCCTCCCTCCAACGGGGAGTGGTGGTCCGATGTTGACGTCATGGTTAGTTAGGCAGCGGACAACAGATGGCGCGCACTCCACGAAGTTCCCGACACAAATGTGTACGATGTTTGTAAAGATGTACAAAAGCCCCGTGTCTAAACACACTATGCCGAAGATACGCGACCGAAGTTCGGCATGATTACGCCTGCAATGCTTTTTAAATTACCCGCGACACATCTGGCTGAAATTACGTCACGTTTTACCTACTTATATAAAAAACATAGACGCCGAAGTTCGGTCGCGTATCTTCGGCATAGTGTGTTTAAACACTAAGCCCTAATTCATCAAGCATCAGGGGGCATGGTAGTGCCCCTGCCAAAGTGGAGCAGGCCTGCCGTACACCCATTTCTTGAAGCAACTCAAGGCCCTTTATATCCACGTGCTACGTAATTGCCAAGTCCGTAAAAAGCTTTTTAAATGTTCGCAAGACTTGGCTCTACATCAGTACCCCAAGTGTGAGTTTTTTTCGTTAACTACTGTAGTTGCGTCACGACAAAAATGTATGAAAATTTAGGCTGCGTCTCTAGGCGCACCGTTCAATTAACGCGCGAATTGTAGTTAGCGAACGGTGCGCCTAGAGACGCAGCCTAAATTTTCATACATTTTTGTCGTGACGCAACTACAGTAGTTAACGAAAAAAACTCACACTTGGGGTACAGATCTCAGAACTTTTTACGCTTTCACTGTTAGAGAGTCGCGAGCATTGGCTTTTCTTTAAATGACTATTTTTGATGGGATATTATAACGCTAGCCATTAGGTTAATAATAACGCTTTAGAACGCAGTTAAAAGGGCTCGTGTGACTCAGGCTATACCCCTTTGCGAACCGCAAGCGTGGTATGCGTTATTAATAAATACAATATTAAATGGCATAAAATCCTTTAAGCAATAAACTTAGCAAATTAATTTGACTATTAAATAAATTAATTAGCTCGTATATTATTTCAAGCGTATAAACGTCCACCGCTGGACATGGGCCTACCCTATTAACGGCTGTAGTGAACGATATTAAGGGCATAGCTTGTACATGCTGAAATTTTAATGGGTTTACAAAGGTAAGTTTATGAACGTATTAACCTAAGTATTTATATAACCTATAACCCAGCGGTATTAAAAGTAATTTGTTAATTAATCACTCGTTCTGAAAAAGTCAAGGTAGCCTAAAATTATGTGCCTAATACCGGCACACCATGGCAAAATTGCGCGGCAAAACTTATTTTTTCTATTATCCTTCTTTATGTGGTTTTTCTGAACCGTTTCTACATAAGCGGACAGATTTTGGCGAGACCTGAAGGGTCTCCAGTCAATGGTAGGGAAGTAAAATACTAACATCATGACTACTAGCAACAACAGCCCTAAAGGCGACCACTAGTGGAACTCGGACCTCGGCTTAGGACGTTGCTGGCGAAGGGTTGGCGGGGGGGGGGGGGGGGGGAGACAGCTTTTTGAGGGCTGAATTATCGGTGTGACTGGGACCAAACTTCAGCAGCCATGTTTACGTAATTTCCACCTAGTGTCGCGGGTAATGTAAAAATTATAAGAGGCGTAATCGCGCCGAAATTGCATTCCGTAATTTAGGCATAGTGTGGCGGTACACTAAGGCTGGTGGTCACCAATATAAATTCTCTATTTTTGTATTATAACTTTCGTGAGACACATTCATATTTATGATTTGTTACGGTTTACTCACGTGCATCTTTCGGGATTGCCCGACTAGTTTCGGACCCAAACGGAGCCCTTAATCAGTAAATAATAATAAATATAAATTCACTAGATAAATAACTTTCTACCTAAAATTGTAGTACATTTTTCGAGTAAACTGTTGTTTAATCAGAGAATTAATGTTGAACGCCAGCCTTAGGAGGCGGTAATTTTTTTTTTTTTAATATGGGTATCTTTAAGCTAACAATAAAATATAAAATAGTGGAGTAATTTACAACAAGCCATTTACAACACAATATCATCCACTTGTTACGTGGCGAAGGTGTAGGAAATCTCTTAATACTTGGGAAGTCAGAAAACGTCAGTCAGTAAATCTATGGTTAAAATCTAAATATTTCACGCCCAAATAAAGACATTACGTTCCAAACATTCCGAATAAAATTCTCATTAAAACGCTCATCGGAATAGTTAAATCGATAACATCGTTCCATCCGATTACACATTGTGCTCCGAGCCGAGTTAATCGTAGGCTACTTACACGGCTACGATTATCTATTGATCGTGGTCGCGCGGCTGTCGCACGGTGTGATGCCCTAATTCCGTCCGATGTGATGTAGAGATATGTCCGTTGTTGGTGACTTTTATTTTTTGATAATGTTTTTATTGACGTCTATTAGATGTTATCGACTGA
Organism: Amphipyra tragopoginis; assembly: GCA_905220435.1. Lineage (NCBI taxonomy): Eukaryota > Metazoa > Arthropoda > Insecta > Lepidoptera > Noctuidae > Amphipyra > Amphipyra tragopoginis. Next base: position 25,720,488 of record HG992010.1, read on the forward strand.
TTGAACTATTCGTAACGCTTCGGCCGCTACCGTTTTCGCTGTAATTAGTGTTGGGTTTCGGTTCTCAGGCTCAGAAAAGTCTAATAGAGTTGTAACCGAAAAATATTGCTGTCATTTACTGTGATTATCTGTAGCACATTTCCGCTGTAAACAAAGTACAGTTAAAATGCAAGATGCTCTGATTGGTTCTCATTATGTGGAACTAAAGGTTGCGATACGTTTTTTGTAGTTATGTGCTACAGACCTGCATCTTTGCGCAACTCGTAATAGCTATAGCTTTGATTTCGGCTGGTCAACAATTTCCATATCAACGTACATACGTTCCGTGCGTCAGTGCGTGACAATACAACAATATTCATTGCACATACATTTAACAATATGTATTAACAATTCGACTTCTTCACAACTATGTGCCACGCAATGAATATTGTTGTATTGACAAAAAGAAAGCTATTAAAATTATGAATGTAATATGCAATTCGGATGCTGGCCAATTCTATTAAGAAAATTGGAACTACGGCCTTTCGACTTTCGTTATCTCTATAAGAAAAAAAGTCAAACGGCCGTGGTTGTGCTACTTTTCAATTGCAATTTTAAACAATTTAGTTTGTTGTATTGGGCTCCAGAAACGGTACAGTGTGTGTATTACTAACAAAATAATAGCTAAGCAATCAGATAGTAGTCGAGGGGCTTGTGGCAAATTTATCATTTTATGTCGGTTTTATGACGTAACTTGGGCGAGCCATATGTCCAGCAGTGGGCTTGATTGATTGATAGCTACTGTATTAATGAATTCTATGTCCATTTGCAATGCGTCTACAAGCTATTAGTGTTGTAGCACTGGCCACTGACCTATTTCGCTTCGACTGTTGCACCTTGCACAGATGGTACTACGGAAATAAATGCATTAGCTAATTAATTGTCTAACATGTGTAGTACTTGAGTGAGGCATGCATCACCTGTCATTAGATACATTAATTAATCGTTGTAGATTTTTTATCGGTAGTGAGTTCGTTGGACATCTAATACAGTTGGATATCTAAAACAGTAGTTTGATAATGTATAAAAAATGCCCGCATTCTTGGATTAAAATAGTAAGGGATGTACTACAAAACTTTAGACACTTGATAAAACCGTGTTTAACGTCAAACTCCCTACATAAAACGGTGCTTAAGCTCTGTTTAGTGTAAATAAGTGATAAACATTTTGTGGTTAGGTTAGGGGTTCAAAGACCCGCTTTTCAAGCACTAGGTTGTGAGTTCAAAACCTGGCAAGTATTAAAGTGACTTTCTCAATGTCATTATGTACTTTCTTAGTTAATCTAAAACACCACTGACTTACGGTGAAGGAAAAACACCGTTAGGAAACCTGGACCTAATGGTCTGAAATAATCAATCTGTAGTGAGCAACCAAACTGAACAAAATATAAAACTTCCTCACCACACGCTGGGAATAGACGCGTGTTGTATGATTCTACAAAACCCAGCACGCTTGGTGGTAGGATCTATACGGTCCACCTGGCTAGCTACCACTTAAACATTAAGTCCGGTGACAAGCAGTTTACTGTGTTACGTCGTGTGTATGTGAGAGCCAGAGGGGTATAGGGGAATCCCTCTATATCTCTGTTACTTGGATTTGTGTGTACAAAAACCGTGGCGAGACCTTTGTCCTGCAGTGGAACGATTACACGCTGGTATTAAAGTGAGATCTCCTGCGGGCCAATCCAACTAACAGAAACGTTAATTAATCGCAACCGAACCGTAGCCAAAACGTTAACGCCGACAGTTTTCGTTTGCAAAAACTGTCAAAATGTCTGACAACAAAAACATTTTGACAGTTTTCGTGAACGAAAACTTACTGAGGCGAGGGTTGTATGTAGTTCGTTTGTGGTTTGACAACAGTTTTTTTCGTAGAATTGGACGACAGATTTTGGATTTGATACCCAGCCCTCCGATTCAGAACCGTTTCGATAATCAGTCGTCGACCGATTTGATTCGATCTCGCACACTTTTGTGGTCGGACAAAGTGTTATTGGGTTTATTGGCTATAACAGGGCGATACTCCTATCTAATCCCTACAGGATTACACATTGGCCGTTTATGCATTCACTTTAATAGTCCCGAGCAACTTAAAGGCTTAAGAAACGTAAGCAATATTTTTATTAATAAAAAGGCATTGATCGCATTAACAGAGAGCGCGTCAGTACCGCGGGTCGGAACGTCTGTCGTCGCTTTTCAAACTAATGTAACGGTGTGGATTAAGCCTTATGGAGCATCTGTGAGGGTTTATGACATAAGTACATGGGGTAGGGTTGTCGCACCCAACTCTGATTCGACTTAATAAAAACTTGATTTTAAGTCAAGTATCCTTTACATTTTTTTGCTGAATCTTGGATGTTATTATTCTAAGTTGACAATGTACTAATAATTGGTGTACGTTTACACTATTTACTATGGATATGATAATAGGACATCCAATGGAAGGTATACTTTTATAATTGCTTGAGTTTCTGGATATAAAAATAATATTAAGCTGAATGCGAATGAAATAGACTTCCTAATTATTAGCTATAGGTATTAATACGAGAGTTATATGCTCTTCAATAAAATAACTCCACATTTTTCCTACTATAGCCTGTCCCCTGATTCAGAATGATTTGATAGGTCATTTATCGAAAGATTCGGTTTGCTACCACTTTTTTTCTTGTTACGAGAATCGTAGACAAAACGAGATAACAAACCAAAACGATCGACAATTTAACTGCTTATTGAAAAGGTCCTGAATCACAAGGCTGTTCTGTGTCATCAGCCCTGGACCACAGACTCAGTGCGATATCAATTTGCTGCATAAATGTATATTTTATCTGTAACGGCGGCTTCGACTGAATGGTTTTATGTAGGCAGGTATTGCCAACATTAAAATTTTATAGGTCTTCTCGTAGATTTTACTTCGTTTACGGTGATTCTCCAGTTATTTTTTGGTCGTGATGTTGGTAAAAGCTGCTTGTTGCTATTAATCTGTGGAGGTCAAGAAACGGGTTGTTTATTTATTAGCCTGCTAATAAATAAACAACCCGTTCACATTCTTGAGGTAGGTTGTATATTTAATTGACATTAACATGGTTTCTATGTTCCGTCGTGTGTATGTGAGAGCCAGAAGGGTATAGGGGAATCCCTCTATATATATCTGCTACCCTTTCTACGCTTACTATCAAGTGCTACTAGGATGAAACGCAACCAAGTCAACAAATAATAAAAAAAATAAACTGTTGAGAATTCTACCAAAGCGATGAATTAACCAAAAATGTAAGTTTAAAAGGCTTCATTAAGTTCTCCAACACCTCATTCAAACTTGATTGAGTGCAATAGACATTACTTTTAAGATTTCCCGTGCTCTACATTAAATATCACAGATAAAAAAAACAACTGTCAAATCTGACAGATCAATACGTCACCCTAATGGCGGCAAACACGTCGTCGTACTTTACTGTCACAATAGATTTTAAAAAGGCTTTATCTTTAATAAACCATTAAAGGATTTGTGTCAAATTGAAAGTATAATTAGATCCACTTAGGAAAGGTAAGTTTCGAAAGCGATGTCGACCGGTTATTGTTATTTTTTTAATTTTATTACGGTAATGGACGACACGTTTGGTGCAGTGGCTAAGCGATTGGCTTCTGCGCTACGGGTCGTGGGTTCGATTCCCACACGGAACAAAAATTTGTATGGCCTACAGATGGTTGTTCCGGGTCTGGGCGTTTGTTTGTGAGATTTGTGTCTGTAAACGCACCCACGATACAAGAGAAATCTTAGTGTGGGGCAACGTTTATATAAAAAAAAAAAAAAAAAAAAAAAAAAAAAAGAAAAAAAAAATGGACGTCTGCCAGCTGATAATGCGTTCGCCATAGGCCACCAAGTGCGACTGTCATGTGACCAAAATGAGAAAATAGGCTCATTTGAGATCTAAGTGTGAAAAGGGGTTGGTTTATTTATAATTAGGATCCACACGTTGTGAGGAAAGTTTTGAGTATGAACGTGGATGGTTATAAGAGTAGAGGAAGACCAAAGAAACGATGGATCCTAATAGAAATGTAAGAAAAAAAATACACGCTGCGCCAACCACAAATAGAGTGTACTACGGAATTTCGACGCACAAAATATCGATAAATGCTAATACGATGCTACAAAATTGCGATGCACTTGGATGTAGCGTGGGTGGTCACAGTTTCGCAACAACGAACGTCGCAATGCTAAACTTTCGCGGTAACGTGCATCGCGGTACCTAATGAACTTCGCAACTATGATTTACACCCCTCCAAATAAGTTGGGATAAGGGCAGAAGGATGATGATGAACCACACGCTATGTGGCACATGGCATACAAAACATAATCAGGTTATTACTGTCTCACTGCTAGGCACCTCTTCGTAGAATGAGATGGGTTTATTTCGTTTTCAACCACGCTGGGCTGGTGCGGTTTGGCGAACCACAAACACCATGAACATTTTTTTAGCCCTCTCAATTGTGTAGATTTACTCACGATGTTTTTCTTCACCGTTAACATAAGTGATAATCAAATTCTAATCCGCACATGAATTTGACGAGTCATATGTGCGGGGCGGGATCGAACGCAAACCGTACCTACTTGAAAGGCAAGCGTTCAACCACAAGACTATCACTGTACTCTCTCTACACAGCATTGACACATCACCAATGGCATAAATATTAATTGATTTTTTGTATAAGACTATGCCTTATATGATGTATGTATGTATGAGGAGCTCGTGGCTAAATAATTACAGTACAGCCGCATAGACCGATCTTCCGGGTTAAGCCACGCTTGCCGAGGTTGGTCTGTGGATGGGTGACCATTTACCATAGCGAGTTTCCTCCGTGCCTCGGAAAGCACGTAAAGCCGTTGGTCCCAGCTGTCATTTGTAGATCTTTGACAGTCGTTACTGTTGGTCAGAAGCCAGAAAGTCTGACAACCAGTCTTACCAAGAGTATCGTATTACCCAGTTACTGGGTTGTGGAGGTCTGATAGGCAGTCGCTCCATGTAAAATACTGATATTCAGCTGCATCCGGTTCGACTGGAAGCCGACCCCAACATAGTTGGGAAAAGACTAGGCAGATGATGATGATAAGACTATGCCTTATAATGTTATTATTTTGACGAGCTTTGTATGATGACTCTCGCCAAACGATATCGCATCTAGCTGTCCTAAATGAAATTTAATTAATTTTTAAAATTTCCTGTCTTAGTCGCGTGCGTGCCTGCAATCCTTCAAAAGAAAAGAAAACTACTTAACAGCTTCATACCTATTCCGTCCGATATCAGATCGGCTATTAAAAATATTAATAAAAGAAATAACAAACTTATAAGCGGCCTTCTTCGAGATAAGGCTGCGTACAAAACGCCGCTGCCTTAAAAAAGTAAAAACAAAATGGCGTAATGCTCGGATGTCGTGGCGGCAGCCCGCGGCATAGGGTTGTCGGCCAGTGAAATATATGTGATTAATAATTAATCTCCCTTCATAATGAAATAGTAAAGCCGTCCCTAGATATGAATTATGATTAAATTATCAGGGTTGTAAAAAGGCTATAAAATTATTTAATACTAGATAATAAGGAACTAGTTCTACGGTTGTTACTTGTTACCATTAGGTAACATCTGGGTGTGAAGTAAAATAACTTAAATTATCCATATTTTTTGGTTAGACCTGCTGCCCATTTGACTAATCTGCAAGTCTGCACTCCATATTTTGGAACTATTCAGCTGAATGTATGTACCAAAGCATGGAATGGAGACTTGTAGAATAGTTTCATCCAATGGGCCCCTCGTCTCAGGTATTGTGATAGTAATATGGCATGCGAGTAACCAGTTAGGGTTTGCAATGATGCTAAAACTTATTAGTACCTACCACCAACTTTCGAAAGTTTATGAGCACAACATAGTACTATAGTTGTCACAATCTAATAGGTCCGATTTGACACCTGTCAAAATACTAGTAATGTCAACACTAATAATAACTACAATGCGTGGCGTTTAGTTTCATTTTATCATGGGAGCGCTATGTTCAGATAAATAAAAAGGCACCTTTCTTTAAGATCAAAAGCGTGTAACTTCTGTACACATTTATTTTGTGCTTTTATGCAAACGTCAAATCGGACCTACTTATTACGATGTTCGCACTGTAGCCTAACAAAACCACTATACATTTCAATCTATGGGAAGAACACCTACATCGCAAGCCATAGCAAAGAAGACTTCCCATAAAATTTAGTATCTACCCCATAAGTTCCACCCCTGTGCGATGGCATCTTATAATTGAGAGGTGCGCAAGTTAGTGACGTGGTTGCGTGCGCGGGCGCAACGGTCGAGGTAATGATTACTGTCTGACAGTGGCCTGGGTTATTTTAACTTGCTGCTAACCCTGTGGGGGGTGAAGGGAGAGTGGATTGAAGTATGTCTCGCTATCAGCTACAGAATGTAGAACCAACTAACATAACATCTCATTTTAAATATCCTAATGACGTAGCCCCAGTACGTCCACTCATTGCGGGTCAGTTTCCAACATCGACACAAACGTTTGTACAGGCCGCAAATATTTGTTCCAAGGTTGGGTCTTGGTGCACTTGATTTGTGTGTGCAGAGAGGCGCCTACGACACACAAAAAAAAGGAGAAGTGATGCGTTTGTTTTTAAGAGTTAGGAAGCCTTGAAAGGTGAGCATTTTGGGGGCTGTCTTTTGTAACATTGAAGTTCTAAAAGAACTTAGGAATTCGAGTCTATTTTGAATAAATGAGTTTTGAAGTTTGAGCATCGAGAATAGTACCAATAGTGTCATATTATTATTTAATGATTGTCTGGTATGGTCTTAACACTCTTGACTGCCCAGGAGTTGTGTGCTAAGCTTAAAACACAGTTACAACAATATCATTTTATCGCTTATCTTATAAGGCCCACCCCTAGGCGATGCGCTGGCATCCCATAATTGAGAGGTGCGCAAGCGCCTTACTGACTGCTCACTGCGGTAATAAGCGATTACTCGCTTACCGCAGTCCGTTTTGGATTTAAAAAGTGTTTCTGTTTATAAAGTTACCAGTTTCACGATGTAAGAAAATGTTGTTAGTGCCTTCAATGTTAGTAGTACAAAGCCAATATGAAAATATAAATGACATATTATTGCAACGTAAACAAATTATCAACTTTAAGGACAAGATAACTAAGTTGATTTCAGAATGATAAAACCTATTGAAAAGATCATAAAATATAGTTGTAACAGAAATTGAACTATGTATGTACAATGGAATAAAGGTTTCCAATCCCAAAGCATGTTAATTCTAAATTTAAAATGGTTGAAGTATACCGAGGTAATTGGCAATTGATTTAGATGAAGGTGTTTTTGTTTATCTGGGGGCACGGTAGTGCCCCGCCAAGTCTCGAGCAAAGCGGGCACGGCCGTACCATCTTTTCTCGAAGCCATTCGCGGCCTTTTCACCCCCCCTATATCTTCGCTGTGGACAAAGCTAGCAGTTTGAACTTTCGGTAACCAAGAGTAATCATTATAACTAGCTAAACTTCCAAATTACATCATATTTGAACTTATAGTTTACGAGTTATCATCGATCAAAGTTACATCATTTTGTCACTCACTGACTCACTGACTGACCGATCATCAAAATTCTAAGATACTTCTAGCAGGCCTAGAACCTTGAAATTTGGCATCAAGATAGATTATTAGGCACATATAAAGGAAAAATTACAAAAACATAAAAAAATAGTTAATTATAGAAAACAATTTTATATTTGCCGTTTTGCCAGGAACATTTTGTATGAATTTCGACTGCATTGTTAACTTTGTTCTTTGTTTACGTACAAAAAATATTGAATTGGTGTAGATCATTTATAAATTGTTATTTATTTACGGCAAAATCTGAGAAATGAGATTCCATACCATCACGCCTGTATTCTCCGAAGGGTAGGACAGAGGTGTATACTAAGTATGTAACTTTATGAACCCACTTATTACTTTATCTAGATAACATTCATAAAGGCTAATTTATATTGTTTAAAGTTTTAATATCTCACAAGTTTTCCCTCCAGAGGGCGGGGGCGGTCAAAATCAAAGTCCAAGATGGCGGCTGTGATATTTTACAAAATATGCGTCATGGGTGTCGTTCCCATGGTTTTCCGGGGTGCTGATGCCAAAAATAAGGTCAAAGTCAAAATCCAAGATGGCGACTGTGAAATTTTACAAAATATGCGTCATGGGTGTCGTGTCCATGGTTTTCGGGGCTGCTGATGACGAAAAAGAGGTCGAAGTCAAAATCCAAGATGGCGCTGTGATATTTTACAAAATATGCGTCATGGGTGTCGTGTCCATAGTTTTCGGGGGAGCTGATGACGAAAACGAGGTCAACGTCAAAATCCAAGATGGCGGCTGCGAAATTTTACAAGATATGCATCATGGATGTCGTGTCCATGGTTTTCGGGGGTACTGATGACGAAAATGAGGTCAACGTCAAAATCCAAGATGGCGGCTGTGAAATTTTACAAGATATGCGTCATTAATGTCGTGTCCGAGGTTTTCGAGGGTGCTGATGACGAAAATGAGGTCGAAGTCAAAATCCAAGATGGCGGCTGTAAAATTTTACAAAATTTGCGTCTTGGATATCGTGTCCATTGTTTTCGGGGGTGCTGATGATGAAAAGGATGTCGAAGTCAAAATCCAAGATGGCGCTGTGATACTTTACAAAATACGCGTCATGGGTGTCGTGTCCACATGCGAAATTCGTATGATAGCGCCATCTATCTATGAAAAAAACCACTTAGAAACTAAAAAAATATTATAATAACGTAAATTTATATTCGGTGAAACGAAGTTTATGGATATCCGAATCAGCTAGTTATTAGTTACTTAAATAGTTAGTTATTAAAAGTACTAATTTAATACATAAATAGTTTGTTATATATTTAGTTTGTTAGTTAGTTATAAAAACAAAAGAGATAGAGACAGAGAATAGGCTCTAAGCAAAGCAGCAGTTGATGAACAAGACATTATTATGTCACCCAAAAAGAAAAGAAAGAGACCCACCTACAAAAAATAAATGAGATCCCACCAAAAACATTAAATGTAAAAAAATGCCAAGTCTCTTTATGCAATCTTTCCACCGTAAAAAGTTTTAAGATCTCATAGAAGCCAAGTCCTATTCAATTTATTTTGTAGTTAGTTATCTATCTAGTGACTGTATTAATAGTTTTATTTCTATTATAATTATAGTGACTTGGCAATGAGCACAAGAAGAAACAAATATATTTGGAGCAGGTGAAAGTAACGCATAACGCACGTGTAATGTTTAATATCACAGGATTAGTTAAGTTCTTTTGATTTGACTATTAAACATAGGTACCTATAGATAATAATTGTCATGTTCTTATCAAATAAACTTAGGTTTTCTTAAATATGTATTGACGCACGTAGTCGATGATGACCATAACTACTCATTGGCCGTAAAATCACGTCTGCATATCATAAATCACACATCAGCATAACAACTAATGTAATCATAGTACTCATAGATATCAATTCGTCAATAACAGTCGCACATAATTCCACACAGCAAGCAGTTTTTAATTTGTGCTCATTGCCAAGTCACTATAATTATAATAGAAATAAAACTATTAATACAGTCACTAGATAGATAACTAACTACAAAATAAATTGAATAGGACTTGGCTTCTATGAGATCTTAAAACTTTTTACGGTGGAAAGATTGCATAAAGAGACTTGGCATTTTTTTACATTTAATGTTTTTGGTGGGATAAATATATTTCGGGTGTATGGGAGGTGTGTACAGCAATAATGAGTAGTAAGGCGTAGACAGGGGTGTCCGAAATCAGAAACATAATTACATAAAAACCGACTTCGAAAATAAACCATGTACCAACGGGTACTCCTATGTAAAAACAATTTAAATTACATCATCAGTGATAATATCAAGGCATGTTGTAATTGCGATGAAAGCGAGATCGCGTGGTAGCAAAGTTGCGTGTACGCAGCATCCGTTGTGCTCTCCTGTGAGACGACTTGTGGAGAATGTGATGTGGTTATATTATTGTTTCTTTTTCGCCAGATTTCCGTTAAGACGGATAGCAGGAAATCTGGCGAAAAAGAAATCGAGGGCGATATCTATGCTAATAAATTGCAAGTAGTAGAGTGGGGTTTATACGTAAATATTTGTTTTAAATAATTAACAGCTGGAACCTGCAAGCTGTAATACTGACAAATAACAGGATTCAATAAGGCCAATTAGAAGAAAAGAAGCATTCCAAGAGCAAGCCAAGTAAAGATCTCGTAATTAACCAATTCCATCTAATGCCGCCAACCACCAGTATTGGAACTTCTTCTTAGAATAAGAATATTTATTTGCGAGAAACATGGTAGGGTTACATGGTGTTTTAGAAATCGATACATAGTGCTGCATGTTTCACCGTAATATCGACATGGAAAATATTACAAAGCATGTGAAATATTATTGTATCATTTATTTAATATTCTAGATGGTCTATTTTTATGTTCTAGATTGTAAAAATGAAGGCCCACCTGATAGTAAATGATTACGACCGCCTATACATATACACCTACAACACCAAAAGGCTCATGCATCAGGATAGGGGTTCTGATATGTATATCAATTACAAATGTACCCAACGTTTACTACAGATGATACTGTAAGATGTGTTAATTGTTTTTCTATCACTTAAAATAAGAACGAGTTAATATTCTAATTATAATTACATATAATAAGTTAATATTAAAATTACACAATATATTAATTAAGTTAAAATTATAAAATTAATTCGTTCTTATTTTAAGTGATAGAAAAACAATTAACACGTCTTACAGTATCATCTGCAGTAAACGTTGTGTACATTTGTAATTGATATACATATCAGAACCCCTATCCTGATGCATGATTTGAAAAATGTATTGTGTGTATATCGTTAATGTACCTTTAAATAAATAAATAAAAGCATTGTGGATGCATTGCCAACCCAGAGACAAAGTTGAAGTCTCATGTGTCAGTAATTTCACCGGCACCTATATCTTCCAAATAGGAACACAGCAATGATGCTTGGCGGCAGAAATAGGCATGGAGGCAGTACTTTTCCGGACGAAAGGTTCACAAAGAGCTCTATCTACTACTACTAAAACTGTTTTTTGATTAACATGACCGACAAGCCCATGCTTTTTGAGAGGGTATGCAGAGGTAGGATAGGTGGGGACCTTGTGGGGACAAGGTTGATCGGCTACTTGGTGAGGTCGCGGGAATGAGCTGGATGCGAGAAGCACAGGGCCGGTCGATGTGGCGATGCTTGTGGGACGCCTAAGTCCAGCAGTAGACGTCTTTCGGCTGAATAATGATGATGTAGAGATATAAAGACACCTACAATGTGCCAATGTGGTAAAGTATATTCCTACTAGACTTATAAATGTGTAATGTCGTGATGCATCAGTAGATACAACCTACTGCATCACGATACGATACGTAAGTCTAGTGTGAATCTGCCTTTAGGTCTATTTGACAGGTGATATACTAGGGCAAGCCGACAAGGCAGTTATGTCGCTGTCTTACAAAAAGTTTGTTCAGTGAGAACAACAATTTATTAATTTTGATTCTTAGACCTCCAAGTGAATCACAGTGATGATTCAAAAACACGAATTATAGTTCATTTCCTCTAATTACAAAAATAAATTGATTTCAGATGGTTACAACAAAAAATATGTTCAATTTTAATAATATCGATGCATGTCTACACTCTCAGGCGGAATTTGTTTCCATTGACGTGGAAGTTACGTTAAACCAGTTTTCACTTATGACGGATTATGAAAATAATTTAGGCAATGTAGCGAGATTAACATGGAGCTTATCTAACGAAAAAAAGTATACATTTCAAATATATCGGGACGACTTGACTATTCCTAATTACCTGAACAACTAAAGAAATTAAACTTCACTAGCTTTTGCTCGAAGCTTCGCTAGCGTGAAATTTTGAACCCGTTAAATGACGATTTTCCATACAAAATTGCATCCCCTATTTAACTCCCTTAGGGGTTGATTTTCGAAAAATCCATCCTTATTCCTAGCCTACATTATAAAGGGAACCTCTGTGCAAAATTTCAACTTTCTAGGTCCAAGGGTTTGGGCTGGGCGTTGATAATCAGTCAGTCAGTCAGTCAGGACCTTTGTTTTTATTTATATAGATTTCAATGGGATACATTCTTATCAAAATGACAGTTGTCGTGTACTGTGTTCATTCTGTAACACCTCTTTTATGATTGATATATCGTTTAATTTTCTTAGTTGTTTCATTGTCATTTGAACAGTCTGTTCGTCCCAATATATTTGACGTTGACTGTACATAAGCTCTTTAAATTACGTGCTAACAGTATTATAAAGAAGCTAAGGTTATTTTATGTTATTATATTTAGCACATGAACCATTATACTCTTCGATCAATAACAATTTATTGCCATCCGTATCAAAGCAAATGCAAAAATAAATAGATTAGAATTTAAAGACAATCAATCATTAGGTAAATAAGTGCTAATAAAACAATCTCATCAGAGAAAGTCATTCTTGTATCTCATTCAAACATCTCTTGCATAAATCTTGATGCGGAATCAAAACCTGTTTCGATCCCCTTCGATGTATATCAATGGAAACACGCAGCCTCCATGTTCATCAATCACTCCCGTTGAGGGCCGACATATGAACTTATTTAATTTCTAATTCTATACTAATCAATATTAATGCTGCCGTAATGTATGCATATTAATTTAAATTCATAAGACTTGTTACTCTAGCTGTTACCGGAACAGAACGGGAGGTAATGTATTACAAGTGTTTGAATATCGAAACAAGATGGCGTATCTACGCTAACGTAACACTGCAAGTGTCGCCTTCGAATTTTGGATATTATTCCAATACCGGGCAGTACAATAACAAGATTGAAATGAGACATTGTTCAGTTTTCATACACCAAGTTAAAATTACGCATTCGAAATTCAGCGTAATTCCTCATCAATCATTGCAGGAATTACGCAGACGCGACGTAATTTTTGCCTGATGTGTTACGGGTTACGGATAATTTAAGAAGCATTGCAATCACGTCGAAAGTATTTTCGCGTAATTTCGGCCTGTTGTGGCGCTGCACTAATTTTTAATACGTATTATTTTATTCATTCTTGTGAATTCAAATTCATCCGTGGAATGTATTCAGTTGTTGTCACTAGATTTTCTCGTGTTCATAAGTTGGCTCGTGACCATTGAATATGTTAATTTTAATTGAACTTTTACAATAATAATTTATTTATGAAACATGGAAAATTATGTTCTGTGAAATGTTTATGTTTATTTCAATTCGTTTCTGAAATATCTGAATTATCGTGTTCATTTGAATATTAGAAATATGAATTATTTACTGGGACTTGTTTACAAATAACACCATGCTGTGATCGCGAGCCTGCCTGCCAAGGTGTCCGGCGAGTAGCGAGGTGATCATGACAACTGTATCTTGCAACAATATTATAGTCCATCCATTTAAACTGTGCACAACAGGTAAACAAACCTTTGATCTTAAAACATTCAACACTTTGTTTTATACACATAAGAACTCATAATATGCACTGCCTCGGATCCGAATCCGAGAATATACGATCCTAGGAAATTCGCATTAAAATCTAAGAAATTCGGATCGTATGAAGACAAATTGATCGTATTTCTCAGAATCAAATCGGATATGCGAGCGCTCTAACAGAAGTTCAGTTGCCGTTAAATTTCGATCAAAACAACGATTTCCGTATTCTCTTGATCGGCGATCGCTGTCAGATACGTTCACGTCAAAATCAAAATCAAAAGTTTTTATTTCACATAAACCATTACAGGCGCTTATGAAAAGTCGAATTTAGGTGCACGGTTCCAATTAGTCGTTTCCTATGGAGAAGAGCCGGCAAGAAACTCCATGGTTACTCTTTTAAAATCCATATCTTTAACAATTTGAGTGGGTACAGTTATGACTTAGATAATAATATGAGAGAACAAAGTAGACTTAAGAGCAGGAACCACACAAAAAACAAAATGAAAAATATGGTCACAAATTAACTAGGTATCCAGGCATCTAGCAAGTCTACAAAGCTCTCACATTTACAAAAGGTAAAAGGACGCTAAACTATATTTAAAACAACTGACATGGTTAATTGTCATCAAAACACATTACAAAGAAAATCACTGTATAGTAAGATAAAGATATCTTGAGAGTAACGATAGTAATAAAAAAAAAAAAAGCTAATCGTAATGAGGTTAGTTAATAGACATACACATACGACGTTAATGAGGTACCAGGGAAGCCACATGTGCAGAAGGAGTTACGTCCAAACACCTTTGTCGTCAACGTAGTCCTTAGTCTTGTAATATGCTTTTTGAATAAGGACACGTTTAATATGGGCTTTAAACTTTCCCTCGGTAAGATCAGTTACAGATTTCGGTAGCTTATTATAAAAACGCACGCCATTTCCTAAAAATGACTTATTAGTTTTACTCAATCTAAATTTTGGAATCACAATTTTATGTTTATTACGTGTATTTTTATCATGAAAATCGCTTCTAACATTAAACCTACGCAAATTTTTCCGAACATACATAATGTTTTCAAAGATATAGTGTGACGTCAAGTTCGATTTACGTGACCGAAATAACGGTTAATTCAATTATTGAAGCAAAATTAATGTTTAGCGATCGAATGTTTGTTTACCTTTTATACAAAATTATAGGGCTGGACAATATTTCGTCCTAAATCTGAGACTGTTATTTGCAGCTCTTTATTAGGAATTGTCACAAAACTTGTCAAATGAACATGTTGTTGCACTTTATTGCTATTATCAGTTTTAATATCTAAAAGTAAAATTTTGCTTTATTGCGTGTTTTAAATTTAAAACTTTAAGATGATAGAAATAAGGACGATTACGTTGAGCGAAGAGTATTGTTATACAGGGTGTAAACAAATTCGTGTAATTCCTTCAAACCGCGTGATCTTACTGGTGATACTGATTGACCCTGCATAAATTTTCTCAAAAAAAAAAAAATTATACCATGGTATTCTGTATCTGAGTAATTTTAGCGTCCCGAGTTACTGATTGCGTGGAGTGATATCGCACTAGTCGTACCCGTCAGCTGTGTCGCTGTGCCTTCATTAAAAATAAAAAAAACATTTCAAAAAATATTTGGGAAGAGACATTTTTTATTTTTATTTTTAATCAATCTTAATCCCGTGCGGGGTCAATCTATTCCATTAATAGATCATGTGGTTTGAAGGAATTACACGAATTCGTTAACACCCTGTAGTTAGGTACCATAAAACCAATCAAAACGCATTCGCAGAAAAATACTTACTGCACTCGTCACAAACTTTAGCGTTGAATCGGGATTACTCACCTGAAACAATTAACACATAACAATTAATGAATGAATAGGTAATTTATTTTATAAATGCCAATGTACAACGAATTCACAATGTACCTTCGGTAGTAGAAATCACATAATACAACAGGGTTTTTTTACGTGTGTTTAATGTTAGTAAAAAATCTTATGAGTTGACTAACAAGTAGAATAAAAAAATTATACTATTAGCTTCATAATTAATCAGCTATTCAATATGTCAGACGTTTCAACATAAAAACATAACTACAAAAAAAACCTATCAAAATCAATCATTTCTCAAATGTTCATAAACCATACCTACCCGTGATTTGTTTACACCATCGAATTTCCATATTTAATAATGACCACAATATCTCACCAACCTTTGTGGTCTCATAAACATTCCTCCATATAAGGTCATGTACCACAAGGAACACAAATCTTCGTATTAATGGCGGCTATTAACATAACATTATTAATTTATACATAATATTTGTCAGCACATTAATAAACAATTAATTGATATATTTAACATGTGGTAATTATTTAATACGTATTAATAAGTGAGGCTGTTGACCACAGGGGGTGGGGTCTGAAGAGAAATGCTTGTCATTATAATTAAACTCAACTTTATAGGCATGTCCTAATGTGGTGGAATTTACATTTCGACATTTGAATCTATTTTTACTTAACCTTTGAAAATTCCGTAACTGGGAACCCCATGTATTTGTATTAGACCCTAGTTTCACCTTCTGGTGTAAGCAGACAGGGTCTAAGATGAAGCACACGTACATAAGTAACAGAAATATAGAGGGATTACGCTATACCTCTCTGGCTCTCACATACACACGACGGAACACAGTAAACTGTTTGGCGCCGGAGTTTAATGTTCAGGTGGTAGCTAGCTAGGCGGACCGTATAGATCCTACAACCAAGCATGCTGGGTTTTGTTGAATCTTACAACACGCGTCTATTCACAGCTTGCGGTGAGAAAGTTAATATTCTACCCCCTGCTTACTACACGCACAATCTTATTTGCACAAATTCTAATATGCACAAATAAGCATCTATGTTAACTATGTTAAAAATCTATGTTAGGTACTAGTCGGGCAATCCCGAAAAGTGCACGTGAGTAAACCGTAATTAATCATAAACATCTATGTTAAGACGGCAAAACGGTATACCGCGCAGTGCCATTCTACGGAAAATAACGTTTGCGCAAACTTATGCACAAGCTGTTTGCACATGCAAGCCGCTACATGTAGCCGGATCTTTACATATCTACCGACAGTAAATCTTGTATTTTGTCATACTTGTCATCGACCCATCCCAAATAAAAAGAATAAGAGCGTACTAAGTAGAAATCAGTTTTAGTCACTGGGTTTCCGTTACAAACCCAACCTTACAAATTATTCACGCCTCGCTGGTCCCGGAAATCGAAATGGGACTTCAATCAAAAATCAAGGAAGGGCGGAATGGGGCTCAACTGTCATCGTATACAGTTTTTATTGCCCGAAATGTAGGCAACATCCGTCTATGTTCGTCGTATCAGAAACGGTTGACCGACTCTCCACACATTAATTGTAATATAGATTTAATTCTCTGCTAAGTTATGCTATGTTTGTGATTTTAGATCTTAAATTTTGTTTTACCTGCCGCCAGATTCAGAGCTTTTTGATAGTTCATTGTTAATGACACCACCAAACGATACCCCCAGGGGTGTGGTTGCTGGCCTGCCGGGGTTGCGGTGCATGCAGCTGCGAATCCCGTGACCCCGGCCTAGGGTCAGGAGAAGGAACACCGTGGGTTTTTAGCCGGTAAGAGTCCGGCATAACCCTTCGCCTTCCCCAGGCGAAGGGTATCCATGAGGATTATCCCAAGATAAAAAAAAAAAACAAAAAAAAGGGGTGTGGTTGCCAAAAATTTTGTTAACGACACCACTAATGAATAGTGTTGTTGCCTTTCAGGTCACCAACTAGTATGTGTAAACTAACTCGCACATTATATTATTACCAATTGTTGCATCCCAACATTACGGTGGTGTCGTTAACAAATCCTTTTTGGCAACCACAATCTCTGGGGGTATCGTTTGGTGGTGGCGTTAACAATGAACGTTTTTGATAGGTCATTTGTCGATAGATAAGGTTTGTTATCTCTTTTTTTTTCGTTACGAAAATTGTACACAAAACAAGATAACAATGAATCGGTCGACAACTGAATTGGAACTGAAACGTTCTGAATCACGAGGTAGGTCCGAAAACAGTTAGCGTTACAAAGCTGAGCTTTCTAACCAAATCTAACTCCAACGAACATGTATGGTTTAGTCGCAGTTTGGGCCTGGAGGCATTCCATTTAGCGCACCAATTTAAGAGCACCTAGTAATAGGAATACTATTGGTTTGATTCGAATTGGTGCTCTTCAGATTGGTGCGCTAAAAGGTATGCCTCAGTACCTTTTATAACGAGCGCGTAAATCCAAAAAAGGCCTAAAAGATACACAAATAAAATGAAGGATCTAATGTAAAGTCCGCGATGATTTCGGAAAGCTTTCGACAAGGTGGATCATGAATTACTGCTGAGCCGAATAGCCTTCAATGGCATTCGTGGTAACTTGTTGCGATGGTTCATTTCTTACATCACTAATCGCTGTCAACGGGTTGTAATCAACGGTTACCACTCTGATGCTATTCAAGTTACCTCTGGCGTCCCTCAAGGCTCTATTCTAGGTCCTCTTTTATTCATTATCTTTATAAATGATATTGGTAACTGCTTTCGCAACTCAAAATTTTTGTTATATGCAGATGACCTTAAGGTATTCAGACCTATTCGAAACTTACAGGATTGTTATCTTCTACAAGAGGACTTGGACAGACTGACGGACTATTGTCACACAAGTAAGCTTCTTCTAAGCATTCCCAAGTGCAACTATATTAATTTTACCAAAAATAAAAACATTGTTAGGTTTGTGTACTCTTTATGTAGTATCTCACTTAATAAAGTAGACTCGGTACGTGATTTGGGCATATTGCTTGATTCTAAGCTCTGCTTGGATTTACATGTCGAACAAATCATGAATAAGGCGTACAAGATGTATGGGTTTATAATGAGATCAACTCATGACTTTAAACGGACCTCTTCGTACCTCTGCCTATACAAAACTCTAGTCCGCTCACAGCTTGAATACGCCGTGCCCATCTGGAACCCGTACTATAAAAAATATATAGATATGTTAGAAAATGTACAACGCAAATTCCTTCGTGCAATGTATTACAGATGTCACAGAACGTATCTGCCGTATGACCAGTTGCTCAATAGGTACAGACTTCTGACGCTCAGCTCCAGACGCAAACAATTAGAAGCAATGACCTTGTATAAAATTGTTAACGGCAAATTTGACTGTATCGACCTGAATAATGTGTTGTGTTATGCAGTCCCCAGAACTGTTCATAGACGCCAGGTGCGTGCAGGTACACTATTTGCAATAGGTACCTGTCGATCTAATACTGGCGAACGTTCACCAATTCGGCGAATGGCAGCATCATACAATACAGAATTTGAGCATATAGACATATTTACATGCTCCATGCAAAAGTTTCGAAGCCTTTTGTATGAGACACTTAAACTCCTGGATTAATTAATTAATATTCATAGCCTTATAATTTAGTAATTTCATCATTAGTAAGCATAGTACTTTGTTTCTTTCTTTTTTTTTTGTTTTTGTAATTTGTTTTAACTGCATGAACAGCTTACTTCCTAGCAATTTAAAGTTTAGTTATTAATGGTAATCTGTGAACAGCGCTGTGGGCTACATTATTGTTTAAGTTATTTTAAGTTATCATGTTGTAATATTCCATAATGTAGCTGTTTGTTGTTCCTATTTGATAAAATAAAAAAAAAAAAATGATAAAAAGAACTTGTTGCTACATTTTAGAACTTAGCTGCAAAGTAATAGAGTTACTATTTCATTGTAGAGCCTACCTACCTACCTTAACCACAATGACCTATAACCCGGCACGTTGTTACCTACCGCACGTGTCTTCAAGTGCCGTCCAACTACAATCTGTTTGCAGTGTAGCTCATAACGATCGCCAACCAGGCGGCTATTATTTTGCACCTATTCTGAATAGAAATGGGTCTCAATTAAGGTGGTTTTTGCGTACAGAACTTTGACAAAGAGAAACAGAACATACCACTATATTCTGTTTCTCATTTTAAGGGTCTCGAAAAAGGCTACTACTTCCGTAAAGATGATAGACAGAGCAGTGACTTTAAGTGTGCTAATAAAAAAACAACTTGGTACTGTGGCGATAATATACTGGCAAAATGTCCTCATGTGTAATAGTCTAGCCCGAACCAATTTAAAAAAAGGTAATCAATCAATTGGGGCTGTAGGATTTATGGGTTTAATATCTGTGCCTGCTGAAAATTATCTGTGTCATAGTATAAGGCGGCGCCGGCGCGCGCAATTTTATTCCTTTCCATCTCGAGATAACCGCGAAAACAGAGGTCCAATGTACCGCATAGTTAGATACGTGTTTTAACGAAAAAAACACAAACATCAAATACAATAGGCATGTTGACAGCATCAATAAATTGCAAATCTAATTAGTCCGCCAGTTATAGTTTTGAAAAATAATGGACACGTATTTTTTCTTTTGCTAAATCTATATTTGGAACGATAAAACGCATCAAAACTCGAGAATGGGGGCTTGTGACGTCAGAAGCAAGTAAAATTGTACTGGCTTGTGAAGTTTTGCCAATTTTAAAAGTGTCGTATCTTCGTCAATTTTGGTTTACGTAACAAAAGAAAAAATACGGGTCAAATATTTTTTGGTAATCTAGCTGACGGACTAATTATATTTTTTCAGTCAAATGGGGTGCATGAAAAGAGCCTCCACGAGTGACGATACATAAGTATGTCCGGCGCACCCTAGGCAGTCAGCCCCGCTACCAACCTTGCTGACTGGCTAATCTTTATACCACGGCATGAGCTATTCTCGTATAGCTCGTGCCGACACGATAGAAGAAGTCAAATGCCCTAATATAAATAAATTTAAATTGATTTTAACCGATATCTTAACTTTGAATATCAGTTTTAGATAAAAAATACTCAAACAAGATTGTTCATCTTTTTTTCAAATTGGTTCGGGCCAGACTTTAGTGCAATTTTGGCCAGCGTAATCTATGCCAAGGTAGTTTTTATTTTACCTTTCGTCGGTGACAGTATCTATCTACTACATTGTATTTCAATTGTTCACAATGTAGGCAGAGCAAACTATAAAACGAAGGAAGTGGAGATAAAAATCATTGGCCGGTCGTCGGTCACCAGGCGTGTCGGTCACGGCTACTCTAAGCAAGGTCGGAATACTAGTTCACCGATATAACAACTAATTTACATAGTCGCCTCTATAATCTAGTGGCACTGCCGCTTTGGCAGCTATGTAAAATATGAGGACCACGGTTGTACTACTTTTTTTAGATCTTTTATCGATCTAGTCGATAAAAAGTGGAGTAAGACTAGTCGTGTGAAAAGAAATTCGATAGTTATTAGCGGGCTATTTTGAAGATTGTATTTGTGCTTAAAAATCGCGTTAGAGTTTCACCAACGTCGTTTATCTTCTAGCTACCAAATAAGCTAATGGTTTTGACCTTTGTATTTTTTCCGTGGTTTTGACAGATTTTTTATATAAAAGCTGCAGTAAAGACCTTGTTGTCTATTCCCTTATCGTAAAATTAAGAAATTGGTAAATTAAACCTAGTATTGTTCTTGCCAAAAATGCAAGAAAAGAACGGTAAGGGAGACAAGACAAGACAAGAAGGCGTGCCGTGTTCCGCGCGCGCCTCCCAGAAGGACGTGGGGCGAGGCTCCACAGAAAGATAGGTCAGGAGAAGGAATACCGTGAGTTTTCAGCCGCTAAGAGTCCGACATAACTAGTCGCCCTCCAAGGACGAAGGGTCATCATCATCATCATCATCATCATTCAGTCGAAAGACGTCCTCTGCTAGACATAGGCCTCCTCCAAGCCATGTTGATGGCGGGGAGGGGGTTTGCCAGAGAGCGCTGCTGCCCATTCTCTAGTGAATCCCTTAGTCACCCTTTACACCCATGGGGAGAGATGGAGTAGTGCTATTCTTTACCGGTACCGATATCCATCGTATCCATGAGGATCGGGATATCCATGAGGATTTTCCCAGGATAATAAAAAAAGGGTTAGATGCCGGTGAAATTGCTAGCACATTAAATTTTCCAACTTTGTTCTTTACGGTTCGCAACACTACAATATAGATAATACAATATTGCTAAACGTACCTAAGTTAGAAGTCGTCAACCAATTTGAATTGACATTAACTTAATATCCATAATGTACACATAAAAATTTTATGTGTATTTGTTATCATGTAAATGTGTTTATTAGTGTATGCTAAGTTTACCGTTGTTGAATATTTGGTATTTTTACTTTGACACCGTTTTTATTAGGGTCCTGTATCTAAAACCTAAAGTACTAAAGTAAAGGGTGCCAACGAGACCCTATGAATAAGCCTACGCCGCCGCCGTCTACCTGTCTCAGGGTTTTATCTTCTTAACCGTAATAGGTAGCCAGTTCAAATTTTCACAGAATATGTGTTGCTATAGGGCCTATTATGGCAAATAATAAAAATTGTAAAAAGTCTCAAACTAAAGGGGGTCCCCATACAAGAAACCTCGAAAAAAAGGGAATTTTTTCAACGTTTTTTGTTTCTGCTCTATCTTAAAAACGGTAATACATACAAGTGTGAAATTTGGTATGATTGTAGTTCATAATCTATAATTCAACATCAAAAAATAAAAAACAGTTATTTTACAGACATGTGTGGTGCTACGGAACCATTAAGACGCTAGTCCAACTCGCACTTGGTTGGTTTTTATTGATAGCCTGTTGTTTATGGCTTTATCAGGCGGCTTCTTTGACAGTCGTTATATTTTTATGTGGATGTCAAAGAATTTATGTTCATTGTGTTTTAGTGATATTCTAGATAGATAGGAGAAGCTGCCAGTTGTTAATTTATTCAAACTATTAGTTAGTAAATAAAAAGTTAAAAAACATTAATTTGTAAAAGTATACTGTCTAAACTAATTTTCTTAATCAATGTAAGGCCACATATTCAGAGCGGGCGGGGCGTGCAGCGGGCGTTCGAGCATTGTATTGAGCGTGCATATATTTAATATAAGGTACAAGTCCGAGACGGGCTGCAGACCACAAACTGCAAAAGTAGTATCGCTTGCGGTCCGATCTGCGGCTGCAGTCTGCGGTTGCAGTTTTGCAGTCGCTGTCGGAATAGCACCTTTAAAGTGCACACCTTAAAGGCACCATTCCGATGGCGACTTGCGTGAAGTCTGCAGTTTGCAGCCCGTCTTGGACTTGTACCTTTAGCTGCACGCTGGAAACGCTATTACGAAAACACTTCAACTACTAGTCTGTATGTTAAGTAACGCTTACAAAAACGCACCGCTACACGCCACGCCGCCGCGCCGAATTTGCGGCCTATGTGTTGTTCTATCAATTCTGGCGCAAAAACTAGAGTTTGATACTAGTTTTAACCTCTAACAACTTATCAATATAAATAGTAATAATCTGTGCTAAAGCTTTTTCTATACTGACGAATATGGCTGCTGTGACTGCCCAGAAATCTACTTACGAAAATTCGAATATGTCATACTTTTCTGATGGACGACTATTTAATTAATATTATGTTTCTTTTGTGGTATAGAATCAATTAATTTATTCACCTTACAGACAGAACTGTGTTGCTGGGGAGTTGGTTGCGCCGCTTCTTCTTTACAGCAACTAGAAAGCAGTGAAGGGAGGGTGTTTTTGGAAGCTGTCTGTTGTAACATTGACGTTCAAAAAGAATTAAGTACTTAATTCTAATCCATTTCGAATAAATGAGTTTCGTATTCTTCTATCTATCCTTACTAATTTACCAACCATACTTTTGTATGATAATAAGATTATATCATTTTTTTTATTTACAAAAGTTTTTTTTATGTGAACTTTGCCCCACACGAAGATTTCTCCTGTATCGTGGTTGCGTTTACAGACACAAATCTCACATAGGTACACAAACGCCCAGACCCGAAACAACCATCTGTAGGCCATACAAATTTTTGTTCCGTGCGGGAATCGAACCCGCGACACGCAGCGCAGCAGTCAATCGCTTAACCACTGCACCAAACATGTCGTCGTAAGTCACCAAATCTCAAACCTGTCGACATTTCGTAAGAAGATTTTTTTGACTACTCACTTAGTAACTCACTTCAACCCTCAAATAGAACAGTACAAGCATGCTAACACACTAAACAGGTTCAATAAAACTAAATAAAAAACTACTCAGAAGCGTGTAGTGACGTGACGCTGTGTGTTAAAACAAAAGAGGTTCACAAACAAACTAGTTTGATGTTACGGTAATAGACGGGTCACGGGCTCACGCTGGAGATGTGGTTAGGAAAAGATGGGTCCGGTGTGGTATTTTTGGAGTTTGTGGTGACGAAATTGGTATAGGGAATTGAATTTAATTTATCATAGTGTACTTACGTAGCAGAAAGAACAGGTGAAAGTGCCCGTATACTTCCTTAGTACTGGAACCATTGCAATGTCGCCAAACTCGTAACAACTATAGTACGATTTTTAATTCGCTGGAGTAAAGTGACAGGTCCTACCACAGACAGTGGTGCATTACTTTTTTATGAATGCATTGTTGTTTGAGATTAGCACCTGTCAGTTTAGTCTAGGAGTGCATGAAAAGAGCCTTCACGAGTGACGATACTTAAGTACGTCCGGCGCACCTTGGGCAATAGCCCCGCTACCATCCTTGCTGACTGGCTAATCTTTTCACCACAGCATGAGCTATTTTCTTATAGCTCGTGCTGACACGAGAGAAGAAGAAGAAAGGAATTAATAATCCTACTATAGATTTAAAGTTTTTACACGTTGAAATTGCACATTTAAGGCATGATTCTAATATTAATTTTTGTGTATGAGTTCGAGATGTCGTGACCGTGTCACAGCGCATGAGCCAGTGTTGTGGATCTCCGCATGATTGTGACACACGATGCGCGATGGCTGCGTGGGCACTTCCACTTGTTTTTTTATTCCGTCTTTGTTCTGTTTTCGAAATATAAATATTATCTATGGCCTTTAGAGGTAAAGGCGGTAAAGAGGCGAAAAATATTTTCAAATTTTATTCATCTGTAGGGTTGAAAGCTAACCTATTGGTTTTTTCTTTAAAGTAATTTACGTCAACAAGTCCATACATCGCAAGATTATCTCATTGACCTCAACTGGATTAATTATCCTGCAGATTTCGTGTAATTTTGTAATAATGTTACTCTACACTACAACTTGCAAGAACAAAATCTCCGCTTTAGAAAATTAGGCAATTTCCTTTGTACAGCCAAACACCATCCCCTTTTCTACATGCAAATATTGTCAAAATACCTATCTCAGATCAGTAGCTTCGTTCGTATACGGTGATATCGTATATATACGATCAGTGTGGCAGATGCAGCGTATCTCGATCTAAGTATATAATAGAAAGCAGCACGGTCAACTCTCTCTACACCTACATTTAAATAAATAGCAACCATGTTATTTTGCTTACACATAGGCTTGATATAATTGTTGTACTAGCTGTGCCCGCGACTCCGTTCGCGAGGAAGTCGGAAACTAATATTTTGTCGCAATAAGTAACCCAATTTCGTCTTGCTAACTTTAAACCCCTACTAATATCATAGATGCGAATGTGTCTGTTACGCTTTCACGCCTAAACCGCTGAACCTATTTTAATGAAACTTGGTACAGAGATAGTCTGGAACCCAAGGAATGATACAGGCTACTTTTATCCCGAAAACCGCAAAATATCTACGCGATAAACGACATCCACGCGGGCGAAGCTGAGCGCGACGTCTAGATCTAAATATCTTTTGATTGAGCGAACAGATTACGATGAAATAAAAACTAAATGTTACTCCGAGATACGCACAATATTTGTCTATAAAAGTCAACCGTATAGCGTCAGTACTGTTTCCGTGATGTGTGCACAAACAAACTGAAAAACAGATAAACAGACAATAATTCCAAAAAAATATGGAAATGGATTCTATTGGCTATCCTTTAACGTAACAAACCCCTCTCAAAATGGAGGACTGGGAGCCTCCCAAGAGTAACTGCCAAAATGTAAACGTCATTGTCATGATTTAAAAATGATTTAAATATTTTTCATTTATTTATCAAATCAGCGTCTTAATTGATATTAAAATAATAATTATGGTAGATCTCATATATCAGCCGTTTATTAATAAGGGCCTGGCATGGGCGCCCTCAGGATTATTGTCAGGGAGGTGCATATTCTGCATCCATAAATTTTATTGGTAATGATTAATTAATAAGTGCATCTTTATAATAACAATTATAAGTAGGTATATAAAATTAGGCATTTACGTCATTTCAAGAAAATTACGTCAAATTAAAATTACTTTTTTCTATGTATGTTCTTCCAGTGCACCCCCTTGCGGATGCAGAAGGGTTCCTCCCAGTGCCCTTGGGCCCTAGTGTTCACTACTACAATTGCTACATCTATGCTCACCACCTCAAGTTCACAGACGTAAAGGTTTTAAATCGTGTTCAAAACCGGTCGAGTTTAAAAGTTTTCAAAATTCTTTCACACAGGTAAACTTTTAGAAATTGTATGTAAATTCTAGGTCTGTCTGATATCTACATCAGATCCAGTTTAGTGAATGTAGAACTACTTCATAATTTGAGTGAAACGAGTTACGTTATCGTTTGCGGTACTATCTGTCATAGTTGATCTCGAGCTTTTCGTAAAAATAACTTGAGAAATGACCGCTTGTTGCTAAGGCAGCTAGTTCTGTGAGAAAGGAATTTGGACAATAATTCTTTTGTAACCAAGGCCAAGTAATAATTCTCCAACATACAGTCAATACAGTGTCACCGTACATGGCAAAAAAGAAGTACTCCTCAGTTCTGTCTGAAGGCTGACTAAGGTAAAGTAAATTGTTCAGGTACAGTTGTAGTTTCAAAAATAAACTATTGAAATGGCTTATTTCATTGAGTTTCATTGAGTTTATATTAAAGACTAGCTTTTGCCCGCGGCTTCGCTCACGTTAATTTAGAATTTGACAAACAACTCTTATTAATTAAGTTTCTATAATAATATAATTCAATCATGATTAGAAAGACACGTGGCGCCATCTATGAACTTTTTTGTTGTTTTCCTCGGAAACAGTACATTTTTTCGGGATAAAAGGTACCCTATGTCCGTTTCTGTACACCTACCAACGTATAAGCAAAATTTCAGGATGATCGGCTCAGTGGTTTAGGCGTGAAAAGGTAACAAACAAACAAACTCACTTTCGCATTTAATATTAGTTAGGATTAGGATTATTTTGAATTGAAATTGTATAGAACTAAATTCTGATTCTTTCTATCAAAAACCTTGTACCCACTGGACCTTCAAAATGGAACCTTCCCTGCAACATAGGACCCATTAGACCTCCTGTTAAAAACCCTTTTTTTATGGAGCGTACAATCTATACATATAATAAATCTGTAGACATGGCGTGTCTGTACATAGCAAATATTTTGAAAAAACCTGGTTGGGATGTTAAACTATAACCAATAGAACCCATTTTTAACATTTTTGGAATTTTTGTCTGTTTGTCTGTTTATCTGTTTGTCTGTTTATCTGTTTGTCTGTTTATCTGTTTATCTGTTTGTTTGTTCAAGCATCACGTAAAAACAACTGGTCCAATGTTGTTGACTTTTATTAATAAATATTGTGCTTATCTCCAAGTAACATATGTTTTTTGTTTCATTGCAATCGGTTCACGCAATCAAAAGTTATGCGAATTTTAAGTTTTCTAAAAGAACTTAGCATGTATTTGTGTATACTTACCATTTCTTTTCAATAGATGGCGTTACGTGTATCAAATCACGTTGTGAGGAAATATAATAGAATATTTTGAATGAAAACAAAATTATTATTATGTGTTGAAAGAAAAACACACAGCGTCGATATGAAGATGATTTTGTGAACGTACTTATTAATCCCTGCTCTATGGTAATATACCTGTTTGTCACCGGCGAGGTAGCCAATATTTTTTCATATTTTTATGAGGTATGTATGGCAACCCTTTTTAACTGTCATAGTCTCTTCACCAGGAAGATATTCCTGCGACGCTGTGTGTTTTTCTTTCAACACATAATAATAATTTTGTTTTCATTCAAAATATTCTATTATGTGTTTACTTAAAAACACACAGCGTCGATATGAAGACTTGTTTGATATCTGCTGGTGACAAACACAAAACGCTATGTGATAGAATAATAAATGTTTAAAGAAGCACAAGAGAATTACTTATATTAAAGTAATCTCACTGTTGATGTTCAATCAGTCTTAGAGAGAATAAATCTCTACAATTTCTCAACAGAAATGTCTTGTAATAATTATATATCATAAATCAAAAACAATTTAACTTCTTCATAATAAAATCAACACATGACATTACATCAATTAATCCTTAATAATATGGGAAACCTGAAGATTCTCAAAGAGCAATAAGGTTCCTTTGTAGTCATTCCTATTTCTTTACAATAGGATTTCCTGAAAATATGTTAACTTCCAGTTTCTCCTATACATAAGACATAAAGACAGCATATCATGCATAGGACGGGTCTCTATCCAACCGGTTGAGGCTACTAATGTAGACCTGAATGATCCTAAGGTAGCTGCTACTCCTATATCACTCAAAACAGATCTTTACCAATCCCTCGTAACAGTTTAAGAGGTAGAGCCTAATTCGCCAATTGTTGTGATATATAAGACATACTGTAATCTGTCTTCTTGGCTTTTCATTTCTCCTGATAGGAAAATTAGATGTTTGATACATTTAACTGGGTAAACCTGTTGTATTGGGTGTTAGCATAGCCATCCTGATTGGCTATGCCAAACCGAGCTAGTCCTAGAAGCTAATACTAGCCTTAGGATTATATTATTTGCTGAAAGAAATATATAGAATTCTTCTGTTTTTCAAGTAAGGTGAGACCATACACTTGTCTTTTAAATACTAAAACAAGAAAAGCTACATTGAAGACAACTTGAGGATGCCACACTGGTGGCTTCAGGTTCAGTAGTTGAGCTATGGCTATAGTCTTATTATTATATAGCACTACTTGCTTCAGAAGTGTATGATCTTCTGCTTGTTCTTGTTTCATCTGACAAAATGTAAAAAATTGTCGATTTATGTGATGCCAACTGAATTATACATGTATAGCTAACATTGTGCTGTAGGCAAGATCTGTACATGTAAATAGGCAAAAAATCTAGCTATCTGTTGTATTTGTGACTCTTTGAGTATTGACTTCATCATCAACACATCAAATCACCAACTTCTAATGGCTGGATAGTAGGTGTCAATTATCCATGCCTCCATCTGGTATTTAACAGCTGTTTTTCTATCTCTGACCAACAGTGGTTTTATTCTCCCCACCTCCAACTAACCTAGCCTGAGGGGTCAGTTGGTGTACATAAGCTATGAGCTGGAGGTAAGCCTGATGCTGGGCCTATTGGACTCTCCGAAAGTCTTTCTATGGTCACTAGCGGCTCTAGGGCTAGGCTTTCGTGACTTCATATCCGCTACGCTAACCAATAGGTTTATTCCCACAGTGGTGTTATGGTGGTGATTCTATTGGTCTTTGGCATTGTTTAGTTGCGGTATAACTCGAGGAGTGAAATTGGGGGGAGGAAATATCCCCCCTAGGCGAAATTTCCAATTATGAATGACGGAATTCGCGAATTCAAAATTCATGTTGAGTGATGTCTGCAATCTAGCAAGACGTGTCTGTTGAACACGGTTGTTTCTGCAGACGAGAAGAGATCTGCGTCTGAAGTGCCCCAACGATGTAATAATCGGTTTGTTGCAGTGGGCAACAGACTCCACTTAAATAGCCGTTGTCTTGAGAGGCAATCGGCTGTGCAGTTGTACCCCTCCGAGAGGTAATGAGCTGATAGAAATCTGATTTCCTTGTCAACTTCAACAACTTGCGATTCATATTGAGAAAACTCAGGGATCGTATTTCACCTTCGATCCACACAGTCCGAATATCAGACTGGACTAAAAGGTTATAACAATCGAACAAAAATTAAACATTACAGACCATGCGATCGATTCCGAATCGACACATACACTGCTAACAGCTCTTTCCAATTAAAGAGGCTATTTACCCTGTTCTCCCATTCAGATGCCTGACATCTGAGTATCGATCAACTGGGCATCCCAAACCCGCGTCCGCTGCGACGTTTGTCAAGACTAAAAGGTATAGTCGTTGGTGTAAAACCGTCGTGGTCTTGGCGGCCTAAAATTGTCTAACACCTTTGGTGTCAACATTCGACTCATTCTATGGTTGCGGAATAAGCATCTCACTTGAAGCATTCCAGGAAAATTTTAAGGTACTGACAGTGTAGTCAGCCCCTTGAGGACCAAAAACGGCGAAATTCAATTGAATTAGTAAATTTTTATTTACTTTAGCATAAATTCTCTTCAGAGTATCGCCTAATAAGCCCTATCTTTCCATATTTTTTCTTCGGGCAATGCTATTTGGTTTATTCTGGTATTCCATTTGATCTACTAGTTTCAGTATCAATTTTGGGTACTTTAGTTGCCTTCCCAGTCATTCCAAGAGTCTGAAGACTTCCACAGTCTGACAGATCAACTTGCACTGGTTCATACCAAGAGTCTGAAGACTTCCACAGTCTGACAGATCAACTTGCACTGGTCCATTCCAAGAGTCTGAAGACTTCCGCAGTCTGACATATCAATTTGGACTAGTCCTGGTGGACCAAGGAAAAATCTTTTAGATAGACTAAAGATTAATTGCAAATTGGCATGAATTTTCTTATGAGCAATACGTACCAATTCATCGCCCAAAAGGGAGAGATGAAATTTGTAGTAACTCACCCTGGTAAAATAATACTATGTGTTAAAAAGGGGATTTTGCTCTTGGCATGTAAATAATATGCATTGAAAATATCCAATTCCACTATGCAAACTTATGCCTGCCAAACCTCTGATATTACGGCATGAAAAATTAGTCAGAAATTCTTGGCATGAATGAACATACATGTTCAGTACATGGAGGTCGAAAACAGGGCGGAGGCCACCGCTGCTCTATGGTACTAAAACATTTTCAACAGGAAGCGTAGGCTTGCCAGTTTTTTATTTTCTGATGCCTGTCTGTGTGGGTGTGCACCTGTTGCTCCTTCAAGTATTTTATTATCTGTGTCATTTCCGGTGTGACTTTGGTACTGTATCACCTTATTATACTTGTGGAAGGATATATTATTATCAGAGGGCTCATTCAAAAATTGAATGTAAGAACCAGGGAAAAATAATAATTATAAAGCAGTCCGTTACTAGAACTATACCATGCTGTTTTTCTTCCCCTTAATATCTAAATACTGACAGTAATTTCTTATTGGAAGGAAAGGACTATTATTCTTATTATTAAGTCTGGTTTCCTTTAGGAATCTCCTATAGAGTCTTGTTTTATCAGTCTATAGGTTATCCTATCTGAATTGTATTGATGTGGGTGCATTGAAGTGGGCTTGTTCTCCGGTAAAGACTTTATATTGCTTACTTTCTTTCAGTAAGTAGTCATATTGAGTTAGGTACTTGTACCCCCAAGGATTGTATAACTGATGTTAATGTACAAATTGAGCCAAATCACAATGCAATCAAAGATATGTTCTACAGTAATCAGAACTCTTCTCATACCTTAGTGCATTAGGTACATCCACAAACTACCTAATTGTAAAAGCTGATCAAAGCCAAACAAACTTATTATTTATTTATTTTTAAAATAAATTTCTTTACATTAATTTGCCAAGTGAGTTGTTGGCTCAATTTACCATTTTTAAATAGTCCTTTCCCCAATTGAGAAGACAAAACTCTTTGTTTAACTTCAGATCTTTGAAATCTGTCTAATAAGTCTACACTTTTGAACATTTTAATTCCATCCAATCATAAGTATTTAAAATGTTAAAATTAAGATTTCAACACTAGACCGCTGGTCCACTGACCGTTAACTAGAGAACTCAGAACTCTGCTACACTGACTTTCTGTGTAAAAAGTGTCTGAACAATGCTTGGAGTTACACTTTTGATTATCTTTGCAGTATCGGTCACCATCTTGTGGTTTTCTTAGTCCAGTTGCCCCGAGCTAGGATTGACTAAAAACTCCGCCGTGGAGGAGCATGACGGTACCGCCTTATAAGGAATGGTCAGAGTGGATGTCCACTCAGTTATTAGATTTATTTTGCATAATTTTATGGGACAGAATATTGCAAATAATTTGAAATCTGACTTACTTGGTGGTTTGACTTACTATTCGTGAGTCAAATATGTCCTATAGTGGTTTTTTCTTGTCCTCTAGCTGGGCGGGAACGGCTTACTTACCACCTGAGGTCCTGACTGTAAAGTTTGCCTCTCCATTGTTCTGATCTAATGTATCGGGAATCGGGACTTTACTTCTCTCCGTGAGAATACGATTCGAAGTCACGAATCGTCGCATTTTCACTTATTTTACTAACATATCCGTAACTTTGCACTTCCGCACTCCAAAATTACGTCGATACGTACGGGAAAACTTAAGAAAATTCACTTTTGCCGAAGCGAAAAAAAGTTTTCGACCGGTGAGCGGGAATTTCACAAAACGCTATGACAGTTAAAAAGGGTTGCCATACATACCTCATAAAAATATGAAAAAATATTGGCTACCTCGCCGGTGACAAACAGGTATATTACCATAGAGCAGGGATTAATAAGTACGTTCACAAAATCATCTTCATATCGACGCTGTGTGTTTTTAAGTAAACACATAATCAACGAATATATTACTATTCTCAGTCTACGGAAGGTCTATTGAAATGCTATTCGAAGAAGGTAGGTACTAACTAAGCTTTTATAAAAAAATGAGGATAATGTTATTTAAAATTTATAAGGTACCTATCTAGATAGATACCTTACCTTGCTTATGAAATTGAATGTATTTCTCTGCCACTGCCATTCAGATGAATGGCAGTGGAAGAGAAATACATTCAATTTCATAAGCAAGTGTAGGTATTCTAAATTTTTAATTGTGCAAGGCAATACGATAGATTAATTTGAAATACTCATATATTTTATTATGAATACTTAAATACGTATTTATAAATCTATTTACTATTAATAAAATTCAAAGTGCACTTTATCTGTAATTAAACATTTTTCCAAAATTTCGATTCGGTGGTAGGTACTATACTATCGATACAGAAACCATAACATTTTTTTTTTAGAATGACTGTGTCTGTTTGTCTTTCCGTCCGGACATCACGTAAAATCCCGTGGATGGATTTTGATGGGACTTTCGCTGATGTATTGCGTAAAGAGCGACTATTTTGCTGGTTATCATCACGGTATTGTTCATAGGAGCCGTGCAGCGGACATTATTTCCACATACTACGAAGTATAAGCTTAATATTCGGATCGTAAAATCGCGTGAATCGATTTTGATGGACCTTAAGCTGCGCTTAAGCTGGTATATAAACTATCACGCTATTGCTCATAGATGCCGAGCAACGGAACATTATTTCCAGATACTGCGTAGTATAAGCTGTAGACAGAAGTAAGTGCTGCAGTGAACGGTGGCTGGCTGTGTCCTGCGTTAAAACCTCACTTTAAAAAAATACACTTTTTGTTTTTTTTTTTTTGGATTTTTTTTATATATTTTATTTTGTTCATTGTTGTCAGAACTACCTATTCAAAGCCTGTCATCGCCGTCTTATTAAGTTTATTTAAGCCTTAGGTAATGTCCCAAAACACATAGCCATGAAGGGAAAGTACTTTAAATATTAAACATTGCAAATTTCACTCAAAGGTGACTTCATTTTATTTTTAAAAGTAAGAAATATTGCCTGTACTGATTTTTTTGCTTGAACCGGGAATCAAACTGACAAAGCTATACCATCCGGTGGCACCTGTTGATAATATCTTTATGGTCAATAATCAGGATCAAATCTCTCCAACAAACACACTGTCTTAAATTGAACGAAGTGGAAAAAATAAGAACTACATAACAACAATTAATAAGTGCTTGAATTGAAATGTACCTAAGTTAGTCAATTTTCGTTTTATGGTCTTCTATCAATTTCAGACACAATGTTTATTGGAGCGATTTGATCCGTATTATTGATCCTATCGATTGGTGAAATAAAAATACAGATGATATTTTTTCACATTTGGGTTGGTTCGATTTCCAGATCAAACTTTTTGAAATCTTTAAAAGCAGTACCTATTTCTAACTTATAAAAATAAAATGAAGTCTTCTATAGGTGAAATTTTTATAAATTTAAAGTACTTTCCTGTTCCACACCTCGAATGAAATCATTGTATAGACTGCACTGCGTAAAATATTTTGATTTAGTTCGCCGATTGTGACTAGATGGCGTTGTAGCCATTTTTGTATCGCCGTAAGGTTTCGTTACATTATCACAATAAATATCAATATTCAATTATAATTCATTTTAGCAAGGAAATGTATGGAAATAAGCAACGCGTTTTTAGTATTATGATTATATGAACCTTTACGGTCAATCAAGAAGAGCTGAAACTCTACCTAAAGAAATGGTTTAAAAGATATAAGTG
Source organism: Amphipyra tragopoginis (assembly GCA_905220435.1). Classification (NCBI taxonomy): domain Eukaryota; kingdom Metazoa; phylum Arthropoda; class Insecta; order Lepidoptera; family Noctuidae; genus Amphipyra; species Amphipyra tragopoginis. Next base: position 25,754,704 of record HG992010.1, read on the forward strand.
CCTTGGTGGGACACCTTTGTCTATTATTATAATAAATGGAATACATATACACTATTTAGTTGCTGCGACACAATGTTGTTTTCCGAGTTCCACGCGGACGGAGTCGCGGGCACAGCTAGTCGTGCATAATAGTGAATTGATTGACTTGATTGATTGATTGAAAATAAAATAGAACTCCGAAAGACCGCTGTATCTTATTATTTTGACATAGCATCAAACATTAAAATACGATTGTTTGACTAATTAATATCCTGCAATCACTTTTATTTAAATTTTTGCATGCCAGCTCCTGGCAAAACATGTAATGCCACATAACCACTATGTAACACCATTTTATACCATGATTCATGCAAATAAAATTTCATTTCATTTCAAGTACCTGAAATGAAATGAAGGGAATACCCATCGGCAAACCGTATCCGGAGGTATAAGCGGCGGGTGGAACGATACACCCAGAATCGCATGTTCCAACGCGACCAAAGGTGGGTATACAGAGCTGGGTAGGACCCCGCCCTGTTTTGGCGTGGGTCCTACCCAAGTTGGTAGGACCCACGCCAAAACAGGTTTTTTTTTCTAGGAGTCCTTTAGGCAGACGAACAGGTCCTATAAAATAATGATACAATAGCTATCTTTCAGCCTTTTCCCAACTCTGTTGGGTTCAGCTTCCAGTCTAACCAGATGCGGCTGAATACCAGTATTTTAAACGGAGCGACTGCCATCAGACCTCCGCAACACAGCTACTGTGTAATACCTATGCCGAAGGTTAGACCGGTTGTCAGTCTTTCGGGTTTTTGACTACTCGTAACGACTGTTATAGATATTCGTATGACACCCGGAACCGACAACTTAACACGCTCTCCGAGGCTCGGAGGAATCTCGATGAACGGTCACCTATCCACGGACTGACCGCGACAAGCGCAGCTTAACCTCAGGCAAAAAGGAAGTACTTAGTTCTGTCTGAAAACTGGCTAAGGTGAAGTAAATTGTAGAGGTAGGTAGGACCCATGCAAAAATAGTTTTTTTTTTATAATTCTGTAACGTCTGCATTAAGGTCGATTTACACATATCAGAGAAGTCACAGTTCCGTTAACGTGTTCGCTCAGTTCAGTATCAGTGCTACAGTGTTGCGTCAGTGAATCAATTCACACATATCAGTACTCAGTTCACAGAGCTTCAGTGAAAACGTGTCCGTCGTCAAGTATCGTGATTGTTGCTATGGCTCTGTTCAATACTACGGAGCTAGCAATGATAGCTATTGCTTTAGACGAAGAAGAAGAGCAGCATCAAGGAAAAAAGAGAAAATGGGTGCATGAAGCATGGCAATTAAGAGAGATAGAAGGAGAACCATCTAACTTAATTTGTGCTCCTATTTTGTTCCATAAATTGGTTTTGTATTTCGAATCCATGAGACAAATCATACAAAACCCTATTTTCACAAACCAATTCTATCAATCCCATAGAAGTAATAAGTACTAAGTCCTTGATCAATCCTCATCCTCCATTTTGTTTTTGATGGCGCGGCGTCCATGATAAGACAAAAAATATCGTTGTTAAAGAATACGTCCGTGATTGCCGATGTCGGCACTGACACTGAGAGCAGAGCACTGTGTCGTCACTGACGCTGACAAGTGGGGATGCGTTCATGGAGAATGTATGAAATAATATTTCGCACTGTGCCGGTACTGTGTCGGAACTGTGACTTCACTGATATGTGTGAATCGACCTTCAAGCAACAAAGTCCTGTGAAATGATGATAGAATTGCTACTAGAAGATTCATTTCCGGCGAACTTTGGATGTACAATTTTTCCTCTGTCTGCTGAGCGAGAGCACCTACTATAGACTATGAGGTTATGTTTCGCCTTTATTCTGACATTTCTCTGGGCCGCAATTATTCTGAAGCTGAATTATAATTATACTATGGTTACTTATCTAGAATGTCATTGTTACGAATGTATTGTGTAAACGTGAGAAATGGCGGAATTTAAAGCTTTGTGTAAGCATTTCGCACATTCTAACATTAAGTTTTATTAACACAGGAAATCAGTAATGAGGTATTTTGCATAGTTACTTTTAATTGTAAATTCTTGGAACACATCATAATGTGCACGTTTTCGTATGAACGTTAATCGCATTTCGGGTCAATCGGATCTTAGAGATTGAAGACGGGGTTAATTGTTACCCGATTACGGCGAAGCTAAAAGGAAGGGTAATGATTTTGGCACTCTACACACATCAAAAAAAGTTTGCGATCACTAGCATAATTATGTATGTGAAGATTCCGAATTCAAAGTCGAACTGAAATCTGATTTATATTTATCTAGATAACTATCAATCTATATTTATCATGATAATTATCGCTTTAAATCCCGATTCGAAAATTCGGCTTCAAAAAGGCTACATAATTTGTCAAAGTGATCGCAAACATTTTTTGATGTGTGTATGTATGTACGTATGTTCCACCGTAGCGGTGAACCGCTAAACTACTACTAAACTACTGAACCGATTTTAATGAATGAGGTGTCAATAGATTCGTAATAATGGCCCGGGTAACATAGGCTATATGATTACGTGGGTGCCAGGAACACCTCCATTAAATAGACATGGTATGTATAGTATACAGTAGGTGCGACCACAGCTCTACCTTGACCATTTTTGTACCTATGCATTTCTAGATTTTTTCCACCACCTTTGGCGTTGGATATTCGCATCAAAATGACAAAATAAGTAGTTTAATTCAAAATTCTGTTGCAAGATAAGATCCGAAGCGACAATATCAATGCATTTTTGGGGGCTGTCTTAGGTAACATTGACGTTCAAAAAGAACTAAGTAATTCTAGTCTGTTTTGAAAAAATGAGTATTGAAGTTGTAGTTGAAATATCGGGATAAGTGTTAGTCTTTGATGTTGTTCAGAAGTGACCCCAAGTAAAGTTAGTTAAAGATTAATTTATAATTGTTATCGGTAGCGGGTAGCACTGGGCAATGTTGACAAAGGAAGGTAGTCGTCGATATGGATCAACGCACCCGATGTTATAAAGGCCCGCTTCCTGCTGCTTCTTCCAGGCCTGCTCCCGCTTCGTCGAATGACCACCGGGTCATTCGACGAAGCGGGAGCATTCAGTGCTGAACAGCTGAAGAAGTCTGACCTTTTATATCTGACTAGCTTGTCCTTATTTTATGATCTTGCAATAATTATGTAAAGTATTATATTGTGATCTAGTTCATGTTACTAACACTTACCCAAATACAAGTACTCTCAGTGGTGGAGAGTCTATGTTGGTTTTACGAGTATTTACTATATTTACCTTGGTCGCAATCATGACATACTGATATTAGCTGTAACTGTAATGATAGAATCATCATTCGCAACATTATATAAATTGACTAGCTCTTGCCCGCGACTTCGTCCTCGTGAAAGCCCACAGGAACCGTGCGTTACCAAATGCATACCGGAGGTTTTCACTCTAAGGCGACGATTTATCATTTAGCAATGAACAGCGTTAAGCTAAAGTTAATAAACTTATAAAGGCACACAATACATTGTTCACATAGATAATTTAATGGCCAACTAGTCCATATATCACAGTACATGTAAATTGCCCCACGTGCGCGCTCCAAGTAACTCTACCGCCGTTTTTAATACCCTCGTAGATAGTTATCTTAATAACTGATTTAACTTAATCACCGGTGAGCGGCCGGTGATTAATGACGTCATTTAATCACCGTATAACAGCTGAAAGAACTGCATTATCTTAACTCTTTGTCGAAGATTAATTGAGGTAATCTATCTACTCTGATTAGATATAAAATAAAAAAAAGTGTACCAGCTTCCTCTTTTTAAGCTGTTGTTAAACTTATTTCGCTGTGTGGTCCATAAACAGAAGTCACTGTTCTTCTTGAAGATGGGGCATAAGGAGCGAATAAGGTGCAGGTCACACAGAAAAGACGTCGGGCGAAGACGAGGCAAGATCGCGCCGCCCCTTTAATGTACACTACATGTATAGTACATGTGCTTTTCATACTACATGTATAGTAGTGTCGCGATGCAAAACATACGGGTCTGGCGCAGAACAATAATCACGTAAAATAGTATCAAAAAGCAAAAGATTTTTATTTGGAGACCATTTTGCATATCCCTAACCATACATTGCCAAATAATAAGCCAGTTGAAGGAAGGCATCACTTCATAATCAGCCCATTACGGTCCCATAGCTGGACAGGAGCCTCTTTTCAGCATTCATTCCTTATTAGGAGGGTTTAGGCCTTAGTCCATCACGCTGGCTTGGTGTGGGATGGCGGAATGGTATGCAGGTTTCCTCACGATGTTTTCGTTCACCGTTAACGCAAGTGATAATCATATTCTGATTCCAATCTATTTATATAAAAAGAAAAGTCCTAACTGACTGACTGATTGACTGACTCATCAACGCCCAGCCCAAACCCTTGGACCTAGAAAGCTGAAATTTTGCACAGAGGTTCCCTTTATAATGTAGACAAGGAATAAGGAAGGACTTTTTGAAATTCAACCCCTAAGGGAGTTAAATAAGGGATGAAAATTTGTATGGAAAATCGTCACTTAACGGGTTCAAAATTTCACGCAAGCGAAGCTGCGGGCAAAAGCTAGTGACATAATAACAGTGTTTCATCTTAACAGTTTCCTCAAAAGGTAAGATTGCTGCAAAAAATGTTAATAGCCCTTTATGAACTGCAAGTAATCTCACTGTCCAGCTATCCGGCCGGAAAAGTGGCCGGCCTAACTATGGGAACGAAGCCTATCTAACTGAACATAATCTAGGTTTGATTCAATGGCTTATTAGACCCGAGGCACAAATACGACTGTCCTGACGCACACACGTCAATTAGTAGAACAAGTTGTTTGATGTACTACGTTTATATGTTCGTTCATTTAATGGTAATTAGTAGGTATGTGAGGAAGGTGGAACCAGTTGTTTTGTTCAAACATCAAACTTCGAAAGTCTTTTATTCAAAATAGACTACAATTACCTAGTTATTTTTGAACATCAATATTATATATATAAGACAGCCCCCAAAAGCTGTCCAGGGAAAAGGGAAGATGCCCTTGAACTTGTTATAAACGGTACGCCAATACGTAGTCACAAAGTTTAAATGTCTTGGGCATTTTCTTACCGACGACCTCAGTGACCATGATGACATTGAGAGGGAGCGTAGGGCTCTAGCGGTCAGGGGTAATATGTTGTCACGAAGATTTGCTCGGTGTACTGACCGAGTAAAGATTACGCTTTTTAAAGCTTATTGTCAGAGTTTTACACCGGTAAACTCTCGAAAAGGTCGCTGGATGTTCTACGCGTCCAATATAATAATGTGTTTAGGATGCTGTTGTGACTGCCTCGTTTTTGCAGTGACTCAGAAATGTTCGCGGTAACCCATGCCGATGGATTTCATGCCATCATCCGCAAAAAAACGGCCTCACTCCTGAGCAGAATAAGAGGCAGCCACCATAGCATCCTGAAGGCTGTGGCGACAGATGCTTTCTCCATCATCATAAGGCAATTTGTGTCTAGCTGTTGGGTGGTCTTCGCATTCATTCGTCTTTAGTTTAAGTTACTAACACTAGTATTTTAAGTGCAAAACTGTTACTAACGCAAAGTATAAGTATAGGACAATTCTGGATGAATTGAAAACAAAATTACTTAAATTATCTATTACCATATTATGTTCCATTGGAATTGGGTCTAGTAATAGAGAAGGAGAACGCTAGGACGATAACATGAGTAATTTATAGCCTAAAAAGAGCCTCCACGAGTCACGATACTTCAATACGTCCGGCGTAAACCCCATTACCAAGCTTGCTAACTGGAAAATATTTTCATCATGGCATGAGGTCATGTCGACACGACAGAAGGGAATATTCCAATCTGTTCCCCTGATCTGTCCCCTTCGGAGGACAATCAGGAATAAAAAAAATCGATCTGTTCCCCTGTCACCAAGACGAACGGACAGATCGAACGAATTATTTCTCGTCTGCCCCTGCTGTTCTTTAGGGGGACAAACAGAAATGAAAATGTTTCGATCTGTTCCCCTGTTACCGATGAGGGGACAGATCAGGGGGACAGATTGGAATATTCCGACAGAAGAAGATGTGCTAATTGCAAACAGAATACGAAAATTGGTTGTAGATCAATTGTCAATCAATTAACTGCACTTATTAGAATTGTTGGACGTAGATTTCTCTGAAGGCTACCTAGCCGCCTTTGCATTGTACGCGGTTCAAAATATTACAAAAGCTTATAAAATCTAAAAGAGATGTAACACTACTCTCTCTTCTACTTCATCCCAAAATGCTCTATTAAAAAGCCTTCACTGTAGTCGACAGTCTATTATTAGCTATCATATAAATAACCACACAACTTATAAAAACACAGTATTTTAACCTGACCCAATGTGTAATAGTGGGCCCGGTTACTGCCTGGGGGATACGTAACCAATTTGAGTGGAAACATACGCTATGATAATGTTGGCGTTTCCGTAATTGTTAACAGGTAATTGTGTGGTTTTAAGTCTTGACCTTTGGTTGGATATATTTGAAATAAAGAAAGAAGAATTATTTTATTGGACAGCGAATAGAATGAAAAACAACAAAAAAAAAATTTTTATTTTATATTTGCTTCTTATATGCGGTAGATTACATTTTTGTATTATAACTTCGTGAATGATGAGATGGATGTGTGGAGTGACCAGAATGGATAAAGTCAGGAATGAGTATATTAGAGGAAGTTTGAAAGTAGCGCCAGTGACAGAAAAGTTGAAAGGGAACCGTTTGTCTTGGTATGGGCATGTGAAGAGGAGAGATGAAACGCATGTGACGAAAAGAGTTATGAATATAAATGTGGATGGATGGAGAGGAAGAGGGAGGCCAAAGAAAAGATGGATGGATGGTGTGAAGAATGATATGAAAGAGAAGGGTGTCAGTGATATCATGACGGGTGATAGGACGGAATAGAAGAAGAAAACGTGTTGCGCCGACCCCAAGTAACATGGGATAAGGGCAGGAAGAAGAAGAACTTCGTGAGACACATTCATGTTTATGATTATTTACGGCTTACACACGTGCATTTTTCGGGATTGCCCGACTAGTTTCGGATCCAAACGGAGCCCTTAATCATGAGCTGAACACACGGCGAGGTCGCGAGTCGAACTCATTATATTACTTTGTCCAAGAGCCGATTAAACTATAACCTATAGACCTATTAAACTCTGAAGTCTAATTCACTTAACTAAAAAAGTTCAGTTGAAGTTCAGTTGCAGTTAAGTTTCGATCAAAACAATGCTTTTCGTATTCTCTTAATAGGCGATCGCTATCAGATACGCTCGCGTGAACTTAACTACAGCGTCACTGCAACTTGATCTGCGCGTCATAAAATTACTTGAATTAGTCTACTGATTGACATATAGGTAAATAGGCTTTGAAAATGTTGTTCAATTTCAAGTCGCTAACAAATACAGACAGATTGAAACCGCAGTTTCATAAAGCGCAGTTCTGACTACGCTATAATATATAGCGTATAGCACAACTATACCTATCGGTCAGCATAGGTACATTTTATATCGACACGTTCACACAATGCTGTGCTTATTAATTTATTAAGGGTATTAATCAAGTATTGGCTTGCTATACGCGATAAACTTGAGCGATTCTCAGAGATATATCGTACGATTCTCCGGTTCCGCACCGCCTCACTTCTACCCCGTCTGTCGCTCGATGGATCGCCTTCAAATAACTTGCAATACATAGCAGACCGGCTTACGGTATAGCGTATAGTCTGATCGTTATGCTATATAGTTATAGCTTGTGACGAAATATGTTTCACTATACAGCGAAATAGTATATTGGATCTTGTTATCTGAATCAAAGAATCATTATTATAGCGTAGTCTGAACAGCCCTACACCAATAAAGAAAAATATTACCAAAATAAAAAATCCTCGAATAAAAAATGGCGCGGACACACAATCCGCCCGTATCCTCCTAACCCACAGGTGCGTTATAAACTAAGGCAGGTTTCGAGTAATTATCGAGCAGTTGTGAGCCGAGCCTTACTCAGCTCGAGCCAATTGTCCAGTGGAACAGGAAGATCTCTGGAATGCTTTAGTTATCGAGCGCTTATGAGTAGTTATTAGAATACATTTGTACTTGATAATATAATAGATTCATTTAATATCAGTATGTAAGTACAAGTACATAACATATTTTGGTATTAGCAGACGATTACGCATCGTAGGGTCTTTGGTTCAATTTCCAGGTTGAACATAAGGTGTAGGTAATATGGTGTTAAAAAATCAACTCTAAGAATTTTGTGGGGTGTACTCGGTATCGAAATTTGAACAACTTTTGTTCTACAACTTTTCGAAATTCGCCAATTTTTTTATGCCTGTCACTACAAATCAATTGAAATATTTTTTTGATTTGTATGTAAAATTATAAAAATACGCGAATTTCGAAAAGTTGTAGAACAAAAGTTGTTCAATTTCCGATACCGAGTAACCCCATTTTTTTAGAGTTGATTTTTTAACACCTTGTTTAAGGTTTTATTTGAATAATCCACGATATTTTGCATAGTGCCTTAGTACGAGAGAAAGATGATGTAGAATCTACCACAAAAAAGTGATGGTATAAATATATTTTTTCATAATAAAACGTAATAATTTAACGAATCAAACAAGTAAACTGGTTCTTTTAGGTGTAATAACATATGTGCACGTTATGCGTATCAATGAGCGCGAGCCCATTTTCTTGCTAGATGATTTATTAAAAAAATAACCAAGATATCGATAAAAAAAAATTGTGATACCTACAGTATCTTCAGCATTCACTAAGACGCTATGCAAAATATCGTGGACTATTAATTTAAAGCCTCATACCTACTTATAGCAAATCCTCAATCCTGGATTGGATTTGAATCTAATACCTAATTGAGAAGAGGGTTATCTAAATAAGTTAGGTACGTTATTGACAAATGTGGCATGACAGTTGATAGAACCTGGAATACTTCTACACACACACACTCACACACCCCAACACCTCATAATACACTTGACTTGATTTTGTTTTTTTTTTTTTAATTTATTTAAATGTTCACTAGTTATTCATAGCTATTTCCTTTGAGATAGTCTGGAACAAAATGTTTATTTATTTACTCTAAACATACAGATATCCTTACAGGCTAGACCCAATGCGATATTGTAGCACACTTAAAAATTAAATAGTTCCACTGTTTGTACCATAACAAATTCTATATATGTATTTCACTCTGCCCTGTTGTCGGACGTTGATAGCTGCGCTACAGTTTATACTTTTGTAGCTATCATTGTTTCTATTGTAATGATTATTGATCCCTAAATTATTCCAAATAAACGTTTATTATTATTATTCTACCCAAACCATAAGAAAATGCAGGCAACATTACTTTTTGGAGGAGAAAAGAGCTAAGAGCCTAATATTTTCCATATTTCAAATCAACTGAAATATCCAGTTAGCACCTTTAAATCGTTGACCACCTCAGTCCAACTTTCTCCGTACAGCACAATAAGTGTACATCCACAGTCAAGGCTATGTACTCATTAGCGGTGATAATGAGCATGGCCGCCACCACGGACCGTGTACCCAGCCCTACACGGTACCTAATTATCTATTACTATTTATAGATTCGGAATCTGGAATAGATGCTGTGGCTCAGATAGGACTAGACATGAAGTGGTATGCAATGGTACTAATTAATGGGCAAAGATTGTAGAGGTTCAGTTATTTTGAGCTTTCTAATTCGTGAGTATTGAATTGGTTGGTATTTATAACAAAGCACTGGAAGTTGGCTTTTAGTAAAAACTTGCCTTTTCTGTTTGAATAACTATGTTATCTTCTTTGCGGAATTTTCAAACAGTTTTCTTTAATTTTACAGAAAGTACAAGATCATTCCTTAAAAATCGTCACCCTTCCGCGCTAACTGTCGTATCTAGCAATTGATAATTTTTCAGTAGTTGCGTTAGCTGTGGCTTTATTAATGAATTAATAACTTTTTTATATTGCTCTTGGCTTGGTTAGTAGTTGCCCTAAAGCCCTAAGGTATCTATTTATTTATTTCTATTCATTTGAAGCAGATACGTCACTCTGTGAGAATTTCTCTGAAAAATTATCAATTGCTAGTTACGACAGTTAGCGCGGAGGTTGACGAAATAGTCTGTAAAATGAATAAGATAAAATAAAAGCTTAATTGCTGAGCGTGAGGTCTTGAGTACGATTCCCAGGGAATTTTTCAGTAGCAGCCCGGAGTCTGGATTACTGCCTGATTGATGGCAATAGGCTCGTCGTCTATAACATAAGACATAAACCTAACGGCGAAATTAGGATGTACTTACTATAAACCGCTGCCCAACCCTCCGGCGAATACAAGCGTGATGTTATGTATGTGTATGTATGTATAAAATAAAAACCGCAATATTATAAAACTATAATCCGTCCAGAACAGATCTAGGGTCCTAATAACGTCAAATTGAGGGAATCTTTTCTCCCGTGGGGGACAGGCCTGAATAAATAATAAAACTTCCTCACCGCACGCTGGGAATAGACGTGTATTGTAAGATTCAACTAAACGCAGTACGCTTAGTGGTAGGATCTATACGGTCCGCCTGGCTAGCTACCACCCTCACATTAAAGTCCGGCGCCAAACAGTTTACTGTGTTCCGTCGTGTGTATGTGAGAGGCAGAGGGGTATAGGGGAATCCTTCTATATCTCTGTTACTTGGATTCTTGTGCTTCATCTTAGACCCTGTCTGCGCTTACCATCAGGTGTGAATAGGGTTGCCACCCGTACTCTATTATAGAGTATTGCACTCTATTTCACGTAGGTGTACTTTATAATCTAAGACAGTTAAAAAGTACGCTAAAATACTCTTTTTACCTGACACCATTCTCATTTGATTCTCATCCTACTAGTTAGACTTTTTTGGCATTGTTTACTTACTCTACGGTCCATGGCTGTAATAGAATCATTCGCACATTTTTGAAAGAATCTCACCATGTTTTCAAGATTCTAGAAGCGATGTAAAATAGGTGTGTAAACATAAATAATAAAAGTACTATTTTTTTATACATCGTACTTTATTTTTGCTATCACAAAACACAAATGTACTTTTATTGCTCCAAAAAAAGGTGGCAACCCTAGGTGTGACTAGGGTCAAGCGCGAGAAACTCAAATAAAAAAAAAACATAATATTTCGTTTCCTATCCTTATCATATCTGCAAGTATCAAATCGATGCAACTGCCAACTGCTGTTTGAAATCAATTAAGATGTAGTCAGTGCAACAGCGTGACAGCTGCCGACTGGATGTGCAGCCCACTTACAATTATGATTATAAATATGAAACGAAATATGATTCACCAAACGTGACGTTATTAACACTCTTGGTTTCCATTACTTTGCAGTTTATACACCAGATAACCGTACTATTTTTTATTTTCGATTTTAATGTCTTGTCAACTTTCAAAGGTCTCAATTTCATTCACACCTGCATCTTATCTATACTGTGACAAGATAAAGACGCCACGCGACCATTCCCCAGTAATATCGTTACATCATATTATGGTAAGAAGCCACCACTTACCATTCTTGACCGTCCACCACCTGTCTGTAAATAATTAGTAAAGCCAACGTCACGTCGAGAGCACCACAAACATATCGAGCTACTGAGAAATTTTACATGTCTGTCCCTCTTTAACGACAAAAGTGTGAGAGGGATGGAGATGAGAAAAATGTGTGAATAAACATTGGAAGCTGAGGCGACTTGGTGTGTTGTTGTGAAATCGGGACAGTGAGTGTTAAATTTTTATGTCAGTAAATCGTGATGACAGGTAGGTGCAATTGATTCCATGTTTTAAGTAGCATTTTCTGGGCTTATCTAGAACCACTGGTCGACTGCATCGATCCGTGACCGATAGTGTTGCCAATCCTTCACACCGATAATTCAGCCTTCATCAAACTGTCTCCCCCCAACCCTTCGCCAGCAACGCCCTAAGTCGAGGTCCGAGACCCACTAGGGGTCGCCCTTAGTGCTGTTGTTGCTAGTAGTCATGATGATAGTGTAGTATAAGTAGTTAGCTTAGGTTAAGTATTTTACTTCCCCACCATTGGCTAGAGACCCTTTAGGTCTCGCCAATAACTGCCCGGGTACGCAGAAAAGGTAGGAAAGGAGCAAAAAAGTCTTTCGACTGTTTTATTGGAGTTCAATAAAAATCTCCCGGAATTTGAGACGCGTGCTAAATCATTTTTAATGCGGCGGCCGATCGCAATGGCAGTGGCGCCGGAAGCCAAGTGGATTTCGCTCGACAAATCGCTAAATTTTCTCTAGAACACTTTTTTTTCACTACCCTCTGAGGCAAAAAAAATGTCTTTCTTCGCCGAGTTGACAACCCTACCGACCGATACGGTCCAACCACAGAGTATTATCCAAGAAACTCAGCGAGAAATCTTTGATGACAGTTCAGATGTGGATCACACGCAGCGCAAAAGCGTTCATAATTTTTTTGTTACGGGTCTGTTCTGCCTTGCCTTTTTCCCAACTGTGTTGAAGTAGGTTTCCAGTTGACCAATATTTTACTAATATTTAACTGCTATTGGCCCTTCACGACCCAGTTAATGCGCAATAGTTACTGATATCCTTAGCTAGACCGGTTTTCAGAATTTCGGGCTTCTGACTACCCGTAACGACTGTGTATTCAACCTAACCTTGTTTCTGTGATCTGAAATATCGATATTCGATACACTCGTGTTATCATAACACCCGGGACCGACGGTTTAGAGCGATTACGCACTGCATCCAATCCGAATCCGTGACAATACGGATATAAAAAACTCGGACCGAATTCGGATATTGCTTTACGCACTGCATCCGATCCGAATCCATGAAAATACCGATCTAGAGTAAAAATCTCGGACCGAATCCGGATGTTGCTTACGCACTATTCCGATCTCTGATCCAAATTCAAACAATTCAGGGGCCATCTTTGGCATTCCATTTGGCGTCCGATTTGAATACTATATAAACTACCTCGTAGTGCGAAAGCGTTCATACAAACATTACTACGGCTACCTTCGGTCCGTCAATATTTCTTTGGATGACGGATAGAAATCGGATGACGGATAGAAACAGTCACAAATCACTAGGCTGACCACAGCAAGCACAGCTTAACCTCGCAATTCGTAAGATCCGCGCGTTTAGTAATTAGCCACGAGCCCCTCAATTTTGTTACGGGTCTCTTGGTTTTTAACCGACTTTCGAAAAAAGGAGGAAGTTCTCAATTCGACGTGTAATTATTTTGTAAATTTGTTCAGCGATATTGTCGCCAATTGTGAACCGATTTAAATGATTATTTTTTGTTAGAAAGATTATTCTCCCGAGGTGGTCCCATTTGGTGAAGATTTGAAGAAGATCTTCGGAGATAGACAATGGAACAGTATATTAATGCATTGTTTATGTCAGAAGTCGGTGGCTTCAATTTAGTTCAGCCTTGATTACTATTATTTATTATTGGACTTTTGAAACTGTTAATTTCACAATATGGTAATTATTTCACTCTTTTCAGTAATTTTTCAAGTCTGTTTTCTTTTTTTTTTAATAAGTATTTATTTTCTTAGTTAAGAAGCCGTCCCAAGCATCGTAAGCCTTCTCTACAGTCCACTTTGTTCGATTATGCACATCCTAAGCGGTTATATTGTAGTTCTCTCAAGTCAGCTTTCTCCACATCCTGCTAAAGCAATGCAAGTTTCTCACGGAGGCGGATTTAATTAATTGAGGATCTATATTTTAGCATCTGTTCAGCCAATGGAATATTTAGCATTCCATCTAAGATCACTGGAAGCTAAAATACTACTACGTAAAAGGAAATTATAACTTTTCAAACTCTCTTTCATCTATCTATACATATAAAAGGAGAAGCTGACTGACTGATCTATCAACGCACAGCCTAAACCGGTGGGGTTAGAAACTTGAAATTTTGACAGTAGGTTCCTTTTGTAACGTAGGCATCCACTAAGAAGGGATTTTACGAAATTCAACCCCTAAGGGGGTGAAATAGGGGATTTAAGATTGTATGTAAGTTAGTCATTTTTGAAGTAAGACGCATGAAATTAAATATTAAGGTTTCTGGTTAGAAATAAAGCTAAAAACTCGTATTTCAGCGTTTTTGAAAATTCAACCCCTAAAGGTGTGAAATAAGTGTTGAAAGTTTGTATGAGAAATCTGTTACTTTTGAAGTAAGAAGCATGGAATTAAAAATGTAGGCTCTTGGTGAGAAATAAATATACACGTGTTTTTGGGTTTTTGGAAATTCTACCCGTAAGAGATGAAAATATAGGGGATGAAAGATTTTTTAGATTTTTAACTGCACCTAACAAGGGGTTTAACGAGGGCTCAAAATTTCACGCAAGCGGAGCTGCGGGCAAAAGCTAGTACAAAATATAGATCAATAGCTGCTCGCGGTTTCACTTGCATCCTATGTGAACTACTTCGTGTACCACGATAAAAAGTATCCTACTTGTTAACCGAGGACATGGTTTATCTGTGTGCCAAACATTCAAATCCGTTCAGCCATTCAAGCGCAATTCAAACTACGCCATGATATTATTATATAGCTTACCTATAGCAAATATTGTATAGCACAACGATATCGCTCCGCATACATTTTATATGGACACGTTCACATAACGCTATGCTAATATATAAAGTATTGTCTTGCTGTACGCGATAAACTTAAGCGATTCTCAGTACTATATCGTACGATTCTCCGACCCCGCCCCGCCTCACTTCTACCCCGTCCGTCGCCCGACGGATCGCCGTCAAATAACTTGCTATACATAGTAGACCGGCTTGCGATATACCGTACAGTGTGAACGTCATGCTATAAAGTTATAGCTTATGACGTAATCTGCTTTACTACATAGCGAAGTAGTATAGCGTCAAACTTTCACATTTATTTATTCTGATCACATTCCAACAAGGTACATAAAATGAACGACGAAGAGTGAACGACCCATCACGGTCGCGTGTACTAAAATGACCAATTGGTGTATGTACATCAATCTAAATTCATAATCAATTAAATCTCCACGTGTTAAGTTATTATTATATCTATGCGTATCAATTAATGGCTATCGCGTGGCGAATTTCCAATTTCCTTGGAGCTGCGCGCGTACTAAATCATGCGCGAGCGCAACGGATTTATTGCGGCGGAGCACGGAACGATATATCGTTGTGCTATTAAGATACGTATTGTGATGAAAATTGGAGGTTCGTTGGCTTTTGAAGGTGAAGAAAAATGTCGAATTGTCGTGTAGCAGCGACTGATAATAATGAGTTAATGAGTACAAGGGCGGGAAAAAAGAAAATTGGTATTTTCACCCGACTGCGCGACAGCAAAGATAGAGTTATGGTTTTCGCGCGTATCTTCTATGTATCTATATTATGGGATTCTTTATACCCTCGAAGCATCCCAACAGCTCGATGGATTTTAATGAATGAGGTGTTGCCTTGCTATGGTTGTGGGTTAGATCGCTTTTTATGCAGTCAGTTTTTAATTTTTGAAATCTTAAACTGACCTTTTCAATAAATGGTGATAGGCTCGTTTCCATGTGAGACCAACATCAGCAAAATATGGGGATTAACTCTGTTTATATGATATCGCAGGACACAGTTTGAAAAACTACAGTGTGACATCCGTAATGTTGATGGAAACACTAGATTTACACAGCGTGGTGTGTTGTTTGTTGCAAATTGTGGTGTGTGTGAAGAGGATTCTGAAATTGCCACGATGCCCAGTGTAAATGCAGACATCCTAAGACTAAACAGATTTTTAAAACTTTTTTTTCCTTTTCTCTTGTATCGTGGTTGCGTTTACAGACACAAATCTCACATACACAAACGCCCAGACTCGAAATAACCATCTGTAGGCCATACAAATTTTTGGTCCGCGTGGGAATCGAACCCACGACCCTTAGCACAGAAGCCGATCTCCCAGCCACTGCACCAAACATCTCGTCAAATTCCATCAAGTCAGATGCTCTTTGCAGATTGAATTTGAAATTAGAACGTGTCTTATCAGTAATTAATTTCCGTTACAACAAGTCGGCTATACACGACTTAGTTAAATTAAACCATGGTTTTAATAGATAATTAAGTCTGATTAACGTTGATTGATATCCGCGCTCGCTCCGAACATCTCGTAATTGATAAGGAAGCTGATGGTACAGTCTACAGTTACTTTAAGACTGTAACTTCATTATAATATCACGTCGGCCATAATCGAAATAGTTTCCACTATAACTCATGGGTTGGAAATTTAGTATAGGTAAGAAATAAGCTTGTATACAAGGCTAGTAGGAAAGGGGGTACTAATCCGCAGGTCACTTAAGAGCGTGTACGCCGTTCGGCATTTCATACATCAAATTCATCAATCAAAAATTTCGATATGACTGAATCGATTTTAATGAAACTTCATACCCATCAGCAGGATACATAGGACTAAAAATTTTATAGAAAACATTTTCTAAAAATAGTGTTACAGTTTAATTGGACCGATTTAAATTTTCCATACAAACAGAAATTTCCAATTACCTTTTTTTAAGTAAGACATTTCGAAAATGTTTTCTACTAACTTTTTAGACCTAAGTATCCTGCTTATGTGTGTGAAGTTTTATCAAAATCGGTTCCGTCATTACGAAAAACAAAACCTTGAAAATTTGTATGAAATGTCATACGACGTACACGTTCTTATAGTATCACTGTTGATTGTTTTAAAGAAAGTGTTAAAATTTCAGTGCTATAAACCTGGGAAAAATAACTCATCTAAATTAAAGTCAGATTACCTATCTATAATATTTTCTGTCTATAATATTTTCTGTCTATAATATTTTCTGTTTACGCGAATCGTATCCATTGATGCAAACAATTTTACAGATTTATTGTTTTATTGCACGTTAGGACGCTGAATGTGGGTATAAGAAAGAGAACGCGATTTTATCCGTAAAGTTGTTTGCTTCAGTCTTCGGCCAGGTTATATTACAAGACTTGCCGAAAAGCATACCAATGTTTATCGATATGTTATCGATATGTATGGCAATTATGGTATTATGTTACACTGGTGTAAGGGGACGAACCCACTGACATTTATGGACACAAATCTAAACCTTGATTTAAATCCCCCGAATCAGAAACATTTCGATAAGCAGTGGTCAACCGATTTGGTTTGCTATCTCATTTCGTTAACGATTCTAGTTACGAGAGAGAGAGAGAGAGGGATAAGGGTGTTACCACACCAATCGATCTATCGTCGATCGATGCCATCGATCGATGGTAGAATGGATTGGTTGACGTCGATTGATAGTTTCTATTACATCAATCGATTGACTAAACTTCGACCGATGTCATTCGATGGCATCGATCGACGATTGTTGTGGTAAAACCCTTACAAACCGAATGGTTGGACAACTGAATTATCGAATCGTTTTGAATCTGCCCCGTGAGAAACCCTCAAGCTGGCACCTGCCATCCCCACCAAAAATAGTCTGCCTCAAGAGAAATCTTACTCTAAAATTGCCTGAAGCACCAACACAGCACCACAGCATCCAATCTTATAACTATTCAACAGCTGCCCAGACGCAGACGTAACTCACTAACGAATATCGTGGCGTCACTCGGGACCCCCGCCGACTCTCGGAGAGAATGACCTATGATTTATACGAAATTATTATCTTTTTAATGTTTATAGCAGTTAGGATGGTAGAAATTCCATGCATAATGTAAATGTAGATGTATTTATTGATTTAGAGGTGAAGACTGTTTTTGATGTTCTACAACCCGACGGTGACATTGACACCGATTTTGTTGAGCACGTACAAAACTTAACTAAAAATTTGCTATCTTTTACTTTCAGATACAGCAAGAAAGAGACAGAAAGTTTTAAGAGCTGTCAAACTAAATTACTTTTTGAACCTTTTACCTAACGATGGATTTAAGTTTAGATTTTTTTTGGTTTACTCGACAAGAAAGTTTCCAAAGTCTTAAGCGTTTGGTGGTGAAGCCCCAAAAGTATAGATTAGGTCTACTCGCGTAAAAAACTTTAAGAGGCACAAAATACCTTTGAAAATATCCTTGCTTTACGAAGATGACAACTGCTCCGCCACTTCAGTCTACCCGTGACCACGGCCGGTGCAATTCGGCTGAAACGTCGGGAAAAAAGGTATTTTGTGCCTCTTAAAGTTTTTTACGCGAGTAGACCCGTATAATGTATACAAATCGCGAAAGTTGAAAAACATTTGTCAAAGCCCCATTTTGTAGTTCTGTGTACTTCTGGTATATTTAATTCAAATGTTGACGTATTCATCTCAAGGCCTACGTGAAGGCCGGCCGGCGACAGCGGTAATATAAACTAACATTGATGCTGCACGACAACTAATTCTATCGGATAAAAAAATACGTAACATTAGCATGAGCCAAGTACAAAATATTTTGCACATAGGTACTCGTACACCTGACATTCGGAAGCTTTGTTCGAGATGGATACCACATGAGTTAACGGAAGTTCAAAAACGACAGCGAGTACAGTGGTGTGATAAAACATTTCCCAATGGTTCCAAAGAATGAAAAAGTGTATAAATTGTCTGGGAAAATACTTTGAAAAACAGTGAAAACAATTTAAGCATTATAAGTGTTTTACTTTATCAGAATCCAGAAAATTTCAGTATGGCCTAAGTAATAACATCACATATAATTTTAATAGTGTTTAATCATTGGTAACTTTCCTTGTTATTACCATTATCTACTTTACTATCTTCGGGATATCCTCAATCAGAACAATCAGTTTCTCATAGTAGTATCGAAGTCAGCGCCATTTTTTGTGAAATGGACATAAATCGTTGAAATCGTTTTTTTTTTTCTGCGTCTATTAGTCTAATAAGTTTCATGACTATACGATATACTTTTTGTCGCTTAAGCGGTATGTAAATAAAGTTCCTTAGCCTAATTTCTTCGTCGTAAACGAACTTTAAACCATTCTTCTGTAAAGTTTGTAAATTGGCGGTTATCCCTTTTCCCTATAGTCAGGGCACCTAAAATAATGCCTTTATGTTGCGGTTGAAGAACAGAACATGTTTTTATTGTTCCGTAGGACTAGGAAACTTGGCAGTGCAAGCACAAAGTGTCGAACAGTACAACGGTAACGGTTTATAGACTGCCATAGAACATAAACCAAAGTATGTGTACAGGCTTTATAGAGGTCTGTGGCTTGTTCTTATCATACTTACCTGTCCTCATGAGGAACGGCTCAATGGGTTCGAAAACATAATGCAAGAATTGTGACTAAGGGGGATATAACATTATTATATAATATCTAGGATCATAGATCTATGAGTCATAGATGTATGACTTTTTTTTTTTTTTTCTATTGGACTGCTGTAGGTCGGCCTAGGGGACGGTTTCTACGTAACCGGGCAGTTATTGGCGTGACCTGAAGGGTATCCAGCCAATGGGGGGTTATAGATGTATGACAATGTAATATAGACATATGAATCATTTATTCATACAAAGATATGACTAGAGGTAATTAAAGTGATATGATCCTACATTATGATCCTACATATGATCCTACATATGATCCTACATTATGATCCTACATATATGTTAGTGTAAAGTGTAGGGTCTGGTTTGATCCTGCCGGGGTTGCGGTGCATGCAGCTGCGAATCCCGCGACCCCGGCCAAGACTCAAGAGGAGGAACACCGTGGGTTTTTAGCCGGTAAGAGTCCGGCATAACCCTTCGCCTTCCCCAGGCGAAGGGTATTCATGACGATTTTCCCAAGATAAAAAATGGGTCTGGTTTGATTATATTTTTGACTTGTTAGCAGCCTTTGAAGAAATTCTAATTATTTTTCGAAGACTGTCTTATTGGCACCCGATTTAAAACCTTCCATTTAGTGAGTCTATCGATTCGGTTTGTTATCTCGTGTTACTTTTTTTTTTTAAGTTTCCTTTTGTCTTTCTCACTTTTGAGCAAAAGTCTCGCCTTTTGCCTTCCTAACATCTCTATTTTGTGCTGTTTCTGACCATGCCAGCCCCTCAAACACATCTAGATCAACACGTCACCTTATGTATATACACCTTATGTATATACACCTACACTCAATATATATAGACTCTATATATTCCAATACATTATTATTACTACACAGATAATGTGAGAATAATGTAGGTCAATGTCAGTAGTACAATAATAACAACGAGAAATTGCCTTAATGTTGCCATAGCATGTAAGAGCTGACCAGTCCCGAGTCGGGACTGGTCAGGTCAGGTTTTTCGACACTGAAAGTTGATGTCTCGATACTATCGAGACATCAACTTTCAGTGTCGAAAAACCTTGCCACTCCACTAAATACTTGCCACTACATAAATATTTGCCACTGTACTTCCTACTCTACTAAATACTTGCCACTCTACTAAATTCGTGCCTGTCTACTAAATACTAGCTAACCTACTAAATACTTGTTACTCTACTGAATACTTGCTACTCTACTAAATACTTATTACCCTACTAAGTCCTTTACTATTCTACTAAATATTTGCCACTCCACTAAATACATGAAATACATGCCCCTCTACTTGCCACACTACTAAATACTTGCCACTCTACTACATACCGCGACATCAAATATCAGTGTCACGACATCAACTATCAGTGTCACGATATCAACTATCAGTGTCACGATATTAACTTTCAGTTTCGGGACATCACCTATCAGTGTCGAGACATCAATTATTAGTGTCACGATATCAATTGCCAGTGTCGAGACAAAAACTACCAGGTCACGATATCAACCGTCTGTGTCGAGACATCAACTATCAGTGCCACGGTATCAACTATCAGTGTCACGATAACAACTATCAGTGTCACGATATCAATTATCAGTGTCGCGATATCAACTTTTAGTTTCGAGACATCAACTGTCAGTGTCGAGATATCAACTATCAGTGTCAAGATATCAAGTATCAGTATCGGGACATCAACTATCAATGTCGAGACATCAACTATCAGTGTCACGATATCAACTATCAGTATCGAGACATCAAATATCAGTGTTTCGATATCAACTATTAGTATCGATGTCGTGGCCAGATCATAGAATTGATCACTT
This sequence comes from Amphipyra tragopoginis, assembly GCA_905220435.1. NCBI lineage: Eukaryota > Metazoa > Arthropoda > Insecta > Lepidoptera > Noctuidae > Amphipyra > Amphipyra tragopoginis. The sequence continues at coordinate 25,775,914 of HG992010.1, forward strand.
CATGATGTGGCCGACCATTTCATGAAATGGTTGTATTTCATCAAATGGCCAATACCCGCTGCCCACATCATGATATGGCCTGGCCAGATCAATGAGTAATCAGCGTTTGACGATATGATCAGCTAAATGCACGGCTACTTCATGATATGGTCAAACATTAGTGATCGTATCATAAAATTAGTTACATTACCTACTGTTAGAGGCGCTGATATCGTTTTGTTTTTGTGATTCATCATGGCGGCGGACAATTATTCTGACAAAAAAGCTAATAATAATAAGTAAAGTAGGGTGACCGCGCAACGAAAATTAATGGACTATTATTGGATTTCGAAATATGACTGCATGGTAATTGCGGGTGAACTTTTCATAGAATTTTATTTGTTCGATTATTTATCTGGTTAACCTGTCAAACTACAGAACACAGCACAAAATATCGATGCACGTTACTGCGAAGGTTTACTATTTAGTATATTGAATCATTTGGGTTAGGTTAGGTTAGAAAAATGACCACTGACGCGCGAAAGCGAGCGTGCCGCGGCAGCGGCCGGGCGGCCGCCAAGCGCCAGATCCCCTTACTTGTTGGTGAATCAAGCTATTAAACTTTCGCGATAACGTGCATCGATATTTTGTGCGTCGAAATTCCGTAGTCTACTCCTTTGCTTGCTGGTTTGTGGATGGACATATCATTAAACGTTGACGTTTAAGCGATATGGCCAGTTTTAGTTGGCCATATCATGAAATACAACCATTTCATGAAATGGCCGGCCACATCATGAAGTGATCAAGTCTAAGATATGGCCACGACATCGAGACATCAACTATCAGTATCGAGACATCAACTATCAGTATCGAGACATCAACTATCGGTGTCGTGATATCAACTATCAATGTCACGATATCTACTATTAGTATCGAGACATCAACTATCAGTATCGATACATCAACTATCAGTGCCACGATATCAACTATCGGTATCGAGACATCAACTATCAGTATCGAGACATCAACTATCAGTATCGAGACTTCAACTATCAGTGTCGAGACATCAACTATTAGAGTCACGATATCAACTATCAATATCGAGACATCAACTATCGGTGTCGAAACATCAACTATTAGTGTCCCGATATCAACTATCAGTATCGAGACATCAACTATCAGTGTCGAGACATCAACTATCAGTGCCACGATATCAACTATCAATGTCACGATACCTACTATTAGTACCGAGACATCAACAATCAGTGTCGAGACATCAGCTATCAGAGTCGAGACATCAACTATCAGTATCGAGAGATCAACTATCAGTGTCACGATAGCAACTATCAGTATCGGGACATCAACTATCAGTGTCGAGACATAAACTATTAGTATCCAGACACCAACTACCAGTGTCCAGACATAAACTATCAATGTCGAGACATCAACTATCAGTGTCGAGTCAACAACTATTAGTGTCACGATATCAACTATCGGTATCGAGACATCAACTATCAGTATCGAGACATCAACTATCAGAGTCGAGACATCAACTATCAGTGCCACGATATCAACTATCGGTATCGAGACATCAACTATCAGTGTCGAAACATCAACTATTACTATCCAGACACCAACTATCAGTGTCCAGACATAACCTATCAATGTCGAGACATCAACTATCAGTGTCGATACAACAACTATTAGTGTCACGATATCAACGAGCAGTATCGAGATATCAACTATCAGTGTCCAGACATAAACTATCAGTATCGAGACAACAACTATCAGTGTCCAGACATCAACTATCAATGTCACGATTTCCACTTTCAGTGTCGAGACATCAACTGTCAGCATCGGGACATCAAGTATCAGTGTAAAGAATCAACTATCAGTGTCGAGACATCAACTATCAGTGTCAAGATAACAACTATTAGTGTCACGATATATAATATCAGTGTCACTATATCAACTATCACTATCGAGACATCAACTATCAGTATCGAGACATCAACTATCAGTATCGGAACATCAACTATCAGTGTCAAGACATCAAGTATTAGTATCCAGACACCAACTACCTGTGTCCAGACATAAACTATCAGTGTCGTGACATTAACTATCAGTGTCGAGATAACAACTATTAGTGTCACGATATCAAATATCAGTGTCACTTTATCAACTATCAGTATCGAGACATCAACTGTCAGTGTCGAGACATCAACTATTAGTGTCCCGATATCAACTATCAGTATCGAGATGACAATTATCGGTGTCGAGATATCAACTATCAGTATCACGATAACAACTATCAGTATCGGGACATCAACTATCAGTGTCGAGACATCAACTATTAGTATCCAGACACCAACTACCTGTATCCAGACATAAACTATCAATGTCTAGACAGCAACTATCAGTGTCGAGATAACAACTATTAGAGTCACGATATCAACTATCAGTATCGAGACATCAACTATCAGTGTAACGATATCAACTATCAGTATCAAGACATCAACTATAAGCATCGAGATATCAACTATCAGTGTCAAGACATCAACTATCAGTGTCGAGACATCAAGTATCAGTGTCGAGACATCAACTATCAGTGTAACGATATCAACTATTAGTATCGAGACATCAACTATAAGCATCGTGACATCAACTATCAGTGTCATGATATCAACTATCAGTGTCGAGACATAGACTGTCAGTGTCGAGAAAACAACTATTAGTGTCACGATATCAACTATCAGTATCGAGACATCAACTATCAGTGTCGAAACATCAACTATCAGTGTCCAGACATAAACTATCAGCGTCACAATTTCAACTATCAGTATCGAGACATCAACTATCAGTATCGAGACAACAACTATCAGTGTCCAGACATCAACTATCAATGTCACGATTTCCACTTTCAGTGTCGAGACATCAACTGTCAGCATCGGGACATCAAGTATCAGTGTAAAGAATCAACTATCAGTGTCGAGACATCAACTATCAGTATCGAGACATCAACTATCAGTATCGGGACATCAACTATCAGTGTCGAGACATCAACTATTAGTATCCAGACACCAACTACCTGTGTCCAGACATAAACTATCAGTGTCGAGACATCAACTATCAGTGTCGAGATAACAACTATTAGTGTCACGATATCAAATATCAGTGTCACTATATCAACTATCAGTATCGAGACATCAACTATCAGTATCGAGACAACAACTATCAGTGTCCAGACATCAACTATCAATGTCACGATTTCCACTTTCAGTGTCGAGACATCAACTGTCAGCATCGGGACATCAAGTATCAGTGTAAAGAATCAAATATCAGTGTCGAGACATCAACTATCAGTGTCGAGATAACAACTATTAGTGTCACGATATCAAATATCAGTGTCACTATATCAACTATCAGTATCGAGACATCAACTGTCAGTGTCGAGACATCAACTATTAGTGTCACGATATCAATTATCAGTATCGAGACATCAACTATCAGTATCGAGATATCAACTATCAGTATCGAGACAACAACTATCAGTGTCCAGACATCAACTATCAATGTCAAGATTTCCACTTTCAGTGTCGAGACATCAACTGTCAGCATCGGGACATCAAGTATCAGTGTAAATAATCAACTATCAGTGTCGAGACATCAACTATCAGTGTCGAGATAACAACTATTAGTGTCATGATATATAATATCAGTGTCACTATATCAACTATCAGTATCGAGACATCAACTATCAGTATCGAGACATCAACTATCAGTATCGGGACATCAACTATCAGTGTCAAGACATCAACTATTAGTATCCAGACACCAACTACCTGTGTCCAGACATAAACTATCAGTGTCGTGACATCAACTATTAGTGTCCCGATATCAACTATCAGTATCGAGATGACAATTATCGGTGTCGAGATATCAACTATCAGTATCACGATAACAACTATCTGTACCGGGACATCAACTATCAGTGTCGAGACATCAACTATTAGTATCCAGACACCAACTACCTGTGTCCAGACATAAACTATCAATGTCTAGACATCAACTATCAGTGTCGAGATAACAACTATTAGAGTCACGATATCAACTATCAGTATCGAGACATCAACTATCAGTGTAACGATATCAACTATCAGTATCGAGACATCAACTATAAGCATCGAGACATAAACTATCAGTGTCAAGACATCAACTATCAGTGTCGAGACATCAAGTATCAGTGTCGAGACATCAACTATCAATGTAACGATATCAACTATTAGTATCGAGACATCAACAATAAGCATCGTGACATCAACTATCAGTGTCATGACATCAACTATCAGTGTCGAGACATAGACTGTCAGTGTCGAGAAAACAACTATTGGTGTCACGATATCAACTATCAGTATCGAGACATCAACTATCAGTGTCGAAACATCAACTATCAGTGTCCAGACATAAACTATCAGCGTCACAATTTCAACTATCAGTATCGAGACATCAACTATCAGTATCGAGACAACAACTATCAGTGTCCAGACATCAACTATCAATGTCACGATTTCCACTTTCAGTGTCGAGACATCAACTGTCAGCATCGGGACATCAAGTATCAGTGTAAAGAATCAACCATCAGTGTCGAAACATCAACTATCAGTGTCGAGATAACAACTATTAGTGTCACGATATCAAATATCAGTGTCACTATATCAACTATCAGTATCGAGACATCAACTGTCAGTGTCGAGACATCAACTATTAGTGTCACGATATCAACTATCAGTATCGAGACATCAACTATCAGTATCGAGACATCAACTATCAGTATCGAGACAACAACTATCAGTGTCCAGACATCAACTATCAGTGTCACGATTTCCACTTTCAGTGTCGAGACATCTACTGTCAGCATCGGGACATCAAGTATCAGTGTAAAGAATCAACTATCAGTGTCGAGACATCAACTATCAGTGTCGAGATAACAACTATTAGTGTCACGATATATAATATCAGTGTCACTATATCAACTATCACTATCGAGACATCAACTATCAGTATCGAGACATCAACTATCAGTATCGGGACATCAACTATCAGCGTCAAGACATCAACTATTAGTATCCACACACCAACTACCTGTGTCCAGACATAAACTATCAGTGTCGTGACATTAACTATCAGTGTCGAGATAACAACTATTAGTGTCACGATATCAAATATCAGTGTCACTATATCAACTATCAGTATCGAGACATCAACTGTCAGTGTCGAGACATCAACTATCAGTATCGGGACATCAACTATCAGTGTCAAGACATCAACTATTAGTATCCAGACACCAACTATCAGTGTCGAGATAACAATTATTAGAGTCACGATATCAACTATCAGTATCGAGACATCAACTATCAGTGTAACGATATCAACTATCAGTATCGAGACATCAACTATAAGCATCGAGACATCAACTATCAGTGTCAAGACATCAACTATCAGTGTCGAGACATCAAGTATCAGTGTCGAGACATCAACTATCAGTGTAACGATATCAACTATTAGTATCAAGACATCAACTATAAGCATCGTGACATCAACTATCAGTGTCATGACATCAACTATCAGTGTCGAGACATAAACTGTCAGTGTCGAGAAAACAACTATTAGTGTCACGATATCAACTATCAGTATCGAGACATCAACTATCAGTGTCGAAACATCAACTATCAGTGTCCAGACATAAACTATCAGCGTCACAATTTCAACTATCAGTATCGAGACATCAACTATCAGTATCGAGACAACAACTATCAGTGTCCAGACATCAACTATCAATGTCACGATTTCCACTTTCAGTGTCGAGACATCAACTGTCAGCATCGGGACATCAAGTATCAGTGTAAAGAATCAACTATCAGTGTCGAGACATCAACTATCAGTATCGAGACATCAACTATCAGTATCGGGACATCAACTATCAGTGTCGAGACATCAACTATTAGTATCCAGACACCAACTACCTGTGTCCAGACATAAACTATCAGTGTCGAGACATCAACTATCAGTGTCGAGATAACAACTATTAGTGTCACGATATCAAATATCAGTTTCACTATATCAACTATCAGTATCGAGACATCAACTGTCAGTGTCGAGACATCAACTATTAGTGTCACGATATCAACTATCAGTATCGAGACATCAACTATCAGTGTCGAAACATCAACTGTTAGTGTCCCGATATCAACTATCAGTATCGAGATGACAATTATTGGTGTCGAGATATCAACTATCAGTATCACGATAACAACTATCAGTATCGGGACATCAACTATCAGTGTCGAGACGTCAACTATTAGTATCCAGACACCAACTACCTGTGTCCAGACATAAACTATCAATGTCGAGACATCAACTATCAGTGTCGAGATAACAACTATTAGTGTCACGATGTCAACTTTCAGTGTCGAGACATCAACTATCAGTGTCCAGACATAAGATATCAATGTCACGATTTCAACTCTTTGTATCGCGACTTCAACTATTAGTATCTAGTACTGTCGTGACACTGAAAATTGATGTCCCGGTACTGATACCGGGACATCAATTTTCAGTGTCACGACATCAACTATCATTATCGAGACACCAACTATCAGTGTCCAGACGCCAACTATCAATGTCACGATTTCCTTTTTCAGTGTCGAGACTTCATTTATCAGTGTCGAGACATCAATTATTAGTATCGAGACACCAACTATCAGTGTCCAGACATAAACTACCAATGTCACGATTTCAACTATCAGCTTCGAGACATCAACTATCAGCATCGAGACGTCAGCTATCAGTGTCGAGACATCAACTACCAGTGTCGAGACATCAACGATCAGTGTCGAGACATCAACTATTAGTATCCAGACACCAACTATCAGTGTCCAGACAAAAACTATCAATGTCACGATTTCAACTATCAGTATCGAGACATCAACTATCAGCATTGGGACATCAACTATCAGTGTCAAGACATCAACTACCAGTGTCGTGACATCAACTATAAGTGTAACGCTATCAACTATCGGTATCGAAACATCAACTATCAGTGTCGAGACATCAACTATCAGTGTCGAGACATCAGCTATCAGTGTCGAGACATTAACTATCAGTATCGAGACATCAACTATCAGTATCGAGACAGCAACTATTAGTATAGGGACATCAAATATCAGTGTCACGATAGTAACTATTGGTATCGAGACATCAATTATCAGTATCGAGGCATCAACTATCAGTCCCGAGACATCATCTATCAGTGTCGCGATATCAACTATCAGAGCCACGATACCAACGATTAGTGTCACGATAACAACTATCAGTGTCACGATATCAACTATCAGTGTCACGATATCAACTTTCAGTTTCGGGACATCAACTATCAGTGTCGAGACATCAATTATTAGTGTCACGATATCAATTGCCAGTGTCGAGACAAAAACTACCAGGTCACGATATCAACCGTCTGTGTCGACTCGACACAGTGTCACAGTATCAACTATCCGTGTCACGACACCAACGATCAGTTGAAAGAGGTTCAAAGAAACGCTCCTTCAACGATTGCTTCATGTCAGCCTCGTTGATGCCTAACGCCTCCGACATGCCCAGGTATTTTTAGGTTTCGGTTGAGGAGAGGGACCTAAGGTGTATGAAACCCGAGAGTTGGGTTCCCACGTATTCCATAATCCTTCCTTGCTTTACATGCATGACTGCACATTTGTCCACACCAAATTCCATCCTGATGGAATTACTGAAAGTTTCAGTTACCTTCAGTAACTCCAGCAGTTGCGAATTGTTGGGGGCAAAGAGTTTCAGATCATCCATGTAAAGGAGGTGGGATATTACCTGACCACCTCTTCTCAACCGATAGCCTAACCCTGACCCCTCGAGCAATGTGCTTAGAGGATTCAAGGCTAGGCAAAACCACAGCGGGCTCAGACTATCGCCCTGGAATATACCCCGCTGAATCCTGATCAGTTCACCGTTCCCTTGAATTTGTCGACATCCTGGATAGTGAAGTACCGTCCTCCATTGCCCCATACATGATGTCAGGAAGGTGCGTAGAGTTGTATTTACTTTGTACTACTCTAACACCCTCTTGAGCCATGTATGTGGCACCGAGTCGAAGGCCTTCTTATAATCTATCCAACATGTCGACTGATCCTTTCGGGATCGGCGAACCTGTTGGCTAATGGCTATATCAATGAGGAGTAGCTCCTTAGTACCGCGGAACCCATTCCATCAACTTTATTGTTAACATAATGGCGACACAATAGACTTTTTATAGTTAATATTAAGTTGTTTACGAACGGCAGTGATCGAAGAACGGAAGTCTGGCATCGCTGCATAGCAAGATGTCGCGCGATTTATGTAGCGAAGTGGCAACAGCGCACAATATAACACAACCAATCGTACAGAAGGTAGCCTCTGATTGGCCCATTTGAAACTGATCAACAATTGATGGAATGGAATTGTCTAAAAAATACTGTTTAATGTTCGTATTTTTGCCACCAGAGGGTTGGCAATTGTTGATCTGACCGGAGCCACATTTGTACGCCGAATCCTACATTAGATCAACAAAAGCTGTTCTGATCAACAATTTGCCAACTGATCAACAATTAACTGACGCCACAACCCGTTTGATCAACATTTGCCGAGTGGAGATATCTATATATGTATATCATATATATATACGAGATATAGATATATCACGTATAGTCTCACTTGGAGTTTTAATCTATCAATCATCATCATTCAGACGATAGACGTCCACTACTGGATATAGGCCTCCCCCAAAAGGGGGGGGGGGGTTGGCATAATCGCCACGCTTGGCATGCGGGTTGGCGACCGCAATATGGTTGTTAAAATACTCAGAGGACGCTGCTGCCATCCTCTAGTGAATCCCTTAGTCGCCTTTTACGACACCCGTATATATCCAATTTAAACCACTACCTTCCAAATACAGTGTCACTTGAAGTTCCAATCTATCAATGATCTTGAGAAATTGCACCTCATCCTAAGTTCTAGTCTATAATCTAAAGTATGTTGGTATGATAAGTATCTGATACACTGTATGATTTTCTAACATTTGCAGTTCTACTTAGAAACCTGATTTCTTCTATGTCATTTATAACCAGGTTAATAAGTGATAGGTAATTTGAGCAATTTTATGAACTGGTCTGAAATTAAACACCATCGTGATTCACTAAGGAAGGATGTTGTAAAGCCTTATTATAACGGAAGACTGCTTTATTGGTGGGCTTTAACATAACTAATATTTTGAATTAGCACTCATTATGATTTTTTTATAGTTATAGTATTAAAGCTTATGTACAAGGTTATTCGGAAAAGGGGGTAATAATCCGCAGGCCACTTAAAGTATCACTGATGACGGTTTTAAAGCGACGACACGTTTGGTGCAGTGGCTAAGTGATTGGCTTCTGCGCTACGGGTCGTGGGTTCGATTCCCAGTCCCACACGGAACAAAAATTTGTATGGCCTACAGATGGTTGTTTCGGGTCTGGGCGTTTGTGTATGTGAGATTTGTGTCTGTAAACACCCACGATACAAGAGAAATCTTAGTGTGGGACAAAGGATTAAAAAAAAAGCAAGTGTTCAAAATTCGATGTTTTTTTTCCCTGTATAATTATTTATTTAATTATTCTTCATTCCTGCTTTAGTTACGAATTCAGTAAATGGAGCTTCTAATTCGTGGCCCCAAATATGACCTAAAATGTAAACACAACTAATCATAGCTGCGCATAGATAGATTTTAGCGTATAATTTTTGAACAGCTATTTCTCTTAAACTATTGACTTTTGGGGAAAGTGTTAGAACAAAAGTTATTCACTATTCTGGGTACTTTAACACCCTTTCGGATTAGTACCCCCTTTCTGACTAACCTAATACAGCTTAAAGGACCTCGTGGCTAATTAACAACCGCGCCGATCATACGATTTGCGAGGTTAAGCAGCGGTAACCGCGGTCAGTCCGTAGATGGGTGATCGTTCATTACACATCGAGACCCCTCCGTGCCTCGAAGAGCACGTCAAACCGTCGGTCCCGGGTGTCATAAGAATACCTATGACAGTCGTTAAGGGTAGTTAGAAGCCCGATAGTCTGGCTACTGGTCTAACCTTAGAATATCGGCATTGCCCATTAACTGGGTTGCGGAGGTCTGATGGCAGTCGCTCCGTGTAAAATACTAGTATTCAGCCGCATCTGGATAGACTGGAAGCTGAACCCAACATAGTTGAGAACAGGTTAGGAGGAAGATAGAGAGCTGATAGCTCATAGCAGAACATACCAAAAATAAATAAATATTAGCCTGTAACTGTCCCACTGCTGGACAATGGCCTCTTCTCACACAGAGAAGGAACGAGCATTGATCGCCACGCTTGTTTACTGCGTGTTGGCGATTTCAGATCATAAGTCCAGGTTTCCTCACGATGTTTTCCTTCACCGTTTGTCAGTGGTGTCTTAGATTAACTAAGAAAGTACATAAGACATTGAAAAAATCACATTGGTACTTGCCTGGATTTGAACCAGCAACCCGGTGCTTAACAAGCGGGGCTGTAACCTCCGGGCCACCACGACATTTTTAACATACTATAATTTTATTATTTAACGAAGTATCTAACGCGAGAATACAAAGTTCAGTAAATTTTTCACTATCGCTAAAGAAAATTGCCAGCAGTAGCAACTGTGTACTTTAGTACAGGCAAAGAATGCAGTGTTAATGGACTTCCTCATTCCAGATTTTGTCTTGTAACCATAACTTCTTTAGTAACTTTAAACTTTATATGAGGTAAGAAATCAAATGAGATTATATCGCTCATACAACCAAAGGGCAGAATTAAATTAACATGCCAATTTATCTTCTCTTACAAACTCTTCGATTATCTTATCAAATAAAGTGTGACTTTACAAATACATATATTACCGTATCGGGTGACAAGTGACAACATTTTCAAATTAAAACTGTATAAAAGGAGCCATCGATCACCCCACGTCTGTTGTCGGTACAAAACTACAAGGGAACACGATAGCCGTTGTAAACGGTAGCCCAAAGATAACATCGCCCGTCCTCCGCCATGTTGCTTTTTGTTTTTTCATTTTTTGGCGCGCAAGCAAAGGCGGTGCGTAGTCTGCCGGGTTGCCAGATTAAGTGGCAGTTTTAAGAGAGTTTTAAAAGCTGTAAATTTTCTTTTTTTTTCTTTTTGTTTCTTGTGCTTGGTGTAAACAAAAAGTATCAGGAGAATTTCCTCCTTTATCTAAAGAATCCGTACTTATATCAGCCAGTTGACAACTACATAGTTGCTATTCCAAATTGTAAAATAATTACGAAAATCTTTTCAGAGTAGGTGTAAACGATTTAGGGCTTAATTTTTCATAATCAAGGTCCATGTAAGGCCTAATAAACCCTGCCTTTACAATTAATTATCATAAAAGTGGAATATAAAGAGATCTTTAAATTAGATTTCAAGGTTTTTCACCGGTTACACGACAACACTATAACCTGTCGTTAAATTGTACGCATTATGGGGAATCGGATTACATTGTTCGTTTTAAATCTCTCCTGAGCCATCATAAATCGTACGATATCAATCTACTGTTTTATTGAATGGAATTATCTTTTTTTAAAAAGATCGTGGTAACTCATTTTATGGCGGGCTGTCAATTTCAAAATGGCGGCTTTTTATAGGCTTTTACTTTGTGGTATGGGAAGCAAGGTAATGTATTCTTTGACGAGTTTTTGTGACAATTTTTATGTTAATTACTGTAGATAAAAAATGTATTAGTGATAATTCAGTGGACTGCATTAAAATATGAAAATATTCAAAGCCATTATACTAAAAACTAGTCTCATAATAAAGCTTATTGAAAACAGTGACAATATCTCAAAGAAAAAAAGGTGGCTCAAAAACAAATTATGAAATCCATTCAATCAGCGATTTTTTCTTGAGATAAATAAGAACAATCAATTATTATAACAATGACAAACTTACTTAGATAAGTAGTTCTGTACATTTACAAAAAAAAATCGTTATTTTGGCTTTACTTAAGTCCTAATTAGGTAGTTGTACTTTTCAAAATAAAATATGATTTTGTTTTATTTATAAAATCATATTTTTTTTATTAAGTAAATGTTATTTCTCAGACACGATAAAATAAATATTAAAAAAAAACAGTGTTTATAATTTTTCAGTATACTATCGCTCCATACTTATTTCCATGAAACTGTAGTCACATCGCCTCTGCCATGTACCAAAACCACGAGACCGCAATCATGGCGGATTCCAATAACGTCATTACCGGAACTGCTGTGCGGCTGCGCCTGCGCCGCCAACAGTGCTGTACGGGGCTTTGTGGCGATGGACATAGTGGGGGAAATTGAACTCTATTGTGTAGATGTTGGTGGTTCTATTTGTGTGTAGCAAGGTTATGTAATAAATTGCCAATAAGGGGAATTTGGTTCAGTTATTGGCACATGTCCTGATAAAGTGTGATTGATTTGAAAGCACCGCTCTCTTTCCCGCGCTCTCAAATTGTACACGGACAATGCAGATAACATTTTCAAAAACCCGTAGAGTTTATTAAGCATGTATAGGCTCAGCTGGCCAAGATGGAGACAGAGTTTACTAACGAATTTATCATAACTAGCCTCATCGTAGGGCATAAAAAACTGGTGTTGGACACATCAAACTGTTTAATTATCATATGGAAATGATATATTGATATTTATTTATTTAATAAGGTACCAAGTCCCAATTATTATTTAAGAAGTGGAAAATATAAATAAAATACTCACTCATTACACGAAGTCATTGAGGTCTGCGTCACCGTCACCAGCGTGGTGGTGGTGGTCGTCAGCTTGTCTCCGATGCACTTCTTCCTTGAACACTCATCCAACACTTTATCCTCCTTCAACGGCTGAAGCGGCTCCTTCACTTTATTAGGGCCAGTCTTCACCGTAGATCTCTGAAACTTCAGGTTTGCCAAAGTCCTCCCATCAGTTGAAATCTCTGTTTCTTCAGTAACTAAAGCCCCCTTTTTCGTCCTACAGACTGTTCTAGAATTTTTACCTACAGTATTCCCATTTCTCACTACTTCTTCTTTCGCATCAATAATTTTAGATCTTTGAGGTAGACCGTTTTCTAACATACTCTTAATGCTATCTGCGTTGAGACTTGTATTTAATATTTTGTCTAGATCTGTCGTGTTCATGTATTCATCGTAGCTTTGTTGTATGGGTTGTCTTCTTTGGTCTTTCTGCCACGTCGTTTGGTAATCGAAACCATAGATAGGTTCCGATTCAGCTCCAAATGTTTCTACCTCTCTTGGTGTATCTACTTCGTCTGGCGCTGGTTCGATTTGTGAGCAATTATCTTCAAAGAAATCATCTGTGAGTTCTGTGATTTGTGCGCCTGGTCTTTTCGTGTCTGTATTGTCAAAGTTTAGGAATGTTGTGTTTAAGTTGTTGAGTTTCCTCTTTCCGTAGAGCTGTCGGTAGTACTTCTCCTGGTCGCCGTACATCCAGCATACTTTCCACCATTGCTTGCACATCAATATATTTGCCGAATTGGACGACTTCACATGTCTTGTTGCGGTCGCCGACATTTTGGTGCTAGAATTTTATTTGCGGTTTAAGGGATTGCATGAGAATGGTATGACGTAAAACTTTTTGATAATGATCGATGTTCGCTACTGTCTTTAATTATATCTAACGTTTTTATAATTCTATTGTACTTAGGTATAATGTTATTAATGTAAACAAATCTAAATGTTTCATTAATTTTTTGTGGTCATCGTCGCATTGCAGCCATTGTTACCCGACAATGCCCGCAGGACATAAAACAAAACAGTCTTCAAATCTTAAGGCCTGTCTACACGTCGCTACCTCCACGGCAAGTCATCATTCACGGCCTGTCATTACCTTCCCGCAACGCATCGAGTGGAACCAACTCAATCCGTGCGGTTACCTCACTCTGAGCTATTGTGCACTGGCATTTTGCATGTGATTTAAAGCCTCAATTGTCTTTTACTGTATTATGCTTTCTAGGTATTAATTTAATGAATAATTAGAAGGATTTCAACTACAATATTGGTTGAGCTATATTTTTTGGCAAAGTCACAGTCACAAAAGCAATAAACACTAACTATTGTGTTACATGAACATCATAACAGCTAAACTCTAAAGAGATTTTCCTTGAGTTATTTTATGTAGGCAAAGGCACGCGTACTTCTAACAGTAGGTAACACATCATATGAAACAGCCAGACAGGACTGCAGTTGAACCTATACAGGAAGTCTTTCTAAACTTTTCTAATAACTCATTTAAGATATAGCATTTACAAATACAAATCCTAAAAGCCCTCGTCATCAATGCTTCGTTTGAGCACTGTTAAGTAATGAATGAACCAACGTTAAAAGGCATTTGCTTCTGAAGCCTCGTTTACTCATACTGGCTTTAACAGTACCGTGTAAATATTAAAATCTCTTGACTTGTCTTCAACATGAGCCGTGCGTGAACTTAGATGAAGCTTGAGGCTCGCGTGTGTAAGACTGAATTAATGTTATCTAGGATTTCAATTATTCATATAGTATCTTCGGCAATCATTCATAAATCTAAGACAAGTAGCAGCGTGTTTTATAATGGTAAGTTGTATCTTCCGCGCCTTAGTAGCCACTAAGGCGCGGAACCCAAAGGGGCTTTATAAATAGAATTGCATTAAACGGAATGTTTTATAAGTACGTTTTCCTTCTTCATACTAACGCTATTTTTGTCTATTACTTACCAGAAACTGTTCCACTTAATAAGTTCTGCATAAATGAAAAAACAGTATACTCATTAGAAAAAACTACACAATAGTAGTAGTAATTATGAAACATGTAGTTCCAGATTTCAGCAAAGCAATTGCTTTTTGATCTATGCACGTTTAAAGGAAGAAGATTTTATTCTATCGACAACACACGTTGCAATGCAATATTTTGTAAAGCTTTATAGACTGACTCATAAATCTGTGTTTCTATAACAGCTAGGAATCTCGATCAATCTTAAGGTTTCGGTCGGTTATTTCACCTTAATATATTTTACGTTGATCACTACCGTACCGCGCGCCCTTCGTCATTACTTTCCGCACCCGTCATTACCGGTCTGAAATCTGCTGCTGCGATTATGATCGCTATTGTACCGGCTTAGCCTTGCGTGATTTATCAGATAATTGGATTTGTGATATTTTCTCTTTTAAATATAATTAGTAGTAGAAACGTAAGTGTTTAAACTTTCATTATGATTTATAAATAAAGACTGCTTGCTTACTTCGAAACGTTAACATCTACAACCTCCATCGCACATGCGTTCGCTGTTGTATAATTTTAGGTCGTCATCATCATCATCATTCAGCCGAAAGACGTCCACTGCTGGACATAGGCCTCCCCCAAGCATCGCCTGGTATCGATGTTCGGGGGGTTTGCCATAACAGACACGCTTAGCAGGCGGGCTGGCGATCGTAGTGTAGTTGTTAAAATACTCAGAGAACGCTGCTGCCCATCCTCTAGTTAACTTTAAGGTACTTGTAGATAAATAGTTCATGAAATGTATGTAATATTCAGAGTGCTCCTGTTTCATAGTTTCCCTGCCTTCCCCATGAAAGATTATGAGCAAGATATTATGTATTTGTGTAAGCAGGTTCACTTCCAATTGCGAATCGGACACTCGTATTCCTTTTACAGACAAAGCAACGTTAACACAACTTAACATAATATTTTATCAAAAAAGCAAGGTATTACAACTGGATTTTGATATATTTTCTGAGATCACTACCTTCTGCGTCATTCCTGGTCGTACTCGTCATTACCAGACTGGGCATTCATCTGCTATTATCTTGACTATTGTGTCTGCCTGTGGTTTATCGGATAATTGTGTTCTAGATTGTCTTGTACTTTCTATTTCTAGCGTGGGTGTGACTTTTGTTTTACTGTTATGGTGTGAGCAAAAAGGTGTGAGTGTAACAGGTTATATTGTCTATTAATTAATCTTTAATACACACGTGTTGATTTTACAAGAACTTATTACTTATTAAGACATTTAAAAAAATCGTTATTTGCAGAATTTCTCACTTTATAAAATAAAACGAAGTCTCCTTTAAGTTTTGCTATTTACAATAATTAATTATTTTAAGTACTTTTCCTTCATGACCCATTGAAATAGCATAACCGCTACATTTTTTTAAATATTTTTTTTGGAGCTAACTTCCCTTTACGTCAATGTGGTGTTCTTTTTAAATTTAATCCGTTAAATATACATTATTTTTGGTGTATAATTTGAAATTATAGTTCTGTTAAGTTATTCTTGATGAAAAATAATAAAATAATGTTTCCAGTGCCCATATTATGATAATTAGCAATCGATAAGAAACATCTGATAAAAACACCGATACACAAAAAATTCTAAACACTAATGCTATACATATAATTATTGACATAGTTGATAGCAAATGTTAGTGGAGCACCTCTAATTATAAACTCGAGAGTATCTCGCAATTATCGATAGTATCGAGTCGACGCGGCGCAGCTCTATTGTGGGCTCAGATGATTTGTAGCTCATTCTATCTAAGGCACTACCTGTATGTCTGTTTATTATTTGTTTAACAAACAGTAATACAAAACAATAATTTATTATTATTTGTTGAGTTACTTCCGTGCCTGTAGAATCGGAAAAACATACTGTAAGATTGAAGTACAAGATAACCTGTCATAACTCATCCGTAGCAAGAAGTTACAATTTGTTTCCTTTATTGCTTTATGTAAGTAAAAACAGATAGTGAGCTATACATTTTAAAAGTAACAGAGTAACAGGAGATATTTCCAGTCTTGGTCAAGTTATTATCGACCGAGAAAAAAGGTATGCTACAATGATTGTGAGATATGCGCTTGCTTTGATTAGTGCTACAGAATTTAGGGCATTTCCTCAATTAAGTAAATGCCCTATTAGTCCAAATGCAGAACACATAGTCAGCACAGGGATATCCTAAGGAAGCGTGGGCAAACTTTTTTGATCAGGGTCCAGAAAAATGCAAGCAATTACGAAGGAGGCCCAGGGGGCCAAATCTACTAAAATAAACTTTTATCAATTGCACCTTAATCTTTCATTCAGGCAGTTTTCCTTTACGATAACTGTCAAAATTTTTGGTTTTGTTTTTGTTGTCAAACAATTTGACAGTTTTTGCAAACGAAAACTGTCTGAATGAACGATTAAGTTGCAATTGATAAAAGTTTCTATTAGTAGAATTGGGCTCCTGATAAAAACAAATTGATTTTGTTCTGCCAGAACTATCATTTTTTGCTAAAATAACTACGGTTATTTGTTATGGCATACCTTGCTCTAAATATGAGGGTTGGCGGACCAGATTCGCGGGTCGGAATTGGTCGGAAAGCCAGAGTTTGTCCACCTATGCCCTAAGATAATGCATTGTTGCTTTTAAAAAAATAACTCAGCACACACAGCCAACCACACAAAGAACTGTCTATCAAGAATGCAAAAGACCGCGCATCAGAGATAATTGACAATAGCCAATTGTTCTAGCCCAGATAGACAGAGAAGCTGTAAAACTTGAATTCAGTCTTAAAATGATATCATTGAAAGCTTGGGAAGTTTATCTCAGAGATACAGACCGTATAATGGTGACACATTAACAAACGTATTAACAAAATGTCAATAGGAATCCAACAGGTTGTTACACCGTTAACGTATTTATATATCGTCTTATTAACCCTGAACACGGAGAGCTGCGCTTGCGTCGCGTGTGCATGCAAATGAGCCAAACACAATAAAACAACAAGAATGTAAGCTATCTCGCTCGCACCCGGGTAACAGCAGTAGGAGAGAGGAAGATAGGTGTATGTTTAAAAGCTTTGTCATCGAATTTCGTTGTCGAGCGTCGGTGATTATGGTAATATCAGATTTTTGTTTCTGACCGCTACCGAGGCGAATTTTTGGGAGCCCTTAATTTGGTAAAAAATACTTTTTTTATGGCAACTGACCCACAATTTTTAGTGCCTTAAGCCAGTTCCCACAGCAAGCGATTGAGTGATAAAGTTTTTGTCGTTCGACAGTCAAATTAAGTTCCCACACATAGGTACCTATGTAATTAGGCAATTTTAGGGAAAACAAAATTATTCCTCAAATCAACAAATCCAGAAGTTTTACTCCCAAAAAAGATAAATTTAAACACATTACCACTCGTTGAATTAAAGATATTATTCGACAAATGTATGTAAGCAATCAGTCAGCCATTTTTTTCAATGACGATGATTAAACTAAATGATGATAATCTCTTAAAATGTTTATGTTTACGTCAGAAAATCAATAAAGTTTTTTGTGTTGAATGAAAAGGAACTACTTTTTACTATATTTGTTATTCATGTTTTTACTTACGTCATTTAAAAAACATAATAAAAGCCTAACTATTAATATTACTCGCAAATGACAAAATCGCGAATGAATATTTATTTACGCTTAACTTTATTTTTTTAAGGAACTATGCACTATATTGTTATATCAGAGTATCATACACTATTAGCAATTAACAAGTACCTACTTAATCGAAGACTTACATGCAACGATTAATGAGTTCATGTTTGCGAAGAAAAGATCTTGTTTTTTTTTTTGTATACAAACTTTTTTTTGTCGAACTCTTTGAGGCTAATAAAAATTCAAGTAATTTTATTGGAATACAGAAAACATGACTCACTTGTAGTAATAACACATTTGTGAGCTTAATATACTAGTTGGTTTCGGATTGCGAACGAGCAATTTCAGAATCGGACTCCTTAATATTATTTTATTTTAAATCAAAGTCGTTACTACAGGTATAAAATTGTTTTGCTGATTGCACGAGTACTATATCCAGCAGTAGAGAACCTTAGTCTGATTTTATGGATAATTTATGTTCGTGTACCAAAAGGACCATTCTCGCTCCAAAAGGACCATTCTCGCGCCAAAAGGACCATTCGTGCGCAAACGGTGTCTCGACCAGACCCGTATTCGTAACCTATTTGTGTCATTATTTCAAGTACCTCTGCCTAGCGGACTGTCATTTAAGTACAACTGCTATTTGTACCAGGCATTATGGTGGCATTAAATCTTTAATTTATTCCAGGTTTATTCAACTTGAACATAGATAAGGAAAATGTTTACAATAGATGGATTTGTAGTTCTAGTGAATCAAGCTTGGAAGGTTTTTGAGTTATGACTGACGCTTTTCATTGAGGCTTAACCAAGGCGAAATAAAAAATATGATGTATAATAAGGGTGTATCATGCCATATCGAATGCCAAATCATCGAATATCAATTGATCGAACACTAAATTTAATTTCATCGAATGGTTAATAAATTGAACACTCAATATCGAGTGTTCAAAATATTGAAGGTTTGTTTGATGGAACGTTCAACATATCGAATGTTTGTTTGATCGAACGTTCAACGCATCGCATATTCATTATATCGAAATATTAACATACTGATACTTACTATGTTGAATATGAAAACCAGCTCAAGTTAAATTTAAATAATGCCAGGAACACAATATTTAAAAGAAAGATCCCGAGTTTTACTAATAAGGAGGGGGAACTCTTTGGAGTAGCTGGAGATCCCGAAATCTAAGCCCACCTTATAGGCTCGATCCTTTGCTTATCCTTAATAATTAACTATAATTATGTTATACTGTCTCCTATCATAAAAGAGAATCAACCAAAAATGCCTAACAAATAATTTCAAACCGAATTTCAAGAATCATCCTAACAACTCTAAAAGCCATTAAAAATCAATTACAGAAAAAAATAAGGGTACCACAATAAGCAGTAGTCTTAGGTGGCCCCCGGCTAACAGGCTGGACCAGTCAATCCTTGAATTTGTCAAGCAATTTACAACTTTAACGCTTTGTAACACGGGAGTATAACTCAGACAGTTTATGCTTCTTCTTACGAATGTTGCCAAACGATTGTGAACCTTGTGGTTTTAAGATAAGGGTACGGCAAGTAGTCAAGTAATGACTGCCCCAGGTTAGGTCCTGTTTAAATTACAGTGGACAGACACCCGGTTCCAAATGAAGGCTGTATTATTGTGTTGGAACACGGAGCCCCACTTGACAGATGCACTTTGTATTCAACAGCTAATGGTAATGGTAAAAAGTTGGTAATAACGGCATATGCCAAGACTGTCGGTATTCGTCAGGGCGGAGGTAAAGTTGTTTGTACAACGAAATAGATTGTACAGAAGGTTCACCTTTTACGAGCCTTAAAGACCACGTTATCCGTCCCTTCCCGCATGTCCATCCATCCCAATATCCATCTACAGGGTGTAAACGAATTCGTGTAATTCTTTAAAACCACATGCTCTACGTGTAAAAAAAAACAAAAAAGTTTTTTTCTTGCAGTAGGGGCAGATGATCCTATCTAAACAACCACATAAGGATTCAATAAAAGAAAATCCATTTTTTTGTGTGAGTTAACATTTCGATACCACGCATAAATGAATGAAAGCACGGCGACATAGCTGGCGGGTACGACTAGCGCAATATCGCTATTTGCAGTCAGTTAACTCGGGGCTGTAAAATTACTCAGAAATAGGAATCAAAGACTTTTTTTCTTTATTTTAATCAACTACCCATTTGGTGATAATCTGTGTCATGAGTAGACATTCTGTATACGCGGGCAATCAGAAATCCAGAAGCCTACGCGTGTAACCCGCTATCTAACGCAATGATAGTGACAGAATCTACGCCTGCGCCGTTAATCGTCAGACAAAACCGAATCTCTGCTGTGTAGTCGCAATTGTTTTATCTATTAGAGTTTGTTGTGTGTGCATTGGATCTACTGCATCTCTGTATTCTGTGCTACTGTATTTTGAGCCAGTAGCTGCTTACTTAATAATTACTAGGTAAATATACAGCTACAATCCCATTGGCTCCGTACATTTACAATAGTGATGTTCCATGTTTCTACTTTAACCTCCTTAACAGTATTCAGTAAGAGGCCATCCATTACTTACTTAATTACGTCACACGAATTTCATGATTTTTTGACCCCACCCGTCCATGTCAAAATTGGTCACGTTTGTGAGGCACCCCCTTCCCTAGTGTGACGTCACATATTTAGCAATTTTACAATTTTATTTCCATTTAATTCTTAGATAATTATAATAGATTTTGAAATATGACGTCATGAAATTTAGGACCCCTCCCATCCCTTGTCACACTTCGTCGAACCCCCCCCCCCCCCCACCCCTCTTAAACGTGTGACGTAATTTATGGATGGCTTCTAATCTATCAGTCAAAGTTACAGTGTGGCCTCATGGACCATTGTGAACAGTACAATATGTAATACTTTGTCTTTAATCCACCTATTTTGCGCAGGAGTTTATGAGTTCTATTCATGTATCCGGACCACAGAAATCTAAATTTTCAGTGACCAGTACTAACATTTGCGCGGTCCTACCATGTCTGTTACGGGCATGAGTGTACTAGGCTCAAGTTTATTTGGTCCCAAGTTCCGCGCTTAGATTTTAGTACATGAACCTTTATATGTGCCATAAAGACAAAACGCGCACTGGAAGACAAGTATCCGAATTGTTCCGAAGTCGTAACACTTTGGATAGTTCATTTTATCTTGTAGTTTCTGTTCACAAAAGTTTCCAGTGCGTCTCTGGGCTTAAAGTATTCAAAACAAACGATATCCTAAGTATAGAAATATAATTCTGAGATATTCATAATTTCATGCCTATGCATAATTGCATTGTCTCGTGTCAAATGGTCCAATCTCACAAAAATAGCTTATTTAGTTAAAACGTAACTGTACATGACATCACAGTTTAATCACAAGACATCATACTAGCGAGCAAAACAAATTATAAAACGAGATTATGGTTTCAGCTAATCAACCGCATGCCATCGTAGAAACTAATAGTGATTGCTGTAAAAAATGGCAGCGCTGTCGCGATTGAGATGATAGAAATAAAGGGGATATGCCAAGAGTGGCACATGTTGCTTCAAGAGGCGCAAAAAAAATTAGATCACATCAAAAACATGTAAAAAAGTCAAGTCTCGTCAATCTTTAGCCGTAAGAAGTTCTGAGAGTGAAGATATTTTCGAACTTGGCTATCACGCAGCATGAGGAGGATGTAGGTACTGCGATACAAGATACCTTGTTTAAACAAATCTTTATCACGATAAAGAAATAGTCTAAAGAGATCAGCTACGATAACATGACACGCTCGACTAGTGCATAATAGGGTATTTGACTGAAAAAATCTAATTAGTCCGTCAGTTAGATTATCAAAAAATATTTGACACGTATTTTTTCTTTTGTTACGTAAACCAAAATTCACGAAGATACGACACTTTTAAAATTGGTAAAACGTCACAAGCAAGTACAATTTTTACTTGCTTCTGACGTTACAAGGCCGACTCTCGAGTTTTGATGCGTTTTATTGCGTGCATGAAAAGAGCCTTCACGAGTGACAATACTTAAGTACGTCCGGCGCACCCTGGGCAGTCAGCCCCGCTACCAACCTTGCTGACTGGCTAATCTTTTCACCACAGCATGAGCTATTTTCGTATAGCTCGTGCTGACACGAGAAAAGAAGAAGATCTTTCCAAATATTCATAGATTTTACAATAGGAAAAATACGTGTCCATGATTTTTCAAAACTCTAATTGCCGGACTAATTAGATTTGAAAGGGGATAGAACCTTTGTGGCATAGCCATAAGCCATAAGATTGCAGCGCACTTTGTAACTGGTAAATATGGATAGAGAACACTCAAGCAAACAAAAAATATTCAGAGATATGGTGCCCTAAAGTGTCACGTTACCGAGATATTGTATCGAGATAATCTTGAAAAAAAATCTTTGTGTCCAAATATCTCGGCAACGTGACACTTTAGGGCACTATATCTCAGAATATTTTTTGTTTGTTTGAGTGTCTTCTACCCATATATGTTAGTCTCATCGTGCGCCGCAACTTGGAAAAAAAATGAAAATGGCGGCAGGGGCCTATGCCAGCTTCCATAGAAAAATGTTCGAACCCCTTTATTGGTGTTGTCAACATGCCTATTAAAGTGAATGAATGACTCGTTGTAAATATTCTATCTCACACATTTTTACCCTCATGCTGCGTGATTGCCAAGTCCGAAAAATATGCCAGACTTGGCTCTACATTAGATCTCAGAACTTTTCACGGAAAAACAGTCGCTAGACTGTTTTCCATTAATGTTTTTGATAGGATAGTATTCCTATCTGCGATCTCATTTGAAATTTCTGCCTTACATCGTAATTTGTTAACGGCATTCTGGTCGAGGCGAGGAGGACATCGTTAAGACCGGATAGATTTAAGGAGCTAATCATTGCAGTGATTGCTCGAGGCCAGGTTCCTCTGGTTGTACAGGGTTAATTGTTAGATCACGAGCAGGATGGATGGAACTTATTTGAACGTTAATTGTTACTCTGTTATGTATTGGTTCGTTATGTTAACAGAGTTGCTGTCTGGTTTTGAAACGTGAGGTTGGAATGCTTGGTCTAATGAAGGTATTATTGGAATTTTCTGTTACCAATTTGTCATCAAGGAATTTGTGTCTTCAAATTCTGGGAATTTTTGTTCTACGAGTTGTACGTTGTTTGGATGAAATCCACTCTAACATCACCTTATTGGCACACAAAAAACCCCACCATTTCTTAAAGGAGTTGTATAAATTCAATAGTACCGTAGACCACAAAATACGATGCCTTCCTTAGCCGTGTTCGTACTTCGCAATAGAGTCGTGTACCTTACCCTTCCTCTAGTCCCCATATATTGCCATATACAGCGCGCGCTCGCCGACTGTTTTTACACCATTTTATTGGCTCTGATTTATTGAATCCGCTGTATAAGGTAAAATTATTGCTTATGGGATATTAGTAAAAAGTTTCGCTGAAGACTGAATAGAATATTGGTCGTCGGCCTTTTTATAAGCTGATGTACTTCTGGTGATTGTTAGGTTTTTTTAATGGAAAGTAGGTAATTGTCCCATTTGGTGAAGTTGTTCGAAGCGCGGCTGTTGAACGTGTAGTTCTGGGTTCGATGCCCAGCCTTTTTTTTTCGTGGTAAAATCCTCATGGGTTATGGGTTATGTCGACTTTATCGTCGGTTATGCCGGACTCTTACCGGCTAAAAACCCACGGTGTTCCTTCTCCTGGCCCTTGGCCGGGGTCACGGGATTCGCAGCTGCATGCACCGCAACCCTGGCGGACTTCTCCTTCTCTGGGGCCTTGCCCCACGTCCTCCTGATAGGCACGCACGGAACACATGCGCGCCGCCTTCTCGGGCCTGTTACTGGTCGGGGCGCAGGCCACTTCGATGCCCAGCCTGATTCAGAACGATTCGATTAGTTAGTTGTCATTCGTTTAGGTTTGCTATCTCTTTTTCTCTTGTTACGAGAATCGTAGACGAAACGAGATAACAAGCCGAATCGGTCGAGAACTTCCTTCTAACTTTTCCCAAACTATGTTGGAATCAGCTTCTAGATCTATATTTTACATGGAGTAACTGCCATCAGACCTTCTCAACCCAGTAACGGGGGAATGCCGATATCCTACGGTCATAGCGGTTGTCAGACTTTCGGGCTTCTGACTACGCGTAAAGACTGTCATAGGTATTCCTAGGATACTCGAGACCGAGCGACGGTTTAAGGTGCTTGGAGAGCACGGAGAGGTCTCGAGGTGTAACGACCTGACACCCTGGACTGGAAACATTCTGGAAGAGAAACGGAGTTTGTATTTGAGGCCGATAAAAGGCAAGCAGCTCATCCCCTATTTAACGTAATCATCCTCATGAATGCCCTTCCACCCTGAGGAAGACGGGGATTATGTTCCATTATTACCGACTAAAACCACCACGGTATTCCTCCGAGGACTTAGGGGGCGTTCAAGTATTACGTAACGCAATTTTTAAAGATTTTTGACCCTCCCTCCCCCCATGTAACGCGCCGTAACGTTTTTTGTACCCCCCAACTCCCTCTCCCTAAACGTTACGTAACACCCAAGTGATCATTTTTACCTAAAAGTCACAATTATGTTGCGCAAAGTACCGGAAAGTCGCTAAAATTAATTTTTCGTTCATTCGATTTTTTCCAAATTTCGTTGGCATTTTTTGGCACAGTTGCGCTGGCAAGTCAGCATAAGAGCCTTAATTTTACCTTATATTTAAATAAAAAGAAAAACAATGTTACGTAACGCGTTGTTCGAACCCCCCTCCCGCCCCTGTTACGCATAGTAACGTTTTAAAAGACCCCCCCTCCCCCCAAATTGCGTTACGTAATAGTTGAACGCCCCCTTATGGCCAGGGTCGCGGAATTTGCTACTGCATTCCACGCAACCTTGGAGGTCGACCCCCACTAAACATAATCAACAGCAAATCAGGCGTGACTATGTGAGAGTTTATTATGATTAGATAATTAAATGGATATAAGCTTTGGTAATTAAAACTTCTATAAAAGGCAAGATAATTAACTTATTTTATTACAACCTAATTAACATGATTCTCATCAAAACAACCGGTAAATGTCTATGTACTACTAAACATGGACTCTGTAATAAACACTAAAAATAATATTCATGATCTACTAATGCTTGGTCACCATTTTTGGCATACAAATTGATATTTATTTATTTATACAGCTTCACTGGTTAACCTGGCACCTTAAGGCGAAGTGACAGTGCTCGCACGAGTTTAACGGGAACTTAGAGCTCTTACACACCACGTTTTTTTCAGGCGTTGTCGACGCGCGTTTCGCTATCGCGCGTTGTCGGCGCTGCTAAACTTGAAATAGGCTGATTACTTGCGATTGCATTGCTGCAAACTCACGAGAAACGCGCTACAGACGCACGTGAGCAACTCTCCTTGCAAAGTAAAACGCGTGTAGCACGCGCGCGAAAGAGCGTGTATCGCGCTACAGACGCGCTTGAGCAACTCCGACCGATTAAAACGCGCTGCATGTATGTGTTTGCAGCTAAAGAGACGCGCTGTGCCAGCGCGTCTGTATCGATGTAACTCCGCGCTACAAGCGCGTCGACAGCTCGCGAAAAAGTCGTCGTCTGTATACTACAATTTTATGAACGTGTGAACAGGTAAATTGGTTGCGATAACATCGCGTTATAGATGCGTGCGACGCGCGTCGACAGCGCCTGAAAAAAACGTGGTGTGTAAGAGCCCTTAAAATTGAGTAGCGTTTAAAAATAGACTTTTGTCGTGTCAACTTCAAACTCCTACGAATAGTGTTATATCATGGTCATGACACAATCTTTGCCATAATTTCTCTTTGAAATGTGGGCACTATAAGTATAAACTTTGTTTCATATAGGTACAGCACTACAAAATAAGCAGCAGCCTTCTCTGACGCGTTTATACAGCGTGATTGGTTAGTAACTTTACATCCAAAAACCATGAACTCTGCTCATCATTCTGTACAATTTTTAATATGGCATAAACTCTAAATTTGTGAAAAAAATATCTGTTGTTCCATACAAAATAATTAATGTTGGAAAAGCTGTTTTTTTCACATTTTTTCATCCTGGATAAATCTTCACGTAAGTTTCCCTACATTGTGAATTGTTCCACTCCTTCAAAAGATATGACTACTTTTTTTGTAATGATTTGGCAAACAACACACGGTCCACTTGATGCAAAATGAACTGCCGCCTATAGACACCTACAACACCCAAAAAATTGCTGAAGCGTTGCCGACTATAGAGACAAAATATCCTTCCAAACGAAACACAACAATGCTGCTTGAAGGAAGAAATAGGTGGTAGCAGGCACTTTTTTTTGGACTTCTTTTAGATGTTCCTTGCGAACCTTTTCTACGTAACCGGGCAGTTATTGGCTCCACCTGAAAGGTCTCTATCTAGCCAATGAGGGAAAGTAAAATACCTAAGCTAACTACTTATACTACACTAACATCATGACTACCTGCAACAACAGCACTAAGGGTGACCCCTAGTGAGACTCGGACCTTGGGCTTACTTCGCCGGGCCAGCTCTTCTATAATTTTACATCCGGAATACTTTCCAATGCTAAAAATTCCATTAAAATCAGCTTAACCTTTCTCGATATAACACGAACAGACGGACAGACACTTTCATATTGGGTGTTATTAACAACATATTTTAATTTGTAGAAGCGTATCGATATGATTTATAATAACCACTCCGCTACTCCAAGCACGGTAAGTAAGGCAAGACGTGATTTCATTAGCGAAGCATTCCGTGATTTGTGGCAATTTGTTTTATTTTCAATCAGAGAATTTACAAAACACGATTTGAAAACAGGATTTTTGTTAAAGATTGTTTCGTGATAAATGAGAGACCGATAACTCGGATTTACCTACTTAATTATGCGAAATTAGTAAGTATACAAATATGGAGATAGATTAGCCTATAAGTAAGAACTTCTTATTTCTTTATGTAGTAGCTTATTATCTTATCGTAACTACAGACAATTAAATGTTGCTCGGGGATTAATTTTATTATGTTTAGCTTTTTTAGTACGCTCTCGTGGCTAATAAACAACAGCCTGGGTCATAAGCAGAGATCGGAATAGGTAGAGTGCAGTGGCGAAGGGTGAATTTTCTTAAAAGGGAAGCCGGACCAAAAAATGCTTACCTTGCTCAAGTGTGATGCGTGAATTCCAGTAACTACTCGTTTCGAAAGGGAAGCCGATAGGAATCGAGTTGTATGGAGCCTTCGCCACTAGTAGAGTGTATTTACCTAAACTTCGAGGAAGGAAGTAACATAGAGTGGATAATACCTACTCTAAAATCCCGGAATAATTATAATGACGTTTTAATCCCGTGATTTAAAAATCACGAATTATTTATTGGACTTTATTTATAGTTACAAATTATTTATTTGAAGAATCATATAAGATTTTTTAGGGTTCCGTACTAAAAGTATTAAATTAAAGAGCTTTGTTTTACATATTATTAAATTAAATTAATTTTGCATTAAATTAAATTAAATTAAATTAAAATTTCTTTATTGACATTTTTCGTACATACAATTATTTGAAATCCCTGGCCCCTGAGCTAGTTTAAAACTGTATTACAGGAGCCAGTGTATTCCCTCTAAAATAGTTACACAGTAATGCCAACAGCAAAATCAGCAGAACCAAGAAGACATTTAAAAAAAAAAAAAAAAAAAAAAATATAATTTAAGTACGGACGTGCAATTTAGATTATGTAAGTGTTTGCGTGTGTGTACATGAGTGTGTGTGTGTGTGTATGTGTGAGCGTGTGTGTGCGTGCGTGTGTATGAATGTGTTTTTTTTTTTTTTTTGTTCATTTTAATATTCTTAACAGGTTTTCAGTAGCGTCATAATCCAATGTCTTCAGCCACGTAAGTAGTGCTTTTTTTATTTGGTTGTTGTTTAGCTTTCTGGTTTTCGTATATACATTGTTTTACATTTTACATATAAAGTCCATTTCATAAAGTCCAATAAATAATTCTTGATTTTTAAATCCCGGGATTAAAACGTCATTATAATTATTCTGGGATTTTAGAGGAGGTATTATCCACTCTGTTACTTCCTCGAAGTTTAGTTAAATATACTCTACCTATTCCGATCTCTGGTCATAAGATTTGCAAGGTTAAGCTGCGCTTGCCACGGTCAGCTCGTTGATGGGTGCCCGGTCATTACACATCGAGTCCTCTCCGTGTCTCCGACAGCACGTTAAGCCGTCGACGCGTCGGACCTGGTTTTTATACAAATACCTATGACGATGGTTACGGGTAGTCAGAAGCCCGAAAGTCTGACAACCTGTCTAACCTTAGAATATCGTCATTGAGTAGTAAACTGGGTAGCGGAGGTCGGATAAAATACTGGTATTCAACCGCATTCTTTGTGACCACTACAAGGGATTTTTAATTACTATAAATTTTACAACTTAACGGTTTAAACTAGTCGGGCAGTACCGAAAAATGCGCGTAAGTGAACCGTAATTAATCATAAATATAAATGTGACTCATTAAAGTTATAATACAAAAAATATACCACACAAAAAGTGTTCACATTTCTGGACGAGAATTTCTCATAATATTTTCAATATCCAAGCAAAAAAAATAAATGACCTGCCACTACTAACAACACAAACTTGAAAATCATTTTTATGCAAATATGAATTCTCATGCATTCATTTGCATTTGACTCTGCATCAAATTAACTTGCTTTACATAAAGCTAGCAAATGAGAATTTCATGGCATATATCTACAAGGTAAAGGAGTCCATGCCGGTGGAATTGTACAGCGGTTCCCTGATGTCAACATGTAGGAGGTACCAATGAGGCTTGAATAGTCACAAAAAGTGAAACAAGGCATCGAAAAAAAAGGGAAAATAATTTATAATAATCTGCCGTGGTCACTACGCTACCCTTCGTGTTCCGGAGATCAAAGAGTCCAAGAACTGGGGTGCTAATAACGCCGCATTTGGTGAAACATATTATTTCGTTTCATATTCGTAATCATAACTGCAAACGGGCTGCACATCCAGTCGGCAGTTGTCACGCAGTTGCACTGACTACATCCTAATTGCATTCAAGCTGCATTTGGCAGTTGCATAGTTTACGGTTGCTATTTGTGTTTGTATGTTTCACCGAACGTGGCTTTATTAGTCCCCCTAGGCTTTTCTTTTAGCGCCGATATCTCACAAGTTTGGTTGCAAAGATCGAACGGCAATGCAGAATGAAATTCAGCTGCATCTAGTTGGACTGCCAGCCAATTGAAAGATCTTGAAAAATATAGTGATGCTGACAAAGAACCAACAAAAATTGAAGCACTGCCAAATAATAACACTAAGCAAACTGAACAACCAAATTGTTTTCGCTATGACAAAGGTTCACACGAGCGATATTTACAAGTACGGTGTAACAATAGATGCGTTCACACAATACAGTTTTCTCTCGTCTGAACGTGTCATAATGGCCAATTTAGTTTCGTTCAGTGTTCTTGTCTTTGTGTTTAGTGACCCACATGTGGCCCATAAATCACGGCTTTGTTCTCTTCGTTAAAATTAAATGTCATAATATTTTTGTAGATTTGTATTTTCTTTTGACGGTTTTTAAATATAACATCACGCCTGTATTTCACGAAGGGTTGTGCACAGGTGTATAGTACCTATACCCTCATTATGTTTACGTCCCTTGTAATAGGGTGCGAGCCTATTCCCATCAACCGACCACAATTCCAGACTCTGGGCTGCTACTGAGAAATTCCACATGGTAAAACCCAGTAACACTTTGCCCCGACCTGGGGACTGAATCTAGGACCTCACGCTCATCACCGGCGCTTGCGAGCACTATACCAACGAGGAAGTCAGTCAACGGTTTTTGAAGATTAAGTATTATAATTGAAGTAATAATATGGTCCAAATTGTTCTTAATTTGAGATTATGTTCTGCATCATAACTAGCCAACATTCTACGTAAGTACGAGTAGATTCGATTTGAAGTAACCTAGCCAATTTCGCCTTCGACTTTGAACAGTAATTATTAAGTTAAAGATTGATTTCTAGGCAACTTAGGTTTATCAGACAATTTAAAGACATACAACAAGATTTTGCCATCTTAGTTACGATCAATAACCATGTCAACAGACAGTAATTTTAGTTTTATAGTTATGAGTGTATTTTATTTTAAAATAACACAATATTCCATATAGAATTCAGTTTTATGGATTCATAAAATAAGTAATTTCTAAATAAAATAACCGAGAATAGATGGATAGAAATCAAATGCTGGAATAGTTGACAGGTGTAACATGTCTTAATTATCATCTTAAAAGACTCATCAAAATTATAATTGGCTTTGACTCAGAAATGCTTAAGAACAGCACACATTAGATTTGTAGAATTCAAGATGGCCAGATTTTATAATCCGTATCTGATCTCTCCTTTAAGAAACATATTTAATGATTTAAATCTGAATATTTTTCAGCCATAGAAGGTAAATTAGAAGCAAAGAGAAAACTAGGTAGACCAAGAAGAAAGAACACAGACCAATTGAAGGAAAAGACGGAAATGATAACATACAGAGAAGTGAAGAATTTGGCTCTGGATGGAGAAAGATGGAGACTTCTATACCGTCAAGTGCACTTAAATTTTGGATGGATTTTAACCCATATCAGTAGAAACAACAATTGCAGAAAAGGTTGACATTGAAAACAAGGCACAACTCTCGGTAGGTAGTACTACTATTTTTAAAAGTTTCGACGCGGTTTACGCAAAAATTGTTTCCATTACCACTTTACCACACATTGGTACTAATTTAATTACTGTTCGTTCCATTAAGGGCTCATATTATAACTAATTTTATGAGCACGCACGAGACTTTAAGCACGAACTTTAAGTATTGCAAATATTCCCACAGCGCGTCGTCCTGGCCTACTCTAGTAGAATGTGCGATGCATTTTTATTATAACTAGAATCATCTGTGATGTTATCTCTTTCGATATTATTCTGTTCTACTTCAGATAACGCTGTCCAACCTTTTTGTATGCCATTTAAAGCCTCCATTAAAACTTTTTGAATTTTAATCGATGAATTCGAAAGTTAAATTGCGATTATTGTGGGTGTATTTAAAGATTAAGTTACTAGTTGTGTCTAGCTAGCAATAGCAAATATCTCCTTTTTTCATTGTCATTGAGAAGGCAAATGAGGAGTAGTATCATTTGACGAACACAAATCAGCTTTGAAAACCTTTCTGTTATAGCATCTTCTACTAAGTTCGTTTGATAAAAGCTTCGATCAATAATCCTCTATTGATCGAAGGATAAAAGGCACTGCAGGCGTTGTGTCATAGTTTTACCTATCTCATAAATACATATATTCATGAAAAGAGCCTTCACGAGTGGCTATGCTAAAGTGCGTCCGGCGCACCCTGGGCAGTCAGCCCCGCTACCAGCCTCGCTAATTGACTAACCTTTTCATCACGGTGAGCTATTCTCGTATAGCTCGTGCCGACGCGAGAGAAGAAGACATAGCTATTGTAACGATTACACAACACATGGTGGTTGTGTATAACGCATACACAATTCTTTTAGTGTACAATACAGTATTTATTAATTATTTATTTATAATTTCGCACAAAATTTGTACAGAGGCGGCCTTAATGCCTTAGGCATTTTATACCAGTCAACCTTATCTATCTTATTATCATAACGCTTAGGCAAAAAGAATTACGATGTAGTGCCAATGCACTTCATGGAATCAGGTATTTTTTTATTAATTCTCTTTTACGATTCTCAGTCTCAATTTGATAACAGTGGTTTATATCATTATAGTGTGAATTGACTTTTAATACAACAGTTAAGTATGAAAATAGCTACCTAGATAGCTTTGCACCATAAAATAAAGGGAAACTTGCGTAAAACAGAGCGGTATCTGGTCGTAAACAGTATCCTTTATGATCTGGATTAAAGATGGGGTACAACACTGTGGAAACAAGTAGCTATAATTGTTGCTTACAGAAGCTGCGTATTATTATAATATAGTACGCGAAGAATATTGAATCAATACTTGTGTAAAGGAACCGGTAAGCGATGAACATTTTACGGCAATGTGTGACCAGCATATGTGGCCGGCAATATAGCCGTATTACTCGTCAATGTTAGGGTAATATTGACAATATGGCGGTATTGCTCTTCAATATTGGGGTAACATTGACAATTTGGCCGTATTACTCGTCAATATTAAGGTAACATTGACAATATTGCTGCAGGGGTAGCATGACCACTCTAGTTATAGGTTTTGTCGACGGAAAAATAGATATAATGACATAAACACAATGGCAATATGTCATAATATTGTCGATCCTTCAGTCGATAAAACCCCCATAAGCAACTAACTACGCCTGCTGGTATGGTCGTGTGCTACCGAGTATTGCTGCCGTTGGGTGATAGTAAACAGTAGTTAATTACCGGTAATCTTTGAGCCACACATTAGCACGTAAAGCTGTAAATAGTTGCTAGGCATTGCTGTAAAATGTTGATTGTTTAACAGACCCTTAATTTTAATGACGATATTCCTGGTTGGCGGTAAATAATATTAACAATTCGTGAAAGCATCATTCAAATCAAACTAATGCATTCCAACGCTGGACATATTGTACTTTATACATTTAGCTGAGAAATATAACTTAGGGAGAGCATATCATTTTGTTCGTAATAACTTATTTTCTTAAATAATTGTCACCTCATCCAAAAGATAGATGACGCTGTTCATGTGTCCGAAAAACAAAAACTTTGTTTTTCTAAGTACAGACGTATTGCTATGTTTTTTATCATGCAGAATCTCAGATTGTAATGATGTTGATAACCATTTTTTAACCGAATTCATAAAAGGAGGAGTATATTACATCATAGACAAGAAAATATCTGGAATATCTTAAGATTAGCTTATTTTCTAAAGCTTTCCTATACTCTTAAAGGCATTACCTAGTTTTACCCTATGTTTCCCTTACACGGAAATACATCTACCTACGTAACTAAAAACGTTGGATTTAACGAACGGTCGTTTTTACCCTTCATTAGAAACGGAACCGACAGGTGATACCGCATCACACCTGACACTACACATATCATTACCGTTCCAACGTGTACTAGTGCCTAGTGCCAGTTTACGTCATAAACCATTCTCATTCCCTTCCGCACGCCATTAATTAGCAATAGTTCTCACGTGTTCCAACAATAACACTGTAATCCTTTGTCGGAGATTCACTTTCTACACAACACTAAACATTGCGACTAAACGCATGTAAACGTTAACTCGCAACAAACAAACGCACCTTCTAATAACACTTCACGTCATCCAAAAAGTTCCAAATTCGAAACGCAAAACGAAATATCACTGGCCAATAATAGTTCGCGCGAAAAACGTTCGATTTTCAAACGCGAACGCTTCCCGCGGCTGCGTGTGCGCAACTGAGTGACATAGAGCCAGCCAACCGTTGCGCGCGATGCCTCCAAGAAAGAGATGGGATGTAGAAATTACTATGTGTTAGACAGAGACAAATATATCCGAAACCATCCCTTTAACTGGTATCAAATATCGCGTTTATTGTTTCATTAATTGAAACGGCTTGTTTAGTAAATTATATCATATTAATATTACGAGAGTTATTAAAATTATTGATTATTTTATCGTTGTCCTGATTGGAAATTCTGTGACTAACACGCCATCAAAGCTCCGATCGCTTGAAATTTATTAATATTTAGCAAGGTGCCTTGAAGGAGATAGTTCCGCAACTACTACATTTATTTTTACCACAAAAATATGACCTAAATCAAAGATGACATTAAGCTGTCATCCATCAATCTACTATTAGTAGCGTCCGTATATGTATACATATATTATAGTCTAGTCTCTAGAGCTCATCAGAAAAGCTATTACATCATAATCGCTGAATCAGCTGATTGTAACAAGCTTCCGACATTGCGAGGTTAGATTGTAGGTTGTTAGAGCCCGTTTATAAACATGACCGTATTATAGACGGCGGATCTAAAAGTGTCTTTGTGTTTGTTGTCTCTGATAGGGTCAGTAAAACTCCAGGTGAAGCTGGAGTGAAAAAAGTTGACAATAATTTTGATATCGAAATAGATAACCTTTCTTTTGCTGCGGGTGTCAGAACTCATCTAAAGATCAAGTAGATGGGCAAAAGCATCATCTTCAGCGTAGATATCTAAAGTGAGGATACTGTGATTACTTCGTTTGTATTGCCTGAAACGTTAGCACTATTCTGGACTAATGCTTGTTAAAGTGAAGTAGACATCGTGTGGACCTTCGTAATAGTATTTAAGTATTAAGAAAAGATCCAAATGCAGGTTATACTGGCTTCAGCAACAACAGCAGTAAGACAGCTAAGACAGCATAAGAACCATCTCTGCATACCAAGGCAGCAGGAACCAATGAAGATAACTAATATGAATGTTTCGAACATTCGTCACACATCCAGAACATAGCTCAACTCAAAATTAAACTTTAGCTCCCTGTCATTTACTAAAACCCGTCCAGATGTGTGTCATCGGATAAACTGACTAATCTCACCACTTCTAATTAATAAGCCTCGGTAATGAAGAGAAACTCTGGAAAGCTCCGAGATATTATTTATGGGACAACTTGCCGTTTATCTCACAATTTACTGACATTGACTTTACGAAGCTGCATTCGAATGCGAGTACATTAATATGGTAATTTCGGATTGGACGTGTGAGCTTGTCTATATGTAGATATGAAAGTATGCAAGTAATTACAAGTGGGTGTGTTGCCATATTTCGTCAGGGAGTTGTCTTGAGAATAGGCCAGCTTTTTCTATCATCAAGAGTGTCGTAGCTGAGTAATGTATTAGCAGCATAATCAATTACTGTCCCACTACTGGGCACAGGCTTCTTTTCAGAATGAGCAGGGTCTAACTAAACCATAGTCCGCTACGCTAACCTTGTTCGAGTTGACAGTCTACACATACCATTGAGATTTTTTTTTGTTTATGGGGACCTCTCAGTTGATCAGATTTCCTCATAATATTTTTTTTCGTTCACCCTTAATGCAAGTGATAATCAAAGTCTGATTTGCACATGATTTCGAAACGTCAGCGATGCGACCCGGGTCGTACTCAGACCCTTCTGGATGGAAGGCAAGCATTCACGGCTTGGCACAAGTAAAATTTTAGCAGGAAATGTTTTTACCCTAAAGATTGTAGAGATCAGACGGGAGACAGGATATCAGAAACAAGGAGATTCCATATATGCTTAACAATTAAAGCACCTCCAAATTCTTTTACTAAAGCAAACTTTGGCTATTGTCATGGACAAACATGGGATAAAAAGTCCTTTATGCAACACACTGACATGAAGAGATTCTAATCTAGACTATTTTTCTTTTTGTTGGTTTTGTTTTCATCGGTTAACAATCTTTAGTAAAATTATATTACTTAAACTAGTAAACAGAATGGTCTGAACCGAACACACTTATGTGTACACGTACGCATTACAGCTGTACACTACAAATTAGTTTCCCTAAGAGCACGTTACTTCATAAATAGCAAAGGTCTTCAACATCAAACCTATCTATTGAAAACAACAATGTTATACGCAACAACCACCTGCCAAACGGTTCATTCCGATCAATTTCACGCTCCACACGAAAATATGCTTTAATGACTGGAACGAAGTATTCAATATTGCGTGGAAATAATCTGCGAGTTATGATGTTATTGATGTTTTGTGGAACCCCACTTGAGACAAGCAAAAAGGAGTCATAAGTTGAAGTATTAGAGATAAGTTTTCAGAGGTAGGATATGGTAACGGAATGGAAGCGCGTGCGCTGATCTGAGTTACCATTGTAGTAGGTTGATGGGATTTTCGTTTCGAGAAAAGTGTGTTACGAATATGGAAATCAGTTAGAGTTAACTTACTCAGTGGTGTTAGTTGTTTAGGAAATATATATCACCTAGAAGATTAACTCCACAGAGTCTAAGAAGCTTGTAGAACATAACATTGAGTAGCTCTTCCTTGCAAGTAGTGACTTGCAAACAGATTTTGAAACTTGAACCTTTGAAACTTAGAAACTTCATTATTCTTGGAAGAGGTATTTGGCCAACAGTGAATTGCAATAGGTGAATGGACTGACAAATGCAGGCATTAAAAAAAAAACGCCTCTGAAGGAGAGGATTCTCTAGAAACTATTAAACCTAAAATAAGTTTAAGGTTTTAAAAGGATGATCAGAATCATGGCACTTGATAGACACTACTTAAAAATGTGACAGGAATGTTAATCAATTCCACACGATCGTGTCACACACACAAACGACACCAAATAACAGAAACACGACATAGTTTATCCACAAATCGACATCAATTCCATCCAATCACAAAAAAAAAACAAAATATAAATCAAAAATAAAAGCGACATGCGCACGAGTTGCAGCGATACCGCGGCGGTTCGAATCATCCAGTGTAGTTATTACGCTGATTGCGGTAGCAAATGATACCGCCGCCCGCGCCGGTGTGCGGTGTGCCCACAATTTGCTGGTTGGTACGGGCCATACCTGCCTACAGTCACGAAGGACTGAGGTCTAGGATGTGGTAGCTTGGTTCATCGTTTGTCAGATTATAAGGGACTTCGTGTTCAAGTTTCGATGAAAATTTAAAAATATTTTTGGGTTCTTTACAAGATTTATTTATTTCATAAGGCAATTACTAGGTTACAATCACAACATAATATAGGTGGACTTAAATAATAGGTATTGCACAGATTGATACCCTAACGTAATCGCACAGCATGATAAACAAAGTTATTATTAAGGAAGAAGAAAATGAAATGTAACAAGTTCAACACACAGAATACAGAAGCTTAATCCTTACTAATATTATAAATGCGAAAGTAAGTCTGTCTGTCTGTTACCTAATCACGATACAACAAACGAAAAGATGTTCTTCTCACTAAAAGTAGGGGTCCTATCTACTTCAGTACAAGTGGTTAGTCATCAAGGACCAAAGAGGCAACACAGCGCTTGGTTCAAATCGTTTGTTAAGTTACAGGACATTTAAACAAACACTTTTATAATTGGTTTTGTACATTGAGTGCAATCATACACGACGTTCTTGATTTATGTTAAACAATTTCTTTCCTTTGATGTCTGTCTTAAGATAGATCGCTCTATTCTAATCCTGTGTCTACACGTAGAAGACCCTATAAACCACCTTTCTAACTACGCCTTGTCCTGTAGAGAGACCGTTACTTAAAGTCACGCATACCATGCCACCACGGCACATTGTATTCAGAACAATCGCTAGTAAAACTGAGATGAGCGGTTTTTGCATGGCCAGGTTCGAAAGTGTTGGCGACAAATTGCGTCTGCTGAATGTGAAAGTAAGATGAGAGTTGTTAGTATTGGATATTTTCTTTTTGATATTTAAATATAATTTATTTTCAGTAACCAGCTAGGCATGACTATGCCAAGGCCAACAATTATTTTATTGATTCCAATGGATAAATGAAAAAATAAAAAAGAGTATTTTTTAATGTCAAACATAATATCGACCGCAAGTTCATGCAGATCGTCGAACAAAGAAAGGTTGCCTACCTTGGACACGTTTTTCGGCACGAGAGATATGAATTACTGCAGCTTACAATGATGGGCAAAGTAGCGGGAAAACGCGGTGTTGGCCGAAGAAAAAAGTCTTGGTTGAGAAATATTTGCGAGTGGACTGGAGTCACGAGTGGTCCCGAGTTGTTCCATCTCGCAAAGGACAAGGAGAAATATTCGAAGTTGATAGCCAACCTTCAGTTATTGGAGAAGCACCAGAACAAGGAACATAACATGAGACACAGCACCCACTCCACCCTTCTTTGTTATAGAGATAGAAAAAACTAAGGGCACAACATACTCCCTAGTAAATTCCTCTCATGTATGACGGGTTGTAACAACCCAACTAGCTGCTAATTCAATACATAAATAACATCATTTCTGTATTCCATGAGTTTCCAGTAATCGCTGGACATAAACTAGATTCTCGCCTAATTGTATTCATCAAGAATTACATTTTTAGCGTCACATACCATCATCTATAAACCTAGCACTTCATGAACGTGCAAATTGTCACACGTTCTTACTGATCGAAACTAGTCTAGGATTCTATATCGCAAAATGGCACTCGTAATAGGATTAAAATGATCAGGTTTGTGTTCATATTTAGCAAAACACGTTGAGCTTAAAGATTGCAGGTAATGCGTTAAAATGGAAAAGTCTAGATTAAAATTTTACCACATGTGGCGTCGAGCTGCATATTTATAGACCGAGAGGAATCGCTTATAGTAGTAGGTATAAACCTCCGTAAATGCGGTTTAAAATTATTTATTGACTTCCGAGGAAAATTCCTTCTCCTACAGTTTTTTAAGGTATCTCGGATCTTCATCGGATATGGAATGATCTCCAGCATATTTGTTTGACCTATCTGGTGCATTTTATATATTGATATTTAATTGTGTTTCGTATTTTTATTTCGAAAAGACGGAGTCTAAATAAACCTATTTTTATATTGACCTCGATTTCAACCAAGCAGTTATGGAAATATTTAGGTTTGAAATATAAGAGACCAGAGCGATCAATTTTTATTTTTGAGATTGAGCCAAATACCAATCTATCAATATAAAATTATAACAATCTTCATTCGCGAACGATCAACAAGATTATGATAATGCAAATAACTCAGGCAAAAGTATTGTCGACTGTTCTCAGTAGAATCAAAAACCATTTTACATTATCGTCCAAAACATTTTCTAATGGAAATTAATCAGGTGCTTTAGATTTCTGTAGAGCTTTATCTATTCTGATAAAACTAACATCGATGCAGTACCTACATATATGATGCAAATGCAACCGTCTTATAAAAGATTCACTTTCAAGATACCAATATGTCCTAGCCAGAAACAATCATCTTCATATTTTTAAGCAAATTCCATCCATAGCGACAGCATTCAACATGTTAAAAATGGAATTACGAGCTTCGATGTGTTAAAATGTGTACACGCAGATTAATTCAACACGTGCCGCGACTCAGGTTGATACTATCGTTTGTTTCTCTTATTCCTAGGCAAGCAATTAATAACCTTAAATTGTAGCACTTGTTGCTACAGCCGTTAACACCCAAACGTGGCCACGCCTATTCCAAGTACGTTTCTTATACCCTCAGGCAAGGAAGCAATTAGGTAGATTCTCCTGGCAAAAGAGTTTGAACTTTATACTGAAAGGAATATAAGGTGTATTTTGATTGGTGAAGGAAAGGGTCAGTGGTATTTTGGGCTTGGGTTGAAAGATACGGTTTGTTGAGTCACAATGTGTGTTCGTATTGATGAATGAAATTTTAAGATGAAAAATAATATTTCCTTGCTAATATTGCCTTAACTCTTCTCAGTCGAATTCTTATTCGACTGAGAAGAGTTCCAGTTGAGAAGAGAAAGCCTCTTGGCCCATGCCCAGTAGTGGGACAGTAATGGGATGATTACGAAACAAATCTAGAAGAGGCTTATTAAAAAAATATCATGTGATAGTTTGCTTCTATTCACAACGATTGATTGTGAACAGGTACCTTGCCTGTTACCGGTTTCGAGTCTTTGGGCTGACCAATTAGATTGTGATCCCGACCTGTATCATCATCAGTCACTGTTTTATTAATTGTATATTTAGTGGTATATGATATCGACCTAAATATTTATATCACTGACATAAACAAAATTCTTACTAAAATAAAAATAATACAAATGCGAAAGTAATTCTGTCTGTCTGTTTGTTACTGCACGACTTAACTACTAAACCGATTTTGATGAAACTTGGTACAGAGGTACTCTGGAACCCGAAGAAGGACACAGGCTACTTTTATCGATATACACGCAGGCGAAGCCACGGGCTACGTCTAGTTCTTTATGAAGAAGTGATCAAAGATAAAAATTCTAATGTATTTTATGTAAATATTACAATAATGAATCTATACCTAGTACCAACAAGTTCTTAATGCAAAAATCCTGCATAATAATTAATTTTTACTACATAATTATTACTTTAATCCAATATTAATGTTTAACATAAATTAAGATTACTCTATCAATACTAGATATCTGGAACATAAGCTTTTAGTAAAACTTGTAAGCAATGCATCTATTATAAGGGAAAGCCTCTTATAACTGCGGTACTACTCGTACATTGCTCATTCTAAGTTATTTTCAGCGAATTATTACTGAACGTATTACTATTACTCAAAATGGTCTTTGGTTCTAATTTTTTTTCTTAAAGTTCCTTCCCAGGAACCTTGCCGTCTGGCCTCCATTTCTTTAATAAGTTCTTAGCAATTTAGTTCAGAAATTTCGAATGTACGGAAATTCTCACTAAGCTCTTTACATTACAAAATTACAACTGTCCTCAACCCTACAGCCTAATTTGAAGCACTAAACTGTATAATGGATATATCACTTTATACAACATTGTATTTTGATTTCAATTTAACAAATTCTTTCCTATTTAACACTTATAATACACACGACTCAAAGGACCACAATTCACTTTAGAGTCGAACTTATCACGACTATTAGTAAATGCATGTTCAACGACTATGTTCATTCTTGATACTTTATCACTACTTTATGTTCCCCGATATGGTACAAAAGGCTATTTTGTTACCGCTAGGAATTTATTGCAACTGCATTGCTAGATTTGTACGAATCTATTTGTCTGATTCACGCAGAATTATATAAATTCTAAAAGGAGGGGTAGTATAGATATTTTGTTCCCGGTAGAATAGGGCACCGCATTTCTTTCTACGGATATATGACTATGCATAATCGGCCAATTACTGTCCCACTACTGGGCTCAGGTCTAACTTGATTTTTTTGGGACCCAGATCTGATATATTGGCCTATGACTCTAAGGCCGTTTACTCATAAAACGACACGACACTACGCACCCTTAAAACGACAATGACGTACTTACTTAAGTGTAAAAAAATACAATAATAAATATAATTGAAAAAAAAAAAACTGGGGAAGTATTTTTTTTATTTAAAAGTACGTACTTCTCGAAAATTATGTTTTCGCACTTACGACATTGTAGTTTTGAAGGTGCGACTACTAGAGTCGAAATAAACTGTTCTAGTATAAATACCGGAAATTATGGCGCTATGAATCGTCACCACAATTATTATTTGTCGTGTCCTGTAAGTGAGACTTGAAAAAACGGCACAGAAGCTACCGATTTTTAAGTCTATCATTGTAAAATTTTACAAGACGCCATCTTTAAAAACATGATTTAAGTCAAGGGGGAATGAGGAGCTCGTGGCTAAATTACCACCCGCGCGAATCATATGATTTGCAAGGTTAAGCTGAGCTTGTCACGGTCAGTCCGTGGAAGGGTGACCGTTCGTTACACTTCGAGACCTCTCCGTGCCTTGGAGAGCACGTTAAACCGTCGGTCTCGGATGCCAGACAAATACCTATGACAGTAGTAATGGGCAGTCAGAAGCCCGAAAGTCTGACAACCGGTATAACCTTAGGATATCGGTATTGCCCAATAACTGGATTGCGGAGGTCTGATGGCAGTGGCTCCTTGTAAAATACTAATATTCAGCAGTATCTGGTTAG
This sequence comes from Amphipyra tragopoginis, assembly GCA_905220435.1. Classification (NCBI taxonomy): domain Eukaryota; kingdom Metazoa; phylum Arthropoda; class Insecta; order Lepidoptera; family Noctuidae; genus Amphipyra; species Amphipyra tragopoginis. The sequence continues at coordinate 25,818,151 of HG992010.1, forward strand.
ACTGGAAGCTTACCCCAACGTTGGGAAAAGAATAGGTGGAACGTGGTCATCATCACTACATAGTATAAAACAAAGTCGCTTCCCGCTGTCTGTCCCTATGTATGCTTAGATCTTTAAAACTACGCAACGGGTTTTGATGCGGTTTTTTTTTAATAGATAGAGTGATTCAAGTGGAAGGTTTTAAGCTGTAAAACGTATACGTGCGAAGCCGGGGCGGATCGCTAGTAATTGCTATAAGGAGAGGCATTATATTAACCTAGGGATAGATTCAAGCTGTGAATCATGAAGGCAGTCATCAAGACGTTGAAACTAATACTACACCTACATTAAATTGAACTCACTTTTACGTGAAAATATTCGAACCATTTGTGGTTTATGTTTCAACATCAAAACTGTGTATTACATTGGTGGTCTCCTAATACCAGTAATTTGTTTTCAATACACAAGGTGTGTAATTTTCTTTCAATTTAAACAAAAGAATGGTTTCTACAATAAAAGGAACAATAATATAATTGCTGTGTCGAAGTTCGATTGTAATCACGAACTGTAAGTGCTTTACTAAGTGAAAGGTTACACGGTTAAATCAGCCGATAGTGCCGTTTTTCGTGATGATCTTTGACTGTATTAGCTATAGGGGCATTGGGGTAAGTTCGAATATAGGGTAAGTTCGGATATGGGGTAAGTTCGAATATAGGGTAAGTTCGAATATAGGGTAAGTTCGTTCAGATGGATTTACCGCAGAATTTGGCGATATTTTAAAATAATGGCAAGGAGTGCGACGCCAAACTCTGCATCTCACTTCAGTCCGCGTCGTAATATTTTTACCATACGAATGAACTTATCCCATATCCAGACTTGTTCTAATGCATCCTAATTATTATCCTTAGGAAATATTGTGAACAACGCTCCGGGTACTATGTTGATATTTTGCTTCGACGTTGTGGAAATCGACTCTAATACAGTTGGAAAAAGGATCGTGAAACATATTGGCACTGGTATTAACCAGTCACAAACAAAGTCAAAGTCAAAGTCAAATCATTTATTTCAATTAGACCATTTACAGGCACTTATGAATTGTCGAGACAAAAAAAAGAAGTTACTGCCGCGTTCCAAAGTGTAGATTCCTATGGAGAAGAACGGGCAATAAATTCCATGGTTACTCTTTTCCATCAAATAGTTACAAAAATTGGTTACATTGTGAATAAGAAAATAAATGTGAGAACAATGTAAGATATGGTATGCTAATAAGAGTAACTACAATTTATTTGCCATGGCAGATTAGAGATGACCAGTCCCAACTGACGGCGCCCGTTCACGAACATGACGCATGTACCAGCATCGCTCAGCTCAACCATTTTGTAGGGAACCGCACGATCCAACACACACGCCACCATCAGCGGGACATTTGAGTGAGCATGACATGCTCTAACCGCCAGACACCAAGTAAAGTTTTAGTTAGGTAAATGGTTACATGGTACTCACATGTAGGTACAATCTGTACTAAGGCAAAAAAAAAAATATACAAAAAAAAAATTGCTGTTGGCACAAAAAAAAACACGGATAATAATAATAAATATCGATACATGGTATATGTACTCGTAAATGTCAAAAAAAAAAAATAATAATTAAATTGTATAATAATATCATGTCAAAAAAAAAAGAGTAAAAATGAAATAAAATAAAAATTCAATAAATATGGTAGACATGTCACAATTGATCACATTTAATAAAAGCGTTCATATGGAGATCTCTTTAAGAATCCATTAGTCAAGTGGTTGTGGAGCAGGACCAGCATGTTTCCAAGCATTTTTATCTGTAATATAATCTTCTAACTTGTAATATGCTTGTTTGCATAGTGTGCGTTTTATGCAAATTTTAAATTTCTTCTCATTTAGTTGAAGAACACTATCAGGTATTTTATTATAACATTTTATACAGTACCCCATAAAAGATGTGTGTACTTTTGACAATCTGAAGCGAGGTTGCACTATCTTATTTCTGTCTCTAGTTATGTAATGATGTCTTTCACATCTTTTATTAAATAGATGAAGATTTTTTCTGACATACATAACATTGCAGGAGACTGTCCACGCACATTTAAGGGTTCGGTCTTTTACTCTCGTATCAGCACGAGCCATACGGGAATAGCTCATGCCGTGGTGACAAGATTAGCCAGTCAGCAAGGTTGGTAGCAGGGCTGACTGCCCAGGGTGCGCCGGACGTACTTAAGTAATGTCACTCGTGGAGGCTCTTTTTATGTACCTCAAAGATTCAATTCATCCATTGTGTGGAATATCTCGTGAACCAAATGGAACCGAATATATTTATTTTTTTCAATTTTTTTTCGAATCCTTTGTTCACTTTTTTGTGACTATGTAAGCCTCACAGATAGCGTTTTATATGTCGACATCAGAGTACCACTACACAATTCCACCGGCATGAATTCCCATAACAGAGGAATCAATGTTGTTCCCAATCAACATCCTCGAAAGAAAGCATCAGCCGGTCACAAATCTGTAGAATATGCGTCTCTAAGAAGGGCCGACCTTCTCAAAAAAGCACTACCCACAAAAAGTTACATACTGTCCCTTTGAATTTTTTTGACATAATTCAGTTGAGCCAAAAGTTTCTTTTATAATTAATTTTTATCTCACGTTTGACCAATGATCACCGATAGGGTAAGTGAGGATGCGAACTTAAAAATCAATCCAAAGCCGCTAGTGCAGTTACTGCCTAAGTCAGAATTAGGTTGCTTCGAAGCACGTAGCCAATAGATTCCTAACAAGACATCTAGTTATGCCTTGCCGTGGATCGTGATCTCGAAGACTCCTCGTTACTGCTACATTTGACCTCGGATAATGTTAGCTCATCTAGATGTGGTATGTCTTGAATTTAATTAACTTCCGAGAGCAGCGTTGCATTGATATATCTAGATACTTAAAGTTTGATGAGAAAAAGGGGTCCGAAATACTAATTTTATTTATTTATTTTATTTAATAATTTATGTACACGCAGCACTTAAAAAAAGATTCTATTTTTTTTATTTTAACTTGTTCCCGTTTGTTCCTTGTCGCACCTTATACTATGGCACACAGGGTCTAAGATGAACCACATGAATCCAATTATCAGAGATATAGACGGATTCCCCTATACCCCTCTGGCTCTCACATACGCCACGGGACACAGTAAACTGCTTGGCGCCGGACTTAAATACATATGAGGACAGTAGTTAGCCAGGAGGACCGTATAGATCCTACCACCAAGCGTGCTAAGTTTTGTAGAATCATACAACACGCCTTTATTCCCAGAGTGTGGTGAGGAAGATTTTATATTCTATTTTATTAAGATAAGTTAATTAGAACCATAGCGTACAACTTCTAATTTTAGAAACTGTAGATTTTCATTCTAGGATTTGTAGTCCTTGCGTTTCTGCAGCAGATATAGTCAGACGTTGCTAAGGGAGTATATCAGGGGATGGATAGCAGCATACTTTTATCACTGATAAGCCTACACCTACTTCATAAAACTGTAAGACATACGGCGATCACCTATCCATCTTCTAGAGCTGGCAATTATGGTACTAATCCCTAGCAAGTTATGGTAACATTCCCCCGCCGGTCACGATCCACCGAGCTCTCCCGTCTTAGAGCCGGTCGTCTCTTCAGACTCCGCAGTCACACCGATAATTCAGCTCTCATCAAGTTATCTCCCCAATCCTCGTAACGGTTACGTAACAACAGTTCGCAACGACCATCAAGCAGTCGAACAGAGAAATACAAATAGGTAACATTCCCTACCGGCCATGGGTACTTCCTCACTGTTGTAGTGGCAGAATGGTACCAAACATGATCACTAAACGGTACAAAATTCTTTCTAAAACGAATTAAGTGTAATGATATGTTTTAGTAAGAAATTCATAATTCTTGTGAGCGTACAATACAATAACCGAAAGAATCTGAGCACTGGACACCCGAAATCATTTAAATTACAAGTAATTTTACGAAAGGCTGTAGAGCAACTTATGCTCTACTGTAGGGCTGCCCAAAGTTAACTGAGAGCCAATTTTTCAATCGTCAGATAACTTTTATCTGAGGAATAAATTTGACATGTTGTCCATACAAAACCTGTCAAAAAGTCAAACCCATTCCTCAGTTAAAAGTTATCTGACTATTGAAAAAACGACCTTCAATCATTTAAAATCGTTTTATTATTGATGGGTTTGTTAAACTTCTAATCAAATCAATATTTTTCATTTGTATTTATAGTACTTACTAGGTATTCAGAGATTTTCTGCTATTGCAGAAAGCTATTGCTATTTTACATTATACTTGTCCCAAAAACTCCTAGGGATTCCCAGTAGGACTGTCAGAGGAAGCCACTATCAATAAAACCACTAGGTATTCGTAGGATGACATTTTAATACAACAAATCAATTTGCCCTATATTTTGCCGGTAACGAAACCATAGCGCACTCAAAATCGCGCCAACGCCATCTATCGAGGTATGGTGTCATTACCATGTACAACGTCTTAACAATACTATTAATGCCACTAATTGCCTGCCAGCTGAGAGTATTTAAGGCCATCGTATCACTGCAAGACCCTTAGATGCTGGAAGAGGCTAAAAGATGTGATGGACCGACAGCTACAGTACCATTACTGCAATTATTTCGTTTACTAAACAATCTCAAAAAAAAAAACAGACCAAACGTGGGGCAAGAGCGAGGCGTATTGTCGGCGGGCTCGCGTAAATTGTATTGAAGGGATTATTCGAAACATTGTCGTACCAAAAAATACGACCCACTCGCGCCCCATGTATGCTGTGGCGAATGCTTAAATCGAAGGTTTATCCATTGTATTCCTTAATAAATATTTCTTCTAAGTAATTTGTAAGAAAAAGACACGTTCTTCTTACGGGTTTAAAATTAGGTTGTAATAAAACATAAAACCTCAGTCAACAACAACGTGGCAGCCCTGTGTATCAGTGTTGGGCCGTCCAAATTACACGTAATGACAGCTAGCAGCGAGATGTTTTGAATCTATTAACATTATGATACGCACGGGTCGCCGCACTCGCCGCCCTCACGGTGAACTCGCACGGAAAAAATATGGTTAAAGGTCACTGCTATTTGTAAAGTTTTTGAGGGTTAATCTCGTAAGAACGTAGTGTTTAAGATAATATGGGAAAATACAGGGTGTAAATAGACCCATCACATAGCCGAAATCTACGCACTCTGTACATCAAACTAAACTATATTGACCATAAATAATTGCTGGGAAACGACTTTTATTTTTTGGCATAAAAAAAACGGTTTTTTTTTGTAGCACGCAATGTGTGGTTGTGGCGATGCCGCGCGTTTGCATGCATGCAGTGGCCACACAGCTGAGCCAAGGTGGTCGTGTGAGTTTGATATTCATTGCGTTTTTGTAACTTCAAATGCGTAATTTGTTAGAAAAATTGAAAATTTTGATAATGTTTGTTTGGGAGGAAGTTTAATAATATCACTTAGAATTCGTTATTGAAAAAAACTAAAAAAAAAGTATGCTTTGACCTTCAATATCTCCAGAACCAATGGTTTCCCAGGTATGGTCTAGTAGAAAAAAATGATCCTAATGATGGGTAGAATATGTGGTTTTCGTTATCGTTAAGGGTCTTTTTACAATAGTATAGATATAGTTCACCCTCATTTCGTCGCCTTAGCCTTAGGCGTGAATTACATAGAAGCGGCATGAGGTGCAGGCGCGGCACAGGCACGTCGCTTTCATACATTTTGTCGTGCCGCTTCAAATCTTTTTCGTACTAAATGTATGAAAGCGTCGCGCCTGCACCGCGCCTGCACCTTATGCCGTTTCTATGTAATTCAGGCCTTAGAGTCAAAACATCGGGAATGCATTTGGTTACTGCACGGTTCCTGTGGACTTTCACGCGGACGAAGTCGCGGGTAAAATAATAAAGTCAATTATACCTATTTATTACTAATGTTATATACCCAACAAAAGCTTGATTTCAGTGCCTACAAAATAATTTCGCATAGAGCGGCTCTCTTATAATTATAGTACAGTATTATTTATTTAAATTATGGCACTCCAACGACTACATTTTTAGGGTACTGTAACAATTAAACTTAAAATCTAGAGTGAATTTGTCACTTACAGGTGTGCACAGCACTTACATATTACAAGTTTTATACTGTTACAGAGAGTACATATAGGCTAAAAAATTACAAAACTACATGAAAACAAAATTTAAAAATTAAAGAATAACTAAATCTATTTTGTTGCTCTAAATAATAACACAATCAATGAAAGCATTTGGTTATTGCAGGGTTCCTGTGGGCTTTCACGCGGACGAAGTCACGGGTAAAGGCTTGTCAATTATACCTATTTATTACGAATGCTATTTACCCAACTAAGGCTTGATCTCAGTGCCTACAAAATAATTTCGCATAGAGCGGCTCTCTTATATTTATAGTACGTATACGTCGTAATAAAATAAAAAAAACGGCCAAGTGCGAGTCGGACTCGCGCACGAAGGGTTCCGTACCATTATCTATAAAACAGCAAAAAAATCACGTTTGTTGTATGGGATCCCCCTTAAATATTTACTTTATTCTGTATTTTTTTTTTTTGTATTTATTGTTACAGGGGCAACAGATATATCATCTGTGAAAATTTCAACTGTCTAACTATCACGGTTCATGAGATACAGCCAGAGACAGACGGACGGACAGCGGAGTCTTAGTAGTCCCGTTTTATCCTTTGGGTACGGAACCCTAAAAATGACCAAATTGCATTATCAAGGTTTTCACTCTAAGGCAACAATTTGCCTCATTGACTGCCTCGTGGGTCTAGTGGTGGTAAGCGCGACTGCTGAGGTCTTGGCTTCGAGCCCCAGGTCGGATAAAGTGTTATTGGGTTTTTCGGATGTGCACGTCATGCTCGTGAACGGGTGCTGTCTGTCGGGACCGGTCAGCCCTTAACTGCTATGGCAATCCTAGAAGGCATATTTTTCTATTTGTTACTCTTATGTGAGTTTATTTGTTACGTTAACCTGCATTATTCTCATTCTATATCGCACACTACTGTAATGAAATTGTCATGAATAGTCATGATCTACTATTTTAAAAAGAGTATTCATGGAGTTTCTTGCCGGCTCTTCTCCATAGAACCTACCTTTTGGAACCGTGCACCTAGTTTTGTCGTTTTAAAAGTGCCTGTAATCTGGTCTATTAGAAATAAAAAACTTTGACTTTTCCGTGTGGAATTTTTTAGTGTCAGCCCGGAGTCTGGATTTGTGCACGGTTGATGGCAATTATTTCAATTATTAATTTTATAATCACGAAACACAAGTTTTAAACTTGTTTGAATTTTAATTTCGCATCATGTTTTGCCTTACGGCTGTATATAAAAATATATTTTATTACAAAACTAAACCTATGCATATTTTACTGCGTAGGTTTTTAATTAAATCCTACTACATAATAATGGGCATGGCCCATACATAATTAACATCAATATGTCCAATTCACTGTAGAATTCCCAGTAGTGGACCTACTAGGACTAATGAATATCTAGGACGGAATTTGTAATCGTGTAGCCTTCAGGCTTCATCGGTGTTGAACTAAATATGCGTAAAGCCTGGGGCTATCGACTAAGGATGACCTATTTGTAAAACGAATACTAGATTAGTTGATAGCCGACTTACGACAGTTCAATATAGTTGATTTTCTTAAACTTAGAACTTAGTTACGAAAAGTTTTTTTAAAAATAAAATCTATTAATTTCATTGCGATGGATTGTGCGTTGTGAGCACACAGCAACGCGGTCGACTTCGAATGAGACGTCGATTCTATGGTGAGATAGGTGAGATTCTGTGGTTGTTAGAATTAACTATTTTTTTATTTATTTACACACATACAACTATTATCACAGGTCTAAACCTAATACAATAGCGTAGTTTAAGTACTTATATCTAAATATCTATTATACATATAACAGCATGCGCATTTTATGTTCATATTAATATCTATTATGCAGACAATCTTATTATTTATTACTATGAGTTATCATACAATAAGCGGTTCGTGTAAATTCACTCAGTGTGCGTCCAAACAAGTCGACCTGTTGTGACATCGCGTTGAGCGTTTTGATGTGGATTTATGCGGCATCTTACGTGAGCGATCTAGTAGAGACGCGATGCGGCGCGGCGCGACGCGATGCGGCGCGATGCGACGCGAAAACAACAAACAGTCGATACCTATTGAAGTGGCCTACGTGACCAAACGCACGTGGAGTGCGGTGCGGCGCGGCGCGAAGCGAAGCGAACGCGATCAGTTGGTTTGATATTTTCGCGCGAACTGGATGCGGTGCCGTACAGTGCTACTGAATGAAGGCGGCGCGCGGCGGGCGGTTTGCGCGCTCGTAGGACAAAGCCGCCGCTTCGCACCGCATCGCATTGAATTCGCGTGTCACCGCATCGCATCGCTTCGCAATTCGCGTCGCTTTGAACCGCCTACGTAAGACGCCGCGTTAAACTTACCCAAATTAGAAGATAAACAAAACTTGTTCGGAAACATACCTGAAACAAAAAATTTCATGAATTATTACCATACATTTTTTTTGAGATTTCGATGTACTTATATTGTGTTCACCCAAAGATGAGTTCTGACAGCTCAGTCATTTCGCAAATTGTAGCAGTAAGGAGACTGCTATCGAAAAAACGTAAACGACATCATCAAAAACCGGAATATTGCTATAATATCCATGCTTTGTTTTCTTAACATATTTGATATTCTTTGTGTGGTAACGTATTGTAGAGAAACGTCACTAATCAACATATAGTGAAAAGGGTATTATAGGTCTTTGTATAGGATTTTGTGACACAACAGAACAATGAACTACGCAAGTTGACTTGTTTAACGGACTTCCAAGCTGTAGACACACATGCAGCAAGTCGACATCAGCAAGTTTTAAGAACTAAGCGAGCAAGAGTGCAATAACTTGCACAGTAATACTTGCTAGTAGATTGGCACCACAAAAATGTAACATAATTATAACATAATATCACGCCTGTATTCCCCAAAGGGTTGGGTAGAGGTGTATAGTACACCCTCGCATTTCGCATATTTAGTCCCATATAACAGGGGGCGAGCCTATTGCCATCAACTGGACACAAATCCAGATTCCAGGCTGCTACTGAGAAATTCCACACGGAAAAACCCAGTAACACTTTGTCCGACCTGGGACAAAGAAAGAAATGGAACCCAGGACTTCACGCTCTACTGTCGCGCTAGCGACTGAGGCAGTCTAAATAATTTTATTCAGATTTCTATGATCGTTAAAGATTTATGTAATCATTGAACCATCTTTATACAATAAAAACGAAGTTTTTTTTTCATAACTTTCCCCCTCACCAAGATTTCTCTTGTATCGTGGGTGCGTTTACAAACACAAACACAAACAAACGCCCAGACCCGAAACAACCATCTGTAGGCCATACAAATTTTTGTTCCGTGTGGGAATCGAACCCAAGACCCGTAGCGCAGAAGCCAATCGCTTAGCCACTGCACCAAATGTGTCATCAAAAGATGGCATATCTTTATTCTAAGATCACACATAACACTTACCTACTGTTAATAGTGTTTAACCATTAAAATTAATAAACTATACGTTTATACCACTGCGATATAATTGGCTATTAACTGGAATCTCTCTAACATACGTTCCAAGAATCTATTTGTTTCAAAAACCAATAAATGGCTTACTAGAACCAACTTGTAACTGGAATTCTAAAAGTAAACCCTTAACCCATTATTAACTCACAGGATTTCATCCCAGCTACACGTCGATAAAAATCGTAATTAAAAAACTGCAACCAAACTATTATGTAGTAGCATACCGCAAAATCCGGTTCACCACAAAATGACTAGAAAAAAACAATTTCAAACATCTACCATCCATTACTGGTGTACAACCCAAAGATGTTATACAAAGATTAATAAAAGCAGCATTGGAAGGAGTAGTTATAGATAGTTTTTGAACTGGTATAGTATAAAAACTAGTTAGTGTAAATTTCCAGGCAGTGTTGATGTGTCAGTGTTAATTTATAAGCTCGGGCATAAATGGCGAAGAGATTAATATTGTCCATTGTGGGGAGGCGATTTATCAAGACGGTGATAATGTGGAAGATACGGGAGCGAAGCTGATAATGTATGTGGAGATAGGTTTTAATAAGGTTGATAAATTCAATGGTGATTAAAAAAAATGTGACTATCGGCCTATGTAAGGTGCTTAACGTATATTCAATTCAATTCAATTTTGTTTATTTCAGACTGATGTGTCCATATAGTGTTAGTAAATACATAAAAAGAACTTAATAATAAATGTTAGTACTATAAACATGAGGAAACTATTTAATATGGATACGTATCCATTGCCTCCATAGAGGACTTTCTATTTTACCAGCAATTACTCTCAGGTAGCTGTTGGAACTGTCCCTCACCCTGCGCATCAGCGATGCCGCTCTCTTACGAATTATGGCATGGAAGCCATCCACTTGAGCGTCAGCAAACATCGCTGAGGCGCTGCAATAGCGAGGCAGTCCCATCAGCAACCTGAAAGCATTGTTGTATTGGACCCGCAGGGCGCTGACGACCCGCTGTGTGTTACTGACCCACAGGCTACAGGTGTAGTAGGATTGGCAGTAGGCCCTAAATAACGTCTTTTTTACCTCCTTACTACACCTTGCAAACCTGCGGGCCAGCATGTTACACCGGACCGCCAGCCCCCTGCGTTCCCTTTCCACATCCGGATCATCAGCCAGGTCCTCGTTTACCACATGGCCAAGGTACACAAACTGGCTGACCCTGTTTAGTGCCACCCCACCCAGCATCACGGGCGGTACGCAAGAGGGCGTCATGCGCCCCGCCCGAAACACCAGCAGTTCGCTCTTCTTGACATTATATGTCAATCCGTGCGTCCTAGCATATTTATATTATAGTATAGATTAGAATAAGTCAATACGTTTGTTGTGGAAGACACTTTTGCTTTCAGAATTATTATATACTAGCTGCTAGCTAGTTGCACGCGGTTCCACTCGCATCGTGTTAATTCAGGTGTCGTCCATCTGTTTGTGAAATGTCATTCAAATCTGTTCAGCTTTTATGCGTGATTAGGTAGCAGACGACCGTCTCCACACATTTTGACATTTATAATATTTGATAGTGTGATTTATTTTCAGAAACAGTTCATGAAAAAAGATAAAAATATAATCTAAGCACAAAGCTAAGGGTTAACACTTAATCGAGCATAAGGTTTTTAGAAAAGTAAATATCAAACAATTTGGCATTTAAGGATAAAAAAGAAAAAAAAGTTTTATTTATTTATCAGTTTGTTATGCTATTGAAGAAAATAGTAAAAAATAAAAATTTGCCCGGCTTAAAAATAGAAACATAACAAGGAGGAATTCGCGAAATCTTTCAGAAAATTCAATTCGCCTTATTAAGGGTGAACAGGGAGATAATCTAAAATTCCTCTTTAAACTTTACGATCAAAATTCACAAGGAGACACATGCGAAGACCACATTATGACAACAAATCATTTCAAAAAGCTACATTAGTAATCAAAATAACTTAATAAGAAATCTTCACATCAATCAGAAACACGATACCAAAGTTTAATTCCAATTAGGCAATCATTTATTGATACACTTACACAGTTGATAAGAGTAACTTTTTCCCCCGCTCACCACACTGAACGTCTCAGCCTATAACCGTAGATCTTACTCAGTGTTTTTCCCGTCAGACTCACGTATAATTTGACACAGTCCCATCTACAAGTCAATCGCTCCACTATTATCATTCTTACATACATAACACATATTATACGCGTCAGCACTCAATGATTGACGGCCATTTTTTGCGTCAATCCTACTTATTACTGCAACTTGTCCTCTGGTGGAATGGGAGCAGGATTGTAGGTTGTCTATGGTAGTGCATTTACATACAGAGTGTTAACGAATTCGTGTAATTCCTTCAAACCACGTGATCTACTGGTGACACAGATTAACCCTAAATGGGACTTTTTGAAAATAACTAAAAAAAAATTGAAAAATTATTCTTGATTTTCTAATTCTGAGTCATTTTAGGGCCTTGAGTTATCTGACTGACAAAGAACGATATCGCGTTAGTCGTGCCTGCCAGCCGTGTCGCCGTGCTTTCATTAATTTATGCGTGGCATCGAAATGTTCACACAAATAAAACTTTTTTTTTTTTTGCAAAAAAGTAAATTTTCATTTTTTTACTGAATCCTTATTAGGTGGTTTAGATACGATCGGTAACAAAGCCGATTGAAAAAATAATAATTTTCATTTTCTTATTTTTAATCAAGCTAAATCCCGTGAGGGGCCTGTCTACATCAGTAGCAGATCAGGTGGTTTTATGGAATTACACGATTTCGTTAACACCCTGTATAGCAAAATAAAACATCTGGTAGGTGTAACAGTAGCTTGATTAGGTGATAACTTGGGAACTTGATACTGTTTGGTCTGCTCGCATCAACGTCAAATTAATACGTCAAAGTTGGTCTAACGTTTGTAATTATTTACATGAGCATTTCGGCTACAAATCACAACTGACATAAAATGTCTAAATAGGTCCCTTTACAAACCATCACCATATAAAGGATACATAAAATAAAATAAAATAACATGGATACTTAACTATTTTACGGTTTTGGATGATGTCTTTCCCGTTTTTTCGATAGCAGTCTTATTATGACTACAATTAACGAAATGACCGCTATCTGACATATCGTTGAACAAAGGCATGAGTATAGGATCTTTCCCCGAGTAACACAATTTGCAAAAAATAACATAGTACAGGTGTTTCGGCGCCTTTTTCTATAACTCCCAGATCGGCCAAATAGATTGTGTCCAATAAAGTAATCGGAATATCTACATCTCGATGAGTATCTCTGATAACTTCTAAATAATGTTCCCAACATGACTAATCTGTTGAGCAAATGAATATCATAAATCATCACCATATTAGGACAGAGGCAAGATAAATATCTTATTTCATTCATTATGCTATACACTGCTGGTTCAAAAGGTCACTCGAGTTATAGAGAAGTGTTAAAAGAGCAATGACTGTGCTAATTAACAATAGAAACAAGCACTTAGAATAAGTGCTTTACAATGATCATCTTTTAGGTGATGCACAAAACGCTATACACCAAAAAATAGTTATTTTTTGTTTCAGATTAAAAAATTAATTAAGAGAAGTAATAACTGCAATTGTCTGCGTTGATGGTTGTTTGATTGAATGAGTTTCCTATACAAATTAAGAACTATCCATCGGCCAACGTTTAGTATTCAATGTGCATCTAAACACAATCTATTATGTTCCTCGCTACAATATACAATGTAATTTTATTATTGTCATGTGGCACATTCAATAACATAACCCTGTCTTTGCTGTCGCGCAGTCGGGTAAAAACAGAGCACTCTCCTCTTTTTAATTCGTCCCTTTCATATTGTGTCCTCTCATTGGGTCGTTGCTCAGATTATCCTGCGCAGGAGTCACGGTCGTAATGAAGCCTCCTGAGCATCTACTAACAAAATTGTTGTTTAAATCACAATCGAACCGCAGCGGAACCACGGCCGCTTGACATTTTTTCTTATATCTAACGGTCAAACGGCCATGTTGAGCTGCGGTTCGACAGCGATTTTAAACAATTTTGCTAATAGATTTTGGCCTCCAGCATTGGGAAACTCCAACAATTGGTGAAAAAGTAGAAAAAGAATAAGGCTCTATCGTAAAGCACTTAAATCTCTCAACAGATAATTTATTTCAACATCTGCTGCAACGATTTGCCAAGAAGGTCTGGTACTAATTACACATGCATGTTAATTGTGCACTTGATGTGTTCGATTGCGTGTTTGTGTTATCACGACATGCATGACAATGAGACCACACTTGTCGAAGTATTTATGTAACGATCACGATCGTTTATTGTATAAATTAATAATTAATTAAGCTAATAATTGAAAGCAGACATTTCTTTAAACATCTGAATTTTAGTTAGTGTTCGCTACATTTTCGGGACAAACCAAAAATTATTTAGCAATTTTGTCCACTTATTGAGACGCATGATAATGATGTTTTTTTATCCCATGATCCAAGGAAACTATTCAAGAATGTAAGAGCCAATCCCATGAAATCTAATGAAGGATATCGTTAAATCACGGCACTTGATCGATGGCGTATAAGCATAGCATAACCAGCCCATATTTCTGTCCCACTGCTGGGACTGAAAGAGAGAGGGAGAATGGGAGAACAGACTCATAAGCCTGTTCTCAGAATGAGAAGGGTTCAGGCCTTAGGGCAACGCGGTCGACTTCGGGAGTGGCCATAGCGTTCTCTTTCAATTCAAAAAAGTCAGTCATTTTTTGCGGGAGGATCCCCTCACACATATGCATTTTACCCTGTAGCTACGACATTCACACACACACACTCACACACATTAAAAATAAAACAAACTTAGGCCCAATTTGATACGAACTGTCAAATGGGGCTTAAGCGAGTTGACAGAGGGGACATGTTCCGCATGCCCACTCCCCACTATGTCAACCCCGTTGCTTTAAGGTTTAGGCCTTAATCAACCATGCTGGCCTGGTGCGGGATGACGGTAATCCGTCACACACCAGCAAAAACTATTTGGAGCCCTTTCAAATATGCAGGTCTCTTCACAGTGTTTTCCTTTACAAGCTATAGTCAAATCTTAATCTGCACATGAATTCGAAAAGTCGATGCAGACGCTGATGGAAGGAAAGCCTTCAACAGCTAGTCTATCGCCTAGCCTGCTTCTTCTTCTCTCGTGTCAGCACGACCTATATGAAAACAGCTCATGCTGTGGTGAAAAGATTAGCCAGTCAGCAAGGTTGGTAGCGGGGCTGACTGCTCAGGATGCGCTGGACGTACTTAATTATCGTCACTCGTGGAGGCCCTATTCATGCACCCCTAGCCTGCTGATGGCTTACAAATAAGAATTCGGCTACTAATCAGCCTGACATAATATTGGCTGACTGCCTCGTTGCTCGAGTGGTCACAAGCGCAACTGCTGGGCGTGCGGTCCTGTGTTCCATCCTGAAGTCGGGCAAAAGTGTTATTGGGTTTTTCCGTGTGGAATTTCTCAGTAGCAGCCCGGAGTCTAGATTTGTGTCCGGTTGATGGCAATAGGCTCGTCTTCTATTACATGGGACTAATAACGGCGAAATGAGGGTGTACTACCTCTGCCCAACCTTTCGGGGAATGCAGGCGTGATGTTATGTTATAATATTTAAGGGTCTCCCCACATTTATCGACGCGGAATCGGCTTAAGCCGAGTGCGTATCACCACACCACACTACTCGACTTATCTAGACAAACGGCTCGTTTCGCCGTCGGCGTCTCGACGAGTCGTCCGAGCCGAGCCGATGCGAATGGTATTAGTAACACCCTTATTACGTAGACATACAGGCTTTTTTGACCGGTGTTAGCCGATTCCGCGTCGATAAATGTGGGGAGACCCTAAGTCACCTTTACGACATTTAGAGAACAACATTTTTCGATGCTTTGGATGAAATGATATAATATTCCTTATCAAGATGACCTTCATACCTATAGCGACATTGTTCAAACTCTGACCCAATTTGTATACAGCTGAAGCTGTATTATTCAGTTTTATTACCTCGTATAAATCG
Source organism: Amphipyra tragopoginis (assembly GCA_905220435.1). Taxonomy (NCBI): domain Eukaryota; kingdom Metazoa; phylum Arthropoda; class Insecta; order Lepidoptera; family Noctuidae; genus Amphipyra; species Amphipyra tragopoginis. The sequence continues at coordinate 25,833,893 of HG992010.1, forward strand.
ATCGACCCGCATACATGAGTAATGGTTAAAACTGTGTTCCAAGAAGTTATCAGTTCAAGGTGTAAGGGTGATAGTTTGAAAGAAAAAGAAGAATTATTTATGAATTACTAGAGGTCGCCAGCGGCGTTTATCGCATATTCCGCGTTTTCCTCTACTATATTATGCATGTGTTATACATAACGGCGAATGCGATAAGTTAGCGGCACAGCCGTCCTCAGTAGGGTTTTCTGGTAGAGGGTTCATGTCGCAGCTTTTAAACAAAGGTTACACTTCTCACAATCACTTTTATTTTACAGTACTTGCAATTACAATTACAGACTTATTAAAAATGTACACTGAGCAAAGTCAACCAGCGGTCCCGTTAGGAAGGTCCGAACTACTCGATGGCTTCCAGACGAGTGTCCCCTACCAACGATTCCGCTCACGTGACTCGTGACGTCACGGCGTAACTCCGCCCCGTACTATGGAATCAATTGACTATCGCTAAATTGTCGTACTCGCCGACACGGCCATACTGACAAGTCACACGTCCTCGTGTGCTATGTTACCTGGCAACAAAACAAAATCCATTTGTAGTCAATATTAAGCTCGGCCTACCTGACCTCAAACAAAATGATTATCTATCTCACTAAATAAACTTGCATCAGAAGGAATACTACAGGTTTTTATAAAGGTCAAATTAAAGAAACTAAATCACAATATTAATGCACCAAGTATTAACAATAGTCAGACTCATTCCCAGTACTTCTCGCTGGTAATATATTGTGAAACAAGCGGGTCAGTAGCAGCCCTTCTCGCTGCTATGCCCTACATACATGGGACAGTACCAGTCCTTCGCTCTGGCAAGCCCAGTACCAAAAGGCCAGTATCAGTCCTTCACACTGATAAGGCCAAAACAGAATGAACATTACCGGGCCTTCTCTCCGGTAAGTCGTAGGCATACGAGTAAGACATACATTGTGCATTAACATTAATCGGAACGAGCTGATGGGCCTTCACCCGCATCTTCTACGTCTAACTCTTCACTAATCACGTCTAATTCGCTAGGGACATGACCTTGTGGCATCCTTCTTATGCGATCATGAGCATACTTGTATGTTCTGTTACCAGTTAAAGATTTTAGGACATAGCGATCACCTTCAAGCAATTCTATAACTTTATAAGGACCTTTGTATTTTGGATCGAGTTTAACTTGATTTCGTTCCTCATTTTTAATAAGAACTAAATCGCCAACATCAAACTTTACCAGTTTGGCCTTATTTTTATCAAAACGGGACTTCTCATAGCTAGCATTTATCGTCATATTCCGCGCCGCTTGTTCTCTCGCGTTTTCTATGTCGATAATGTCTTCACTATTATCGGCACACAAAAGACTAAGTGGTCTTGCTACCTTTCCTATAAAGAGTTCTAAAGGACTCGACCTAGTTACACGGTTTATGGTACAATTTAATGCTAACTGCACATCCTCTAAACCATCCTGCCACGACCTATCTGAAGTTTCAACAGATGTTAACAAGCCCTTTAACGTTCCCATCACTCTCTCAACCTGCCCGTTAGCTCGACTAGAACCCGTCGCGATTAAATGCAAAGCAATACTGTGTGATTCACAAAAATCCTTAAAATCTTTGCTTGCAAAGCAACGCCCTTGATCAGCTATTATGCGGCTGGGAGCACCGAAAAGTGATATGCTAGATTTTAGTGCCTTAACTACGCTAGGTGTATCGATTCGCAACGTATGGTATAACAAGACGAACTTTGTAAAAGCGTCTACAAAAACAATTACGTATTCTTTGGTATCGTTTTTCCCGCTAAGCTTACCGGTTAGGTCCGCATGCAGAGTATGCCATGGAACACGCACCTTTGGTATAGGATGTAATTCTGCTTGCACCCTACCCGAAGCAGATTTAGACACTTTACACGTAATGCAGTTGTCTACAAATTTGCGTACATATTTGGACATATTTTCGTACCAGTAATGTTCATAAAGTTTTTCAAGGGTTTTCTCCCAACCAAGATGCATAACTGCTTCATGAACATGATTTACTATGGACCAACGGAACGCGCGTGGCACAATAGGTAAACAACGAGTGCGATTGTGTCTTTGAATTTTACGAAATAAAACTCCAGAGCGTATCTCATACGTTTTAGCATTATCGAGCGGTAACTGATTATCATTGAGCTTAGCAACAAGACATTTAATTTCTGGATCACGAAGTTGTTCTGCTAAGAGCCAATTTTCGGGTAAATTAGCGATATCGACACGTTTTTGCTCTACCTTTTGGATAATGACTTTTGAAGAGGCTTGAAGAGGATTTCGAGACAGAAAATCTACATGGCTCATTAATTTTCCAGGTCTATAAACTAACTCAAAATCAAAGGCTTGAAGAAAAGCCCACCAACGGTGTACTCTAGGCGTCAGGTCGAGTTTATTATGAGACGTCTTCAAGGAATTGCAATCAGTTACGACAGTAAAATGACGACCTTGCAGGTAATGTCTAAAATGCTTTATAGCGTTTACCACAGCCAAGGTTTCCAACTCATAAGAGTGGTACCTTGCCTCGATATTCGTGGTGCGCTTGCTAAAGTATTCGACAACGTGCAATTTACTGTTAGCCTTCTGAAAAAGGATGCCGCCGTAGCCTTCTGCACTAGCATCAGTATGCAATTCCGTGGGAAAGTCAGGGTTGAAAATCATAAGAACAGGTTTACTAGTGATGAGTGAAATTATTCGCTGTCTAATTTCCTCATGCTGTGGTTTCCAAACGAACATTTTCGATGAAATAAGAAGAAACAATGGAGTCATAATTTGTGAAAAATTGGAAATAAATTTTCTAAAATAAGACGCTAGTCCAATAAACTGTCTAAGTGTGTGTATATTTTCAGGAGGTGGTAACTTGGTAAGGGCTTCTGTTTTTCGTGGGTTAGGCCTAACTTCACCGGCAGAAATCTCATATCCAAGAAACTCGACTCTACGTTTTAAAAAGGAGCATTTAGAGGTATTAAGTGAAAAGCCAGCTCTGGTCAAAGCTTCCAAGACCTCACGCAATCGGTCTAAACCCTCGCTTTCATCTCGTGATGGAATTAAAATATCATCCACTAGCTTTTGCTCGCGGCTTCGCTCCCGTTAATTTACGGATCCCTAATTTTTTGATCCCAAAATATAGCCTATAGCACTCAGGGATAACGTAGCTTCCTATTGGTGAAAGAATTTTTGAAATCGGATGAGTAATTTCGGAGATTACCTCCTACATACAAACAAACAAACAAACAAACAAACAAATTCTACCTCTTTATAATATTAGTATAGATGTACAAAACAGCGTAGGAGTATACTAGATTGCCTAAAGCATTTGAAGCTGCACGTTGAAAAACGCTAGGTGCATTGCGTAACCCGAACGGCATAGTAAGAAACTCGTATTGTCCATCTGGAGTTACGAATCCAGTACGTTCGATACTCTCTGCACTAACAGGTATTAAATTAAAACCACTAGCACAGTCTAAACAACTAAAGAAATTAGCCCCAGATAGCCTCGCTATCAAATCCGGGATTAAAGGCAAAGGAAAACGATCGGGTACAGTATTCCTATTAAGTTCGCGGTAGTCCACGCACATACGATCACTGCCATCGCGCTTTTTGACTAGCAGAATGGGACTGGCAAAAGGCGAACAACTAGGACGGATAATTTTAGCCTGTAATAGTTCGTTAATTTTTGTACGAACGATTTGCCGTTCATCTTGACTTAATCGGTAGGGACGACGTTGAACGATAAGATTTGGATTTATTAACCGAATATTTAATTCGCCGGTTGTAACACGCGTTTTTGGTAAACCATTTACAAAGAAATCCGAATAGCTATTCAATAATACCATCAACTCTCGCTTATTATCTAAAAAGATATCCGTATCAACATCATGAAAATTAATTTTCGAAGGTACTTCACAAACATTAACTTCTTTTAATTTTGTAATTGTCAAACTAGAATCGGTCATCGTAATAGTAAATCCTAATTGCAAAATATCACGGCCTATCATAACGTCGTGCTTTATAGTATAGTCGGGTAGAATATGAAATAAAATTGAAAGGTTATTCTCATCAATAATAACACTACTCAGAATTTGTTCGGTACAAAAAATAGTGGAGTTACCAATACCGGTTATGTGAACAGAATTATTATAACGTGTGCCAGAAAATGTGTTAGCTATACTGAACTTCACGAGAGAACATTCGGCTCCGGAATCGAAATAAAATGAATACGACTCACCGTGATGTTTTAGTTGGCCCGTCACACCTCGCATCTCGCAGTACTCTACTCGACGCTGTTGTGATACGCCTTCAGCACCTGTGCCACCGCCGCCTGTACTGTTCGCAGTGTTCTTGTTGCGTGCGCCAAAGTTCGAACAGTGTATAGCAATATGCCCCTTCTCGCCACAAGTAAAGCAAATGACGTTCTTCTTCATGCTGGGATTAGTTACTGACGAAGAACTTGCGGATGGCTTCGAAGTGCTGTGTACCGTGGGCGTCAGATTGAACTTTCGTTTGCGACAATCGATCAGTTTATGACCAATCTTGCCGCAATAATTGCATGTCACATGTTCGGAAGTAGAAGGCTTGGAGCGTTTGTTATTTGGTGCACTAGTGTCGTGGTCATTTTGTTTGCGCTTCAAATACGAAAAAGACTTCAATTCCTGTAGTAACTTGCTTCTGTTCGAGATTTCGGTGGTATACGCTAGACGATGAAGTCGATTGTCGAACTGTGAGGTGTGAGCAAGGACATATGATATGGCGATTTCTTCAGCGGTAAGATTTTTCCATTTTGCCATCACTGACGTCATCAATCGACTAGCATATGCAGCTAGACATTCTCCTTCCTTGGGGCGACCGTTGTTGATATTTATTAGAGCAGCCGCCGTGGTTTCAGCACAATCATAACGAGCGAGAAATAACTCCTTGAAATAATTCCACGTCATACCGGAGTGCGACACCTGCGACAACCACGGAGAGGCGCTGCCTTTCAACGATTTGCTGAGTACAATTATTAAGGCACCTCCTTGCAACGGCTGTTCTGCCATGCAAATATCAACGGTTGAGCACCAGGCACGTGCATCGGCGTCATTGGAGTCAGGATTGAACTCGGGGAGTGTAGGTGTACGCTGACGTGATTTCATAGCTTCAATCAGCTGCATCATATTTCGTTGCTGGAGTTCAAGCATTGCTTGCCACTGATTTTCAGGTATAGTCGGCGCTTGTGGTGCTTGAGTAAATCCCACTTCTGATAACGGCGAATGCGATAAGTTAGCGGCACAGCCGTCCTCAGTAGGGTTTTCTGGTAGAGGGTTCATGTCGCAGCTTTTAAACAAAGGTTACACTTCTCACAATCACTTTTATTTTACAGTACTTGCAATTACAATTACAGACTTATTAAAAATGTACACTGAGCAAAGTCAACCAGCGGTCCCGTTAGGAAGGTCCGAACTACTCGATGGCTTCCAGACGAGTGTCCCCTACCAACGATTCCGCTCACGTGACTCGTGACGTCACGGCGTAACTCCGCCCCGTACTATGGAATCAATTGACTATCGCTAAATTGTCGTACTCGCCGACATACATATAAACCTTCCTCTTGAATCACTCTGTCTTTTAAAAAAAAACGCATCAAAATCCGTTGCGTAGTTTTAAAGATCTAAGCATACATAGGGACAGACAGCGGGAAGCGACTTTGTTTTATACTATGTCGTGATTGTCCAGTAAAGAAAGCACGTAGTAAACGTCCATGTGGTGCCGGAAGTAATAGCACTACTACATCTCTTCCTGTGGGTGTCGTAAAAGGCGACTAAGGGATTCACTAGAGGATGGGCAGCAGCATCCTCTGAGTATTTTAACAACCATACTGCGATCGCCAACCCGCCTGCCAAGCGTGGCGATTATGGCAAACCCATCCAAATGGAGGAGGCCTATGTCCAGCAGTGGGCGTCTGAAACCGTACTGAATCTGCCAAGCCACATCTGATTTTACTGAAAGCTATCTCCAACGTGCTTCGAAACAAATCGAATAATGATGATGGGTAGATACAGAGATGTTGTATGCTTATTTTAAATACTTAATATAGAAATAAGGACCTATTTATGTACGAAAAGTCGTTTTTTACTTAGATCACAAACGAACTTTTTTACATAAATAAACAGTAAATCAACAACATTACATAACATAAAAGCTCGCGTGTATTCAAAACACAGAAATAAATAAAACGGAAGCCGCAGGCACAGTGCTACAAATTGCGCAAGAGTTGGACAAAAACATGCACTCAATTATATCGCGGTTTTATTTCCAAATAATTATAATGCTGAAGACTGTGCGTGTTGTTTGACGGAGGGATGACTAACGGCTGTGTTGTGAAGGTCATCACTCAAGAATGTTATATTATTAGGAAAGAAAAAATATTTATCTCCGTTTAGCTGGCAAGATGGCTGGGTAACGTTAAACCTATACACATCAAAAAAAGTTTGCGATCACTAGCCTAATTATGTATGTGAAGATTCCGAATTCAAAGTCCAACTGAAATCTGATTTATATTTGTCTAGATAACTATCAATCTATATTTATCATGATAATTATCGCTTTGAATCCCGATTAGAAAATTCGGCTTCAAAAAGGCTACATAATTTTTCAAAGTGATCGCAAACTTTTTTTGATGTGTGTATGTATGTCGGCCTTTGTATTTGCTTCGTGATGTCGGCAGCTGGCAATACTACAACGTTTAGAAGATAAAGAAGCGATGCTATAAAAGCTGTTGTCATTCGATGGAACTGGCTTTTTCTGTGTCGATCAGCCGAAGAAGTCTGACCTTTATTATGACTATTATTATTTTTCTGTTCTTGTGTAAATTAGTACTTATACAAGGTTAATCGGAAAGGGGGTACTAATCCGCGGGTCCTTAAAGTATCACCGATGATTCTTTTAACGCAAGGGTTGAAATTTCAAAATTCGATAATTTTTTATTCCATACAAAATGATTTTAGTTTTTTCAAAAATTCTTCATTCCTACTTTATATACGAATTCAAAAAATGAAGATTCAAATTCGTGACCCCAATTATGACCTGAAATGTAAACACATCTAGTCATAGCCGAGGATACCGTAGAGTCCATAGAGGAGGACTTTACCGTATTTTTTTAAAATTTTTGAACAGCAATTTCTCTTAAAATATTGACTTTTGAGGAAAGTTGTAGAACAAAAGTTATTCATTATTATGGGTACTTTAACACCCTTTCGGATTAGTACCCCTTTCTGACTAACCTTGTTTTGTCACCTAGCTCATGTTACTAACCACTAATACAAATATAAGTACTCTCAGTGGTGGACAGTCTATGTTGGTTTCATTTTCTATATTTACCATGTACCTGACATACAGATATTAACTACAACTGTAATCATAGATACACTCCTACACGATTATATTAGCTCTATTTGACATGTCACTGCTTTGAGTGAATAACGACATAATCCAAAATGTTCAAACTAGATAAAGAGACAACGGAATCCAAAATAGCCCTTATTTAATTGAGAATAAAACTCACATTCACATCTTCAAGAATTACGAAGTAGCATCACAAAATGTCGTTGACATTTCTTTAATTTTTGGCGCCATTTTTCTTCAACAATGTAATCTTTAAAGGCTCTCCTCTAAAGTAAGCTATTTGAATGGTGTCATTATTGATCCAAAGTAGCGATGTATGGAAAATGTATCTTTATTTAAACCCAGTCATTAACCAATAAGGTTCTATTGAAAAATAGACACTGGGTAAGCCACAATAAGGATAACCATGTATGTAGCTGAAACATCCAGGTCGATGACTCACAGCAGCAATGAGAGAGAACTGACTCTATCCAAATCCCAACCAACTCCCCAGATTTCTTCGATTTCTTTATTTTATTATTTGACTTAGCCTCATTTGGCACTAGTCGCATCTGATGGTAAGCGCAGACAGGATCTAAGATAGAGCACACGAATCCAAGTAACAGAGATATAGAGGAACTCCCCTATACCCCTCTAGCTCTCACATACACACAACGGAACACAGTAAAATGCTTGGCGTGACTTTAATGTGAGGGTGGTAGCTAGCCAGGCGGACCGTATAGATTCTACCACCAAGCGTACTGGGTTTGTGACTGCATTACCCATCAATAAACTCCGAAAGGCTTGAACACTCATGGTAATCTTTTAATAACCTACACAAAAGCTTTTAAACTCCGTTTTACCTCCAATAAAGACTAAATGAAGGCGTAAAGCGAATCGACCAGGTAGCAGAGCCCGCGGCTACAGCAGCTATGCCGCTAATTAGCCGATCCGAAGCGAAGCCGCTGCGAACCGAAGTCGATCGTATCAGACTTGCGTGTGCGCCGATTGCCCGCAACTTGGCGTATTTTGCTCTTTTTGCGTGTTTAACTTGCCCGTTGGGCATTGAATTGAATCCTAAGTAGTAGTCTAATGCATGGCTATGAAATTAAAGCTTGTTTAGTTTTGTTTCTCGTGCAGCGCCTGATTGGAGCAAGGGTAGTATTTTCTAGACATAGCTCTATTATTTGTCTTATAATACCTTCACTTCTAGGGGTAATGTGGGACCTTATATTTTTTAGTCGATATAGGAGGTATTTCACCAACCTATCATTATTATAGCCTGTAACTATTTACCAGATAAGCTAAATGTGACCTACAAAATAATGAGAGTTATGTTTGTAATAATCTTGTCATTATCACACGGTTAAATGTACATGTTAATTTTTGATAAGTTTAGAGAACGAATAAGTTAAATGAATAGTTAATGATAGATGGGTGAAATAGCCCCATAATGAATCTTTACAAACTTTAATGACACTTAAGTTTTATAGCAATAAAAAACGTGGTAAGAGCAGTTACGATTTATGAGTAGAAGCTGTACAATATTTACTGATGGAGTGTGTCAGGAATAAAGCCGAATGTGACTCAGTGCTGCACAAATTAAAATTAAATTGGTTGGATATAGGTTTGATACAAATGTTTTATCAAGTCCAATATCAGACACCGTCAACAAATATGTCACTTGGTGACGGTCATTTAGTAGTCATTTACGTTTTAATATTAGGTAATCTATTAGTTGTATTGTTTACTTATTTTATTTTAAGATCATAGTAATAAGATCTGACGGGGTTTACACTTCTTTTTTGTATAAAAACCAAAATTATAATATCAAAAAGGAAAACTTCTTAGTATTGGAATCTTGGGGCCAAAATCTATCAAAAACCTCGTTGCCAAATCGCGAATGAACCACAATCAATCCGAAAGAAAGTTTGACAAAAAAAAACTTTTTTTTTTAAATTATGAGTTTTGAAGTTTGAAAACCAAACATTTTGACAGTTCTCGTAAACACGGAACGAATTGTGGCTCGTTTGCGATTCGGCAACAACTGTTCTACTAAAATTAACCTCCTGTGAGACACTATGGACGCACGACACTACCTCATTGATCCAACACGGCTGCGAACAATAAATATAGCTTATCCATTGATCGGCCGCGTCATGTATCAAGGTATAGGTAGACGAAACAGTGTCCCGTTGCACATAGCGCATTATCGTGAGTTAATTATGGACGGAATCCATTAGCTGTGCTTATCTGTGATGGCACACGTGCGCTTATTCACTGTCATCGGGTTTGCTACCTTCCCATAATCCTGAATTGAATTAGAAAGGAATAGCTTTATAAAAATAATAGAGGATCTAGGGATTAAAATAGTTTTGGTACCTAACATATAGGTCCAAACATATTTTTGTAACAACAGAAACAAACACCTACGACAAATGATAACACATAAACTAGGCAATCTGTAAGGTAGTAAAAATATTAATTTGAAAATAATACAAAGAGACTGGATTGCACTGCCTGAGCGTGAGGTCCTGGCTTCGATCCCCAGGTCGGGCAAAGTGTTATTGTGTTTTTCCGTGTCGAATTTCTTAGTAGCAGCCCGGAGTCTGGATTTCTGCGCGGTTGATAGTAATGGCTCGCCCCCATTACATTACATAAAGATAATGGCGAAATGAAAGTGTACCTACTATACACCTCTGCCCAACCCTTTGGGAAATACAGGCGTGATGATGTTAAGTTTATAAAAGAGATTGATGTATCGACGTAAAAGTCATACATTACGTACCTACCTCTGTTTATGTTGTTGTCGAAATGACCGTTTGACGTTTTGGTTACTAGATCAGCAGAACTTTTGTTCTGGTTTCCTAGTATACCGGGCACAGTGTTTAATCCTAGTTACTAGACAGTAAAACAAATTTTTGAAAAAGTTGTTTAACGAAGTAGAAAAAGAAAGATGTATTAACCATTTCACCTTCTTAAGATTCTTGGAATCCAACCTGTCACAGATAAAGAGAACTTCAAACTGTCCATCATCACAAAAAGCATGAAGCAACAAAACCACATCAAAATGTCGTACTGATATCGCAATTACATCGCTTCACCATCCCGAATACCACCACCACTAGCCGGCTACCATCGATCACCAATTCGCAACGGTTGTCGCCCGCGTGATTTACGCGCGAGCACCGACGTGCTGACGTAATCACCTTTTTGTATGGGAAATTAATTTCATTTTAATTTAGAACTCGATAGTGAGAACTTGGTGATATTGGGCCGTTATTATGAAGAGCATGCCTCATAGTTTGGTTGGTGTCTTCAAGGTAGTTTTCTTTCAAGTTGGTGGAATCAATTATAGATTTGTTGCAGTCAGATTTGAAGAGGTGTCAAAGCTCAGCTGTTTCATTTTTCTTATCTATAGACCAGAGTATGCAATCATATAATAGCTTCTCATGAGTGTCGTTGTCTAATGCACGATTACGAAGCTCATCGGAGCGGATGAAAGCGCAATTTACGATCCAATAAAGAGAATTGACATATCTGCTGCGCTCCACTGCGCTTCGAAGCGCGCCGAGGCGCTTCGAAGCGCGCCGAGGCGCTTCGATGCGCTTCGGCAAGTGTGAATGATACATAATGCAATACCAGGAGCTTCAAAGACAATCTGGTCAAACCATTTAGGCATGGTGGCAAATCAGACTATTGTCTGTACCACTCAATAAAAAGAAACAATTTATTCTAGAATTCTAAATATTTAGAAAATTCATATCTGTTATTGAAGAAGGTACGTACGGCTACATATAAATCTAGGCATTTCCAGTACGAGCTGATCTCGCATTGTATAGGCTTTCCGTACAGTCAGAGCTCAGCTTATATTGGAAATTTATAGCTTGATATGTAGCCGTGTTATACATTGTACTGTGTAAAATTGCAACTAGGGAAAAATAGGGCTATTTGGGAACTACGGGGCTAATTGGCATGAACATAACATAGGAGAATTGTTACGACATAAATATTTTGATAAACTATCTACAATTACAAAATATTATAATAACAAATACACAGCATCTATAGCCACAATGTCTTTTACGTTTAGCACGTGTAGCACGTTTCTAAACTGAATTCCAAGTAACTCGTGGTTTTCAAATAAACCCATTATGAGGGACTACGTTTTGTTGCCCCTTGGCTTATAGTTATATTACAAGATCCAGATTAAGATCCCCGTCTCATGCGTCCCCAGACAGGTTAGAATATAAAACTTCCTCACCGCACGCTGGGAATAGACGCGTCTTGTAAGATTATACAAACCCAGCACGCAACGTGGTAGGATCTATACGGTCCGCATGACTAGCTACCACCCTCAAGTCCAGCGCCAAGCAGTTTACTTTGTTCCGTCGTGTGTATGTGAGAGCCAGAGGGGTATACAGGAATTCCTCTATATCTCTGTCACTTGGATTCGTGAGCATCAGGTGCGGTACGACTAGGGTCAAGGGTCAAACGCGCCCATATCAAATAATAAAAAAAACAAGAGCATGTATCGAGTCTAACATTTATTTTGACGTACAACTCAAAATATTGTAAAGTTCACATATTTTGATCTCAGAACTCCGGCCCAGTTTACCTGTTACTATTAGCCTCGTGTTCCGTACCCTGGCATTATGCGCCATTACGACCACCTACCAATATTTATGAGCGTTTGTTAGTTTCGGCACCGGATGGAATAGATTATAATTGTTTATTATATCATGGGATTTGGAAAACCGTGTTTTTTCTTGAATTTGAAGGGCCGAGTTAGTACTGTTTTAATTTTGAACTATGCTTAATAATAATGCAGAATATTACTGAATACATCATTGAACTCAAATATAGAGTTGATAAGTGTTACTGCAATAAACACTACTCCTAGAAAATTTTAAGGCAATTGGCGACAGCGTGCAATTTCACACTGGCATTACAGCATGACCTTACAAAGAAAACCGAACGAGATACAGATTTGGCTTCGAAATAGGGCTTTAAGTTTTAGAGCTTGTACCTGGGAGCTTCTTTATTTGCAGTGCAAGTACAGTCAGCATCAAACATATCGGGACGAACAAACAGTTCAAAATAATCTGAACAACTAAGAAAATAAAACTATTTCTCAATGACACAAGGGGTGTTTTAGAATGTAGACCGTACACGACAACTGTCATTCTGACAAGAATTTTATCCCATTGAGATACAGCTTAATTTCTTTAGTTGTTTAGGAAATTATGAAGAGTCTATTCGTTCCGATATATTTGATGCTGACTACAAACGAAAATGAATCTATATTTAGCACTCCAAAGCTGGAATTAAGCATCTCCTCAAAAGAAAAGTCACGCTCGTTGTCAACACACTGGCTGGGCAAGCCGTTCGGCGACGCACACGTTAATACACACATTAATTAATTCTGCCACGCTAACGAAGAATACAATAACTCAATTTTGGACGATTTTGATTTAAATATATATTCTAAATCAGCCAATCGAGATATATTAACACTTTCTAAGTAACTTTTTGGAATACTTCAGGAACTCGGTTTTTCAGTAAGCGAGAATGCAATAACTAAAACAGTTCAAAACTTAGAGCGTGTTGAGCGCGTTTTTTTCGGAAGCGGGAAAATCGAGTTATTGTATTCTTCGTTAGCGCGGCAGAATGGCCCATCCACACTTGAGGGATAGATTTTATAGCATAGGAAAGATTAGTTAGAGATAGGTAATTAGAAAGTTAACAAAAAAAAACTGTGTTTTTTTATATGGATAAACTAGGATCTAATGATGAACTAAGGATCACGGAAAATACAAGAATCAAAAAGAGAATTACGAAATGGATGTGCGAAAGTTAGTGGCTATAAATCCAAACTTTTTAAAATTTTAGTATTATTATTCTTTCTTTATTTTCTTTCATAAATGTATCAGATACCGAAAATACAACTTTCCGATTGTTATCGCTAGTGGGTAACACTGGGCAATGTTGATAAAGGGAGGTAGTCGTCGATATGGATGAACGCACCCGAGGTTATAAAGGCGGCGGTCATTCGACGAAGCGGGAGCATTCCGTGTTGATCAGCTGAAGAAGTCTGACCTTTTATATCTGATTAGCTTGTCCTTATTTTATGATCTTGTAATAATTGTGTAAAGTAATACATATATTGTGATCTAGTTAATGTTACTAATACTAACCCAAATACAAGTACTCTCAGTGGTGGAGAGTCTATGTTGGTTTTATTTACTGTGTTTACCTTGCTCGCAATCCTGACATACCGATATTAGCTATTATTATTATTATACTATACTATTATTAGTAATGATAGAATCACCCCTGAACGATTATATTGTTGTGCCATTTACACGATAACGTTCGTTTTATAGTGTGTGACAGATAACATTACTTCAGTTCCAACTAACGACATCAAGTGGTGAGCGGAGCCCCCAATGCGCATACTCATTTCTCTACATTACTTTTCAGCATATCTAAAATCTTAGTTTCATGTACATAAGTAGCGTGTATCTGGAATCTTTCTGTGCCTGTTTTTGCAGTAACATGCACATTTAATATCAGTAATTAGGCGCCCAGTGGGCGGTGCGTCTGCGCAGTGCTGGACAAAATATAAATGATACTCAAATTAAACGTAGGGATTACTGTCGGCCATTAACATTGCATCTTATTAGTCGAAGCCTTGTTGGTTTTGTATAATTGGATTTTATTATTGAAATTATTATATAAATAATCTTTTGTATAATTTTGCTCTTGAAAGACAAGGAATGTTTTTTTTATATGTTTAATAACTTTTAATAAGTATTCATCGTACATCATTCGTCAATTGCACGAACCTATTTGTGAACGTAAATGTGTTTAGTTGTGTGTGAGTCATCTTGAATTAATCTATTCAGCTGTGTAATAAAGAGAAAAAAACACATCGATAGTTAATTTACAAAACGTTTTTTTTTATTTAAAAAAATCTTTTTTTTAGTTAATCCATTTTTTTGTTACTTAATACCTTAAAACCATATTTTGTGCATCATGTATTTTTTTTTGACCTCCTCATACTTATTTTAAAAACAGATTAACGAGTCATTTCATTCCATACGTAACCTAGTTTTGATATTATAATCAATAACTGTTATATTGATGAAATAATTGGCTGTTGACACTTAACGTTTCCACTCTGTATAATTGAGTTAGATTCCTCAACCAGTAAGACAGTTAAACTAAACAGCTGTATATAACCATATTAAAATTATTGAAACATTACAGCGGCAGGTGCAACCGTAATGAGTGGGATGCACTACAATATCATATCAAAGTATTACATGTATCTATAACAGTCAGAATATGATTATCAACTCTTAATCTATACTCAGAAGGAATGTCAATTGAGTTTGAATTTATTCAAACGGATTTTATAAGAGTACCCAACCATGCAGTTTCTTGCCGGCTCTTTGCGGTAGGTAACGACATATTGGAACTGCGTGCATTCGAATTTTCATACTCGCCAGTAATAATGATTAAAACCGGGTCCGCATCGTCAATTTTCTAACATGTTATTGTGTTTTAGCGAACAAAACTGTTAGGCCACGCCCCTATTCGGTTAGCAAATAATGTTGAGCCGGGTCCGCAGCGCCAATTTTGCTAACAAAACTGTTAGGCCACGCCCCTATTCGGTTAGCAAATAATGTTATCCTGTTTGCAAACACGAAAACACGGCGCAGCGGACTCAGCTTTATGTCTTTTTTTTAATGATCTTGTGTTGCCTTTGACCTCCTCATTTTGCTACATTCATCATCATCATCAACATCAACATTCAGCCGAAAGTCGTCCACTGCTGGACATAGGCCTACCCCAAGCTCCATGTCCATGGGGTTTACCATAATCGCCACGCTTGGCAGGCGGGTTGGCGATCGACTGTCCAGTAACTAGGTTACGGAGGTCTGATGGCAGTTGCTCCGTGTAAAATACCTGTATTCAGCCGCATCTGTTTAGACTGCAACCCCAAAATAGTTGGGAAAAAGATAGGAGAAAAGATAATAATAAAAACCCTAGGGAAAATATGGTTAGTATAATCACTCCATTACTATCCTACTGGGCACGAACCTCTTCTCAGAATAAGAAGGACTTAGACCGGTCAGGAAGTGTTTTAGAATTACGCGTAGTTGTCAGCGCCTACGATTTTCCCTTATTACATACATATTGATCGATCAGCGCCGACTCAGCGCTGACAATCAGCGTGACTCTAAAACCAGCCTAAGAACCAACTTGCCAAAACAAGTTCCACAAGATCATCATCATATTTCATTTAATTTAATTATCTCTATTTCTGCACTTTAACCTTCCCATCCCACTATGCAATTACAAGTTAAGTAGTGAGAATCTGACGTAGAAAGTGGATGCGTGCGCGCAACTGGACGCGCATCTACCGGCGCAGGCGCTCGCCTTAAGCAGGCGTGCAGTGCACATAGCTGCATAAAAATGTTTGCTATTTCCTAAAGATGTACCTCGTTTACGATAGGACCATGGAGGTAGAAAATAGATGCAGAATTAGTTGGAGCTGGCAACTTTTTACCAGACTGCCCAAAAAGTAGTGTTAAGATTCCAGGGTTAATTTAATAAATGTGTCCTAAATAATTGTCAATTTTATTTATAATTTGGTGAGCTGTACCCCAAATGTAAGTTGGGTACAGTTGGTTACCATGATAAGTTTCAACTGTAGTTGCGTCAAGTCAAAAATGTATGACAATTTATACAGAGCCTCTAGCGGCGAATAGCGTGACTAAAAATTAGTTTGACACTGAACATGGTAAACTATTCGTTACGAAAACGTGTAGTAAACTACCCAACTCACACTTGGGGTACAGTTTACACGTAAGCTGCACAACATCTACAATCTATTAGAAAATCCCTAACATGGTATGATGGTAACATGTATCCATTCTCGATCAGAATTTGATCATCACTTGCGATAACGGTGTTGGAAAACATCGTGAGAAAACCTGCACACTTGAGAGGGCTCCAAATAGTTCTCGATGGTGTGTAGTCTGCCATACTGGAACGGGCTAGCGTGATGTACTAAAGCCTAAACCATTCTCATCTTGAGCAGCGGCCTATGCCCAGCAATGGATACTCTTGCATGGAAGGCAAGTATTCAACCACAACCACCAATGATCGTACATTTTAATACATGATAAATTCCGGGCGTTTCAGTTACAGTGCATTCAATCCACGAAGACGCGCCCCACTCTTTGTCTAACTCATTACAGTACAAAAGTGTGCATTATAAATTGGTGTTGTGTTAGTTGTATCGCCAGACAATAGTTAGATGTGTCCATAAGTACACTAACATAAGATAATAATAAGAGATGTGTGTGTTGCAGTCAAAACTCTTAACCAGTCAAAGTCAAGTCACTATTGACTAGCAAAATCAGTCAAAAGTACTTTTGACTGAACAGGTTGGTCAAAAGTGGTTTTGACTGAAAATTATTGGTTATTAGTACTTTTGACTGCAAATTTGCGGTTAAAAGTACTTTTGACTGACGCTCTTCGTCAAAAGTAGTTTTAACTGCAATAAAGCATCAGTCAAAAGCACTACTGTTAGACTGATGTGAATAAAAAATATATTTATTAAATGTGAAATCGTTTATTATAATAATTCTTTGCAAAATAGTCCGGTCAAGTTAGCTCAAAAAATAGGGGTAGGTTAACAGAAATTCGCATAGAGCTGAAAATTGGTACGAATGTTCGGAACACCATTATAAATCAAATGTAAAAAGTCCCCAGCGATCCCACACTTGCAAAAAAAAATATTCAAGGTCAAAGTTCGCAAATATGGGTTTGTTGCGTTTTTTAGCCAAACGGTAAGTTTTATGCTAAAAATAGGTCAGACAAAAATTGTAGATTATGCAATTCTCTATAAGAATTTGTTTCATTTTTTCTCCTAAACGTCACCGTTTCTGAGATATAATGGTTGAAAAAGTTGTATTCTTTATAATATGCGTTTCCACGCCACCTGGAAGGTAGTGTACTTGGCGCGTTTTTTTAACGTGGTTTCTCCAATAGGCCTATCCCACAATCTATTGTGATCCTGTTTAATTCAATGCTAATTCAAAATATATAAAAACTGGTACTATTGGAAATGATGAAAGCCGTATGAATTCTAAAAAAATTAGGTCAAATTATCCGTCTCATTCATAATCATCTGATCATTCTGCTTCCTCTTCTTCTTGTTCGTCTTCTTGTACTTCTTCTTCTGCTTGTTCTTCTTCTTCCTGCTGGGTGTAAGTCAATTGGTCTAACAGCGATGTATCAGATGTCTCCTCACTGATATTGTACGAATCCTCTTCTGATGGTGATTCAACATTGGAGCACGACTGACCTTGACAACTGGTACATGTTAATCGCCATCAGAAGAGGATTCGTACGATATCAGTGATAGAGGAATACAACTTTTTCAACCATTATATCTGAGAAACGGTGACGTTTAGGAGAAAAATTGTAGACAATTCTTGTAGAGAATTGCATAATCTACAATTTTTGTCTGCTCTATTTTTATCATAAAACTTACCGTTTGGCTAAAAAACGCAAAAAACCCATATTTGCGAACTTTGACCTTGAATATTTTTTTTTGCAAGTGTGGGATCGCTGGGGACTTTTTACATTTGATTTGTAATGGTGTTCCGAACATTCGCACCAATTTTCAGCTCTATGCGAATTATTGCACTTTGAAATGTCTAATTTGACCGAACTAAAAAGCGTTCTTTCTTTTCGTAGTCACTCATTTTTGTTCTAATATCAGCACGTTCTCTACTAATAATGAGTAAAAAGTTTATATGTGCGTTTGTCGTTATTTTTAGGGGAATTATTAATCGGGCGAATAAATAATATAGAAAGAAAGAAAGATGTAAAAAGTAAAATGAGTAGAGAAAAGAAGTAAAATGAGCTACTAACAGTGGGGAACAGTTAATCTAAGCTAGCAACTAAAATTCCAAGTGTCCGAATTAAATACTAATTTGGGCGAAAAAAATACTGAGTGGGCGACAAAAATACTGAGTGGGTGAAAATATACATTTCCTTACCCCGACACTGATAGGTTAGGTAGGTTCGAAGGGGATGACGGGGGCTAGAGTGAGCGAGCGAAGCGAGCGAACGAAGCCCCCGTCATCCACTTCGTGTTAGGTTACTTTAAACCCTGCAGACAGAAATAGGACACTTTTGACGGAATCACTTAGTCAAAAGTACTTTTAACCAGCTCCATTGGGCAAAAGTACTTTTAACTGTTATTTTAGTCAAAAGTATTATCGACTAAAGCATACGGTCAAAAGTACTTTTGACTGATTTTGCTAGTCAATAGTACTTTTGACTGGTTAAGAGTTTTGACTGCAACATGTGCATACGTACCACGCCGCTATGGTCAAACAAAAGTGGGGCGCGTCTTCGTGAATTAAATGCACTGTAACTGAAAAGCCCGGAATTTATCATGCATTCAAATGTAAGATCATTGGTGAGCGGTGATACCCTAGCGGTTCAACGCTTGCCTTCCACGCAAGAGCCCCCACTGCTGAGCTCAGGATAAGAAGGGTTTAGACCTTAGTCCACCTCGCTGGCCTGATGGTAGACTACACACTATAGAGAACTATTTGGAGCCCTCTCAAATGTGCAAGTTTCCTCACGATGTTTTCCTGCACTGTTAACGCAAGTGATGATCAAATTCTGATCGACAACGGATGCATGTTACCATCGTACCGTGTTACGGCTTTCTTAACAGATTGTAAATGAGATTCTCGCTCCAAAAAGTACCCTATCAGCTTAATTCTTTAAATTATTAGCACACATCGCTCCATGTCTTTCCCGTCGCGTCGATGTAGGTAACTTTGAATGACAGGCCGGTTTTGACGTGCCGGGAAGTGAACTGAGAACCTGACAGAATGCTCACACCGATTCTAAAGGTAAATAAGAAAAACAAGTTGTATGCAGTGCGAAAGCGTTGAGTTAGTTAAATATTGCGTATGATTTAGAGGTGCATGTGATGCTGGATCGATCATTATACTTAAGGATCATGACTCTACTCAATATTCTGTACAAGTTTTACTATGAAATAAACTGTGAATTCGTGAAAAACAAAACTGCTGTTCCATACAAAATAATCAATGTTGTTTAACAAAACGAACGGAAAAGCTGATTTTCGAATTCTTAATTTGTCCCATAGTAAAAGTTGTATGTAATGTTGAGTAGAGTTCATGGTTTTCGGATGTGAGTGACATGCTGTATTGTTTCTTGTCATGTTGAATTTCAACAGATCCTTTGGTCCAATATGCTTGGGGGGGGGGGACACGCTCTCTGGCTTCTTTTCAGATAACGGGTTTATTTCCCTGTTCGGAAACATCTGATAATTTGAGTAGGAAATTACGAATTTCTAGAAAACACCTACAAGATTTCTTATACATGACTGTCCCACTGCTGGGCACGATCGCCAAAATGACCTGGTCTGGTGCATGTTAGCGGACTTTATAGAACATTTTGGTGCCCTATCTTAGTTGTGCAGTTATCCTGACGATGTTTTCCTTTAGGCTAAGCGTATGCTGAGACCCAGGTGACGCAGGTGCACGCAGCGCAGCGCAGAGCAGATTTTGCAATGTATGAACGTACTAAGAGCTGCGTACGCTGCGGCGCAGACGCGTGCGACGCAGACATGCGTCTGCCTGCCCTGCTCTGCGCCTCGTTGTAGTGCCGGCACAGATTTCTGCGCAACACGTGCATGTCGACATGTGTTTTTTACCGCTAATTCGAATTTAATTGCAATGACAGAACATTTAATAGAATTAGGGCGTTATTAACCTAGTTTGTAAGATGCTAATCATGTAGACTATTAAAAAAAAACGTTCGTCAACTCGAACTCGTCTATTCTTTGTACTAATTAAAACTCGAATGTGTCTTCGAGCTGCGTCGCAGCATGCGGTCGTGGCCTATGCCTGCCTGGCCTGCCCTGCGCGGCAAAATCTGTACTGTGTTGCGCTGCGTCACCTGCGTCTCAGCATACGCTTAGCCTTAGCGTTTACGCAAGTGGTAATATCATCTGCCTTAATTAGGAATCATAATCTATGTTCAGCATACTGAGAGCGTGTTTCTTTGCATGACCCTTCAAGAATCCCTGACCAAACCCTCCCTGTCGCTATTCTGAAACAGTTCTTCGACATTCGTTTATCCGTTGAATGATCGCCAACAGAACGATTCATTTATGAGTGTTTCGTCGATAGAACCTTTCAACTACAAATGATTCGTCGACACAACTGTTCGTCTTATTGTGCCGTGTATGCACAAACGAACACGAACATCGCGAACACGAATATCGAACACGTGGTTTGCATGTGCGTACCATTATCAAACTGTGTTACGCAAACACGTTCATACAGAAATTCGTGTTCGTGTTCGTTTGTGCGTACACGGTTTTTAGGGTTCCGTATCCAAAGGGTAAAACGGGACCCTATTACTAAGACTCCGCTGTCCGTCTGTCACCAGGCTGTATCTCATGAACCGTGATAGTTAGACAGTTGAAATTTTCACAGATGATGTATTTCTGTTGCCGCTATAACAACAAATACAAAAAAATAGAATAAAATAAATATTTAAGGGAGCTCCCATACAACAAACGTGATTTTTTTGCCGTTTTTATAGACAATGGTACGGAACTCTTCGTGGGCGTGTCCGACTCGCACTTGGCCGGTTTTTTGTTTCGACGAGAGAATCTTCCGAGTCCATTCTCGCTGACTAACATTATATTCTAAGAATTTTGATTACCTCTATATTTTCTCTCGTCGCGGCAAGTATTGAAATTGATATTTAAATTGGCTTCCACAGTCAGGACTACTAATTCAACAGGGCAGGCGGTACTTAAGAAGTGGTCCCTTCCCAGCGGTGCCGCGATATCGGATCGAAACCTAATCCCGCGAGCAGCAGTTAATGCGCAGGAGTTTCACTCGCCGTTTACATACATTACTATTGCAATGAACGCGCATCCGGTCAGGGCTGGCAACACTGAAGCGTTGATAAAGTCTCATGGTTTAGTGTACACAGTTTTAAATGTAGTTTTGAAAGTGCATATAAATTAAACATTGTTTTTTACTGATGATTGTAGACAATATTTCAAACGTGCTTCCATTTCGAATGAACTCAAAGGGCTGGAAACATTGGAGATGTTGAAGTCAACAAATTATCAACATGTTTATTTTTGTAATTAACCCTAGGTTTTGTGTTAACTTTTCGACACAGGAGGCTAACTCTACTACGCGCTTATCAACGCGGCAACGTAAGGTGAGTCCAGCCAGAAGTTTCTCTACAAAGCGTTACCACACTCGTACAAGGAATATCAAGTATTTTAAAAAACAAAACGTGATTAATATAGCTATTTTACGGTTTTTTATGATGTCGTTTACGTTTTTTCAATAGCAGTCGTCATAGCCGTTCGACTACAATTTACGAAATGACCGCTATGTCAGGATTCATCATTCGTTGTACAGAATGTAACAAAATTGTTGCCAAACCGCAAACCATCGACACTAATAGTTAGTTTTCATTTACGAAAACTGTCAAAATGTTTGGTTTTATTTTAGGTGTAAATTTTTTTTCATTTTTTGTTAATAAAATCTATCTAAATGGACGGTTCGGTTTCGATCCAGTTGCGATTGATCAACGCTTCTGTTAGTATAATTCGCCCACTGGTTATAACATCCCTTTTCTATCAGGATTTGCAAGCGCAAAAATAGTTATTATTTCGACAAAGATCTTAGAGGCAGCCCTGCATCCACGCAATCGATAGCTAGAAACATCTCGCTTACCCTTGTACGGGCGTATGGGCAAGTAATTAAGGATTATTTAATTTGCACATGTATTAGTACGTACATAATGTCCTACATAGCGTCTATAGCCGGTGTGCCGGCTGGTCACCTAATTGTAACCTAACTTGGTTAACTGGAGACATTATCAAGGGAAAGTTTTGCTTTTTAAGGGACATTAGTATAGGTTTGGTATGAAATTTTCATCATGTATGTATCTAGATATGTGGTGTCTAGATAGGATAGCAAATTTTTTTTTTTTTTTTCTTTTTTTTTTTCTTTTTTAAAGACGTTGCCCCACACTAAGATTTCTCTTGTATCGTGGGTGCGTTTACAGACACAAATCTCACAAACAAACGCCCAGACCCGAAACAACCATCTGTAGGCCATACAAATTTTTGTTCCGTGTGGGAATCGAACCCACGACCCGTAGCGCAGAAGCCAATCGCTTAGCCACTGCACCAAACGTGTCGTCTAATCAAATCAAATGCTTACTACAGCTTAGAAATACTATTATCATATTATCTATTATACGAGTATTTATACATATCGATGCCTAACAGACAAAAATAAATAAGCGCCTTTTTTGAGAAATGGACTTAACTAAAGGTGCAACTGGCGAGGCGTAAGCTGAGCTTTGCATTAGTGTGAGTACAGTAGGTACATAGAATCGATTGCCAAAAATAACTTTAAAAAAACCGACTTAAAAAAAACTAAACGGAGTAAAATAGTTATCATATAATAAAATTATCAGTTTCTTATGTCGGTGCATTCAATTTGTTTCAGCGTGGAATTACACCGACTTCTGAAACTGATAATTTTAAATGATAATTATTTTACTCCGTTTAGTTTTTTTTTGAAGTCGGTTTTTAATTTTTTTAAAGTTATTTTATTTAATACTTTTTAGTGCCACAAATTACAATTACAATAGTGTACAAATTCTCGGACCACTACTACAATTAGAACGTCGTCTACATACGATTTGTGCATATTTTTTTAGTTTTTTTCAAAAAGCGCTGAATCAATTTCGATAAAATTGATATGGGACCAAACGGGAAGGAACCCTCTCAAACAAAATAAGTATTTTCGAATCGGTTCATAAATGACGGATCTCTGAGGTAACAAACATAAAAAAACAACCGAATTGAGAACCTCCTCCTTTTTGAAGTCGGTTAAAAAGCAGTATAAACCGTACCCCAAGTGTGAGTTTTTTACGTTACTACTGTAGTTGCGTCACGCCAAAAATTTCAAACAAATTTTTAGTCACGCTATTCGCCGCTAGAGGCGCTGCCTAAATTTTCATACATTTTTGGCGTGACGCAACTACAGTAGTGACGTAAAAAAACTCACACTTGGGGTACCGGTTTAAACCAAGTAAAGGAGGTGTCTGCATTCATTCTCACACAAATGCAAAGCTTGGCTTAGGCTTCGCGGACGGTACTTAGTTGGAATCGTCTTTTTTTCTGCGTCGATTGGTCTTAGTCTCATACTTTTTGTCGCTTAGGTGGTATGTAAATTAATGTGCTTAGCCTAATTTCTTCGTCGTAAACGAACTTTAAACCACTCTCCTGTAAAGTTTGTAAATTGGCGGTCATCCCTTTTTCATGGAGTCTTGTAATACAATACCTAATAACATCTGTGTAGCTATGATTCTGTATCTGACTGTATACAGGGTGTTAGTGAATTCGTGTATTTCCTTCAAACCGCGTGACCTACTGGTGACACTGATTGACCCTGCATACGTTTTTTTCAGAATCAACAAAGTAAGTTTTCAAAAAATGAACCATGGTATTCTGTATCTCAGTAATTTTAGCGTCCCAAGTTAACTGACTGTATGGAGCGATATCGGACTAGTCATGCCCGTCAGCTGTGTCACCGTGCCTTCATTAATTTATGCATGGCATCGAAATTCTCTATCACATAAAAAAAATTTGGGAAAAAAGAAACTTTTTTTTATTTTTAATCAATCTAAATCCCGTGCGGGGTTAATCTATACCATTAATAGATTATGTGGTTTGAAGGAATTACACGAATTCGTTAACACCCTGTAGTAATTCTGTAACAATTTACATAAATCGAAGTCAATTATTCTCATCTAAAAAAGTTAATAAACAGATCGATTTCTATCGCCCGGAGCTAGACACTTCCATGTTTGGCATTGTTAATGATATCCAGAACTAGTTTCAACGCTAACGAATCTACTTAAACGCTTAAAACTTTAATGTCTACCGAAAAATCAATTTCTAAATTGATTACCTGCGTAACGGCCATAAATTGTTTCTACCTAATATTTAAATAGACACTTTTTTATGCCATTTGTCATTTTGGCTGCTTGACAAACTGGCGACGGTAGGATTCGATTTAAAAAAAGTATTCTTAAGGTGTGTTCAAAATTTACTGTAAGGAATTTTGTGGGGTTACTTGCTATCGGAAATTAAACAACTGTCGTATGTAGAACAACTTTTCGAGATTCGCGTATTTTTTATCACTTTTCAAATTATTTGTATCGAGTAACCCCACAAAATTCATATTACTATTTAAAACCTTATTAATGTCATTTGTCGGGAACTTCGTGGAGTGAGCGCCATCTGTTGTCCGCCACCTAACTAACCATGACGTCAACATCGGACCACCACTGCCCGTTGGAGGGCGGAGACCGGCTCGCTCGGTGTGCCCGGGGGATTGCTTCTTGGACCGTACGACGGAACACTCGTCTAGAGTATTCTGTGTAGATTAGCTTTTTTTTTTTTTTCTATTGGACTGCAGTAGGTCGTCCTAGGGGACGGTTTCTACGTAACCGGGCAGTTATTGGCGAGACCTGAAGGGTCTCCAGCCAATGGGGGGAAGTAAAATACTTAACCTAAGCTAACTGCTTGTACTACACTAACATCATGACTACCTGCAACAACAGCACTAAGGGCGACCCCTAGTGGGACTCGGACCTCGGCTTAGGGCGTTGCTGGCGTGGACATATGGGGGGGGAGACAGCTTGATGAGGGCTGAATTATCGGGGTATATGTAGATTAGCTGAAGAAGTCTGACCTTTTATATCTGACTAGCTTGTCCTTATTTTATGATCTTGTAATAATTATCTAAAGTATTATAATGTGATCTAGTTCATGTTACTAACACTAACCCAAATACAAGTACTCTCAGTGGTGGAGAGTCTATGTTGGTTTTATTTACTATATTTACCTTGCTCACAATCCTGACATACCAATATTAGCGATAACTGTAATGATAGAATCACTCCTTAACGATTAAATTGTAGTGTCGCTAACACATTGTAGAGAGGTGTCAGAAAGAGGGAAGAGACGCATTGTGTGGACGGAAGAACAAAAAAAAGTTTTTATGGCTATCTACTATCTAATCACCAAAGCACCGTCCATTAAATCTATCTGATTTAATTAACTACAATGTAACTTATGTGGGTGGGCGTGGACTTAGAAAACAAAATATACTTGAGAACAAAGAGAGCCACTTCTACTTTGCACGTATAACTGTTATTACTTTTGGTACCTATTACGGAATAGATCAATTGGAAACATATATCGCCTAAAAGGTTATTTGATAACCTTTACAATGAGGTTAGCTTTTTGTCAACTAAGTATATGTATATTCCATGAAACCAAAACTTATAACCACTCTAAGTCCCAGCCAGCAACGCCCTAAGCCGAGGTCCGAGTTCCACTAGGGGCCGCCCTTAGTGCTGTTGTTGCAGGTAGTCATGATGTTAGTGTAGTACAAGTAGTTAGCTTAGGTTAAGTATTTTACTTCCCCCCCTCCCCATTGGCTGGAGACCCTTCAGGTCTCGCCAATAACTGCCCGGTTACGTAGAAACCGTCCCCTGGGACGACCTACAGCAGTCAAATAGAAAAAAAAAACTTATAACCAGGACACGTGAAAAAAGGAGTGGCTAGATTTATTTGCCCCCCAAGTGTAATTATAATTATGACGCAAAAGCAGTGATAGTCTAACGGTTGAACGCTTGCCTTCCAAGCAGAAGGGTCCAAGTTCGATCCCAGCCCGCACCTCTGAATTTTCGAGTTCATGTGCGGATCAGAATTTGTTTATTACTTCCGTTAACGGTAGAGCAAAACATCGTGAGGAAACCTGTACACTTGAGTGGAGTCCAAAAACTTTTCGATGGAATGTGTAGTCCGCCATTTCTAAGGCCCGTGCCCAACAGTGGGACTAATGGACTGATTATGCTCATGCTAATTTGATGCATAGTAGGAAGTAAAGGCCTAGGAAGAGAGCGGGCCATGTATATTGAATTTATTCTACAATACTTCGAGATTCAGTTGATATTTAACTGACAACTCAGACTCACTAGTTTCCTTACATTCTTGGATCGTTATAGATACTCAATGAATATTCAAAGCTTAAGGAACATTTTATTGGAGCTAAGCAAAACGTTCCTATCATAATTTAAAAACCGATCTACCGTACAAGGGAATTTGCATTCTACTAAGCTTTGGTAATAACATTTTACGACACGAGCGCTCCTGCGGCCGATAGCGAAACTAAAACGAATAAAACTCCCGACTCCCGATCACAGATGGCGTTATTTCAAATAACTGCACTAGCCCTTAACGGGATCGAATTAAAAGTAATTGCAGTGCGGTCGGGTTCCGTCCATATTTTCATTTATTATCGTTTTTGCTGCTTTCTCGCTTCGGTTTCGCAATAACAGTGCGAAACTGGCCATTTTGTGAGCAATAATAATTAGAGTCCATTGTTATTGTACATTTAATTTGAGTTAGCGTGTTAAATGCAATGAGCGGACCGCTAGGGATTATTATTAATTTCTCAATTATTAAAATGAGTGTCGTTATAGTCGTACGTCATATCTAATGTGATATTTATTTAAATAATGTACTTATGGTTATGGGTGTGAACGGGAAAATTTATGCAACAAGTCATTAAAAATAACTGCTAAGTAGATTATTATAATGTGTTGACTCCTACACACTGAATAACATTCAAACCGCTTTGAACCACGTTTAGTTCACTGTGTTCAGTATTACTTTTGTGATGAAATAAGAAATATATTGCTTTATTTTACAGACAAAAAACAACGCAACCAAGTAGGTATCCCTCGGGCGAACCGGAAGACTTACATTATTAGATCAATTTTCAAAGTCTTTCCCAGAATTCCCAGAGATCGGTGTAACCCAACATTTAACCAGATTCCTAGTCATCATTATCTAACCCTTCTCACACTTTTCCGGTGAGAAATAACAATAATAAGAAGACAACATAAATAACACAAATAATAACTAAACATTATGAAAATAATAGAACATTGACACTGAAAATTGTTCAATCTTGCGCAGACTAATATAAGATAGCCTAAAGAATTAAGACCTTATCACAGTAGGATAAGAGTTTAAAATGTGTTGTCCGTGAAACTCGGGTGGCATATTGTAGTAAACGCACCCGGAAACGACATTTTGGAGTAATTTCTCAGTGATGACACAAATTATGCGTAGTTCTTTTACAAAAAAAAGCGTTTAAAAAGATGATTGAATTTAAAAGAATAGAGGAAGTGCGTGTGGTATGACATTTAGTTGGCATTAAGAACTTCCACATAGGTAAGTTACCGTAATATTAACGTTCAGTGTACTTAACTAGTCCGTTAGACTAACAGAAGACGTAATATTCCCGTGCCCGTAGCTTCCCGTAGACACCGTTTTGTGATAGGAAGCATTTTTATATGGGTCGATTTTTCAATCGTCAGATAACTGGCGATAGAAAATATGTCAAATTTTCTATACAAAATCTGTCAAACCACCATATTTATTTTTCAAATAAAAATATCCAGACATTGCTGTACCTCCGATATTTTAGTTATTTAGGCCCTAAAAGGGAACCCAACTTATCTCTCATTTATTCACTTGACAGACAGATCTGTACCCCAAGTGTGAGTTTTTTACGTTACTTCTGTAGTTGCGTCACTCTAAAAATGTCAAGCAAATTTTTAGTCACGCTATTCGCCGCTAGAGGCGCTGCCTAAATTTTCATACATTTTTGGCGTGACGCAACAACAGTAGCTGTAGTAACGTAAAGGGAGCAGTCTTTTGTAACATTGAAGTTCAAAAAGAACTAAGTCATTCTCGTTTGTTTTGAAGTCTACTCACAAGTATGGCAAGCCATTTACGCTGTTTGATGTGGAAGAACACCGAACGACGTACCTAACATTAATTTAAAGTTGCATTTGTCACGCTTAGCGGGTTAAGGGTGGCTTGAGGAGTCAACCCTTAACGAGCAGGTGCACATAAATCAGAATAGAAGAATATTAAGGAAAACACTTTTAACCATACAATAGTATATTTTAATAATAGTTACAAGATTATAATATTAAGATTAGTTAACAGGGCGTGGTTCTTTACACAGTACGATACGAGGAGTCCAGGGTCTTCAGGTGTAGGTAGACAGTCACTTAACTGGGCGGCTGCTGAGGCGCGAGAGAGCGAAGTGCAGCGTGCCGGCCCTTTTATAGGCGCACCCCGCTAGTCGCCACCGCTGCACCGTCACACATTTTCTGTAGCCACAAATAATCCAAATGCGCTTACATTGCTTGAGGTCTTGAGTTTGAATTTCATGTCGGCGAGTATAGATACAAGCGTGATGTTATGTTAAAAATAAATGGTGTTACTACGTCTAGACAACAGATAAACATCAGCCCCTTAAGAAATTGTTAATTAACGAACACCACAGCTACGTCGACATGTTCATAAAGTAGGTAATCGACTGTATGGACACCTGTCCATGTTTCCATCAGTAGATTAACAGCTATGTACCTAATAATGACAATAGAAGGTCCTTCTACATTATTAATAAATAGCTAATACTTCTACGTAAAGAACTTAATTTTATTTTATTATCTAACAGCTGTTTCGACTAGAAACTAAAGACTACACGAAAAAATTGTTATGATATATAAAAAATCGTGTTTACATTGAGTATGTAGATTTAAGTATAATCATTATAATAATTAAAATTTTACCTACACGGACACCACGGACTGATCCCATGATCTATATTTTCGAAAGGTTGTCTGCAAGATATTGCTATTAACGATAAGACCGCCATTGTGCTCTTGTTTTAAATTGTTTCCGTCTTTTCGCAATTATTAAGGTGTAGGTACAATAAAGCATATTTTATCTATCAATCTATAAGTTCAAATGCTTTTGTACCTAAATGATCATTAACTACAAGATTATGTTATGTTAAGACAAAGCTCTAAATGTTCTGATAAATATGAATATGCAAGGGGTAGCAACAGATTTCAAATTTACTGTTATAAATTACTAATTCACCATTGGGGACAGATTCATACAAGTTTCAACGGAATATGAAGCAACTGAAATGTCGTAAAATCGAAGCAGTTCATGAATTCATAATAAATTGTACAACTTTGATCATGCATAACCGCCAACAGCATTACTTATTATTTATGTATGAATGAATGCTTTTGAATTTTGATGTAGAGCGCCTGATAACTTTAATGTAATGTAATGTGATTGGATGATACGTTGCTACAACATTTGTGACAGGCGCTATATGTTTGAAAATGACTTTATTGATGAAATAGGTTTTGATGTCTATTTATTAAATACCTACAGGAAATAGATAACATCGATTAATATTTTATTTATTGATAGGCAAATTAATAAAAAACGTTATGACTAACTAACTATGTAGATATTAGTACCTACTAGTAAATTTACTAACCTACCTGTTACAATGACGTTAGTTAGGTAGTGTATAATTAAAGTTAACATTTGAAATTGGCATACTTAGGTACCAACTTATTAACTTACGAATCCATCAGCTCATTTTAATTAGACTCCAATTTTACCTGAAACAAAATAAAATCAACATTAGTACCTATTTAATTAAAATCCAATTAAACCGCTGTGGACAATTTTAACCTAATCACACGGTGATAGGTATCTAATTAAGTAGTAAAGTTTACACACAGTCACATAACTGCAATTACAGGCACGAACTACAATTACGAGGTAGTTGAGTTTAACTGCGGTGTCAGCGTCACAAATAAATTGATTGATTTGTTTACTTCATCAGTTATTTGAAAAAGTTTTAGTTGTAGCAGGATTATGTCAATATTTTCTGAACTTGTTTTTTTTTCCGTAACATGACTTTGGAAATAAATGTAGGTACCTACTGTAGTGATGGAGAAATACTGAAATAGAAATAACATAAAAATCTCGATAAATGTGAAGTACTTAGCTAACTTACAATATGGCCAATTGTCGAACTTTTAATTTCTGTGGAAAAATTCCAGTAGTAACTACACCATCGTTAAAGTTTTATTTTTATTCTTATTATTGGTAAAAGGTTAGCAAACAAGCCAACGCAACGGCTCATTTAATTAAAAGTGGTTACCATCGCCTATACATACACCTACAACACCAAGAGGATTGCTAATGCTATGCGTTGCCAACTTTATTATATAGGCAAAGTTAAACTTATAAATCTGCCTGCAATTTCATCGACACCCATACCCTGCAAACCGAAAATAGGTATGATATTATCCTTGTCTTTGCCCAAAGTTATTATAATCTATCGTCAAAATTCGTTTAATTTGGAAAATATCTGGTGTAGATTATTTGCAGGTGGATTATGTTGGTCATTCTGATATTTTTTTAACTTCTTCTCTCGTGTCAGCACCAGCTACATGAGATAAACACAATTACATTTTTTTACAATGGACACCATTGAAAGGGGGGAAATAAAGGGTTGTTGTTTGAACCCTGTCCTTATGCAAATTATCTACCTATACCGAATCACCTTGCTTAGATAGATAGAAGATAGAATATGCTACATTTGTAAACCTTAACAATAACAAAAAACAGAAACAATTTAAAGCAAGTGTACAATGGTGGTCGTATCGCTAATAGCCATATCTTCCAGACAACTTTTGGTTTACGCAAAGGAAAACGTTCCTTTGTATTGGTTATCTAGTGGGACATAGCATAAGTACATTTTTTTTTAATGTATTTTTTTGGTAATCAGGAAGAAAAGGAAAGTCATGTTACGAGTGTTAAATACGAATGTGGATGGATATACAAGTAGAGGCAGGCCAAAGAAAAGATGGATGAATTGTGTGAAGGATGATTTATGGGTGAGAAAGAAGTGAGTATTGAAATGAGAACTGACAGAGGAGAATGGAAGAGGAATACACGTTGTGCCGACCCCACTTATACTGGGATAAGGGGCAGAGAGAGATGATGATGAGTTTGGCAAACAAGCCGATGGCGGCCCACCTGATGGTAAGTAGTTTACACCCTCAACACCAACATGATGGCTGATACGTTGTCAACTTTAGAGACAAAATTGAAAAGTCTCATATGCCTGTCATCATCTCTCAGCCGAAAGACGCTCACTGTTGGACATAGGCCTCCCCCAAAAGGGGGCGTTTGCTGTAATCGCCACGCTTGGCAGGCGGGTTGGTGATCGCGGTATGGTTGTTAAAGTACTCAGAGAACGCTGTTGCCCATCCTCTAGAGAATCCCTTAGTCGCCTTTTACGACATCCATTGGAAGAGATGGGGTAGTGTTATTCTTTAAGTCCGGCACTACACGAGACTCCGGCACTACATGATACATATGCCTGTAATTTCGCCGAAACCTATACCCTTCAAACAGGAAAACAGATAAGCCCCAACGATGCGGCGGAGGTAGAGAGGCACCCGATGGTAACGCAGTGCCTCCCTAACACAGCTCCAAGGCAGGTTGTTGAAGGCGTTGGAGATGTCCAAGGACACCGCCAACATCACCCCACCCCGGGACACCGCTTCCTCCGCCAGGACCCTCACCCGCGACACAGCGTGGATGGTGGAGCGCTCATGCCGAAAGCCAAACTGGTCCAGCAATGCTGCTTAGCGGTACAAATAGGTATGTAAGTAGTACCTACTTATCCGGACGAACTCTATCACAAGGAGCTACTCTTAAAATATATAAACAATACTGCTAATTAAACACGTTAACTGCGCTAAATAGTATGCAAAACAGGTGCAACAAGTTAGCATGTTTGTGCAATATGTGAGAGACAAGTGCAATACTGTAGTGAAGCAAGATTCATTAGCTATTGTATATATTATACTATATTTGGTAGTCGTTTTTTCAAGTTGAAATCCTCCATTTCAGCAAAACTTACTTACCTTTACATATTAACGATTACAGTACTGTTTTATAATAGAAAGTCGTAATATAAAGCTTCTATAAATCGTCGTTGCGACTTTAAGACCTCTTATGTGTAAAAATGACTTTTATGAGAAAATTGATAAAAACCGTCTACTGAAAAAAATATCACGAAACCAAAAAATTAAGGTATCAGCCACATGATTTCCTGCTTTTTACTTTGCTATTGTTGGTTGAAATTAAAAGTAATATCACAGTAAAACAATTTAAAAAGTGATTTTGCCAAAAGTGACACTTAAGAGAACGTAAAGTCGCAACGACGAAATAACAGCCTTAATGATTTGTACACATTATAAAAATATATAGATTCGGGTCTAGTCGCGTAAAAACTTAAAAGGTATTTAGTGCCTTTTTTAAGTTTTTATGCGACTTGACCCGAATCTATATATTTTATAACAGCCTTCATATTGCAATAATCCCTACTCTTGGCAAACAGATCAGAATGGTTTTCCCCGTGTGAGGACGGGTTAGAATTTAAAACTTCCTCACCGCACGCTGTGAATAGATGCGTGTTGTAAGATTCAACAAAACCCAGCACGCTTGGTGGTAGGATTTATACGGTCCGCCTGGCTAGTTACCACCCTCACATTAAAGTCACGGCCTAGCAGTTTACTGTGTTCCGTCGTGTGTATGTGAGAGCCGGAGAGGTATAGGGGAATCTCTCTATACCTCTGTTACTTGGATTCGTCTGCTCCATCTTAGACCTAGTCTGCACTAACCATTAGTTGCGACAAGGGTAAAACGCGGCTAAGACTGATATAAAAAGTTATGATAACTAGGTACATACTAGCACATAGGATTATGGTGCATCCCACAGATATAGAATAACATCCTCTTGTAGTAGTTTAGTACAGGCATGCTGACAGCACATTATTATTGTTTGTATCTCATTTATTTGACGACACGTTTGGTGCAGTGGCTAAGAACGTTGGCTTCTGCGCTACGGGTCGTGGGTTCGATTCCCACACGTAACAAAAATTTGTATGGCCTACAGATGGTTGTTTCGGGTCTGGGCGTTTGTTTGTGAGATTTGTGTCTGTAAACGCACCCACGATACAAGAGAAATCTTAGTGTGGGGCAACGTTTAAAAAAAAAAAAAAAAAAAAAAAAAAAAAAAAAAAAAAAAAAAAAAAAAAAAAAAAAAAACTTTTGTGCTGTCTGTGTCTTATGCTAAATAAATCTTTTTTCTCTCTCTAGTTCTTCTAGTCACCTTTTAACGATACAAATCCCACGGGATGAACGAGGGGTATCGTTAACGAAGACTACAGAAGATAACCCAACTCAAACTCAGCTGAACTATGATCGATAAACCTATGTTTGAGGAACGTTTTAAATTCAAACTCTACTCAAAACTTGTTTTAAACAAAGATTAATTGACTATTTTTTGGCGTACTCAAAATTGATTTTCATGAAGTTTTCCAAGGTGAGGATTGTGTGGTAAAGGACACAAGATTAACGCTCGAGTCACCTCCTGTAATACGAACCTAAGAACATAAACATTATCCCCCTTATTACAAAAGATAGTTTAAACCAAGACTAAAGTAAACCCAGTTTTAAAAAAATATACCCATCACTTTCTTATGTCATATAACAAAAAGAGACGGGGCTATTTTAAAACCTAGGTTTTTCTTAGATCATCTTTTGTAATAAGGGGGAACATGACACCTGTTTTCCCCGAAAGGTTAGACAGAGGTGTAAGGTACACCCTCATTTCGCCGTTAGGTTTAAAAGTCCCATATAATTGAGGGCGAATTTAATGCCATCAACTGGGCCCAAATCTAGACACCAGGCTGCTACTGGGAAATTCCACAGGAAAAAACCCAATAACACTCTGCCCGACATAGGAATCGAACCCAGGACCTTACGCTCAACTGTCGCGCTTGCGGCCATGGCACTAGATCAACGAGTCCCACCTAAGAATATGTTTCATGAAAATATTTCAGTAACCCGAATTAGGTTATTAAGATCTGACCCTCCGATCGTAAGTCATCCTCGTCCCTGACCTTCTTTACAACCCCCAAAGACAAGACAATAGGTTCGGGTCTCATTGCCTTTGTTCAGGGTTATTCTACTGATCCCTTGAGCAATGTTTCGCTCTATTAACCCTGTAAGTAGCGTTGTCTTCAACTCAACGCACTTTCATAAATGCGTACGTTGCTCAATAGAAAACAATGTGTAACTGATACCTATTTCGTCTGTTTTACATATATTTTTAATAATACATTTTGTTTTGATAATCCTCCGGTTTTTGAATTAAGAATTCTAGGATATAGGACTTAAGTAACATTTGAGTACGAAGTTGTCAAAAAATGCTTTAAATTTCCATTTTTTTTTTTTTGACAACTCAGTCCTCAAATGTTACTTAAGTATTGCTTATCCTAGAATTCTTAATTCAGAAACCGGAGGAATAGGTACCTACTTTGTTTCATAAAGTTTTTCATCTGTTATAATATCTATACAAGGTTAGTCGGAAGGGGGGTACTAATCCGGAGGCCAATTAAAATATCACATATAACCGTTTTAAAGCAAGTATTTAAATTTCAAAATTCGTTAATGTTTAAGATATTTTATTTTAAAATTCTTCATCCCGTTACGAATTCAGAAAATAGAGCTTCTAATTTGTGACCCCAAATATGACCTAAAATTAAACACAGCTGATCATAGCTAAGGATAGATAGATTTTAGTGTATTTTTTATGAAATCTTTCAACAGCTATTTCTCGTAAACTATTAACCGCTTACGTGCAAACGGGACCAGCGGTTCCCAGTTCCCAGTAGCCGTAAAATGCAGATGGGGTCTGTAGTTCCCAAGCGGGAAAGTTTGGTAGTCATTTCAATTTAGTCTTTGTTGCGTCAGTAATAAGTTGTACATTCTATTTCTATGCATTTAGCTTAATACGTTTTTAATTAACACCCTTTCAGATTAGTACCCCCTTTCCGACTAACCTTGTAACCAGTATTTTGCCGGCTCTTCTCCATAGAACCTACCTTTTGGAACCGTGCACCTAGTTTTGACGTTTTAAAAGTGCGAAGTTTTAATCTGGTCTATTTGAAATAAAAAACTTTGACTTTGACTTTTGAGAATTGCAACCTTCGATTCAGAGTAAAGTATATTTGTGGATACTTCTTCACGTAATGTATTCTGAATAAAAGTAACCTATTTAGTAAAAACTCTTGGAACTCAAAACAATGGCTAAATTGTAAACAAGCCAAACAAAGGATGTAAACAACAAATTCTTAGAGTCGTCAGCATAGCGCTACGTAGTGGCGGCGAGGGTCAGTCGCCTTACTAACTGACTAATTGCGCAAACCTCGCACTAGTAACACATTTTAGTGTAGTTTGTTACAATAGTGCTAATACAGTGATAAACAATAAAATAAATAATATAGTTACTGTTGGAAATGGACAAGCAATCTGTAAAGTAAATAACGATGAAATAGAAATAAATAACAATAATAAAGAGAATGATAATCATAGTTCTATTGTATTACAAAGTCAACTTGCTACTGATTGTAAAACATTTCAAAATTGACAACGCTGTAACAATAAAATCAACTACTAATTTATATGATTATTCTAATGGAATTGAGCCTTACATCAGGCCGTGAAACATTTTCAAAATCTCGAGTCACAATCGTTCAAAATTCCTCCAATATACGTACCTAACGTCTACATAGCAAATAATGCAAAAGTTTCTACCGATTTGATCGCCCGTAAACTAGTAGAATATGAGTATGCAATGACTGCTAACGCCACTGATGAATTATGCAAGATATGTGACGGACGAATCGAGTGTGCCCCGACGGCTATCCTCTTGATATCCCTCGTGCACACTTTGTATGGCCACATAGGCCCTGAACCTGACTACTTTGGCAAGAATAGGAAACACTTATTGAAGCAGGCTGAGGAAGAAGCAAAGGGCCCTTACAAACATTTTTCGTACTTCGATAGGTTTCCCGAAGAGAATGCTAAAATAAAAGCAGGCGCCGTGGGGGATGAAGGTGATTATGATTTCATTGTGGTCGGCGGAGGGACGGCTGGTTGTGTACTAGCCAGTAGATTATCGGAGAACAGAAAATGGAAGGTATCTATTTTTGATTACTTAAAAAATACCCCAAAATTTTGCCAACCAAATAGGTTATTTTTGAAGGTAAAAATGGCAATTAAGGAACATCCTTGCTTTTGTAATAATAAATGGAATTGATATAATACAATACTCATTAATGCGTGATAATTTATCAGAAGCAAACGTGCTACATTTTTTCGAAATGTGATTTTCTCTTGTCTGCTGAGTCTCAAATACTAAAATTAATATTTTTTCCATTGATTCTACACGTAGGATTTGAAAAAAATACATTTATTTATTTGTTTCGCACTTTTCCCGTTTTCCTTTCGATATGCATTTTATAGATGCTAAAATATAAACTTTACGCGATTTCAGGTGCTGATGATCGAAGCTGGTCCTGAGGAGCCAAAGATGGCGTTGATACCAGGGCTCACTAGCGAGTTCAGGGGGTCTAACATAGATTGGCAGTACAGCATGCGACCTAAAAAGGGGTGAGATTCAGTCTACACTTTATTAGTCGGGATCTGTCGAAAGATTGACTTTTGGAAGACTAGTACCTACTTATACTAAAAATTAAATCAAAATTAATTTGAAAGTAGAGCTCATGTAAAATTTACACTTTTTTGGCTACCTCATGCTATGTCTAATTTTACCAGTTTTACAAACGAGGTTCCTAAAATTCAATCTGTCGATAGATCCTGATGAAGCAACTGTAGTTTTTATAAATCATATAGTTCTATCACGTTATAGGTTCTGTCAGAATCGAGCTGAGAAAGGCTGCGAGGTGGTCCAGGGCAGGGTTCTAGGAGGCACTTCATCTATCAATGATATGGCGTACATGAGAGGAAGTCCAGCCGACTACGATGAATGGGCAATCAATGGGAACGACGGTTGGTCTTATAGCGAAATTCTGCCTTACTTCAAATATTCAGAAGGAAATTACGATAAGGACATATCAAAAAACAAGTTTTTTCATTCAACACAGGGTCCGCTCGATGTCGGGCGATATCCTTACGTCGATGATAACGTCGATGTCCTACTTAGCGCGTTAAATGAGCTAGGATACAATTACACCGACGTAAATGGTAGAAATCAGTTAGGGTTCATGAGGATACAGACGATGTCGTACTTCGGAGAAAGAGTTAGTGCATTCACAGCCTTCCTTGAACCCATTAGAAAGTTAAGATCTAACCTAGAAATAATGCCAGAAGCTTTAGTTACTAAAATCGTCTTTGAAGAATCTAGAGATAGTATAAGAGCTCTCGGTGTAGAATATATCAAAAATGGTACAAGAGTGAAAGTGAGAGCTACGAAAGAAATTATATTATCTGCCGGAGCAATAAATAGTCCTAAGTTATTAATGCAATCTGGAATAGGACCTAAAGAATATTTAGAATATTTAGATTTGAAATTGATTTACGATTTACCAGTGGGAGGAAACTTTCACGATCATCTATCAGTGTGCCTGCCAGTTATAAAACTAACGAAAACTGCGACAACATCAAAGTTTCCTGAGAAACTAAAAGACATCACTACTTATTACTCTAAAGGTATCGGTCCTTTATCGGCCAACTTTCAAGTTGTAGCATTCTTAGAGACCACCATTTCGGATATTTTAGGAACTCCCGACATTGAAGTTAGGTTCAAAGGTCATGACTCAAACATGTATTATGATAAAATTGAAATGTGTTTGTCGTTATTGACTCCCAAAAGTCGTGGCCAAGTGGTCTTAAATGCCACGGATCCTGTCTTTGGAAAGCCGCTGATTTACCCAAATTTTCTTAAAGACCCAACCGATGAGAAGAAATTGTTGGAAGGCATACAGGAGATAGTGAAACTTTTTGACACAGAAGTATTCAAGAGTGCAGAATATGCATTCGATCCCCGCCCAATATTGAATAATGACTGCAAAGATCATGAGCGTGTGTCTGAAGATTTTTGGTTGTGTATCATCAAACATTTCTCAACTCCTCTGCACAATTACGCTGGGACATGCAAGATGGGGCCATCCAAAGACCCTGACTCTGTTGTAGATAAGAATTTGAGAGTGTATGGAGTTAACAATTTGAGAGTCGTCGATGCCTCGATCATGCCGAAAATAACCCGCGGTTCCACTGCAGCGCCTGTTATTATGATAGCTGAAAAAGCCAGTGATTTAATAAAAACAACTTGGTATTAATTAATAAAATATTTTATTTACCTAAATCTTTCTATTGTCACCGTCTATTGTAATAATGTCCATTATTTTCCTTCCAGTCCTTAATAATCATCTTAGCTCCTTTTTCTGCTATCATCATTGTTGGAGCAAATATGCTGCCTCTAGCATGTGTCGGCATTACTGAAGCATCTACAATCCTTAGACCTTCGATCCCGTGAACCCTCAATTGGTAATCAACTACGGAATTGGTACGGTTCTCCCCCATTCTACAAGTTCCAACAGGATTACTCATAGCTTTAGTGTAATGTCTAGCTATACAATTCCATTGGTCCCTATTACTTAGTCTATCGCAAGGAAAGAGATCTAACGGCGCAAACTTTATATCGGTTTTCTTAAATTCTTTGGTGTCGAGCAACTGTAGCGCTATATCGATACTATCGACAAGAGTGTCTAAATCTTCGGATTCCTTAAGTAAATTAGCTTGGATCACCGGTCGACCGTATTTAGGATTTCTCTTATTAAGCATAACTCTTCCTCTGCTTTTAGGTCTCAGTAATATAGGATTGATATTAACTAAATTATAGTAAGACAAAGGCAGGTTCGTTTCCTCCGCTGCATGCACACTTACGTTAGTCAGCATAAATTTATCGCTTCTAATAAAGTTACCTTCTAAAGCCAGCTCCACATCGGGCGCGTTAAAATTCTCGTATAGTTGTATAAAGGCGGATACTTGACCAATACCTCTAGAAGCTAGCGGTCCACTGCGATTTTGGAACCAAGTTTTGAAATCATTAATTACTTCGGCCTCAGTGACGACAGGAACATCGTTCAATACGAATGCAAGGCCACCAATGGTCACTTGATCTTGATAATTAAGTCCTACAGGAAGATCGATAATTTGCGTAATATTATGCTTCTTTATATCAGCTTTAGGGCCAATGCCGGAGAGATGAAGCAGCCTCACGTTATTAATAGCTCCTGCTGCTAAAATAATTTCTCTTTTTGCGTACGCGGGTCGCTGTTTACCTTTTTCCACCTCGTAAAGAACGCCATCTATATTTTTTTCTTGTTTATCAACAACTATCTTCGTCACATATGCTCCTGTTATTACTTGAAGATTTTTTCTATGTCTTACAGGTTTGAGAAAAGCACTATTAGTACTCAGCCTGGTATTATTAGATATTGCGAATTGATTATTGACTACTGCTTCCTGTGCATTTGTGTTTATGTCTAGAGTTCTGAGGCCCATCTCTGCGAAGGCAGCAGTGAATATCTCCATGTATCTATCGGCGTGTTTGAAGCGTTGGACGTGCATCTCTCCCCCACGGGAGTGGTAGTGGGAGTTCATTAAGACGTCGTAGTCACCTTGAAATTGAAATATTAAGATCACAATAACTTATAACTGCAGGAGAATTCGTTTTTATTAGATACATATGTAGGTATATTACAAAATTAAATATTAAAACCTCTTTACAACTTTTGATGTGTTTATACATCTGGATATTTCAATATTTTTATAAGTAGTCAGCAAAGCAAACTAGATTCCTGATCTGATCATGGTGGATTTTACTCCTAGTCCTAAATAACGATTGATGTTTGTTTCTCTGGTGTATTGACTAATCAACTGCATTTATGTAGTTGTGTTTTATAACTGTAGCGAGTTTATCTCGTAATAACAGGAAAAGTTCAGTAATTATCAATTATACAGAATCAAGGAACAATAATATGCATTAATTTACTACATGGAATTTCATAACGTTTTACCTTATTGTACGCTTGGCATGCTTACCGGAGACTCGACTGTTACAGTTAGTTTCTCGAACTTAAGAAATGTTAAGGAAGATGGTTTTTGATCACGTCGGCCTACATAAATGTTTATCTAAGCCGAGGTGATCCAAAACTGTCTAGTTTTTCTGACTAGTAAAGTTCGTTTCAATATCGATTCACACCAGATTATTATCACCCAGGCTTTTACGGAGTCTACCTACTACCACAGATTGCTGAACAAAACTTTACTTCCTGTATTCGTCACCCAGCGTACGCTCACATGACCAACGCTCGTTTACAGTGAAATTAGCGGGGAAATACGTGGTCTCACGTCTGCTAACAAGAGTCGTACTAAAAATGTTTAGACACTTGTTAAAACGTGTCTAACTTCAAACTCCACACATAAGACCTGTCTAGTCTAAACAACTGTTAAACAACCAACTCACCGTTATCCTCAATACTTTTAAAATGCTCTATAACACTATCGAACTTCCAATCCAAGGAACCCAAAGCTCCAGTGCTATGCCATCCATCATAATCCACCTTGGATCCTCTGGTATACTTCATATCATTTATCACGCTAGATCCTCCCAAGACCTTGCCGGTTTTAACTTCGCAGCTGCCTCCAGGTCTTGAAAGACAGGAGTGGCCATTGCGTTCCGTTCTATAGTTCCAGAGGATGGGACGGTATTCTTTCGTGGGTACTCCTGGGATGTCAAAGTCTATGTTCTCGTCTACGCCTGCTTCGAGGACTAGAACCTGTTTGGAATATTAGGTTAATTCTTATTAAGTATGTCGGAGAATAAATAATTAAGTCAAGAAAATAAAGGAGGGTACGGTAGTCGTCAAGATGAATCAACGTACCCGACGTTCTAAAAAAGTTGTCTTTTGATACAGCGGGCTTATTCTGTGTCGAACATCCGTAGTAGTCTGACGTTTATTATCTGACTAACTTGCACTTCTTATTTTCTGATCATGTGTGAAATTATATTGTATTGACCTACCTGATGTAACTAACAACTAACCCAAATACTCTCAGTGGTGAAGGGTCTATATGTTTTATTTACCATACCCGCTTTGCCCCTGATAAGCAGACATTGGTACTAACAGTAATGCTATAATCTATCTAATTCTATAACCGTGCTTGCGACAAGTATATCAATTAATTTTGCCATGTGTCGTCCTCACAGCAGGCTGTAAACTTTCGCTGCTAACCATGAGGTTCCTGAATAATTAATGCAATAAATGGTAGAAATGGAACACTGTCCAATCTGTCAATTTTATCTTGAAGACGTGCAGTCCGTTATTGTTATTACTTACAGCTTAGCATTCAGTAGAAACCGCGTGATCTACTGAATTTACAGAATCAAGAAAAAAAAACGAAAATAAAACCTGGTGTTCTCTTTTTGAATCATTTTAGCGCCCCGAGTTAACTGAATGCGCGGAGTGATATCGCGCTAGTCGTGCTCGCTGGCTGTGTCGCCGTGCTCTCATTAATTTATGCGTAGCATAGAAAAGAACGAAAAAAAAATATTTTTTGCATTTTTTTCCTATATTTTTTTCTTACTGAATCCTTTTTGTAGTTTCGATACAACAACTTACACCTAACGCAAGAAAAAAAAGTTTTTTATTTTTAATCAATCTACATCCCGCGCGGTGTTAATCTATACAACGACAACAAGATACAGTCATAGATCATGTGGTTTTGAGGAATCACACGGATTCGTTAACACCCTGTATAGAATGAATCCAATTTCATTCGGATGTAAGTGGTCTTGAACCCCATTCGTTGGCCTTCTATGGCATACGTTGGCTTAGTGTGTATGTACCATTAGACGACACCCTCGAGACCAATATAATAATTACCGTTAATTAACTAATAAGTAAGTACCTACCTTCAAGCTATAATCATGTATTAAGGTCATACTGAAAATTACTAAAGAAATAATGAACCGATGCTAGTATTAGATAATTCATAATAATAGCTCAATGTAGTTCAATTACGTGAGTGAAGCGCTAGTTTATATAATTTTAAAGGCGGCATAATAACTAGGTTTACTACAAAGGCTTTTAAATACTTCAGCCATAACGAAGGCTAATAGGTCTGAATAACTATCTAATAATTAAAATTATGTCATGGCACCGCAGACAGGGTACTAAGCGGCCGGGACTTTGTGTACCAAGCTACAGGACGGTTGCTCGAGTGATCAAGACGGTGTACCAACCTGCAGGACGGTCGCTCGAGCGATCAATACGATGTACCAAGCTACAGGACGGTTGCTCGAGTGATCAAGACGGTGTACCAAGCTGCAGGACGGTCGCTCGAGCGATCAATACGATGTACCAAGCTACAGGACGGCCGTTCGAGCGATAAAGACGATGTACTAAGCTACAGGACGGTTGCTCGAGTGATCAAGACGGTGTACACTACAGTACGTGTAAAATAACTATGCCTCTCTGAAGTGAGGAACAGAACGCTCAAAGCCTGGTTTCAGAGAAGCAAACGCCATCGATCGATCGTAAGGATGT
This sequence comes from Amphipyra tragopoginis, assembly GCA_905220435.1. Lineage (NCBI taxonomy): Eukaryota > Metazoa > Arthropoda > Insecta > Lepidoptera > Noctuidae > Amphipyra > Amphipyra tragopoginis. The sequence goes on from HG992010.1 coordinate 25,876,875, forward strand.
CTCGCCATCCTCACGATCGATCCATGCCGGTTAAGTTCGCAGAAAGTAAACGGTTTGGAGTCAGATTTTTTTTAAAGTGAAACTCTCTTAATTGAAGGCGGCAAAGGGGTATAGGACGGTCGCTCGATCGATCAAGACAGTGGCTGCATACACCAAAATAAATGGTAGCTACAGCTAAAAACCAAGAGCTATCAACCGTGTCTGGAGTAAATCAGTGCCCATTTTCAGGATGCCTAATGGAAACTATATCTTAAAATAAAAACTGAGGGAAATTCTTAAACAAGAACTCTTTGTAAAATTTCAAAAAGTGGCTAAGGAGGACCAACCTTTCATTAAAATTGTCTTATACAGATGATAAAAGGCGATCCTATTTCTTATCCCTACTATTGCAGTTCTCTGCTGAACAAATACATTCCTAGAAATAAGTCATCATCATAACTGAGAATGTTCTCCCAAAAACCCCCAACTTCGTTGATCGTTACCTTCCAATCCGAAACAGCGGACAGTCTGTTAGCAAGCAAGCACCCTGCTGTCCCTCCTCCAATGATGATGAAGTCAAACACGCTGTTCCTAAGGTCCCGTTCATCTGCTTTCGTCCGTGTGGCCTTGGAGAACAGATCGGCATCGGTAGGTGCTACGAGCAGTAGCACGTAAGCCGGGATTACTCTACTGTGGGATGGAAGATCAAAGAATGATTTGTCATTTATGAATTCGCTAAGTAAAGTTTTTTTTTTGGTATTTTTTTTTTAAATATTTTGGACTTCCTCGCTTATCCAGTGGTCGCAAGCGCGACTGTTGAGCGTGAAGTCTTGGGTTCGATCCCCAGTCGGGGAAAGTGTTATTTCGTTTTTCCGTGAGGAACTTCTCAGTAGCAGCCCGGAGTCTGGATTTGTAACCGGTCGATAGCAATAGGCTCGCCCTCTATTACATGGGACTTTAACATCGGTGAAATGTGGCTGTAGGTACTATACACCTCTGCCCTACGCCGTTTATGTTGTTATTTTAATATTTTTTTCTTAAATATTAGGCTATTTAAGAAACTAATTTTAATATTTTTGTTTACTACGCGGTTGTTATTTTTAAAATTATTTTTTAAAGTTTTGCTAGTGATGACGTCACGGAGTAGGGTTAAGAGTTTTAATGTTGATTTCTTTTACAAAATCTGAAGTTATTTTGTAGCCTTTGCGGTTAAAAAGTTGACACATTCATTAAAATTACATTGAGAAACTTTTTTTTAAATTGAAGACTGAACCGAACGTATTTAGCCCATTCCGCCGAATGTGTGACGAAATTTAGAGGTCCAATAGATGTCAAGAGAATTCGTGTATTTATGTAAAAATAAGCACCATCTTATAATTTTAAGAGCTGGAAATAGTAAAATAAAGTTTAGAAAACTAAAATTTCGAAATGGTTTTGCAATCAGCATAGGTTAACATACTTTAATACATACCGAATTGGTGTAGTGAGTGAGTGCTTGTCTTTCTGTTGTAGTACATGTCGCAGGTTTATAACTTGCATGAAGCTAATATTGGCATGGCCTTCAGTACCCTGATTTAGAACTTTACGATAAATCAACTGTCGATCGATTCGGTTTGTTATTGAGTTTTGCATACATGAAAAATTACTCTGGGTTAGGTGTTTGTATGAGTATCACCCGTGTATTCCCCAAAGGGTAAGGCACAGGTCTATAGTACACGCTTATTTCGCCGTTATGTTTAAGTAATAGGGGACGAACCTATTGCCATCGACCGGGCACAAATCCAAACTGCGGGCAGCTACTGAAATAAAATGAAATACCACACGGAAAGTGTCAATAATACCTACTGCCCGTCCTGGGGATCGAACGCAGGACCTCCACATTCAGCAGTCACGCTTGTGACCACTAGGGGCCATCCATTAAACGTACGTCACACGAATTTCACGATTTTTTTCTCCCCCCCCCCCCCGTCCTTGTCACAGCTGGTCACATTTGTGAGAGTCCCTAGTGTGACGTCACATATTTTCAATTAAATTCTAAAATTAGTTTTATTTCCATTTAATACTTAGATAAAGATTATGAAATGTGAAGTCACGAAATTTAGGACCCCTCCCACCCCTTGTCACACAATGTCAAACTTCGCCGAATCCCACCCACCCACCCTTAACGTATGACGTAATTTATGAATGGCCTCCTATACCAACGAGACAGTCTATGTGAGATTTGTATCTTTGAATCCACCCTCGAAATAGAAAGAATCCCATCGCTAAGAAGTGCGGCTGATCCAGCGCCCGTGGGCCCATATCTACTGGTTACGTACTCATTCCAATTCAAGTTGTTTTGAACAAAGTCAGTTATCGAAGCGCCAGAGATAGAGCGAATAACGTCGCCTTAGAGTGAAAGTGAAAATCTCGGGAATGCATTTGGTTATTGCACGGTTCCTGTGGGCTTTCACGCGGAATAAGTCGCGGACAAAAGCTAGTCAATCAATTATATTTATTACGAATGTTATATACCCAATAAAGGCTAATTTCAGTGCCTACAAACTAATTTCACATAGAGCCTCTATTATAAATAATAGTACCCATACGTCGTGATAAAATAAAAATTATCAAATTGTATTACCGAGATTTTCACTATAAGGCGACGATATTCTAATCGCGCATATGCAAAGATTCATGAATGTTAAATAAGCAAGGAGTTCAAATTACATTAATTCCGTTTATCATTAAACTTGTATTTGGTATTAGGAAACTGATTTACAAATGAAATAGCAATGTAAGGTTAAACTATGCTAAGTTTCTAGTAATTTTTTAAAGCGGAACGAGCAGAAATACTGCTCGTGAAAAATCATTAGCCAAGCCTTTTCCCAATCATGTTAGGGTTGGCTTCCAGTCTGCGTTTAAATATCAGAACACTAGCTTTTGCCCGCCCGTGAAATTTTGAACCCGTTAAGTGACGATTTTCCATACGAAATTTCATCCCCTATTTAACTCCCTTAGGGGTTGAATTTCGAAAAATCCTTCCTTATTCCTTGTCTACATTATAAAGGGAACCTCTGTGCAAAATTTCAGCTTTCTAGGTCCAAGGGTTTGGGCTGGGCGTTGATGAGTCAGTCAATCAGTCAGTCAGGACTTATCTTTTTATTTACATAGATTAGTCAGCGCGACTGCCGTCAGACCTCAGTAACCCAATAACCTTCGTAACCTCTGTAACCTAATGACCCTTGTAACCCAATGGCCTCTGTAACCATTGGGTTACAGAGGCCATTGGGCTTCCGTGACCTAAAAACTTCCTCATGAATGACTAGTGATTAACAATCTGTCACAATTTGCATGCAATTTGTAGACTGGATGTATTCTGGTAGATATGTTTGCATTTAATTTTCAACATTTACATTACAATATTGTACAATCTGTAAACAGCTGTCTACTGCTGAATACATGATTATTGATTATGCACCACTTCCGGTAATTATGCCGCATCCAACTGATGCGACTATTACTGACCGTATTTTGATGAATAGATACTCCATATCAGGACAGCAGGACAGTATCCCCGATACAAATCATCAGGTAACCCAGCATTTCCCCGATGAGCGGTATCGTTTTGTGTAGATTATCCTGTATTCGGTACCGAAAAACCGAGCGCCTTTTTTATGACTGTCGCGGTTTTTTTTTTTTTTTTTAAAATCGTTTCCCCACACTAATATTTCTCTTGTATCGTGGGTGCGTTTACAGACACAAATCTCACAAACAAACGCCCAGACCCGAAACAACTATCTGTAGGTCATACAAATTTTTGTTCCGTGTGGGAATCGAACCCACGACCCGTGGCGCAGAAGCCAATCGCTTAGCCACTGCACCAAACGTGTCGTCATTTGCGAGGACAATGAAATGCAGGTGCTTAGTAAGTTTCTGAACGGATACCACACTTATGACTGTGACCTCACTGATATAGAGGAAGGACTCTGAAGGTTGATGATGCTGATAATCCAATCGACATAATCCGTTACGGAACATAAACGATCGCTATCGAAAATCTATGGATTGATGTCGATTCTTTAGTAGGTCATCTTAAGTATATTAAATTTCTATCTAAAATCTATACCAATCCAGAGATTTCGGATAAATATTGGTTATTAATATCGGCCGTTAGTCACCATTTAGGGGCCCATCTATAAATAATGTCAAACGAATTTTATGATTTTTGAACCGCCGTCCCCGTACCCTTCCTTGTCACACTTCCTCCTTCCCCCTAAACGTGAGACGTAGTTTATGAGTGGTCCCTTACGACATTAACAAGAAACAATTACGTGACCACACACACACAAAATCTAGAAATAAACCGCACACACACAACGCACTAAAAAGTTCAAAAGTATCCCACCTCAAAAAGACACTCAGCTTCATCTTCCAACTTGGCTATAACAACACAACACGTACAACCAGCTCGGTTGGCCAACCCTGAGTGGAAGCAGCGGCCATGCGCCGGCGCACGCATCCTGCAGTTTCGCAATAAGGGATGTAGGGAAACTGACCGACTAGCCCCTGACTTTGAGAAAAGATATACGCGTTAGAATCGGACGCGCTAGTTGGAATGTTCCTGTGAGTGAGGCAAGCGAGTTCCTTGTTTTCACTCTTCATGTTTTTAATTATATTGTTAGTTGAAGTTACCGTGTAGAGGTTGATCTACGTGTGATTTGAGAACTCGACTAACGGCCGTTTTCAATAATCTATCTATCCGTAGTAAGGCAAACAGCCGATAGATTTGAAAATGGCGGTAAAGAAATAAATTACTTTTATTATTTCTCATAATTGGCAAACAAACTGTTAATTTTATAATATGGTAATTATTTTACACCTTTTTGTTTTTGAAGTCTGTTTATTCTTTTTTTTAAGTTTTTTTTTATTATATATGTTTTAGTGTCGTATATTAAAGTCCCCCTTCTTCATTACCCTCATAATAACATTTATATGGGACCAAACGGGAAGCTTACCCTCTCAAACAAAAAATATTTTTTCAAATCGGTTCATAAATTACGGAGATCTGAGGAAACAACTACCTAAGTATAAAAAAACAAGCGAATTTCGAACCTCCTCCTTTTTGAAGTCGGTTAAAAAGTAATTAAATCTTGCTTCGTATAATCTGTAACCGATACGCTCTGTATTCCTCTAATTCAGAGGTTAACAACACTGGCTGATTTTTATAATGGCGACATTTAATTATAGCTTGCGTAGTCGTTACACCTTTGAGTCTTAAAGGGTAAAAATAGAGATGTACTGGGGCCCAATTCTCCTAAAATAAATTGTTGCCAAACGCAATCGAACCACAACCGTCAGTCAGTTTTTGTTTTCGAAAACTTTCAAAATGATCGATTTTGTTTTTTGTGTCAAACAATTTGATAGCTTTTGAAATTGAGAACTGTCTGAATGAACGGTTCGGCCTTGGTTCGGTTGTGATTTATCAAGATTTATTTTAGGAGAATTAGGCCCCTGTTGTGTATGTGCACACGGTATATACCAATAAAGGTCAATACCTTTTAGATATGTACCCCAAGTGTGAGTTTTTTACATTACTACTATAGTTGCATCACGCCGAAAATGTCAAAGAAATTTTTAGTGACGCTATTCGCCGCTAGAGGCGCTGCCTAAATTTTCAAACATTTTTGGCGTGACGCAACTACAGTAGTAACGTTAAAAAACTTACACTTGGGGTACTGATATGATTGCGAGCATGATTACATTATTCACGAATCTGACACTATAACAATTGTGTCGAAAAATAGCAATACGCGTCACTCATTACATCGAGTTTACAAGTGGCGAAATGTGGGTAATTGGGTATACAAACCCCGTAATGGGAGACCACCTTTGCTTACTCCTGCCGGTATTACAAGCGTGAGTATTAATGTATGTTTTAACAACGCTGCTATTGTATTGTAAAATAATATGTACCGGAACATAACAACCTGTCAATAAATCATTAGTCTTGCAAACAGTACTGAAACACCACGAAATAGGTGCAGAATAGAAGTCCCACTTCATACAATACCGTATCAAGAGAAAATGAACAGACGCAAGACCACACTGCCCGTGGTTCTACTGCTTGATTCTACTGGTAATTTAGTTTTTCGGTGATACTACTACTTTAGAAAAATCATATTACCCATGGAACTATTGGTAGGACTAGAGCAATTTTTTTTTGTGATGCTACATGTAGCTCCAAGCGGTAGGATCACGGGCAATGCATATGCAAGACGCCGCTTATGGGTTACGTACCAAAATTATAGGAATAGATAATAATAATAATAATAAACATCATCATCAACGAGACTGACATGAAGCAATCATTGAGAGAGCGCTTCTATGGCCGCCTGAAAAAAGTACTTAACAGTCTTTTATCAGGCGGAAATAAGGTGCGCGCCTTCAATGGTTGGGTCATGCCGGTCCTGATGTACTCCTTCGGCATATTCAAGTGGACTCAGACCGAACTGGACGCCCTGGATAGGAGGGTCCGTTCGCTGCTGACTGCTAATCGCATGCATCACCCACGCTCATCGGTAATGAGACTGTACATCCCGCGGAAGTGTGGGGGTCGAGGCTTTTTAAATGCTAAGACCCTCCACAACCGCGAGGTGTGCAGTCTCAGGGAGTATTTCTCCCAAGCCGACGTGGGGATGCATCGAGATGTAGTCGCAGTGGACAAAGGCCTTACCCCGCTCTCCTTGGCTAAAGAGAACTGGCGCAAGCCTGTAGTACTTGATACTAATGGCCGCAGGGAGGTATGGCGGAGCAAGGAGCTTCACGGACGCTTCTACCGGGCCCTTCATGGACCCGATGTAGATTTTCTAGCGTCCGTAGCCTGGCTACGTTTCGGTGACCTATTTGGGGAAACCGAAGGTTTTGTTTGTGCAATTATGGACGAAGTAATGATGACGAACAACTACAGAAAATATATTGTGAAGGACGGCACGGTTGACATCTGTCGGGCATGCCACTGTCCCGGTGAATCTATCCGACATATTGTCTCTGGTTGTTCTCGTCTTGCTAACGGTGAGTATTTGCACAGGCACAACCTCGTAGCTAGGATTATCCACCAGCAACTTGCTCTCAAATACAACCTTGTGGACGCAGAAGTACCATACTACAAGTATGTGCCCGACCCAGTTCTCGAGAATGGTCATGTCACATTATACTGGGATCGATCTATCATCACCGACAGGACTATTGTTGCCAATAAGCCTGACATCGTGGTGATAGATCGATCAAAGCGTCTCACAATGATTGTTGATATCACGGTTCCGCATGACGAGAACCTTGTGAAAGCCGAGAAAGATAAAGAAATTAAATATCAAGACTTGGCACACGAGGTTGTCGCCATGTGGGATGTTGATTCAGCAATCATTGTGCCGATAGTCGTTACGGCTAATGGTTTAATAGCCAAGAGCCTCGACCAACATCTTAAGAGGCTCTCGTTGGGCAGCTGGATCAAGGGCCTGATACAGAAAGCGGTGCTTCTGGACACGGCGCGCATTGTTAGGAAGTTCCTCTCTCTGAGGCCCTGACCACCGGTAGCTTGGACCCTGTTCCCGATGCCGGTGGGCTACTATATTTTTATATTTTTAAATGTTTTTTTATTTTTTGTATTGAAATATTTAAAAATGTAATTTTATATGTAAAGTAAATGAATAAACGGAATAATAATAACCGCTCACACGTTTGTTGCCCCCTTCGCCTATGTACTGGCGGCTTTTCAGGGGGCCCAGCTAGTGAGCTGGCGAGTCACCGTCTGCCAACAAAATTCAACCTCAAACTTGAAAGGCAGACGCCGTTTTCTTCCGGCAATAGAAGTTAAACAGTCCATTAAACACCCCCTCCCATAGACCAATTTTATTTTTAGCATATTTTACAATAGTTTTGCACCCACCGGGGACGGTCCATGACTGTACTCCAATAGTGCAGCCGTGGATAGTCCCCGGTTGGTGCCCCATCCCATTTTAGATTAAAGTTCTCAAAGGGGCCTCTGCGCGTTGGACCTGTGTCCCCGTGTATGCCTTCCAAAGGACCGGACATCTTCCGCACGGAAGATGAGCCGTGATCTCAAAGAGATACAAGAATAATAATAATAATAATATTTTTATTGGAACTAAAAAACAGGTTTACAATAAGTTTGCGTACGATAATAGCTACATTAGTTATAAAACTGTGTCGCAGCCATTAACGCCCACCTCCAAGAGGTCAAAGGCGGCAGCGTTCCAATGAAATAAAAAGGTAAGTAAGGACTAAACATAAGACTAAAGTTAGGGTAAGGAACATTACGTTAGTGTAAATGGTGTATGTTTGCATTGTGAATGTTTGTTTATATCTGTAGTGAATGTTTGTTTGTATGTGTAGTGAAGATAATTATGTACTATGGGCCAAGTTGGCGGTAGTACATTTTGACAACAAAACGTTTTAAACGGCATTAGATGCACTAGCTTGCCTTTCACTTGCAGCAATTAGGACAAGTTCCGTATGGTGCCGGACATAAAGAATAGCACTACCCCATCTCTACCCATGGGTGTCGTATAAGGCGACTAAGGGATTCACTAAAGGATGGGCAGCAGCGTTCTCTGAGTATTTTAACAACCATACTGCGATCGCCAACCCGCCTGCTAAGCGTGGCGATTATGGCAAACCCCCCGTATTAGGGGAGGCCTATTTCCAGCAGTGGACGTCTTTCGACTGAATCATCATCATCAATTAGGACAATTCTAGGATGTGAAAAGCCTTCCATGTCGTTTCCTGCAGAACTAGTCCGGGGCAGTCGCAAAAGGCGACTGTGCATAAATCCAGTTTCAAGGTCCGCCCCCTACCGCTGACATCGTCCGCTGTATGCAAGCGACTTTAGCCTTCGATCGATCGCCAAGTTCGCTGATGTTATAGGTATGGATATTGTTTACTTGCCGTTACTGTAAGCCAGAATGACCACTTGTTGAATTGCTCGTAAATTAAGCTGTATCAACGCTGTTGGCATTAGGTTCGTCCGAAGTTATTATGTTAAGCAACGACCTACATTTTTACGCACATGTGACGTGCGAATTTAATATAATTCAGTTTATTTTTAGTAGATAGATATTAAGAACTGTCGCTGAAAACCAGCGCTGGGGCTCTGTCTTGCATAGGGTCGCAGCATAATGCTGAGCGATAGCCGTTTTGCGTGGATGTGACGCATGTTTCCCTCAACCGTCTTATTTTTTGGTTTTTGTGTTTATTTTCTTTTTGCGTCATGTTTACCGCAAATAAGCGTATTTTCTTTCTTTTCTTTCTTTCTAAGATGCCTAAGTAATCCGTGCACAAAAAAGCCATGCCGAAGATTATAATGAATCACAGTTTTTTTTTAGTTTTTGGGTGTTTTGGTTACCTACCAGGAAATTTATGTTTAAATTTTAATTCCAGTTATTGTTAATTTAGAATATAGTTTACATTAAGTAGTTTGAAGAAATATGATGGGCGTGAAAAAAAAAACTTGTTTTATTTTCTTTTATCTGGACATGCCTGTTTAAATTATTTCTTTATAGTATCTTTTGTACCGTTATCTTGTTTTCGAATCAGGTCGAGTGCAGCAACCTTCGCTACGCTACCCTTTTTTCTTGAAACATGCTCTGATTATTACTTATTCAAGTGGGTTCCAGCGATGCTATCAATCGCCGCTATTCATAACGGCTTACACGTGTATGCCTCTACTTGAAGTTGTAATTCTCGTAAAACTGCACATTCAGCGACTCTTTGCTGCGATATAAACGAGCTAGTGCGTCGCAATATAATGTTAGGGGAGTTACCGTCCGCGAGGCTTAAGCTGAGCTTTGCATTTGTGTGAGAATGAATGCAGCTACGCGTCCTTTGCTTGGTTTAAACTGGTTTATACTGTTTTTTGGCAATCGATTCCGTGTGCAGTGCACACAAATGCAAAGTTCAGCTTACGCAGCTTTTTTTATAGTTTTATTTGGGACATTTTTTACACAGCACAATCTAGACCCAAACTAAGCAAAGTCTGTACTATGGGTAATAGACAATGGATATAATATCTACTTATACCTATACTTTTTTATATACAACGTTATTTTTAGTATATACAAAAACCGAGACACCCTAACAAGATTTTCATCAGAACTGCCTGAATATGCGTTTTTTTTTATAAATTTCCAATTTACACCTTAGTTTATGTTGCGTTAAGTTCCCTAGTAAAGTGTGAAATGCGCTATGCAGGGGATATCTAATACACGGGAACTGACCAAGCGGATCGTCTCAAGCCTCAAGGTGTCTATTCCCGTCAACTGTTATGGGTAGAAACCTATTGAAACAAAATTGAAATTTATGAAAAAAAATAAAAATGAAAAAAAAATTGGTGTAAAAAATATGTCAATCGATTCTCCTAGTGATTCTGAACAAACTAGTTTCAGGTTTAGTATATACTAAAACTAACCTTGTATAATACAAAAGAAATATCCAGACCAACACAAACACTTAATGTTTATCACATAAATATTTGTGTTCTATGGGATTCGAACCCACTACCTCGTGATCCGCAGTCGGACACTCGAACCACTAGACTACAGAAGTCGTCAGTTATACCTACTTTTAGAAGTGCGTTTGAATCAACGCTGCGGATTAAGTTAATAATATACTACGTAGTTCAAAGGTAGAGTTTTTTTCTAAATTATTGTTTTACTTTTTTTTTGTTTGGTCCTAGTTGCACCTGATGGTAGGCGCAGACAGGGTCTGAGATGGAGCACACGAATACAAGTAACAGAGATATAGAGAGATTCCCCTATACTCCTACATACACACGACGGAACACAGTAAACTGCTTGTGGTAAAGGTGGTAGCTAGCCAGGTGCACCGTATGGTTCCTACCACCAAGCGTGCTGAGTTTTGTTGAATCTTACAACGCTCGTCTCTTCTCTTAAGTTTTATATTGTAGCCCGTCCCTACACGGGACTTTTTCTATAATTATTATCATTCTATACCTATATTTCAGTTGGTACAGATTTTCCAACGAAACATAACAAGCTAACGTAGCGCCTACACTGACTTTGCGACTATATGTGAGTTTGTCACGAGTGTGTTGCTACAAAAAGCTATCGTGTTGACATAGTTATCAGTCCCCGGGCGAGAAACAATTTTAGACCCACTTACCATAATTAACTTCATACAAACAATGGGTGTGGCAGGAAAGTGGCTAGTGTTCCCGGCTAGAGGATGGAAAGCAGCGTCCTAGGTGTGCTAATAACGACCATACTGTAATCACCAAATTGGCAATTGGACGGATTGGTGATACCAACCAACACAGACTTTTTTTCTTACACTACTTATTAATCATAAACTTCTCTCTAAGGGCCGAATTTCCAATCGTCAGATAACTTTAATCTAAGAGATAAATATGACAGTTTGACATATTTTCGATACAAAAATTGTCAAAACGTCAAAATTATTCCTGAGATAAAATTTATCTGACGATAAAAAAATCGGCCTTTCACTATACTATAGTATAAAACAAAGTCGCTTCCCGCTGTCTGTCCCTATGCTTAGATCTTTAAAACTACGCAACGGATTTTGATGCGGTTTTTTTTAATAGATAGAGTGATTCAAGAGGAAGATTTTAAGCTATAAAACGTACACGTGCAAAGCCGGGGTGGGTCGCTAGTAGAGAATAAATTGAAGACGCTTTCCGCGTGTCTTATTGTCTGCTTACTTCCTCTTAAACTACTTAGAGGCCTCGCTCACGGCGACTTTTTGTAGCGATGGTGTCGCGCATATGTGTATCGATACAGCCGCGATGCTGTCGCTGGCTGTGTACCTTTGCCCAGATTCTGTACGCGATAGTAGCAATGCAGAAGCGCGGTTACAAAACGCGCGACAGCATCGCTGCAAAAAGTCGCCGTGGGCGAGGGGCCTTAATGGATTTTTATGCGGTTTTCATATTATTTTAGGTAATTTCTTCCGGAAGGTTTTAAGCTATAAAAAGTACCCGAGCGACACCGGGGTGTGTCACTAGTAGGTACCTAACAATTAGTTCAACTTATTTGATACCTAAGCTTCGAGCATATGGCACTCGTGGGCTGCAGGTGAAAATCAGCGTTCTGAGTTCGTACAGTATTGCTATCTGACATTATGCTGAGATGATAGCCCTTTTGAAATTTTTTATACAAAATTATTGCTCATTATATTGTGTGCCAATAATTGCATTTTTCTGTCTTATAAAGCTTGTGATTATGGGTATTGTGATTGTTTATAATAGCGATTATTAGCGTCGTCTCACGTCTCAATATGAGCAGTGAATGTTTCCGGCGGATATAGGAAATGATAAGCCTACTACAAAAGAATACTAAAGTAAATATTTATGTACAAATATAGATTGCATACAATGTTGGGATGGTCTGTGCCAGGCCTTGTGGCTTCAAACCCGATATGGTACACCAGGTATTTCCTTCCCTCGCTAGCCCAACTGACTACGTCACGAATGTCATGATCAGTGCTGCCATTGATTACCATGTTCAATATCATTGTGTTCAATACAATTAAGGAGATTTCATAATGAATATAAAATAAATGGCTGACTAGCATAACTATTTGCTATCTCGTGTTTGTTATTCATCTATTTAGTTAAAACTAAAACTGTTTGAAATTACTAGTTCAAAATTTCTTATTATAGAGCAAGTGAAAAATGCATTTTGCTCGGGTAATTTATTTACACATAGTGACAGCACCCAAGCCGATGACGTAGTTTTGGGCCAATCACGTGATCTAGCTGTCACGGAAAGAGAATACCCGGCGCAGCATATTGTATTACCAAGGCATCGCGCGACGTTCTCCGGCCACCCTAGTGTGTGGCCTGCGGGCAACGGGTTAGGGGTCCCGTCTCGCCCTACCAGTAACAGGCCCGAGAAGGCGGCGCGCATGTGTTCCGTGCGAGCCTCTCAGGAGGACATGGGGCAAGGCCCCACAGAAGGAGAGGTCCGCCAAGGGCTGGCGGACCGAGGCCTGCCGGGGTTGCGGTGCATGCAGCTGCGAATCCTGCGACCCCGGCCAAGGGTCAGGAGTAGGAACACCGTGGGTTTTTAGCCGGTAAGAGTCCGGCACAACGAGTCCAAGAGTCCATGAGGATTTTCCCTAGATATAATAAGATAAGATAAAAAAAGTCATGTGCAACATGATATGTGAGTTTTTCAATGTCATTACTTTAGTTCATAGAGCAACTCTATGTTTTAGTTAATCTAAGACACCACTGACATACAGTGAAGGAAAACATCGTGAGGAAACCTGGACTTAATCGTCTGAAATCGCCATCTCACAATAAGCAAGTGTGAAGATCAATGCTCATTCCTTCTTTGTATGAGAAAATCCATTTGCCCTACAGTGGGACAGCCTCTTGCTGATATTTTGCATACAAGATTACTAGACAAAACAAAAACACGTAATGATCTCTTGCCAAATATTCAAGAACATCAAACAAACAATGTCGCGTAATCGTTAACATTATGCTTTTTTCAGGGACACATCATGAAAACATGAGAAAAAATAGACAATGTAATGTAATGTTTGCATTTCTACGAGGAAGACGAAAATACAATGTAAAGTGGTTATTCTCATTCTACGATGTAGTGCTTTTCAGTTTCTGACCGTTTTTATTATCAGAGTTTAGTTTTGTGTATTTGTCTATAGAAAAAACAATATTGAACTGCACAATTACAGCAATTACACACTGCATCCAATCCGGATCCGTGAAAATAAGAATATAAAAAAACTCGGCCCGAATTCGGATATTGCATTGCGCACTGCATCCGATCCGAATACGTGAAAATACGAATCTAGAGTCTAAAAAACTCGGACCGAATTCGGATATCGCTTACGCACTTATCCGATCTCTGATCCAAATTCAAACAATTCAGGGGCCATCTTTGGCATATCCATTTGGCGTCCGATTTGAATCCGAGGTAATGCGAAAGCGTTCATTCAAACAGTACTACGGCTACTTCGGTCCGTCAATATTTCTTCCGAATTGGAATCTCACGGATCACGGAGAGAAATCGGATGACGGAAGTCGGATCTAGTGCGTAAACTACCATACAAATAGTTCTATGACTACTTCGGAACGTATTTTCACGGATTCGGATCGGATGCAGTGCGTAACCGCTCTTAATCTCTTATGTCCGATTCCTATGGTCAAAAAACTTTTTGCTTACCAATCATCATCATTCAGCAGAAAGACGTCCACTGCTGGACATAGGCCTCCCCCAAGCATCGCCACATCGACCGGTCCTGGGGCCCAATTCTCCTAAAATAAATCTTGATAAATCACAACCGAACCAAGGCCGAGCCGTTCATTCTACAGTTCTCAATTTCAAAAGCTATCAAATTGTTTGACACAAAAAACAAAATCAATCATTTTGAAAGTTTTCGAAAACAAAAACTGACTGACGGTTGTGGTTTGATTGCGTTTGGCAACAATTTATTTTAGGAGAATTGGGCCCCTGTGCTTCTTGCATCCAGCGGATTCCAGAAGTCGACAAATGAAGGAAGACGCACCGTGGGTAGGCCTCCCACAAGGTGGACCGATGATCTGGGTGGTAAGTATGAGTTTTTTTGACTCACGTTCGATTGCGAGCGCATTAGAATTTTGTATGGGAAATTAGGTTTCTCCTAGTGACCATCAGGTGGCGCTATAACTTTTTCCCATATAAAATTCTAACGCGTTCGCAATCGAACGTGAGTGAAAAACCTCACACTTAGCACCCTAGTGAAGGTCGCGGGAATCCGCTGGATGCTTACCAATGATAGCATTGGATATTGCCGAACTGGGGATATAAATATTCGCAAGCTAATTTAAATTGTGTTAGCTCCTAACGAATGGGAACCCTTTATTATGCAGACCCCATGGTTTTGCTTCATTATTGGTAAAGATACAAGAGTCTAAATTTTTAACTAATAACTTTCAGTAAAGCATAGGAACCGGCCATTAGGGCCTATAAACGATCTATTTGAGCTCTCGATAATGCACTCGAATAGCACTGACCACAGCATATGTACTGGGTAAAACTGTTTCGAAAGTTGCACGGAGAGTTTACGACACATTGAAATATAAGGCTTATTAATGTTCAAAATTAAAAAAAGGTAATAATTCTTTTTTTTTGTGTCTGGACCTTTCGTTGTCGATAAATGAATCAAAGTAGGTACGGTGACACAGCTAGTGGCACACTAGCGCGATATTGCTCTTTGCAGTCAGTTAACTCGGGGCTCTAAAATTACTTAGAAATACACACATCAAAAGTGTCTAGGGATCAACATATATTTTTGCAATAACTTTTCTCCTGATTGATATTAATTAAAATTTTCTTTAAGGATTCATCAAATAAAGTGTTTTCGTTTGTCACAGTAACGATAAACCAAGTCACCTTTGCATTAATAAAGAAATTTGCCATTTTCCTAATAAAGGGATTTTTGACATTTGAACCACTAACACAAAAGTTCGAAAAAAAGACTGAAATAACAGTTTTCTTTAAAATTTTATGGGGTAACTTAAACAATTAATAATCCGTGTTTCTACCGCGAACACTAACAACACAAGAACATCGGTTTGGCATACTCAAAATGAGTTCATCCAAATCACGCTGTGGAATGGCCGCCCATGTTCGTTGCAACAACAAAAAAAGGTCTTCTTGCGACTGGATACCCTCCATATTCGGCAGAGCTCTTCTCTGTAGCATATCCCATGCATGCTCAATCGGGTTCAAGTCTGGCGACTGAGCAGGCCAGGGCAGGACATTGATGTTAGCTGCGGCGAGAGTCTGTCTTACAACTCTTGCGGTGTGCGGTCGTGCATTATCATGCATTAACTGAAATAAGGGACCGATTTGCGCTTGTAGAGGAACGATGACGTCTGATACAATCGTCTCAGCATAAATTTGAGCGTTGAGGTTGCCTCTGATCCAAATCAACTCAGTTCTTCCGCCGATCCAAATACCCGCCCATACCATGATGGTTCCACCACTATAAGGATGGACTTCCTGGCAGGATTTTAATCGCTGTTGGCGTCCATGGATTCTCCAGTGTCGTATACGTCTTGTATCCGGTCTCATACCAAAACGAGACTCATCAGAAAAGCACACGAAACGCCATTGTTCTTCTGCCCAATTTCTGTGTCCAAGAGCCCATTGATATCGAATCCTACGATTGTGCATTGCTATAGGTGGTACCCGTAGCGGTCTTCGGGAATGAAGGTTCACTTCATGCAAGCGGTTTCTGACTGTTTGGTCGCTAATTAAGTTCCCTGAAGAGTGATGAAGCCTCACGGCTAACATCATGGCGGTTATTGTTGGAGCTCTTCGAGTTAAGATTTGAATGTATCGGTCTTGTCTCCGTGTGGTGCAGCGATACCGTCCTCCATGGCGCTCAGCCACGGTACCAGTGCTTCGGTAACGTGTCCAAAGTCGACTGATAACACTCTGACTTGTATTCAGAGCTAAAGCCACAGTACGTTGCCGGGAACCAGCTTCTATCATTCCCACGGCTCTGAGCATTTCTTCCCTGCTTAAATGACGTCGCCGCTCCATAATAACGTTGGTTTTAATCAGTAGTAGGGAAACAGTAGCACTAATAATGTCTTCAATGCGTTGTATGTTTTTATAGGGAAAATATTGACAGCTGATTTTCATCTTTTACTCGAATTTGATTCACAGTTCCTGATTCAAATTATGAAATGCACCAAAAAGGATCCATATAAATTTATAAAATCATAAATTTATTACAAAGCCACATCTCAATCTCAAGAAATCCGCATAAAAATGCTTGATCCCTAGACACTTTTGATGTGTGTAGTTAGTAGTAGCAGACATGGAAGTTTTTTTATTTTATTTATTTTTAGTTGATTTTAAAACCCATCTTACGTTTAATCTGTGTCACCATTAGATCACGCGGTTTGAAGAAATTTGTTTACACCCTGTAAAATATGTAGTAATGTAAGTAGACAGGGTGTTAACGAATTCGTGTAATTCCTTAAAACCACATGATCTACTACTGGTGTAGACAGCCCCCGCACGGGATTTAGCGAGATAAAAAAAAAAAAATTTTTTTTCATGCAGCTTTCTTATTTATCGTGTCTAAAACACCTAATATGGATTCAGTAAAAAAATAAGTAATTTTTTTTTTGCAAAAAAATAATTTGATTTCTGTGAACATTTCGATGCCACGCATAAATTAATGAAAGTACGGCGACACGGCTGGCAGGCACGACTAACGCGATATCGCTCTTCGCAGTAAGATAACTCAAGGCTCTAAAATTGCTCAGAAATAGAAAGTTTTTTTTTGTTTTTGATTCTTTTTCAGAAATTCCCATTTAGGGTTAATCTGTGTCACCAGTAGATCACGTGGTTTGAAGGAATTACACGAATTCGTTAACAACCTGTATATATGTATCTAAATCTTTAGTGTATTTATATTCTTCGCCCGACTAGTTAAGTACTGAAGCGTAATTTATCTACATTTTTATTCACATGCCTTATTAATAGATTCTCAGCAACATCCCAGACTAGTTTGAAAATAACCAGACAGGCAGATACTGGCAGAATGTTTAGTTAACTATAATAACTATTGATTGGTGACGTCACTCGGCCGTGAGATGACTCTCTATACTATGTAGAGTATAACATAACGGCGCATTGTAAAAACTATTATTATACAGTGAAAGAATCTTCCACGTAATCTATTATCTATTACATAATATGCAGGGTGTTAACGAATTCGTGTAATTCCTTCAAACCACATAATCTATTAATGGTATAGAACTCCGCACGGGATTGAGACTGATTAAAAATAAACTTTTTAATCCCAAATATATTTTTTATGTGAGACAAATTTTCGATGCCATGCACAAATGAATGAAGGCACGGTGACACAGCTGACGGGCACGACTAGCGCGATATCGCTCTACGCAGTCAGTTAACAAGGGACGCAAAAAACATTTTTGAAAACTTTTTTTGCTGGTTCTGAAACTTATGTAGGATCAATCAGTGTCACCGGTCATCACGCGGTTTGAACGAATTACACGAATTCGTTAACACCCTGTATGGGCTTGTCTGTACATTAGAAATATTTCAAAATAAAAATAATGTGTGGGATAACCAATAGAATCCATTTTTATTATTTTTAAACTTTAAAAAAGCGTACAAAAAAGTACCATTTTGTACGCCACGTCTTTTGGTATGCGGCCACTTAAAAACAAAACAATTAACGCCGAAGTGTCAGTTTAATTGACCCCTATTTACCGAGCAAGAATTTCTTAAGACAATTTGTTGTACCTTTGACAAGTACCTAGGTACCACAATAACCAACAATCTGGCGATTAGTTTATTTGGCACTACAGTACTGTTTCGATAAAAGTACCATCTTTATTTCTTGACAGCCTAGTACTTTTTTATTTATTTCACTAAACATATTATTAATTTGACTATTGTTCTCATATTTTAAGAAAATATTCATATTTTGAGAAAATCATAATATATTTTGAGAAAATCGTATTTTGAAAAAAGCATATTTTGAGAATATCGTATTTTGAAAAAAGCATATTTTGAGAAAAGCCTATGCTATGCAATACACAAAGGTAATTATTATGCCTAAATAGTTTTATTTTTAGAAGTGTAGGGTAGTGTAAGGGCGTGTCGCTTGTATGCTTAAATTTTAATGGTTTTAGAACCGTGAGGTAGGTACTTGTCCTACAATGACGTCAACACGTCATCGATTTTCAAGGTAAGTTTTAAAATTCAGCTATAAGTTCGTCATTGTTCTAGGCATAGAAGTAATGTGTACTGCGTGTAAGGTACCTACAGTATACTAGCCGCTGACGAGGCTTTTATACAGAATGACTGGTGAGATACTAACAATCTCATTAAGGGATCATTGTACTCATCATTATGAACCACTTTTACTATGGGACCAAACATGAAATCGCAAAAAAAGAATCAGCTGTTCCCTACATTTATGTTCGCATTACTAGATTTTTTTCCTCGATTTCAGGTTTGGTCCCATAGTAAAAGTTGTTCATAATGATGAGTACAATGATCCCTTAAGATATCGTTAGTGTCTCACCAGTCATTCTGAATAGTTACATATTTGCTTGGTGGTAAGACCCACGGTCCACCTGGCTAGCTACCACCCTTACATTAAAGTCTGCCAAGGAGTTTACTGTGTTTTGTCGTGTAAATGCAAGAGTCAGAGGGGTATAGGGGAATCCTTCTACATCTCTGTTACTTGGATTCATATGCTGCATCTAAGAAGGTGCTTATCAAGCGGCTCTGTAACGTCTGGAACACCACGATATTAAACATCGATTAATAAATAAATTAAAAATTAATTAGGAAATTAATTAAAAATTAATTAGTTGGGAAACATATTATAATAATATGTTTCCCAACTCCGCCTATGATTTCTAGACTAGCTACAGTTAGCTAGTGTGTAATAATTGAACACCGTAGACAAGCGCTATTTTATATAAACTAAAAATTTTGACCGTTTAAGATAAAGTGAGACGCAGTGCAGATAAGCTTACGTAGAAGTGTAAAAACTGACTGCAGCAGAGCGCCTTGCCAACACCTAAAGGCGCTTCTGCATTACTATAGGGCTTTCAATAGAAAATTAAAGCCCGTCTACACGACTCGCTAAATACATTTAGTGCTAAACATATTTAAAATGCCATTCTGTCTCTATCAACTTTAAACAATTGACTAAAATACTATGAAATTGCAAATTGTAGTTACGTTTTTCTGAATTTCGTCGCCTTAGAATGAAAACCTTGGGAATGCATTTGGTCATTGCACGGTTCCTGTGGACTTTCACGGGGATGAAGTCGCGGGCAAAAGGTAGTCAATTATATTTATTACGAATTTACCCAATAAAGACTTAATAATTTCAGTGCCTACAAAATAATTTTGTATAGAGCGGCTCTCTTATAATTACAGGATGTTAACGAATTAGTGTAATTCCTTCAAACCGCGTGATCTACTAGTGACACAGATTAACCCTAAAATGGAATTTTTGAAAATCAACTGAAAAAAAAAGTTGAAAATAAAATCTTAATTTTCTATTTCTGAGTCATTTTAGAGCCCCGAGTTAACTTACCGTAAAGAGCGATATCGCGTTAGTCTTGCCCACCAGCCGCGTCGCCGTGCTTTCATTCATTTAGGTATGCGTGGCATCGAAATGTTCAAGCGCATGAAATTATTTTTTTGCAAAAAAAAGTAATTTTTTATGGAATCTTTATTAAGTGTTAATCTAATTCCCGTGCGGGGCCAATCTACACCAGTAGTAGATCATGTGGTTTTAAGGAATTACACGAATTCGTTAACACCCTGTATAGAACCTATACGTCGTGATAAAATAAAAATGACCAAATTGCATTCCCGAGGTTTTCACTCTAAGACGACGATTTATGAATAATACTACATTACTGATTACGTTTGATAAACGCGGTATTTTAACTGTTGCTAATAAAACAACCGAAATGCTTGATATGAGCTAGTGGGTGCTGATGCCTGCTAGGTTACGCTGCTGGTGCCTGATGATATGCATGGCGTTCTCAGTGCGCTTGATACACAAAAAATATAATGATTTATTAAGTGCTATAAAAATTACAATGTTTGTTACTACGGACACAGTCATCAATATTATAATTTAAGTAAGCCTACTTACTTAACTTATAATATTGATGACTGTGTCCGTAGTAACCTATTACACGAGTTTATTTTGCTGAGCACATTATAAATGTACGAATGGCTCTCGTATTGTGTTTAGTTTTATTTTGCACTAATTGTGTTTAGGTAGCGAGTAGTTATGCAAGCGGGCCTTTATGGTTTTAAGAGTTCTTTAGGACATTATCAGCCACAAGTAGGGTTGTCATTCATCTTGGTTTCCCCGGATTTTTCCTAGTTTGGAAGGACGAGAGCTGAGTTTTTGAGGCGGTACTCAAAAACAATCCCCGACGCCCGCCGCGTTGACAGTTTCCTTCGTTTTATATTCCAGCAATTAGTTCCACGTGATCCATTAGAATATGTAATACATATATTTTTTGGCTAATTTATTACGAAAAAAATTAATATAACTTAAAAATTGCTTTAATCGATAAGACCACCATTTGTATTGTTCTTAATTATGTGTATTCCTTCTGATTTTTTTTAAGTGTACAATGCAGTATATCTATTTCATATTTTTAATATTTTCAAGGACCAGGGTTTGTTATCTTAGTCCGGTGACGGCAATTTAGGTGATGACAACCCTATCCACAAGGTAAAACAAAATGTGACTTTGATTGGATTTACAAATGTAATAAATCAATCGAATCAGTATATCGCAGTACACAGAGGCACACATGCCTTCAATTATTGTGACTGAGTATTGTACAGGCTTAATAATTGCAGAATTTTCATAACTGTTTGGCGGTTTGGGTATTTTATGACCTACTTTCATGGTCCTGGCTGATAGTACCTAGTGTTGTAGGTCGAGTCTTTTTTTTTAGGGTTCCGTACCCAAAGGGTAAAACGGGACCCTATTACTAAGACTCCGCTGTCCGTCTCTCCGTTTGTCCGTCTGTCACCAGACTGTATCTCATGAACCGTGATAGTTAGACAGTTGAAATTTTCACAGATTATGTATTTCTATTGCCGCTATAACAAAAAATACTAAAAAATAGAATAAAATAAATATTTAAGGGGGCTCCCATACAACAAACGTGATTTTTTTGCTCGTTTTTGCTCGATATTGATAACGACAACAGGAAGACGCTTGAAATATTCACAAAATATTTAGTTGTATATTCATTTTAAAAATTAATAATTAAATTAAAATAAAACAAATATTTAAGGGGGCTCCCATACAACAGACATGATTTTTTGCCGTTTTATAGATAATGGTACGGAACCCTTCGTGCGCGAGTCCGACTCGCACTTGGCCAGTTTTTTATTACTTGACTTGGTCGCGTTTGACCCTCGTCGCACCTAATGGTAAGCGGAGACAGAGTCTAAGATGGAGCACACGAATCCAAGTAACAGAGATATAGAGGAATTCCCCTGTATAGGTATATGTGAGAGCCAGAGGGGTATCCCTCTGGCTCTCACATACACTCGATGGAACACAGTAAACTGCTTGGCGCCGGACTTTAATGTGAGGATGGTAGCTAGCCAGGCGGACCGTAAAGATCCTACCACCAAGCAAAAAAGAGTCGTCGAGCTCCCTAAGATAGGATTGAGCTACACGATGGCTGATGCATGCGTGCCATCTGTTTGTACAGGTCGACTGAACCTGCTCTGGAATTTACCCCAAAAAGCCAGTCCAGGCGTTGCTCTGCATTGTCCTCACACACATTTTTTGCTACAAGAAAATAGTCTGGACTTTAAAACAAGACCTTGACCCCTGAGTTTTTTTCGGCGTTTCTTCTCAGAAGTAGTTAGATAGGAAACGACGACGCCATCAATGTGCGTTCCCATTGAGAGACCACATTTGAATTCAGAACTTTTGAATGCGCCCGCCTTTAGTAAAGGTCCTCAAACAATTGTAAATTCAGCCTCTAGTTTGTAAAAGTAGCCATTCAAAAGTTACAATTGATTAAAGGAGGTCCACAAGATGGTTGTTTAAAAAATAAAACCGGTAGGTGCGAGCTGGACTCGCGCACTAAGTGTTTCGTACTTATATCTGTGAAACATGTGTGTACTTATATGTGTGTGTGTGTTATATGTGTGACTTATCATTATCACATCTGTATAATACAGAAAGATGACATAAATCACACAGGAACTGAAGTAGATTGAAAGTATTTAAACTATCTTTTGTCTTCTTATACTTACTGTATTTATTTAAGTTCATTAGATAATTAATCATAGTTAAAGAGATAGGTGGTAATATTATAATAGCTTAGGTATTAGGCCGGACGCAGCGGGTTCCCATAATAATCAGATTTTCAGGCGAGTGTTATAGAAGTATATTACCTTTAAATAGTGGGGCCGGATACGGCGCTGTCGCGCAGACATTGTTATTTAAATTTAAAAAAATCTTTTCCTTTTCGCGCCTTTTTTTGTAGTAAAATTGAGAGCTGCGGCTGCGCGCGCATTCCGTCATGAAAACACCGCCACGAAATAAGCTCATTGATAGAATGTTAAAGCATTACTTCTAACGAGGGACAATACGGCCGACGTATCTTGGCGAGTCTGAAGTACCTAAGTTGTTTGGCTGCGCAATGAACATTGTACACGCACCATTTTTTTTCTTATTAGAATAACGTTTATATAAACCTTTTTGGAGGTTTTAGTTTTTTGGTTTAATTTTAAACACATCTGATCTTAACTGGGGATAGATAAATGTTAGCGTTTTTTTTTTAGATCTTTCGTCACCTCTTTCTCGTATAGGTACTATTGACTTTTGGAAAAAAGTTGTAGAACAAAAGTTATTCATTATTATGGGTACTATATCCCCTTTCGGATTAGTACCCCCTTTCCGACTAAACTTGTATAAATAGTGAAAACGTATGTTTTGTACTATAAGTAAGTAGATATTGATTATTGTAATATCCAAGGCTAGAATAATCATGTTTAACAACAAGAGGGCTATAGTGACGATAAAACATTTTAAAAACACGTAATTTTTTTCCCTTGATAGATTGAATTTCATTATAAACTTATTTATATTTTAACACAACATTATTATATTTATCGCACCAATTATTTAAAACTACGGTTTTATCAAATTAATATGATTAACTCATTAATAAATGTTTTTCACGGTCCTAATGGCCCAATTAAAATTTGTATAATAAGTTGTTACAATCACGGAATACATTCTAATACTCGGAGGTTTTTTAGTAGTTATATTTACTTCCCCCCCCCCTATATATTTTTTCGGGGAAAAACTTCTTGTCCTTACTCAAGTGGCTTGCGTCATAGGACTATTGCTATCGGCAAAAAGCACTGGTTTTTTGATGCCATTTTATTTTTCCTCTTTCCAACATCCTTGCAACGGAGTGACCAACTTTAGCCGCATTGAAAAGGAAGTTACTAAGAAGTTTTATATTTAAGATTTAGAATTTTCACACCAAATATTTGGTGTGAAAATTCAAAACTTGGTCGCCTTATACAACATCCCCGGATAACTTAGAAGTGGCTATAAGTACTTTGCCAGAAACCACATCAAACAAAAAAAAAATGTAAACTTAACAGAGCCGAGAGCCATGTATTTTTTCCATTACAAAGTTTTTTTTTGTATTAGGCCTTTTCATTTTTTACAATACCTACCCAATACCTTTTCATTTTTTATCCTGCGAAAATCCTCATGGATCCTCATCCACCTGGGGAAGACGGAGGGTTATACCGAACTATTAATGGCTAAAAACCCACGGTGTTCCTTCTCCTGGCCGGCGTCGCGGAATTCCCAGCTGCGTACACCGCAGGTCCGCAGCCCCTGGCGGACCTCACTGTGGAACCTTGCCCCATGTCCTCCTGAGAGGTGCGCGTGGAACACGACGCGCCGCCTTCTCGGGCCTGTTACTGGTCGGGCGACAGATTAGGCCATTAGGCCATATCTGGGAACCGACTGGTTATGGAGATAATATCTCCGTAAATCAATATTATTACCGGTCAAATTCACAATGATTAAACATGCAAGTTGTTTGACAAACAATGATTCACGTATGATATAGAGTAGGTTTGCGGAAACCGGGTACTTAACCGTGAGCCACTTAATACTGATGAGAGTATTACTGATGACCATTGATCGGAAAAAGGTGAGCTAATTTACCTGAACTTCAAAGAACAGAGACAAAAACTGGAGACTTTTTCGTGAAAATTATTCTGGGTTTCGGGACATCACTAAAGTACATTTAATATGAATGTTAATAGTACAGAAAACAATTAAATTCGTTTCCTATTTTTGTTTCCCAAAATTGTCACAAAACCAGATGACACGTTTTTCATTGTTTTTAAAAAAAGAGATTGTTTATTGTTTTCAAAAAAGGATTTTGTCTTTTATTTTTTGAAAACAAATGAAAGACAATCTCCGAGAAAATTCTCCCGAAAAAAAATTGTTGTCGTAAGGAACTCTCCAGTTTTTGTCTCTGTTCTTTGAAGTTTAGGTAAATTAGCTCACCCTTTTCCGATCACTGCTGATGACTGTTTTACAGCAAGTGGTAAAATTTGAAACCGTTAATTTTGATTTACATTATTTTTAAACAGACCTCCTTTGTTTAGATACGTATACAGAAAATGGAGCGGGCGGTTCCCATTTGTTCTATGGAACATGACGTCAACGGACAAAATGAGTTTATTTTTAGTTTACTGTTCCATAGAACTGCATACTAGCATGATAGCATCTCATCCGACTTCACTTTTCAGTGACGTCATGGAACAAAATAGGAATCTAATTTTTCCCATATTGCTTAGCTTTTGCCCGCGGCTTCGCTCGCGTTAATTAAGGTCAAAAAACCTCTTAACACACTTCTAAAGTTTCTATGTATAATAACTTAATTCAATCGTGATTCGAAAGACCCGTGGCGCCATCTATGAACGTTATTGTTATTTTCCTCGGGAACAGTATTTTTTTTCGAGATAAATGGTACCCTGTGTCCGTTTCTGTACACCTGACAACGTTTATGCAAAATTTCAGGATGTTCGGTTCAGTGGCTTAGGCGTGAAAAGGTAACAAACAAACTTTCTTTCGCATTTATAATATTAGTTAGGATGTGATGTGTGGCACAAAGATTTGTGAGTGACATCAACGTTGCTGATTAAATATTTACAGCGGTTACGCACTACATCCGATCCGAATCCGTGAAAATACGTTCCGAAGTAGCCATAGAACTATTTGTATGGTAGCTTACGCACTACATCCGGCATCCGTCATCCGATTTCTATCCGTCATCCGTGAGTTTCTAATTCGGAAGAACAATTGACGGACCAAAGTAGCCATAGAACTATTTGTATGGTAGCTTACGCACTACATCTGGCATCCGTCATCCGATTTCTATCCGTCATCCGTGAGTTTCTAATTCGGAAGAACAATTGACGGATAGAAGTAGCCGTAGTACGGAATTGTTTGAATTTGAATCAGAGATCGGAATAGTGCGTAAGCAACATCCGAATTCGGTCCGAGATTTTTACTCTAGATCGGTATTTTCATGGATTCGGATCGGATGCAGTGCGTAAAGCAATATCCGAATTCGGTCCGAGTTTTTTATATCCGTATTTTCACGGATTCGGATCGGATGCAGTACGTAATCGCTCTTAGGCTGGTGAGTCACGCTGATCGTCGGCGCTGACGGCCCAATATGTATGATTGTCATAGGAGCGTTTTAGAATTACGCGGAGCTGTCAGCATTAATTACATAGGTACATATTAATCGATCAGCGTCAACAATCAGCGTGACTCTAAAACCGCCCTTAGATAGATATAACAATAGGATTGAAATGGAATAAATCAGAAAAAAAAATCCATCCGTGTGGTGCCGGAAGTAAAGAATAGTCTTTAAGAGAAAGAGAAAATAAGGTCATAATGAGAAAAGCCAGGAGCAACGTGTTGACCATGAGAGGAAACTAGGGAAGGATTGGAGGTGAGGATGAGATCGAGCCAAGTGTCATCACCAACGGTGTTTAAATGTGTGGCTTGCAGAGGCAGGACATGCAAGCTAGCTGACTCAATGAGGTGCAGGAGTTTAAGGGGCCGAGGGGAATTGTGGGCAAGGAGGAGGAACCATACTGCGATCGCCAACCCGCCTGCCAAGCGTGGCGATTATGGCAAACAAACATTGTTTGGAGGAGGCCTATGTCCAGCAGTGGACGTTATACGGCTGAATGATAATGATGATGATGAGAAAAAAATGTCTCATTTTGTCCGATGACAACATGTTCCATAGAACAAATGGGAACCAGGTTTTGAATGGAGCTACTAATCCAATTGACCCCAAACATGGACCTAAAATGACGACTCCGAAGATATAGATTTCAGTGTATTTCTTTAATATTACTTTGAACAGTTACTTCTCTAAAAGTATTGATATCTGCGTAATAGTTGTGGAACAAAAGTTATTCAGTTATCCATTGTTATGAGTACTACCCTTTCAGACTACGAGTATTAGGACTCTCAGACTTTATAATAATTAACTATTATCGTTACTCTTTGGGTAATAGGAGACGTGACTTAACAACTTATTATTGTGAAGTAATAAGAGAAAGTGTTTATTTCATTCCTGTTCTGAATATAAAACAATTAAATGTAGTCAAGTACTTATAAGTAGGCATAGTTAACAATTTATGGTATGCGTGATGCAGTCTTTATTAATAACAAAAGGTAAGTAAAACAAGGAAAAAACATCATTATATTGTATTTATATGTAACACATGCGTGACTTGTGTGAACAAGAGAAAAATAATTCACATTAAGTATTCTACTTAATGTGAATCAACATCAAAAGACAAAACAATTATTAATAGAACGCGCACATTTGCAACTATTTTCACTGACAGTTTTACCATTACACAATCAGCTATAAAAGCAAGTATGTATATGTAACTTATCCCATCATAATCATTAATAAAACAAATTATTCGTTTATTCATCATCTATACCTTTATATGTATAATTTCACATTTCTACATGAAAAAAAAACATTTGAAAATATAAAAAATACTAGCCCACCGGCGTCGAGAACAGGGTCCAAGCTGCCGGTCGGTGGTCAGGGCCTTAGAGAGAGGAACTTCCAGACAATACGCGCCGTGTCCAGGAGTACCGCTTTCTGTATCAAGCCGTTGATCGTGCCGCCTAACGAGAGCCTCATCAGATGTTGGTAGAGGCTCTTAGCTGTTAAGGCATTGGCCGTAACGACTATGGGTACAACGACTTCTGAGACAATCTCCGACATGTCGACAACCTAGTGTACCAAGTCAAGGTATTTAATTTCTTTATCCTTCTCGGCTTTCACGAGATTCTCGTCATGCGGGACAGTGATATCAACAATCATTGCGCGGCGCTCTGATCGATCGATCACCACTAAGTCAGGCTTATTGGCTAC
Organism: Amphipyra tragopoginis; assembly: GCA_905220435.1. Classification (NCBI taxonomy): domain Eukaryota; kingdom Metazoa; phylum Arthropoda; class Insecta; order Lepidoptera; family Noctuidae; genus Amphipyra; species Amphipyra tragopoginis. Next base: position 25,904,929 of record HG992010.1, read on the forward strand.
AAAATATTATTATTGTCGACAAAATGTCTCAAGTGCCACTTTCAAATTTCTAACAAACATTTTATAAATATTTTGGTATTTTGCACTTACATAAAAATAATACAACAATGACTAAAAGCTATGTAAAAAATGGTTTAAAACTATCTATTTACCATAGATGCAAGTAATTTTCTGAAGTTATACTTCTTTTGGCGCGTTTGGATTTGTTGACAGGTTGAGAGACAAAAACCTCTTTCCTTTATGACACTATGAAGTTAGTTGTTGACATAAAACTAGGCTTAGATTGTACATTGCGGGGAGTGACAATTTCTTGTAAAAAACCAACTTTTACATTGCTGGTTCTGTTTAACTTAACAACTTATTTTGTTGATTGGCATGTATAATTAGAGACCCATTTTCCTAATGAATACAAAACACCTCTGTATTTGATTACTACAGCTATCATTGTAACTTATTTTTATATTTATTCGTAAGTGAACTTGTTCTTTTGGATAAATAAATAATCTTTAACCCGATAAACCTCAAAGGTGTCTAAAGCTGTGCAAAAAAGAGTACGAAAATGGAGGCGCCACTAGTCATACATTATAAAATTTTAAGCTTTAAAATAAACTTTAAATAATTTCTACAGGGCGTACATGAGTAGGTAAACGTACCGTTTTTTTAATGTGTTTACTTCATTAATCTATTCGATGCAAAACTACTATTGAAGGAAGACAATTATTATAAATAAATATCTGTTCCTCAAAAGCATCAACTGAGGAAAATCTTTCAGTGTCGATACCATTGTAAACATAACGTAAAGCTATCGATAAATATCCACTGAGAAACAGTCAAAACGCTTGCCAAGTGTCGAACCATTACTAAAATATTATTTAAAAAGTAAACATATTAATGAATGAGTAATGAGAGCGCGAGCGAAGCGAACTCGTAATTTTTTCGTTTGTTTTCTTTACTATTTTCGACGTGCTTATTCTAGGGCGTTTTAGTCTTGGTCGCTTAATATTTTTTATTTATGCTACAGGCCACATGCTTAGAATTTACGACAGAATCAACAAGTTGGTGAAGAAACAAATCGACAAACAGCGCGATCCTAGGACGCGCGAAATTTTTGCGAAATCGCCGTATTTTTAAGGGTCGGAGATCGGAGACGCCTGTTTTAGTAGCTTCGTTCGCCTTAAGACATGGCTAGCCTTGGTTTTGTTTTTGCTAAAGCTGGGCTTTTCCTATTAGAAATGTCTTTTAAAATGTTTTTCGCCGACGCGGACGCCGCGCGCTTTTCGCCCGACCCATCTCGTCACGCCTTTCAGAACCTCGAGGCTTTTAAAAGCCTATGTAGCCTAAAAGATAATCAGGCCCTGTTAATTACCTCTCCTATGGCCGAGATTAATAACCAATCTTATTCCAAAATTTGTGAATTGATGTAGATTTTTGTCAAAAATTCAACAGAAGTAGGTACATAATGTCAAAAACCTGCATCAATCCAAAAATTTTGGACGGCCGCTAAGCGAGGCCTGCGTTCAGCATGGACTAATGATAAACTAAAAGAAAGAGCTCTTAATCATAAGCTGATCACGCGGCAGTTCGACTGCGACCTCGCCGCGTGTTCAGCTCATGATTAAGAGCTCCGTTTGGGTCCGAAACTAGTCGGGCAATCCCGAATAATGTACGTGAGTAAACCGTAACTAATCGTAAATACGAATGTGTCTCACGAAAGTTAAAATACAAAAGTAAAAGAACGAGCGTTGCCGTTTTCCATTCTTCAGTAAACCATATAGGTATATACTTGCTGCAAAAAATACGTTGAAAGCACGAGCTTTCTATTACGTTAGTAGATCTTACGTTTGTTATCGTGTTGTTGTTATATTAATACAACATTGGAAAAAACAGCTACATGCCAGCTAGAGAAAATAAATGAATTATAAATAGATTTCTATGAAGGACGAGGGGAATAACTGGCATAATGAGAGCTTGCACGCAGTCAGTAGTGTCAGTACAGACTTATAATCACGCGTAGAAAATCTAGACTGGGCAGGATTTGAACCTATTGATTATCACTTGCGTTAACGGTGAAAAACATCGTGAGGAAGCCAGCACACTAGAGAGGGTTCCAAAAAATTCGTGTGTATAGTCCATCAAGCCGCCCAGGTCAGTGGTGGACTAATGTCTAAACTAGGGATGGGAAAACTCTTCGTCAGGGAACAGAAAAAAGCAAGTAATTTTGCAGGGGCCAGAATTCTGTAAAGAAAATGCTTTTTGTTCTGCCAAATCTAACATTTATGGCTCAAATAATTACGGCTGGTTGTAATGGCTATACACTTATGCTCTAAAAGGGAGGGTTGGCGGGCCGGAACTGGCCCGCGGGCCGTAGTTTGCCCACCCCTGGTCTAAACCTTGCTCTTCTGAGATGAGATCCTTGCCCAGCAATGGGCTTATTATGATGAAGTTTGCTAGGCGTTTCCTGGTGACTGTTGATTGCAACGGTGCCGTGCCCGTGTTTAGTAATGGATGTTCACCGGCTAATAAGGAAAAAAAACTTGAGGCAGGAATGGGATAAGACTTGAAAGAAGTAGGTAAAATGTAAAGCGACAAGTGAAAGATGAAATCCGCAGGAGAAACAAGATAACCGACATAGCTCGAAGAATTGCCAAACTTAAGTGGCAGTGGGCGGGGCACATTGCTCGCAGAACGGATGGCCGATGGGGCCGAAAGGTTCTGGAGTGGCGACCGCGTGCCAGAGGGCGCAGCGTGCGTATGCTTTCCACAAGGTGGACCGATGATCTGGTGAAGGTCGTGGGAATACGCTGGATGCGAGAAGCACAGGACCGGTCGATGTGGCGATGCTTGGGGGAGGCCTGAGTCCAGTAGGAGGGTGCCCAGGGAGCCCAGAAGTGGGCCACGCTGGATGGGTCGCGAATGTCATGCGTAGCAGTTCTCGCGGCCCACCCATCAAGGCGAAACCACATCGTCTCCCCGGACGACGTGGTATGCGACAGGCATTTTCTTCGCCCAAAAAAAAAAAAAAGGCCTGAGTCCAGTAGTGGACATCTTTCGGCTGAATGATGATGATGATGATGTCAAAATGACATTTTTTAACTCAAAACGTATCGAACCACTGTAGTATACGTACATAATAATGAAGTCTGCTTTGGTATAGGTAGGTTGTATGTATTCGATAAGCCTTTTTTTTACCCAGAGATGATGAGGAAAATCCTTGTTTGTTTTTTAAATCACATTTTTTACCTGTTGTGTCTCTTTGTGATGTGTCCAAATAAATGATTCTTTATCTTTTTTGCAGGAAATTCCCATCTTATTACTATAATATGTACAATACACTACGTGGTTTGCGGGTTGGAAATTCCGTTAGAGCAATAATTAAATCCTTCTACGGGAAAATCGTCTAGAATATTATACTAACTATGCGAACATCTGTTTTTTATATTTCTATGGCGAACACAATGTAAAATTAACCCGCGTAATTCTATTAAAATGCTACCTACTTTGATAAAGTCCTGACAAGCCTAAAAAGTGATACGGTGTAGACTTTAAAATATTCCATTCTGATATGGGCCTGCAGAATTATAATTACGAAAGCGCTATTTACTAATATCCCTCAGTTGACGCTATAAACCGGCAGGCAAAAAACCGACCTAACACCTTCCAATTTGATACCATTGCAATTATATTACTTGTTACTGCACCTACCAAGTTCATTCTCTGCTTCACCCACAGAACAGATAAAAGACGTGCTTCACCCTTACCCCTCGTTTACACCTAAGTATTAAACGTGTATTTACCCTACATGTATCCGGGAATATTTTCGAAAAAATAATTGGCATTGCATAGGTATGTTATCGGTAGCGGGTAGCACTGGGCAATGTTGACAAGAGAGGGTAGTCGTCGATATGGATCGGCCCACCCGAGGTTATAAAGGCGGTGGTCATTCGACGAAGCGTGAGCATTCCGTGTTGATCAGCTGACGAAGTCTGACCTTTTATATCTGACTAGCTTGTCCTTATTTTATGATCTTGTAATAATTGTGTAAAGTAATATATTGTGATCTAGTTTATGTTACTAATACTAACCCAAATACAAGTACTCTCAGTGGTGGAGAGTCTATGTTGGTTTTATTTACTGTGTTTACCTTGCTCGCAATCCTGACATACCGAGATTAGCTAAAACTGTAATGATAGAATCACCCCTGAACGATTATATTGTTGTGTCTTTTACATCAGAAGTGGAACAAGAAAAAACCAGTCCACATTATGATTGTATACCCACATGTAAATATTTTGCTAAAAAAATCCCCTGTAGACGGACTGACAAAAACTTGATGATTCGATTACAATGGTGAGAAGTGTGAGAATGAGAAAATGTGATAAATCCGGTGAGTCACAACCATTTTATTATGTGTGAAGGAATTTTGATGAAGGAAATATAATATGAGAGGTTATTTATTCGTGTAAAATAAATATTAAATGATATCTTTGCTTATTCATGTAAAATAAAAGAGATGTTATCTGTATTTATCCGTGTAAAATAAATGAGATGATATCTGTGTTTATTAGTATAAAATAAATATGATGGTATCTGTATTTATTCGTGGAAAATAAATACGGCATCTGTATTTATTCGTGTAGGAAAATACATTGCAAGTCGTATTAGAGTTTGTGGTGAGATGCAACCAGGGTTGATCTTTGGCACCGCCCGGTTTGGCCAGCCGGGGTTGGCCAAAGGCTTCGCCTGGGGAAAACTGAAACTCTAACGTGGCGAAGCAATTGTTATAGGGCTGGAACCAAGGCGGGATATGCCATGATATGGCTAGATCCAAGGCGGGTGATGCCATGTTGATAAAGCAGGATCCCAGGCGGGTGATGCCAAATGAGTTGGCTAAATCCAAGGCGGGTGATGCTATTAATTGATAAATGAAAATGCAGTGAAAATGAGATTCTGTTTTGAATTAATGTTTTGAAAAAGTTTTGAAAATATTGATATTTGTTTTGATTGGTTTTGTTATAATTCTTGTTGTAGAATGGTACAAAATAGTTTATTGAAATTAAAAAGTAGTTTGTTATTATTACTTATGGTTTAAAATGTATTTTTTGTAGACGAAAACAGGAAATTGTATTTATTATTGATGATAATTACTATGATGACTTCCGTTAAAGATTAATTTGTCAAATTTATTTTAAATAAAAAGTAATTTGACTTATTTTCGTTAAAGATGTGTTTAATATGTATTGTATTGTTGTAAAAAGGTTGGATTATTAGCGCAATATAGAAATGTTGTGTTTAAAACATCATGTCAGTTTTGTAATATGAGTTTGTGAATAATTGAGATACCTATTTGATCATGAAAAATGATACTTAAGTATTATGATTTTGGAATAATTGAGATAATATTTTAAGTGTTTATAATTATGTACTATGATACTGTGAATAATGATTATAAGATATTTAACCATGAAACATTTAGGATGTTTGTTTTCTGATTTTGTGAAGAATTGAGATATTTAAGAATGTAGGATTTTGTGAATATTAATGAGATAATAATCGTGAATTATTTTAAGGGTGTACTATGAGTTTATGAATAATGAGATATTTAATCTTGAAATATTTTAAGTGTTTAACGTACTATGAGTTTGAAGTGTTTATATGTTGGTAAAATGAATTGTGAATAATTGAGATTTATAATCATGGAATATTTTAAGTGTTAAATGTACTATGAGTTTGTAAATTATTGAGATATTATGTTGTGATTTTGTGAATAATTAGGTATGAGATTTTTACGAATGAAATATTTTAAGTGTTTATGTATTATGGCTTTGTGAATCGTTGAAATATTTAACCAAGAAATATTTTAAGTGTTTATGTATTATGAATTTGTGAAAAACTATAATGCGATATTTAGCCCTGAAAAATATTGTAAATGTATTTAAATGATTTTATGAATTTGTGTATAATGAGATTGTGTGTTTATGTTTATGTACCTATTATGATTTATTGAATAACTATGATTTGATGTTTAACCAAAGTAGAACTATCTACCTATTAGGCATCTGAGATAGTATTTTATTGTGAAAATGTTGAAATCTAATGTGTGGATGTTTGTAAGTTGATACGAGAAGTTATGAACGAATATAGAACTAGGTTGATACTGAATGAATATCAACTAGTTTAAGTCATGGGTGATGAGCTTGTTGGCCGTCGATGGGATAACAAGCTCTAATCGATTCAAACATTCTTTGGATGCTTTTCATTTTACTTTGGTCAAAGACATGAGTAACATGACGAGGTCAAAGATGAGTGATCAGGTGTGGCCGAGATGTATACTGTATTATTTGTTTCTGTTTAAGGTCCAGAGGTGTCACTGAAGTTAGGCCTTGATGTACAATCTTGACGATGGGGTTGATGGTGCGTCGACCACCAACCACCAACACACGAGGACGTGTGTTTTGCAGGAGGGCCGTGTTATCGGTAGCGGGTAGCACTGGGCAATGTTGACAAGAGAGGGTAGTCGTCGATATGGATCGGCCCACCCGAGGTTATAAAGGCGGTGGTCATTCGACGAAGCGTGAGCATTCCGTGTTGATCAGCTGACGAAGTCTGACCTTTTATATCTGACTAGCTTGTCCTTATTTTATGATCTTGTAATAATTGTGTAAAGTAATATATTGTGATCTAGTTTATGTTACTAATACTAACCCAAATACAAGTACTCTCAGTGGTGGAGAGTCTATGTTGGTTTTATTTACTGTGTTTACCTTGCTCGCAATCCTGACATACCGAGATTAGCTAAAACTGTAATGATAGAATCACCCCTGAACGATTATATTGTTGTGTCTTTTACAGGTACTTAAGTGGCACCGTGATCGGTGATCTGGTGAAGGTCGCGGGAATCCGTTGAATGCGAGAATCACAGGACCGGTTGATGTGGCGATGCTTGGGGAGGCCCATGGCCATGTTCAGCAGTTGACGACTTTCGGCTGAATCATGATGATGACTTTAAGTGGCAAATATGTATGTAGAAAACACTTTAAATATTTTATACATATTCATTACATTACGTGTTAAACACAAGTAACTACTTCTAAAAAGACCTTAAACAATTTGTTCACAACTTGTATCACAACTTGTTTTTAGTTGTAAACGAGGAGTTAGGTCGTGTTAGAAAACGCCCAAGGCATTAGTCCGCCTCTGTACAAATTTTGTGCGAAAAGGAAAAAAAATCGTAATGATTTCGTTTAAAATCAGAAATCTGGTAACTGGACAGAGCGCTCGGGAAATGTTCGCATGCGGTGAGAATGGGAACTAAATTAAAATGAACTGCATTTGAAATATTGCTGATATTTGCTTTAACAAGCAGCGCCATGGCTAAATATACTGGGCCATCTGTAGGCATCACAGCTGATAAAGTCGCTCGGGAGTAGGGTTACCATCCGTCTGGATTTGTCCGGACATGTCCGGATTTCTAGACTTTTGTCCGGACTTTGTCCGGCTCTTTAATTTGTCCGGATTTTTTGGCTTACATGGAATACGAGTAATGAAACTTACTTATGTTATATCAAATAACTTTTTAATCTTTATTAACTTCTCATTCATCTATAAATAAAATATACCTAAATCTTTAACAATTAACTTAACGAGATCAAACAATAAATCTTCGTATGTTTGCATTTTGTGACTAAAATGTCCGGACTTTTATTGAAATGTCAGGCTTTTTGTCAGGACTTTTCAAATTTCTAAATGGTAACCCTACTCCCGAGCGTTAAGGAACTATATTATTCAACATTATTGTATACTGTTTTCATTCAAAATCTTTTTTATACTGCGAACCATCCCACGGAACTGCTGGCTACATAAACAAAAGTCAGTCGGTTATAAGAGAAACAGCTGATACGATGTAAATATTTTTCTTTCTCAAATTTTACATAATGTAAAAAACACTTGAACTCACATGTGAGATTTGACTTCATATGGCACTAAACGTAAGTAATAACTGTAAATAATTAACACATTCCATTGAATTTACAACAAATAATAACATCGCGTAGATTCACTTTAGCAGACAAGATAACTATAAAAAATAGGCACTATCATGAAAACATACATTTTGACATACACAAAACCATACAACGATAAACTCTAAGTACACTTAACAACAAAGTCTTTAATAAAAATATTGAACATCAACACACAACAACAACAATGGCTTGCGATCAAATGATTTCTGAGATAATAAAGCACCAATCTTATACTAACATTTTACTTTTGGCTGGCCTTCGCAGGTACCGAGCGAGGATGTCATCCTCTCTTAATCTAACAAGGCAACCCATCACATGAGATCGACGTCGTGTCGCTTTTCTAATAAACTTGTACACAACCCGCACAGATCATACGTCTCCCTACTGCCAAAGGAGGTAATTCTCGGTTCACGGACACAATCTTTCATTTTGTTTCTTAAACACCGCTTGTGCGCCTCGATCAAATACCTCTTCCCTGGATCCATGAACGCCGATGTCTGCGTCAAAAAACTTCTGTCTCCATAAACCAGTATAGCATCATACTCGCTCATCGGCAGGAAACCTTTATTGTTTGTTATGAAACATCTTCCGCATTTTCTACTTGTGAATACTTCCGCACCTTCAGAGTCTGAGTAAACCGGTATTTTTGGCGAGACCAGGAACATGACAACATATTTGTTTCCGATTCGCAACTCTTTGCTAATGAAGGTCACGGTGGCGTCCGGGGCGAGCGCGTACGATAGGAACAGGTACACCGTCAGGTAGAACAGGATGACGTGTAAGGTCTTCTGGAACTTGGACACTTGTCGCCAGCACATCGCGGGGGCATCTTTCCGCGTGCGGCGCGTCAACCGTCGCCGCGCGCTCCGACACTTCTGGCGGCTGCACGGTCGATACCCCCGCGCGTCCCACTTGTATACAACCCTTATACATCCACCAATTGAAAACGAATTTTAATCCAACTGAATAGAGTGTATAATACACTAACGTTGGACTTTTTTCCTTTAATGACGTGACCATGTGACAAGTTCGACGTGTATGCTTTGGAAACAAGCCTTAGACTGGATTTTAAACTTTATACCCTAGTCATAAGGCTTATTATCTGTTTTCAGAGATAATCACGCGTGCGTGCGCGAATTTAGTGACGTGCCGCAGTGACGTTTCTGCATTCAATACGTAATTTTCGGATGCTTGGATGTTTTACAAAAACGTTTAGTGAAAAAATACGTATGTAAGATAACTATTTTTAGGTAAAGTGTGTAGAGAATTGCCAAGTAGTTTCTACTATATCACGAATAGATCACTCAATTACTTCCCGCAGCGTCGGATATAAGAAGATTGGGTCAGCATGCGTCCATTGCCAATTAAAACATAAATATTTCCACAAATAATTTATCACGAACCGACAAAAAAAACCCGATTAATGATTGAGAAAACAATTGAACCGGTACCTACGACAAATTTTAAACGAATACACTGAAACTTTATAGAAACAACTATATATTTTCATCTCTTTGCACGTTGATGAAATATTTTCACAAAAGACCTGTTGTTAGATTTTTGTGTTTTAGGTTAATTTATTTCCGAAAATCACAATCCCTAATTTATCAAGAATGCTCATGTTGGGATCGGGTTAGAAAACGAACACGTTAAGATTTTTTATTAAACAAAATTTTATTGAAAATAAATACCTAGGTACGTAAAAAAATCACAAACCGAGTGACAGTGTTAAGTGTCAATTGAGTCGTGCGCTCTAAAGAGATATCATATCAAATTTTACAGGCAAAGAATAAAGATAAAAAATTTAGCTGACTAGCTGATAAGATTTATTATCTCATCAGCTTAGTTAGCATCTAGAATGTAGTTTGAGTGCGGCTATCTAAACCGCAGTTCAGACTATGCTTTACTGTTTCATATAGCATAGCATATTGCGTCATAAGCTATAAATATATAGGGTGACTGGTAATTAGTGACCGATACTTTAACACATGATTGTACTCATGATAACAAACAAATTTCCTAAAGAAACATTATTTTTATTTTATTTTTTCTTTTAAAATTTATTAATAAACCATTACGGAATGGACGCAGCTCGTAATACGGTTTTTTTTTGTTTTATAAATAATGTTTCTTTGGGAAAGTTGTTTGTTATCATGAGTACAATCATGTGTTAAAGTATCGGTCACTAATTACCAGTCACCCTGTATAGCTTATCGTTTACATTATACGCGCTAAATCGTTTTTTTTTTCTTTTGTTCTACTGTTTACGGTCCTTGGGGAAATGTGTTTGAAGTATTGCCTGATGGTTGGCATTTTAAGATCGAGATGGAATGCGCAATATCGTTTTTTATTCTATTGGTCTGCTGTAGGTCCTAGGGGACCATTTCTACGTAACCGGGCAGTTATTGGCGAGACCTGAAGGATCTCCAGCCAAACGCTATATCGCAAGCCGGTTTACTATTTATAGCAAGTTATTTGACGGCAATCCGTCGGGTGACGGACGGGGTAGAAGTGAAACGGGACGGGGACCGGAGAATCTTACGATATAGCTCTGAAAATCGTTCAAGCTTATCTCGTACAGTAAGCCAACACTTTATAGCATAGCGTTGTGTGAACGTGTCCATATAAAATGTATGCTGAGCGATATCGTGTGCTACATAATACTTTCTATGACTGCGCTTAATGCCTCATTACATACATATACATAAAAAAACGGTGACAAACAATTTTTTTTAAATACCACTCTTCGCCTTTTAAGACTACCCCTAGATGAGAGCTGTATATTAATACGCCTTAACCTTCTGTCGGAAACTGTTGCTATGCTGTACATGCAGTATTCATAAAAGAAAATGGCCGTGTCCATGACGCAATCGTCCATTAAGTTTATTTGCCTCTAGAGAGAGTTAAAACGGATAATGAAATTCTCGCCGAGCGCTCCGGGATGAATTCCGTTTTATTTTATTGTGAAAGGAGTTGATTACTAGGTCACCTGTTAGATATGCAAAAATATGCAGAGGAAATGGTGTCATCAAGAGCAATCATGAACAATGGAGTATGAACTTACTTTACGGCTGGTTCGTATAGCCAAACGAATCGTTTTGCTTACCGATGGTGACACTTTTTACTGGCAAAACTAGACACGATTTTTACTTGTGATAGCTACTAACTGCATGGGACAGATAAATGTATGGGAGAGTTTTACGACAGTTGATAATTATCTATATAAATAAAAACAAAAATTCCTGACTGACTGACTCATCAACGCCCAGCCCAAACCCTTGGACCTAGAAAGCTGAAATTACGCACAGAGATTCCCTTTGTAGTCAATGAAAACGGAAGGATTTTTCGAAATTCAACCCCTAAGCGAGTTAAATAAGGGATGAAAGTTTGTATGGAAAATCGTCACTTAATGGGTTCAAAATTTCATGCAAGCGAAGCTGCGGGCAAAAGCATAAGCTAAAGCCTCAAGTACCCAGAATTGCCCGAATTGACACACTCACGACAGACACGCGCTGTATAGTATAATGTACCCTTTGCAGCCGTGACTGACTGCATTGTGAAGCTCACTTAGAGATCTTGTTGCAATGCGTGTCTGTGTGAGTGTGAAATTTCAGGCGATATATATAGTTGAGGTATTGCTTTAGCTTATAATATCTACTGTGATTTTATTATGCAAACTTATGGGATCTTTGCTTCATTATTGGTAAAGATGCAAGGATCCTTAACCAATAACACTCGGAAAATCTTAAGTCGGCCATTAGTAAAAATATCTAAGGGCTGATTTGACCAACATCGGATCATCTCTCATCGGATTCATCTGAGGAATAATTTGACAGCTTTTGTATAGAAATTCTGTCAAAATTTCTAACTTATTCGTCAGATAAATGCTATTCAACGTTGGTGAAACTGGACCTAAATAGAGTAAATTGAAGTCGCTTTTCGCGTCTGTCTATTTGTTCGTTTACTTCTTCTAAACTACTCAATGGATTTTGATGCGGGTTTCATTTAATTTAGTTTATTTCTTTCGATACGTTTTAAGCTATAAAATGCATCCGAGCGACAGACGCCAGGCGGGTCGCTAACAGTAACAATCTTTTGGGTTAGATTACAATATGAGAGCTACCTACTTCGAAATGTATTACTGAAACAGGACAGCCCTTTTTACCCCTGTTTTAAAGTTTTGCTTACATCGTGTTCAATCATCGGGTGAATTGTATAAAGCCTTGCTGCAGGGTTTCTTAGAAAATGAGAGCCCTGTGGCTAACTGGCTATTGCGCTGATCAAGTACGGTACTCGCCTTCTGAAGTCAGGCGAATATTTGCACAGTAACAAATTTACATATGCTACTGCGCACCCACTCGCCGAACTTCAGTACCTAGTACGTGCGAGTTTGCAAATCACGAAAGCGGCAACAGTTTTCATGAGCTCGCTAAATTTAAAAATATAACGAGGATAGTTCACCCATTGGGGGTACCTCGTCATCAGAGTCCAAGTTCGACTTGGTGTAGGCAGGAAATAATAGTCACAACACTGATTATAGTCCTCTATTTATTCACTCTCGATAGCAAAATAATAAAATCTCAAATGATCAAACCGATGGAAACAGATTAAAGTACGGAAACGCGGTAAGTTCGGTGCAGGCTGGCAAAACGACCTCTCGACCTCGGGTCTCACTCCAAAGTCACGTCTCTCCAATCAAATGCATCCAATGTCAAAAAGAATGACAGCTGACAGCTTGCTGACAACCGTCAAACAAGACATGCCACGCCCCGCACCGACCTCACCCAAGCACACTGCTTGACGTTTCCGACAAACGATAATAGATGGCGTTGTACTACATTAACAATAATCAATAGTGATTCTAATAGTTGCGCCTCTGTGTTGATTCTGCGACAAATATATTTGTCTCTTTTTCTTCCGGGTTTGGAAAAGAGAGCATGCGAGGTCACGAAAAACTATAGCCGTTTTCGTAATTTGCAAACTCGTACTACGGGGATACTTATTTCCTGCCGGAGTTGCGGTGGATGCGGCTGCGAATCCCGCGACCGACGCGATCATAACCCTTCGCATTCTCAAGGATACCTTTCGCCCGGGGGGGCGAAGGGCACCCATGAGAATTTTCCAAGGATAAAAAAACGGGTTTCTGATTCAGAATGTTTCGGTAAGTTGTCGACCTATTTGGTTTGTTATCTCGTTTTGTCTACTTTTCTTGTAACGCGAGAAAAAGAGATAAAAAACCGAATTGTTCTAGGACTGACTTTTCGAAATTTTCTGAATCAGGGGGCTGGTATCACATTGCACTGTGCAGTGTTTCACAGCATGCATCGAATCATGGAAGTGAATTTGCTCTTTTCACAGTTAAATTAGGTGAACCTAACCGATTTCCATCAAACAGCTTATAATTACTGTAATTACCCTTCTTTTTGCGTCGTGGGTTAAAAATAGGCTTCAAACGTATACACCTCTCTTTTTGCGTAGGGTATGAAAAATTAAAAAATGCTTAAAAATTGTTTTTTGCCTACTTTAAAGCGCCATACGTCGTAAACTATTAACTATAGAAAAAAATACTTGAAGCAGGAATTGTAGGAAATTTAATTTTCTACAAAATTTTTTGGAACTATTTTTGACGTCAAACCCATGGATAGGGAGTTATTGAATGAAAACTCAGTTTTAGGGTCTTTAATCCAAAATGGTGGAGCGCGCCGAGGTAACTCAATGTCGAAAACTTGAATTTTTCATAAGAACACCTACACAAACCTCATATCTAAAATTCAGGATTGACGGACCTTTTGCAAGGTAAAACTACCTGGCGACTGGGCTGTTATGCTTCCTTAATCTAGTACGAATATAGTATTAAAAAGATTACAAAATGTATGCTTTATACACCTCTGTGAGATACATTCTTCGTTCAGCTATCATGCTTACACGTTAAAATTGCACAATAAAGCATGATTCAGTATAATTGCGTGTTGTGAAACCCGCGCGATAGCTGCATGGACACTTCCGCTTGTTTTTTCTATTCCGTGGGTTTTTCAATGGTATAGAGATAATATTGTCAGAATAATCAGATCTGACAAACTACTTGGTGTTGGTAATCGAAATAGGTACCTATGTTGTTATTGGCACACATGCGAACACTGTTGTTTAGGGGCGGGAACATACTTTTAATACGCCATGCCATGCGACGTCGACATAGCGTGCTCACTGGCCACATTTCATCTCGTGGAGCTGAGTTACATCATTTGGCCAATAAACACGCGTGGGGTGGCGTCGGGTGTTACATGTGTGCTGCGGCCTTAAAGATGGTTTCCGACGGTGCGTGATATCGTGCACCGCGACGCACGAGCTCGCACCAACGCACCATGGGAAGAGACTCGTCCGTGGTAACGCAGACGTGTGCGTAGTGATGCGTCGTTTCAACCGCGAGTCGGTAACTCCAAAGGTGCCGTACAAATTCTCTTTCACACGGCATTTTTGAAATGATAAAGTAGCTTCGAATCACGCACCGTTGGAAGAGCCTCGGTGCGGCGCGTGGCTGTGCGTGTTCGTCGGCTGTGCGTGGTATCATCCGTAAAATCACGCACTGTGGGAAGCCACCTATAAATGAAAACTGCTTAAAGAGAGGGTGTGGCTGTTATCTTGACCGGAAACCACGGACAGCATCGTGCATAACTCATTTATTAATGCAGTTTGCTAAGAATTATGGACACCCTCGAACGAAAATGAGATTCGAACACAACATAAGAGAAGTTTAAATCATTGAATCTTTGCGTATTATCTCTAAATGGGGTAATACTACAGTGGGTAACACCCATAACTTCATGGGGTACTGCCCCGGAAATTAAACGAGTCGATGGTTTATGTTCCATAGTTATGATAGTGTATGGTTTGGACAGTGTCTAGTTACACGATAAGGTCAACAATTTAGCTAAGTGTTGATCTACAATTTAGTTGAGTGTTGATCTAAATTGTGTATCTACTGTATGGGGCAAACATGTGTCCTCAAGGTCTATGGGGAAATAAATTGCTATAGAGCTTAATGTATGAAATAATAAATTATTTACGTGTCTTTCACAATATTGACACGTTTGGTGCAGTGGTTGAGCATTGGCTTCTGCGCTACGGGTCGTGGGTTCGATTGCCCCACGGAACAAATATTTCTAAGGCGTATCGATAGTTGTTCCGAGTCTGGGCGTTTGTGCATGTGAAGATTTGTCTGTAAACGCACCCATGATACAGGAGAAATCCTAATATGGAGCAACGTTTTAGGTATTTAAATAAAAAGAGATTCACTTTAGTGAATAATAAACATGGCATTTAGCTAATTAAAAATGACACACGTACTCGCTTACATTAGATATTTTTTTGGAAAACATGCATTTTGATTTATTATTTCTAATTACATAGTTATAATTTCCTAATGTAGTAATAAATAACACTAGGTTACAAATACATAAATTATCAAAGATTTAAACAAAATAATTAATAGCTACAGCCATCTTGTATCGAATAGGGAAACTAATCTCGAACGGGTCAATAGTTGTCGCAATCAATCAATAGATGGCGTTACGTTACATGAAAAAAGCTAGGCCACTCAAACAACAAGGAATTATATGAGCCGAGGACACAACAAATACCATTGAAGACAGGGCCAAGCGTGACGTAATTAATGACGTCAAAGGCAGCCGACAGGCGCCGCCATTGAAACGGGAACGGAGTATTTAGGACACACAGATTAATTACTTATAGTCTTTGTGATGATAGGTAACATAGATAAAGTACTAGAGGAACTCTGGGTAAATCGCAACCATGCGGATCAATCTACGGACGAGGTTAAGCATCGCTAATCGCGGTCAGTTTGTGGATGGGTGACCCAACTTAACACATCAAACTGTGCTTCGGAGAGTGTATTAAACCTTCGGTTTTATTTGCCTTAGGTAATTACGTTTAGACACTCGTTACGGATAGTCACGCTGTTGTTGCCGCTGCCAACAAATCCGCTGCATCACAATCTAAGCAGCAAAAAGCAGGTAAGCAGAACCACTGTGAATCCTTTCATAGTGATTTGCGACTGCGGGGTCCCGAGAAGGACAAGTGCGATAAGTAAGGAGGGCTTTGCTTTATCAAAGTCGAGAAGAAGAAGAGAAAGCCCACTTCACCCTGAGGGTCAAGCGGTTGGAATCTCGCCAAATGTGAATTTAAATTCTTTTGTGGTGAGCGTACCGACTGAACATCAGTCGCGGTTCATGAAGGAGGAATTTTGGCCGAATGGTGTAGCGTTCCGACGATTTCGGGGCCGGCTACCAGACATCGCGCGACATACTACGCCGACTCCTCGTGTGAATTAGTGTTTATATTTTATTGTTTATGTATAGTATTTTTATGTTAGTTGTAGGTTTTATATTGTATTGTATTATTGTATTTTGTTAATTATGTAGGTACATTTTATGTAGTGGTTTCGCCTAGCTTCCACGACACAGGGAATCCTAGTGTGGAAGCTAGTGCCAAATGTGGGTAAGTTTATTTGTACAATAAAGATTTGATTTTAAAAAGTCAGAAACCCTAAAGTCTGACAACTGGTCTAAACTCAGATCAGGATGGCAGTCCGCGTAAATTATTGATATTCTGCCGCAGCTAGTTGGACTGGCAGCCGACCCTTAAAATAAGGTTGAGCTACACGATGGCTGATGCATGCGTGCCGTCAGTTGGGACAGGTCAACTCAAACCTGCTAGGTATGGCTCTTTCCTCAAATGGCCATTCCAGACGTTGCCCTACATTGTTACACTCTTATACTTTTATACCACAATGTCTGGACTTTAAAAGAGACTTTGTCCTCTGAGTTTGTTTCGACTTTTCTTCTCAGAGCTAGTCAAATAGGAAAAGCCGGCGCCATCTAGTCTTAAAAAAACATCACATAGACTTGTAAATGTGTCTGTAGGTAACAGATTTATTTACAGAAATAAATAACATTTATCATTCAACATAGCTGAGAAACTAGGCTCATGATGACGTAGATAAGGTACTAAGTGACGTCAGAACACTATTGTAGGCCCAGAATATATAAGTGAATCACGCAAGCATGACGGTTGCATCAAGAAATTTTAAGTTACAGATACTATAGCCCATTTATTTATACATAGAATAATTTAGTTTTAATTTAGTCTTTGATGTCGATACTAGATATCCACCTGATCAACTAGGTACCGGAAACAGACATACCTAATAGATAAACAATGGAAGCCGACACAGTTAAGCGGCGTCGGTCATTAAAGAGGTAGGTAATTCCTTTCCCTCTGGTGGACACCGACTATACAAAGGGAGATTAGGTCTCAATTAGGGTTACCAGATGTAAAACTGAAATAGTACGAATTTTCTGATACTTATGTCATTTTTTTATCCGATTGAATTAGTTGTCGTGCAGCATCAATGTTAGTTTCTGTTACCGCTGTCGCCGGCCGGCCTTCACGTGAATCGTCTTGGAGATGAATAACTCCACGTTTGAATTCATTATACCAGTACCCCAAGTGTCAGTTTTTTACGTTACTGCTGTAGTTGTGTTAGGCCAAAAATGTCAAACAAATTTTTAGTCACGCTATTCGCCGCTAGAGGCGCTGCCTAAATTTTCATACATTTTTGGCGTGACGCAACTACAGTAGTAACGTTAAATAACTCACACTTGGGGTACAGAAGTACACAGAGCTACGAGATGGGGTTTTATCACCAAACGCTGATTTAAGTCTTTGACTGTTGGAAAATTTCTTATTGACTTAAACCACAGCGAAGATCACAAAAAAAACATACCTATTTGTATCGATTTTCTCCACTTAAATCAATCGTAAGTTAAACACGCAATATTTGGCGCCGTAAATAAAATCGAATGATAGACGTAAAAAAAAATTTTTTCTACAACCAAAATCCTCCATTTTCAAAATTAGAAATTCCTTTTTTAATATCTTTAACGCAAGTGGCTAGTTTCATGAAGTATACGTAGCTGCGAGAATCAAAAGTGACTTCCATAGTCATTTTTTATTCTCGTGACTTTCTTGGCTGCGTAAAGTTATACATTTTACTGAAAAATCCTAATTTTCTTCTTCTTTCTATGGTTGCTGAGAAAATAACTTCGCGTAACACTCACCATTTATTACGGCGGCAATAGACGTCCAGTACCTAGTTGTCTCCGATACTCGATTAAGATAGCCTGATCCGACTGTCGCTAAATTACTCTACTAAACTCCAGCAAACAACTTAATCCCTGTACTGGACACTTGCACTCTATTAATTTACTCTACTAAAAACTTTCGACCAAATCACTCTACTTATCACTTGCTCTCAAATAAATAACATTACTAAACACTTGCGCTCGATTAACTGATATTACTAAATACCAACACTGGACTACTTCACTTTACTAAATACTAGCACTATACTTCACACTTGCACTCGACTGTCTCACTGTACTAAATAAAGATGAGACGCCACTTGATTCAGAAGGTTTTGATGAGACAGTTGTCGATCGACTCCGTTTGGTATCTCGTTTTGTCGAGAGAAAACAAGTCATTCGACTAACTGAATCATTCGACAAATGACTTATGGAAGCGTTCCGAGTCAGGGGGCAGATCTTGTGTACCAAGAAAGGCGTATTCATTTACAACCAGCAAATGTTGAAAAACTTGTTTTAATACAGGGTAATTTGCCACTAATAGACTACAACGTGATAATATAATTCCCCATGAAAAAGAAAATGTTAATCAACTATTACTGTAAGGATACACGGCGTCAAATTACATTCGACACTCAGTGTCGACACTGAGTGTCGTAGTGTGTACATCGCTGTTACACTGAGTTGCGTATTAGCTCTGGTTCAATTTCAGTGTCGCGATTGCATTGTGTCGAATGTCAGTGTCACCGTGTATCCTTACCGATATTTTATGGTTATTGTCATTTACCTCTCAGAGGAAATTAGGTAAGAATGTAAATAACTTTCTGGGTAGTCTACTCTTTAGTTTTGTTTTCAGGGTTGCGTTTCAGTGATGATTATTTCATGTTTTATCCTAATTCTTGTTTTTTCGGTAATACTACGGTTTTTAAATATTGCCAATAGACTCTTTACAGGAGACCCTTTAACCCCCTTTCGGCGTTAGGGGTATTTTTGGAACACGTTGTATATTAAAAACCAGATACTCCAGAATCACAAAAGTCAAACGTAGCGATCACATTCATAGTATAATTTACTATTACCGACGCCGACTATTCACAAACTGCACTTCAAAGTTAAATTAAAACCAACTTAGTTGGCAGATAAAGTTAAACAACCGCGCATAAAGGAAGAACTTAACCGCAATAGATCATTGGTTAGCTCACAATTAACTTGCATAAATCACTAGTTATCGGGAATTTTACCTGATTTATTACCGCGATTGCTCTACTACTGCAACTGCTCGCTTTAGGGACTGAATACATTTAAACGGAGCAGCCCGCAACGCATCGAAATTGATTAGACAAATTAATGTTATAATTTTACTGGAAAATAGGACTGCCGCGTTGGGCTAGTGGTCACAAGCGCGACTACTGAGCGTGAGGTCCTGGGTTCGATCCCTAGGTCGGGCAAAATGACATTGGGTTTTTCCGTGTGGAATTTCTTAGTAGCAGCCCGAAATCTGGATTTGTGCCCGGTTGACGGCAGTAGACTCGCCCCCTATTACATACGACTTGAAACTTAACGGCGAAATGACTATACACCTCTGCCCAACCCTTCGGGGAATACAGGGATGATGTTATGTTATGATATCATTTTATACCAGTTAATAATTTGATACCAGTTTGTGGGCAAAGTGTCGAATGGTTTCCAGCGAAAAACTAGTCACTCCCTTTTAACCTGTAGCTTTATAATCATTATATTATAAGGAACCAAAGGATTATTAATTTTTCAAGCGGAAGAGCAGCAACGCCCTACTGCTGATACCAACATAATACGACAATAGATTGTTCTGACTACCAAGGGTGTGATTGCTTAAAGCAATATTGCCATACCTAATCCAATATTGCCAGAGGAATACCCCTCTAAGACCATTTATTTTACCGGCCATTTGGAGGCCATCTTTAACATTGGAAGTTTATGGTCTGATAATGAAAGGCAATATTCCTCAAAGACAACTTGTCGTCATGCTTACGGCAGTTTACGTAGGCAAGTATATGTCTATCCGCTGCAAGAATCCGTCGCAAGAATTCTTAATTTTCATCTAATTCCGTGCGGGAATTCATCCGTACAAATGTGTTTAGTCCCTAAGCTGTTCGTGCTGAAGAAGAAGTTCATATTTGTTTTTTCTAATGATTGATTTTATCGCTGAATAATTAAAAGGGGATTATAACTTTCGTGAGACACAATACATTCATATTTGTGATCAGTTACGGTTCACTCACGTGCATTTTTTGGGAGATTTCGGGGACTACGAGTAAACACACTCAGTTCGACTCGTGACCTCGCAGCGTGTTCAGCTCGTGATTAAGACTCCGTTGGGTCCGAAACTAGTCGGGCGATCTCTAAAAATGCGCGTGAGTAAACCGTAACTAACCATAAATTAAAAGGGTATTTAAATGAAAGGTTAGGTGTCGTTACAAATATCGTGAGCAACACAGTAAAATAATTAATTACTGCTTTGATCACGGTGTTCAAGTGGGGTTAGTGTTATCAGTAATCAGTAAGCACGAGAAGCTTTGAGTTGAAAAATAAGTACCCAATTTCCCGCTTTTAATTAGCGTGTTATGTTTTGCTTAAAGATAATATCTTTCATGCTTTGTTTAAATCACTTACAGCAACAATTGTGATTTTGTTGACGAATTTAACGTACCGTACATATGCATATCCCAAAACGTGTCCCAAAAAGTAGAATAGAATAGAATAGAATATACTTTATTGCACACCAAAATTGTAACATAGCTCTTAAAGTAGTGTGAAGCAGAAGTCCAGAGGTATAACATTCTTAGAGGTATTGTTCGGGCTTAATATAGAAGCGGCTCCTTCGAACGCACCTTAATTCTATTGGCTACGAATGCCGTGATAATGAAGCTGCCAATCGGCGGAGACGTCATAGCGCAATATATTATAATTATGTAAAAATTGTTATCCATAAACACTGTACTTGCTATTTGTGCCTCATTTGCATGTTTAAGATTATAACCGAAAATAAATTGAATATCCGCAAAAGTTTAAAAAGAAAATCATTTAGCATATCAAAACCCTCCAACAGTACGCCAAGTGTGTGAGATTTTTACGTCACTACTGTAGTAGTAGAGGAGCTCGTGGCTAAATAATTACAGCCGCATAGACCGATCTTCCGGGTTAAGCTACGCTTGCCGAGGTTGGTCTGTGGATGGGTGACCATTTACCATAGCGAGTTTCCTCCGTGCCTCGGAAAGCACGTAAAGCCGTTGGTCCCGGCTGTCATTTGTAGATCTTTGACAGTCGTTACTGTTGGTCAGAAGCCAGAAAGTCTGACAACCAGTCTTACCAAGAGTATCATATTACCCAGTTACTGGGTTGTGGAGGTCTGATAGGCAGTCGCTCCATGTAAAATACTGATATTCAGCTGCATCCGGTTCGACTGGAAGCCGACCCCAACATAGTTGGGAAAAGGCTAGACAGATGATGATGTAGTTGCATCACCCCAAAAATGTATGAAAATTTAGGCAGCGCCTTTAGCGGCGAATAGCGTGACTAAAAATTAGTTTGACATTTTTGGCGTGACGCAACTACAGTAGTAATGTAAAAAACTCATACTTGGGCTAGTGGTATATTCCGCGATTTTTTGCAGTTTTCGAGTTATGATTTCTTTACATGTTTTAACCAAACTCTGGCTTTCACGACATTTTTAATCATAGTGATATAAATAGTTTTTTTTTTCTAAACATCTAATTTAGAAAAAAACACGCACTTTTCTCATTTGTTCATGGATATGCACTACCTTTGGAGTTTCACTTGACACGTATTTAATTGAGTTTGAACATTACTCACAGTCATAGGCGACAAGTTTTCCTGACTCCAATAGCAAAATCGCGTGAACTTACAAAAAATTATAGCCGCATTAACGGCACGCTGCCCATCGGCGGCGCTGCAACATTTACCAATAATTACCGCAACGATAAATTGCCGCGCGGTGTCGCGTCGACATGCTGTAGTGTCGCCTCGATTTATTGCCCGCTGCTCGCCGCGGTTTTCACTGGCCTGTCTGTATGAGGTGATGATAATATACTGATGTAGCTATCTATCATGTTATAGTCTGTAGTATGAACTTACCCTTAGAATAAGTATTCTAAGAACTTACCTAATAATTAGAGGCACAGAACAGATAAAGAGGTTAGAAAGGAAATAGTTCCTGATTTGTATTAGAACGCGTGTCGCCGCTTTTCTCCCACTCTTTAACTCTACTACAAGCAAGAGCCCAATACGTACGCGCATTACGCACACAAATAAACCACACGCACATAGATTTCGAGTTTGCTATTAGTTATCACACTAACGCAAATACTGCGTTCGACGTACACTCACACACGCGCAAATTCAAATTTATTTCTCATACATGTTACGGCGACCAAAAGGTCGATTACTTATATCGATGAAATTACTGTAATTTTGTTACATTAAATTTTGCAATTTTTCGCTCTAATTTTGAGACCCTCGAACGGGATACGAATAGTGGGAACTTCCTCAACACAAATAAATAATAATGTCAAATTAAGGGGGAACATCCGATATAGCCGTGAAATTCAAATTTTCTTTAGTTTTTTGCTAATTGTAGGTGTGTTTTACGTCATAATTATGTTGTTTGCACCCGTAACGATACTAAGTTTGCTAAAAATCTATACATATAATAAATCTGTAGACATGGCGTGTCAGTACATAGCAAATATTTTGAAAAAACCTGGTTGGGATGTTAAACTATAACCAATAGAACCCATTTTTAACATTTTTGGAATTTTTGTCTGTTTGTCTGTTTATCTGTTTGTTTGTGCAAGCATCACGTAAAAACAACTGATCCAATGTTGTTGACTTTTATAAGTAAATATTGTGCTTATCTCCAAGTAACATATGTTTTTTGTTTCATCGCAATCGGTTCACGCAATCAAAAGTTATGCGAATTTTAAGTTTTGTAGAATAACTTAGCATGTATTTGTGTATACCATTTCTTTTCAATAGATGGCGTTACGTGTATCAAATCACGTTATGAGGAAATATAATCAACGAATATATTACTATTCTCAGTCTACGGTAGGTCTATTGAAATGCTATCCGAAGAAGGTACTAACTAAGCTTTGTCTGTAATTAAATATTTTTCCAAAATTTCGATTCGGTGGTACTATGAGTATACTATCGATACAGAAACCATAACACTTTTTTTTTTGAATTATTGTGTCTGTTTGTCTTTCCGTCCGGACATCACGTAAAATCCCGTGGATGGATTTTGATGGGACTTTCGCTGATGTGTTGCGTAAAGAGCGACAATTTTGCTGGTACATATAATATCATCACGCTATTGTTCATAGGAGCCGAGCAGCGGAACATTATTTCCACATAATGCGAAGTATAAGCTATAGACAGAAGTAAGTGCTGCAGTGAACGGTCGCTGGCTCAGTGTCCTGCGTTAAAACCTCACTTTAAAAAAATACACTTTTTGTAATTTTTTTGGAATGTTTTTATATATTTTATTTTGTTCATTGTTGTCAGAACTATTCAAAGCCTGTCATCGCCGTTTTATTAAGTTTATTTAAGCCTTAGATAATGTCCCAAAACTCATAGCCATGAAGGGAAAGTACTTTAAATATTAAAAATTGCTAATTTCACTCAAAGGTGACTTCATTTTATTTTTAAAAGTAAGAAATATTGCCTGTACTGATTTTTTGCCTGAACCGGGAATCAAACTGACAAAGCTATACCATCTGGTGGCACCTGTTGATAATATCTTTATGGTCAATAATCAGGATCAAATCTCTCCAACAAACACACTGTCTTAAATTGAACGAAGTGGAAAAAATAAGAACTACTTAACAACAATTAATGAGTGCTTGAATTTAAATGTACCTAAGTTAGTCAATTTTCGTTTTATGGTCTTCCATCAATTTCAGACAGAATGTTTATTGGAGCAATTTGATCCGTGTTATTGATCCTATCGATTGGTGAAATAAAAATACAGATGACATTTTTTCGCATTTGGTTTGGCTGGAGACCTTCAGGTCTCGCCAATAACTGCCCGGTTACGTAAAAATCGTCCCCTAGGACGACCTACAGCAGTCCAATAGGAAAAAAAAAAATCGCATTTGGGTTGGTTCAATTTCCAGATCAAACTTTTTGAAATCTTTGAATGGCGTACCTATTTCTAACTTATAAAATTAAATGAAGTCTTCTATAGGTGAAATTTTTATATATTTAAAGTACTTTCCTATTCTACACCTCGAATGAAATCATTTTATAGACTGCACTGCGACATTTTTTTTTATTTAGTTCGCCGATTGTGACTAGATGGCGTTGTAGCCATTTTTGTATCGCCATAGGTTTCGTTACATTATCACAATAAATATCAATATTCAATTATAACCCATTTTAGCAAGGAAATGTATGGAAATAAGCAACGCGTTTTTAGTATTATGGTTATATGAACCTTTACGGTCAATCAAGAAGAGCTGAAACTCTACCTAAAGAAATGGTTTAAAAGATATAAGTGCCTTGGTGGGACACCTTTGTCTATTATTATAATAAATGGAATACATATATATACAGTATTTAGTTGCTGCGACACAATGTTGTTTTCCGAGTTCCACGCGGACGGAGTCGCGGGCACAGCTAGTAATCAATAAAATCATGTCAATTATTATGATACATCATCATAATGCTCTAAAACATGTTTTTTTCGGAAACAACTCTATTTTCGAGCATCGTAAACCTAGAAAAGTAGGTATACTTACGACTTTCATATTGAATATATTATTGAGTAACCGTTACCGGCGCAAATCGCATTTTGAATAATATAAACGTAAATAAAAGCTACAATTTTCAAAAAACTAAAGAAATTTTGATTTTTGTTTTCCCGTAGGCGTATTAACATAATATAATTTAATTTGAATAAACTTGTGAATTGTAATTGCATAATTTTCTGCAAAATGTTAAGAACAAATTGTGCTGCATTTAATAGGTATCCATTCAATTCTACCAGTTGTCTCAATCCAGTTTTCTTTTGTCTGGACCTGTTAGAAACCTAAAAATAAAATTTAAAATATAATTCGTGGCAATAAACAAAGTTACCTATTTTAATTATAATATTACTGATAATAATCATTTGTAGATCTACACACATATTTAATACCGATATTCTTTACAACTTGGTACAACACTATCGATACGTATGGATTTCGCTGAATTAAAACAATTGCTCGCTGCACTCGACTTTCGCATTGAACGCAATACATTGCGCTGTCGCTCACGTAGTACAAGATGGTACCCATGTGTTGCAAGCAATGTATAATTTTGCATCTGTCTGCGGTTGTATCGTTTTTTTGTACAAATTACATAATACTATTGCAATAATTACAAATATCACTGATATTATAAGGTTTTTGGACATGCTGGTGAAAATAAATCCCTTCTCTGGCTACACTACTCAAATAGCTTCTTTTCCGTCACGTTATAATAATGCAAGACGGCATAATTCTTTTTTTTCGCGGATCTCCGTACGGTGTCACAATAAGAGCACGACTGTTGACCGGTAAAACAAATTTCGGTTGAAATATGAGCGTCTGCTCATATGTGCGGCGCGCCTGCCCCACCCACAAGGCCCTTCTAACGTCTTTTATCTGTTCTGTGATTAGAGGTATGTTTTTTGCATTTCAGTCTTTGAGGCGATTCATATTTCATTTTTCTGTTACGGACTCTTGCTGTGAAGGCCACCAGACATTTCCTATCGAACGTGTTTCACATGATCAATTACTACAGTAGGTACAGTTGTAGTAAACCTCACAAGGGAAAAAGCAAAACATTTTTGCAAAAAAAATGTTTTCTGTAATAGAATAATTCGATACCACGCATAAATAAATAAAATCACGGCGACACAGATGGCACACACGGCTAGCGCGATATCGCTCCGCGCAGTCAGTTAACTCGGCGCATTAAAATGACTCAGAAACAAGAAAACATGTTTTTTTATTGAACATTTTTTTTTTGTTCGTTCTCTTAAAAATCCATGAAGGGTCAATCAGAATCGACAGTAGATTACGCGGTTTTAAGAAGTTGCACGACTTCGGATATACAGTAGAGTTGCGAAAAGAGACGTCTTTGCCAGGCCGCCCCCTTTGAACGAAACTATATGAGGCTTTAAAAAGACTATAATTTATAAGCTGTTTATTCAACCCAAGTCAAACTTTACGGATTAGTGTGTAATTACACGTATGTTTTATTAATAAACATACGTGTGTTATTGCACGTTACGATGCTGCACGTTGGTACCTACATAACAGTGAGATGAAAGTAACGACGACAGACAATGAAACGAAACGACGACAACGAAACAGACGATAGAAACAATGTATTGAACTATTGTTTTATATAAATAACTACTTTAAGTTAATTCTGTTCTTATGTAAGTAACTATATTGTCTTTT
Organism: Amphipyra tragopoginis; assembly: GCA_905220435.1. NCBI lineage: Eukaryota > Metazoa > Arthropoda > Insecta > Lepidoptera > Noctuidae > Amphipyra > Amphipyra tragopoginis. The sequence continues at coordinate 25,931,596 of HG992010.1, forward strand.
TTGAGAATAAATATCTTTAAACCTATATAAAATAAAGAAAGGGAACCCGATTTAATCTAAAGTTGTTTGCATCAATGGGTACGCTCCACGATAATTTCAGAAAATATTCTCCTAGATTTGTTCAATTGTCTCTTTTAGACCAAAATGTAATACAGTCATAAAGTCTTGACCAAAGAACAGTATAACTAACTACAGAGTTACAACTCTAATCTCGTAACCCTAATCTCCAATCTGCAACGGTCAAGACGATGTCCGGAGCAACCCCCGGACAGTAATCCGGGTGTACGCTGCGTCCGGCTGTCCGAATACTACCGCTATTACAGATAAGCGTAAGACGTTTACTAAGTTTAAGGTTCACTTTATTTGCGTAGAGAATGAAATGACAGAGAAGGACGAGTTGAATCTTATTTTAAACTGACTTCAAAAAAGGAGGTTCTCTGTTTTATGCTTTACATTCGAAACAAAAAGAGACAAAAAGACGAAGATATTATAAAACTTAATTATATTATTCTACTTACATAATAATAAAAAAATCGTTATGGTGTCATTCGTAATTAAAAATACAAAATCGTAATGCCGTACGTTTAAATGTTCAAAGTTTATTGCATATTAAAGAAAAAAATATTTATCGATTTTAATAAAAAAGACGATACAGAGAATCGATACACTTTTTACATCCTTTATATTTTTTATACATATTGTCACCTATGGACGTATCGAGTCTCCTGACAATTTCGCTAAATGTGTCTAGAGAAATTATAATAGGTCTTAAATCAGTAAATATGTGAAAAATATGATCGAATGACAATATTTCGTTTAATTATAATTTCACTACAGTTATTATAATATAGCGGCTTCTACAGTGTCGCTGCGACGTATACGGAAAATATTTGATCATTCTATTTGTTGCTCTAGTGCTTCGTGGATACTTTTCGTCGTTAAATTTACTAGGTTCTTAATCTACATACCTATATAACAAGCTTAATGTAAAGTTTATTGAAATTACACTTTTTCCGTGTAGGTAAATTTTCTTTTCTTAGCCTGACACACAAAGGAAACCCGCCAATCTCCTTTGTCTCGACTTTTCTTTTGTTTTTCGAATATCAATTCTAATCGATTCCTAGCTCTATCGCGCACGTTCTTAAGGGTCAGTTAGACAAATCGCCAGCGATCAGTCAGCGGGCATAGTAACGCACAGCTGTCGCAATCCCGGCCAGGATTCGCCAGGGATCCCGCGGGATTAACCCCGGACCATCACCAGGTGGACGCGCGTTATGTCGCTAATTATATGGATTTATTGGCGATGAATGTTGATGGGGATTCAAGGAGATTTGCTGTGATTGAGTTAATTGAAGATGATTAGATTTAGAGCCGTATGGGTGGACACCATTGGCGAAGGCTCCATACAACTCGATTCCTATCGGCTTCCCTTTCGAAACGAGTAGTTACTGGAATTCACGCATCACACTTGAGCAAGGTAAGAATTTTTTGGTCCGGCTTCCCTTTTAAGAAAATTCACCCTACGCCACTGGTGGACACCATTGTTCGTATCACCCAAGAATATTGAGACACGTGTCTTATTAATCTTCCACATGACTTTAAATCGAGTGGTTCCGTTTGTAACCCGCGTTTTTTTATCCATGAACATTTTATTCCGTTTTAAACCCAAAACTTATTCCGTTTCAACCAACAATAATAAATATAATACTTTTCTATATTTTACCTAAAATATATTCTGAGTTTCGGTTTCAACCCCTTGCAATTCATCATTGTTTTTTCTCATTAAATCGAGAGCTTGCATAAGTCACGATGACGCAAAGGCGCGCGGAAATAGCACGTTTATTTAGTTAAATAATATAAATAGAGATAGAAGAAAAAAAACACATCCTATTAAAGAAAGTTAATGTGATGATCACTAAACTATACCTTCTAGATGTTCCACAAATATGTTCATTCAAACCGTACCTGAAACAAATGAAAATACAATCATTAGACATGCTGTTACAAATACTCAAATAACACTTGTATGTAGTTTTAAAAGTTAATGTCTGTGTGTGGTGTTCTTTATTTTCCGGGATGTAAAGTACTCTATCGTCTTTCTTGCGGACGAAATCGCGGGCAAAAGCTAGTCAATTCAGCATACCGAGCGTAGCGCTGGTCGAGTGTGCAAGCGAAGCAAAGCGGCGACAAAGCAAGTCTTCTGGCGGAGCAAACCCAGAAACAGTTGCATACTTGCTTGCTTTCTTGCTTGTATGATGGGAAAATGAGCCATCTAACAAGTGTAAAGTGGCCGGTAATACAGTTGTTTAATGAAACGGTTTCATGGCCACTGGGCCAACAGACTAGTCGGTGTAACAAAAAATTACAAAACATAAGTCATATTTATTACGAATGTTATTATGTATACCCAATAAAGGGTAATTTCAGTGCCTAAAAACTAATTTCGCATAGAGCAGCTCTCTTATACATTATAGCACTATACATCGTGATAAAATAAAAATGACCAAATTGCATTTCCGAGGTTTTCACTATATGGCGACGATATGTATTAATCCAGGATACACTTTACCTCTTTACTCTATCTCATACAAAACGGTTACGGTTCGATTGAGAAACAAAGATAAAACTTTCGTATTCAAATATTTGTGCGACGCGATAAATAAATATAGCTACTCGTATTCCTAGATAAAACTAGGAGTTACGAGCTAGATACGTTTAGCTGTCCACTACAATTTATACGAGAACGTTAGGTTGAGCTGCAACCGCAGCTTTTGTGCCAAAAACCAATACACATAAATCAGTCTGCTGAATCAATCCTGTGTACGAGCATTATGTGTATAATTTAGAACAGAACCGCGAAGGGGCGCTGAACAGTGGTTGGTAGCCTGCTAACTTAACTAGTTTGCCGAGTGTACTTATTTGTGTTGAACAGTTGAATCATTGTCATCCGAAACTATTTTAATTAAGTATTAGCATATTGGCTTAAACAAATGCGCTGCTGAGTCCTGGGTTTAATTCCCTGTTCGGGCAAAGTGTTATTGGGGTTTTTAGCTTGAAAAGTCTCTGTAGAGGTCTGGAGTTCGGAATAGAGTCCGATTCACGGCCTACCGTTACCTACAGATTAAAATACACCGTCTATCTTACTATTCGAAGACGTATTCCTCTATATCGACATAACCTACATTAAAATCTTGAGCCACATTCCTTATCCAATGGATCCATTTGGAGTCACATTATGTTTTAACTCAAAAGTCACACAGAAGTAACACAGTCATAGGGCACTCTTTCTATGTAGTTATTTTAATGGACTGGGGATAGATTCATTACATTAGCATGTAGAGATCAACTCCGATAAGATGGCACGCGCCTCCAACATCTGTCTTCAATGTGTGTGTGCATATGCCAACAGGTCAACATGTTTGTGTTTGATATTTAGTAGATTTATTGCTCGACTAGTGCATAATTAAAGTAAATGAATGACTCGTTGTAAATATTCAATCTCACACATTTTTACTTGCAGTGTCAATGGAGGGGCATGCCATGTTAGAATTATTCCACTTTGCCCCACCAGTGGGGCGGCTGGTGGGGCAAAGTGGAATAATTCGCCATGTTATCGTAGTTGATTTCTACGTGTGGACTGAGAATCGAATTGCACAATAGAAAAAAAACTCCGTAAATTGTTGTTTTTTTTAAATAGCTTTATTTCCTTGCGTTGTCGTCCCGGTTTTTCATATCAATTGGACGTATTCCAACCTCTTGTACTCGTATGGGGATAAGTAACGTGCTAAACACATACATAAATAAGCATAGTGCACACACACATCGTAGACAACTGTGAGCGCTTTAATGAAGAGTAATATGTGACCAGATTAGCGTTGCAGACTTATGCGAGGGCGCGAGTTCGTTGATATACGATACGACAATTTACATCAAGGATAGAAATATAAATCGGAACTAGCAATGCACTAGCTGAATGTGTAACTTAAATACTGTATAATGTCTTTTAACGGTATTAAAATTCTTAAATCCACTTAAGTTTTGTGCGACACATTCATATTTATGATTATTTACGGTTTACTCGCGTGCATTTTTCGGGATCGCCCGACTAGTTTCGGACCCAAACGGAGCCCTTAATCATGAGCTGAACTCGCGGCGAGGTCGCGAGTCGAACTCAGTAGCGACCTCGCCGCGAGTTCGTAGCCTAAATTCCTGACCGACACGATCGGGGATAGCACATAACGTTAGCGCCATCTGAATTCCGCAATCCAAACTACTTTCGACTATTTAATTTCTGTCTTCGGCAAGCGATGATTGATTCACAGCTGATATTAATAACCGATCTTACAAAATCTAAAATCTCTAGATTGATGTAGGTTTTTGACATTATTTCTATTGAATTTCTGTCAAAAACCTACAGCAATTCAGAGATTTTGAATTGATATATATCAGCCGTTAGCCATAAGCCCCTCGAGTCATATACATGATCATTACCATAAAGTTATTGTATCTCGGGAGATGCAGGCAAGCTTGGAATTTGTGGAATAAAACTTTTTTTTTATAATCCTTTCCTTAATGCCGGTTTACAATGCAACCGCTCATCGCAGTAGGGAGCCAACAGCTATCAAGCTAATGTTCGTCTAAACACATAGTCGTGTCGCCCTCCACGTGTAATTAACGATATCCATCATGAATATAAGGATTAATAAGTTTTACAGAGTTACAAAGTACCTATGCTTTATTTCAGTATCCGAAGTGTATATGGTTATTACTCATTCTCTTACTCTGGTACTCATATTATTACTTCTCACAATAGTATTTCTCATCACGCCCACCCTCAATCTGCTGCCCAGATTTCGAGCAGAACAGATTTCGTTATATTACTAATTTAGTAATTTCGCGAAAACACTAGAGTCGCAGTTTCACGAAATTGATAGATCAAAGCCCCTAGTACGAGCTTTTGCTAAATCGTGTAGTTAAGGTATTCATCTCGCTATCGACAAATTTTGTAATACGCACGCAGGAATACGCACCCGTGGCGCTAATAAAATTCCCATACAAAATTTGTCGATAACGAAACGAATACATTAACTAGACGATTTTGTAAAAACTCGTGCTAAGGGCTCTGTTCAGTAAGATCTCGGAATGAGATTACCTCTACTTCATATTCCGGATTTCCGCGAAACTCTGAGCGTGTTCACAAAAATACTAATTACGCGATCCTCCATAGTACATCATTATTATAATTATGTTGCCTTTACCATGAATGCGCTTTAAGCACTGTCATCATAAGTAAAAAGCCCGCATACATAGAGCTACCCATTACTTGGTACACATACATATTTATTTATTTATAAACTTCTGTGAAACACGGGTCGACGACACAAGGACGTCGCACATCCGTTATATTGCACGCGCACACAAGATGTGCATAAGTATGGGCATACAAATTAAAATATGTAAGTATGGATAAGTAGGTTATTAGGGATAGTAACACTACGGAACAAGGTGCTGAAAAGCAAATACTAGGCATTGTTTATGCCTAAAGCTTAATGTAAACGCAATTAACCCTATAAAAGGCTTAAAGGAAATTTGTACAGCGCTTGTAACCACCCCAACCCACCCCTGTCTGGCTTTAATGTCGATTTTATAGAAACTATTGTAAGAATGATCACTCTTATGCTAAAAACGCATCGAACTTAAACGGGCACAGTACACAAACGCGACCACCAACATGATCGCAAGTGACGCCAAGTAATTGTGGTTTCATCCATGCTTTAATGTAAAATCTGCCCTACAAAGGGTTAATGGTAACCATTTTGTACTTTTATTTTTTCTTGGTCAATTCCTCATGGTCTATCCCCCGTCTGGGGAGGACAGGAGGGTGTGCCGGACTCTTACCGGCTAAAACCACCACGATGTTCCATCACTTGACCGTGGGCCGGAGTCGCGGGATTCGCAAAGCATGCACCGCAACCCCCGGCAGGTCTCGGTCCGCCAGCCCCTGGCGGACCTCTCCTTTGTGGGGCCTAGCCCCACGTCCTGCTGAGAGGCGCGCGTGGAACACGTCGTGCCGTCTACTCGGGCCTGTTACTGATCGGGCGGTAGGTCCCCTAACCCAGCGCCCGCAGGCCACACGCTATGGTGGCTGGAGGTCGTCGCGCGGCCTCCGGCGCCCGGTGCGTCTGGCGCGGGAAGGGACAGTGGCAACTGCCTCTCTCTCTCCGCCCCCTCCTTGGTCGCCATCACCTACTCGCAGAAGGAGGCGACGGCTTCCCACACAGTCTCGCTCCCAACCATGGACAGAACCACGGCCGGATAACCAATTTGTTCCTATTCTAATCATTCATAAGCACCCTTTACCACCTGTTTATGATTCAAGAAACACAAATAAATTCTAAAAAATTCCACGTGTACCAGGCAAATTAATTTGAATTACGATTCCCTACCTAGCAATAATCATATCTCTTTGACATTCGCTGAACAAAAACACCTAGTCATAGACACACCTCCGACAATTAACTGCTATTTTAACGACTAATTAAACAGACAAGCAATTAAAACAATTAATTATAGCATCAGAGATATAAAAGGCATCAAATATGGACGAAAAGCAGTTTTCAACATGGCAGGTTCAAGATGGCGGGTGTTGAGCATCGTTTGCGTAGCATTGATGACAAACGAGGTGATGACGTCAAAGGAGCTGATGACGAAGCTATCTACTGGCTTCACTAAGGTCTTGGAGCACTGTAAAAATGAGGTAAGATCTAACCTAGGGTAAATCTATGGTAGGAACGGGGCTTACTTCCCTCGAATATTTCGCTTTTCCCTTCAGATTTCTTGCCGTCCTGCCTTTTTGCAAGCTTCTGCATTGTTCCTTCTATCACGTCGGGGTCACCAAAATATGTTGTGTATTAAAATACATGAGCAACAACGTTAATCTTCATATTATAATTATCACAATTAGTGATATTATGTATAATTATGCCTTTGATTATTTACATGAATTATGCATTCAAATTCAAAGATTCGTTCCAAACACCATATTACCGAGAACATTAAGACGGAATTCTACTTTTTCTGTCGAGATGAGTACTAGGCCTTTAAGACGCAAAAGGGTGTATTCGGAAAATTCAGTTTTGCAGAATTCGAAGTTTTCACAAGTTTTGTTTTAAGTTTTTTTCTTGTGTTTGTTTTATCAATTTATCGCTAAAAGTATGTATGTTTCTATGTATCCATAAGTGTATTTGAGGCCTGGGTTGATTTTTTAATATTATACTTCATTAAGACCATATTTATGCATTTCGAAGTGTACGGTTGTGGTTCAAAGGTACCTTGATAATGCTTCGTGTTTCGATTCTGTAGAGATATATCGATTCTGTTCAATTAAAATTATAGACAAATTTTACAATTACTTCTCTTTCTCCAGCTTCAAGTAGGTGACCACATAATGCAAGACATGTACAACTTTTGGCGCGAGGAGTACGAGCTGGTGAACCGAGACTTGGGCTGCATGGTGATGTGCATGACCGCCAAGCTTGACCTTATCGGGGAAGACCAGAAGATGCACCATGGCAAGGCGGAAGAGTTCGCAAAGAGTCATGGAGCAGGTTAGTAATGAATTAGTTTTATCAAAGACGTAGGGGTGTATAAAAAGAGCCTCCACGAGTGACGATACTTAAGTACGTCCGGCGCACCCTGGGCAGTCAGCCCCGCTACCAACCTTGCTGACTGGCTAATCTTTTCACCACAGCATGAGCTATTTTCGTATAGCTCGTGCTGACACGAAAGAAGAAGAAGATCAAAGACGTAACCAAATTAGGTAATTTGATGGTTTCAATTGAATAGAATTCAATTAATTGATCAGTATAGGCACTGTCAAGCGGAGCTAAAGTTCTTTGTACCTGATTATCGCTCGTTCTGAATAATATCCAATATTATATTAATAGATTCTATCCTCCATTTATTATAACAATAGACAAAAGTCGCCCAACAATGCACTTATGTCTTTTACACCATTTCTTCAAGTAGAGTTTCAGTTCATCTTGATTGACCATTACAGTTTATAAAACCATAATGCTGTGTTGAATCACTGCTGGAAGCAAACATATTGCTTATTTCTTTACATATCTTTGATAAAATGGGTCTTATTTGATTTGTTTATTGAACAAATATTACAGTAGCCAAGTAGATTTCCAGAAAGAAGCTAAAAAGTGATGTTCAAATAATAATTCTAACATAAAAGCCAAATCCCGAGAATAAATTCTAGAAGACCACCGTAGCTTTTGGAACTAGATTTAAGTAAGAACCACATCGTGACCACCTAACATTCAAATCTCTTAACAGACGATGACCAGGCCAAGCAGCTGGTAGCAATGATCCACGACTGTGAGACCCAGCACCAAGCCATGGAAGACGCCTGCAGCCGAGTACTAGAGGTCTCCAAGTGCTTCCGCACCAAGATACACGAGCTCAAGTGGGCACCCAGCATGGAAGTCATCATGGAGGAGCTCATGTCCAGCGTGTGACGGGCCAATATGACCAGCCCTGTTTGTTGAGCGATTCGGTTTGTCATCTCTTTTCCACTCGTTATGAGAACCGAAGACAAAAAGAGAAAAAAACCGAATCGGTTGACAATTGACGATCGCAACATTCTGAATTAGGGGTCTGAAGGGATAGTTGAGTTAGGCTCAATTTACACCGCCGCGGAATGGAATGGAAGCGACTTTTTGCAACTAAATTGTACATAGCATAATGAACTTTATATCAATTGTATAAAGTACAAACTAAATACGAGCAAAAAAAGGTCGCGCGTGTTCCGGGGAATCCTCGCGCATTCTCGAGAATTCTCCTAGCTGGCTAGCGTTGGCGCCGTCTGTGGAATCCGCGGAAAGTGGCGCGAACGGGGAGTCGGTCGGGATGGTCACAGTAGTGCGGTGCCAAGCGTTTATGATGATGATTCACTGGAATGTGCGGGAATTCGCGTGCATTCCCGCGAATTCGCGCGCCTTCTAGCGTCATGAAGCGAAATTGACGTTTCCATTACATTCCGCGGCGGTGTAAATTAAGCTTTAGTGCTAGATTCTCTTCTACATCTGTTGGATTTAGTCTCTCTTTTACGGAAATCTCCTCAAATGAATTAAAAGCCAGGTATATTGGACATCGGTTCAACACAGAGGTCTATAAGAGGAATCGGGAACTCTTTGGCTGCAATTAATAATTTTAGAAACATAGTTCCTGGTTGTTTCCGGGAGGTGAAGGTTAATGATACGTTCTCTTTGTTTTTTTTTTTAACATCTCCCTGAACTTGTTAGCTCGCTTGTGTAAGTATTTTATATGGTGAAAGAATTATATTTATTAGACGTATCGAAAATAACAAATGTGTTTTCTTTTTGTACCTTTATTTTATTTCGATTATTGTTTAGCAGCTAACGTAGAGATCTGAGTGATAGTGGCACTAACATCATGGTCTTCCTGCCCTTATCCCAATTTGGAATCAATGCATCACGTGTTTTTCTTCCATATATCTCTATTAGCCGTCATCTCAGTAGTAACTCACTTGTAAATTAAATTAAATCATATTATTTACTTATCTATTTTTAATAATAATGGTTTGCTGCACCGAATGACGTCATTACGTCGGCGCCGGCTGTCGCTGAAAACCAGCGCAAGGGCTCTGTCTTGCATAGGGTCGCAGCATAATGCTGAGCGATAGCCGTTTTGCGTGGATGTGACGCATGTTTCCCTCAACCTTCTTTTTTTTTGGTTTTTGTGTTTATTTTCTTTTTGCGTCATGTTTACCGCAAATAAACGTATTTTCTTTCTTTCTTAGTCACAGCTTCTTTCTAGTCATATCATCTTTTACATTATTTGCACTAACATAATATATCAATGTGATTTTTTCTACCTAATACTTTCCGTAATCGTTGAAAGGTATTGGCTAACTGCTCACAATAAATAAATAAAATTTCAGAAAAACAGTAGATACACGTCCGAGTGCAAACCTGTAAAGTTTTGAGCCGATAACATTATTCCAATGACCTATTGTTCCTTGTCCAATAGTGCGAGATCCTTCACGTCCAATACTGTGAACCATAAACCTATCACCGCTTCCAATAACTCCCGATGTGGTGCTTTCTGTTATCCTGCAGAAAATAACAAGAAATAAACCACGGCTTAAGGTAGATTCACACCTGTTAGCATTCGTTTTGAGTTCTAGTTTATCTAAAACTCATGGTATAGGTAGATACATGTTTTAAACAAAAGTCCAAGGTTAAAAAAACATAGGTATTATGACGCCCAAACCCAGGAGCTCACCGCGCATGTGCCCTAGCGCGCGCCAAAGTAGACAAGATGCAGGCGCTAAAAAATTGAATTGAAAAAGTAGGAAGTTCTTCATTTAGACTGTAATTTTTTTTGTTCTTCGATTTCGTCGCCTATTGAGAACCAACAATAATGATTCTTTTTAGTTTAAAAGAATATTCTCCCGACATAGACAATGGAACTCTTCAATGGATAACAGCAAATCACTCGTGATTGGTGTAATCGCATGTTCATTTAATGTTTATACCACTCAAATTAGAAAAAAGGCCTTAAAAATGATTAAAAAAAAACATTTCTAAAATTAACAGTATCAGAAGTCGGTGCCTTCAATTTGGTTCAGCATAGATTAGCACCGTCTTCTGAAACTGTTAATTTTATAGTAAATAACTATTTTACAGTTTTCAGTTTTTTTTTAAGTCTATTTTTCTTTTTATTGAATTAATAATTAGAACTTTACGATATGAATGTCGATAAACTACTATTAATTCACAATGTTAATAAACCCTAGTCTATTAACATGCTCTACGCAAACTTTATTGAACCGATTACGTATAAACTGTCGTCATCATTAAACCTAAGACACAAATGCTACGTGTCCTCGCCTTAACAAGAATAACACTTACGATTCAATAAGGCGGCCACGTCTTGTGAATCGGTAATAAAATCCTGCACCTGCTGCTTGCATCGGTAGTATTGATACAACGAGGATTTTCGCCGACAAATACAAATAAAATTATAAATAAGGAAAAGTATCGCATTCAAGTCACACCCTTCGAGTAAAAGGAGGGAACTACGGAAGGTTCACTTGGCAAGGAATTCAGGTATACCTCTGAGATGCGCGGAGCCAGGGTGTGGCGAATGGGGTCTTGCTCACCATAGAGAAGTGAGGCAAATATTAGAAATTCATATATTCATTCAAAATAGCTCAACAGAAATGTTATTAGAAAAAATATATTTTTCAATTATCTTCATACAACCTTGTTTTTATTATGTAACCGTCGCCAACTGTAAAGCTAACAATGGGGATGAAGCAAAATTCTTGACCACCATTTTTTATTTTAGATTTTGAAAATATAGAGTAATCTAAGAAACCGTTTTAAATAATTTTGTTATTTTCATTGTAATTATTTTTTTATTAATTATTTAAAATTCAATATCATTTCTGATCTATGACGTCATCAGTGGCATAAAATCTTTAAGCCTTTGCCTCAATCCATATTCTAAAAACTGTAACAGTGATGTCAAATGTCAATAGTGTCAACTGTCAAATCAATGAAATAATAACCTCAGATTATTATGTTCCTTGCCTTTAATTCATAACAAACAAAATACCACGTTATGCCGCTATTGCAATTAATCTCGATCGTACGCCCTTCATATTATTTACCGACCAACCAATCGCCATGAGTGATACTTTTATCAAAGCTGACTCGCGGAACCTTTGTTTATTTATTTATTTACTAAGGTTCACCCACAGCACATATACATATACACAAACACACAATAAATTTTAAGGTAACATTCTAATATATGTGCCAATTACAGGTAAACACAACATTTACAAGAGTCCGAAAGTTGAGTTCCCGACCACGAACAAAAATTTTGTTTGGGCTATTTTTAGTGTCGTTCTTGCAGGAACAAAGCACTTCCTATATTCCATCGTTATTGCTTGACCGTCTCAATAAAACACTATAATAGTAAAAGTTGAATTTCTGTTGAGGATTGAGGTTATGTTTATTGTTTATTATTCATGACATTCACGTCAGGTGACCACGTCAGACGTCTATCATTTTTTTTATTTACAATCGTAGGCAAAGGCATTACTGCCATACTGCCAGCAATGACGTCATTTGGATAATAAATTAAGGTCATTCACATATAATCCGAAATACTAATAATCCATGATTATTTTCCATTTCTAAATAGTGGGAGGTGATCAGTAACCTTATTCCTCGAAATGGTTTTCATATCTTAACAGATTTAAAAAAAATGCACAATGCCCATTATTAGTTTTTTTTTCTCTTTTAATATTATGTCATTTTGTTTGAGAAATCATGATTTTAAACCATAAATCGTCTAGATTCAGACAACTCGACACCCATGTCTATACTTATTTGGGCCTAAAGGTGGGACATAGAAAAAATTACCCCATAACCCTAATTTGCACTTCCAGATAAATATTGATTGTTTTACTGCTTCGACCAATCCTAGTCAAAATTATGGCTACGCTTAGAACAAAATTGTTAGCGATGTTTGTCGTTTTGCCAAACTCACAAACTATTTGCCTTTGTAAAAGGATTAAAAAAAAGGATGCGCATCGAATTGATAAACTCCTCTTTTTTGAAGTCGGTTAAAAAGCAGTTGACAAAAACTTTTGAACATTGATGATGAGGTAGCTATGTTACTGCTATGCTAGTACTAGTACGTAGACTAAAGGCTCATTTACACGTAGATAGTTTCTCGAAGCGAGTCTCATGCTATCTCTGTTTCCATCGTAGAGAAAGACAAAGACAGAATGAGTCTCGCTTCGAGAAACTATCTCCGTGTAAATGAGCCTTTTAACCCTTTGACCGCCACGTCAAAAAAGCAAAAGCGTGCTCTCAGCGCCATAAGCTACGATTTCATCCTTTAAGTCTGGCATGAAGGCGTGGCCGTGGCGTGCTGGACACATTTTGTTTTGTCATGTATACATGACTGTAGCGGTCAAAGGGTTAAAGGATGCTGATGTGCCGTGGTACTTTACAATATTAGGTGTATCAAAAACTTTTACCAACCTTATCATTCCTTTGACTTATTTCCATAATTCCTTTTTCCCTACTTATTAGCAAGTCTACCTACCACACAAAACTTCCACTGGTACTTCTGTGAATACATTTTCTGTCTACACAGTTAGGGATCCGCAATAAAAGTAAATAACGCCTCGGTCTCAGGTGCGTCGCGCTCAAATAGATTTAACTGCACCGAGCACGTATTGTTTGTGTTTAGTTTATACGGAACCCGCTAACGGAATGTGTGCACATCTTGACAGCTGGCTGAGATTTGTGGGGCTCTCAGTTGTAATTTTATTGTGGGCTTTTAAAATTGAATGTGTTGACATTAAAAACGTTATTCAATAGCTTTCACTTCTGACGATACTTGAGTACGTCCAGCGGACGCTATGCAGTCAGTCCCGCTTTTTTTTTCTCGGGTCAGCAAGAGCTTTACAAGAATAGTCCATACCGTGGTGAAAAGATTAGCCAGTCAGCAAGGTTGGTAGCGGGGCTGACTGCCCAGGGTGCGCCGGACGTACTTAAGTATCGTCACTCGTGGAGGCTCTTTTCATGCAGCCCCGCTACCAACCCTGCTACCAGTATGATATACTATAAGGTGAAAATTTATTAATATCACTAGCTGTGCCCGCGACTCCGTCCGCGTGGAAGTCGGAAAACAACATTGTGTCGCAGCAACTAAATAATGTTGTATTCCATTTATAATAATAATAGACAAAGGTGTCCCACTAAGGCACTTATATCTTTTGAACCATTTCTTTATGTAGAGTTTCAGCTAAAAATACTTATAGACGACTTCATTTAATTTTAATAAGTTATAAATAGGTAGGTACTGCTTTCAAAAAGTCTGATCTGGAAATCGAACCAACACAAACGCGAAAAAACATCATCTATATTTTTATTCCATCAATCGATATGATCGATAATACGGATCAAATCGCTCCAATAAACATAGTGCCTGAAATTGATGGAAGACCATAAAAACTAACATTAAGTACCTACCTAACTTAGGTACATTTCAATTCAAACACTTATTTGTTGTTACTTCTTATTTCTTGCACTTCCTTCAATTTAAGACAGTGTGTTTGTTGGAGAGATTTGATCCTTATTATTGACCTTATAGATATCTATCAACAGATGCCATAATATAATACCGGATGGTACATAAAGCTTTGTCAGTTCGATTCCCGGTTCAGGCAAAAAAATCAGTAAAGGCAATATTTCTTACATTAAAAAAAAGTAAAAGGAAGTTTCCTTTGAGTGAAATTTGCTATTTTTAATATTTTAAAGTACTTTCCCTCCATGGCCATCTCTTTGGAACATTACCTAAAGCTTAAAAAAACTCAATTAAATAAACTTAATCAAACGGCGGCGACAGGCTTTGAATAGTTCTGACAATAATGAACAAAATAAAATAAAATGTAAAAAAACATTCCAAAAAGTGCATTGAGTACCTAGATAGAATGATTACGAAATACTAAATTTCGACGAAAGCACTGGGTGAGTGCTTTCCTTGCAAATAATTATGGCCACCGACTTCAATTTGAATTTGGACCTTATTTTCGGCATCAGCATTCCCAAAAAGTACGAACATTCAATGAATAAAAATCCTACTATTAGTCCACATCATGAATTCATTTTATTGTGAACAACAATAAGAAATTGACCTAATAAATTCTAAATAAAATATCTTAGTTTTTTTTTTGTAAAAGCTTAGTTCCTTCTTCTTAAGGATAGCATTTCATTAGACCTTTCGTAGACTGAGAATAGGTACCAATTCAACAATGAATATTAGATAATTTGTGGATTTATTCGTAGTAAATATATTTCCTCACAACATGATTTGATACACGTAACGCCATCTATTGAAAATAAACTAATACATGCTAAGTTCTTCTAGAAAACTTAAAATTCGCATAACTTTTGATTGCGTGAACCGATTGCGATGAAACAAAAAACATATATTACTTGGAGATAAGCACAATATATGTTTATAAAATTCAACAGCATTGGGTCAGTTCTTTTTACGTGATGCTTGAACAAACAAACAGATAAACAGACAATCAGAAAACAAATCCAAAAATATTAAAAATGGGTTCTTTTGGTTGTCTTTTAACACCCCAACAATGTTTTTTCAAAATATTTGCTATGTACAGACACGCCAAGTCTAATATGTAGAACACATTGATTATTTGCATATCTTTTGATTGCGTGAACCGATTGCAATGAAACAAAAAAAATATGTTACTTGGAGATAAGCACAATATATGTTTATAAAAATCAACAGCATTGGGTCAGCTCTTTATACGTGATGCTTTAACAAACATGCAAACATATGTTTAATCTTTACTTCCCTAGATGGCGTTGGCGTCGAATTAGAAATTAAAAAGAAAAGAATTATGTAAGAGCCAGAGGGGCATAGTGGAAACCCCTTTATTTGGATTCGTGTGCTCCATCTTAGACCCTATCTGCACTTACTGTGAGGTGCTACTGGGGGTCAAACGCGACCTTCCAAGTCAAATAATAAAAAAATCTGAACTTGATTCTTTCGAGAACCTCAGGTCGTCATCATCTAAGCTAGAATTTTTTTAATTACGACTACATTCTTATCACCTTCTCAAATAGTTTTGCCCGTGTATTCGTTCTTAGAGCTCGATTTCCTCTTTATCAGATTAAGTTAAATACTATTTACTTTGGTCCTAAAGTCCTGATAACATTATATGAAGATTCCCACTCATCAAGCCGACATTAATTACCTCTATCAACCTTTTTAAGACCTGCGCTATAGTACTAAACAGACAAAACTATTTAAAGTCTAAACACTAACTAATGCTGGTGTTCTCTGTTTAATCAGCCGTTTACTCGAAATATGCTCTAGAATTTTAACTAAACAGGGAATTCAGAGAATAAATTAATGTTGGTGAACTTCAGCCTAAATCTGTTCACGCTGCTATAATGTTCGATTAACGCTGTTTGGAGAGGACCCGCAGAGGGCCAGTCGCAATAAATAAAATATTCCAAATTATGCTTACAATTACATAAAACTTAATAGAACTTAAGGCTGTTACAATTCATTTGGGAAAATCCCAAAATTTTACAGGTACAAAAAAATTACCCATTCACCGAGCACTTCATGAACCTTGTAGGTACACACGGCTACACATCAAGCTATACATATCCAGTTTACACTGACCTCTAATTGTAAGGAGATCAGCTTATACTGGAAAAGTATAGCTTGATCTGTAGCCGTGTGTACACACGACTACATTCAAGCTTTTT
Organism: Amphipyra tragopoginis; assembly: GCA_905220435.1. Taxonomy (NCBI): domain Eukaryota; kingdom Metazoa; phylum Arthropoda; class Insecta; order Lepidoptera; family Noctuidae; genus Amphipyra; species Amphipyra tragopoginis. Next base: position 25,947,963 of record HG992010.1, read on the forward strand.
ACGACGAGTAGTCAGTATCATAGATCTATCATCATACCATAGATACCTACCAATCTTATAATTTAACTCATAAATATTGGTGATCTGTGGTATCTTTTGTTACCGCGTCTTTTGGCCAGGTAGCAACTGTCAATGATAGTTTGTTACTAATCTAAATGCTAATCAAGCATATCAAAGCGACGCCATGGTATTTACATTGGCATTAAAACTGCGGCGCTGTGGAACCGCCACAGCTGCATGCTTAGTGAACTGTATAAAATAAGAAATATACAGAAAATCCACTGTTTAACGACAATGAATAATTGGCACAGAAATCTTCACTACGGTATTGAGAAATAAAACAATTTCGAGACAAAATTGAGCTTGAAATGCACTCCTATTTAATCGCCAAGGGGCCCGTCTCAATGTCCTGCCAGGGTTGCGGAATTCCTGCCAGGGTTGCGGAATTTGTTCGAAAGAGTTACCGCGGCCCTGGAACGCAAAGGGCACTAGGAGGAACACGGACGGGTTTCAGTCAGTGAGAGTCTGACACTCCCTTCCGCTCCGCTCAGAGCGGAAGAAATCATTTGACGATTTCCCATCCTTAAAAAAAAAGAAAAGTGTCTCAATGTGCACGGAAATATATTCTGGCCAAAAGACGAATTCATGAAAAAAAAACTGCTGTTCCCTACATTTTGCTAAGCAACATTAATTATTTTGTATGGATTAACAGTTTTTTTTTACGAATTCATAGTTAGTCCCAATTGTCCCATAGCAAAATTTGTACAGAATGATGAGCAGAGTTCATGGTTTTCGGATGTAAAGTGACTAAACCAGTCATCATCATCTGCCTAGCCTTTTCCCAACTATGTTGGGGTCGGCTTCCAGTCGAACCGGATGCAGCTGAATATCAGTATTTTACATGGAGCGACTGCCTATCAGACCTCCACAACCCAGTAACTGGGTAATACGATACTCTTGGTAAGACTGGTTGTCAGACTTTCTGGCTTCTGACCAACAGTAACGACTGTCAAAGATCTACAAATGACAGCCGGGACCAACGGCTTTACGTGCTTTCCGAGGTACGGAGGAAACTCGCTATGGTAAATGGTCACCCATCCACAGACCAACCTCGGCAAGCGTGGCTTAACCCGGAAGATCGGTCTATGCGGCTGTAATTATTTAGCCACGAGCTCCTCTAAAGTGACTAAACCAGTCATGCTGTATAATTCTAAACTGTTTAGCGGCAACGTTATTTGTTACTATTCTCGTAGATTACCGTACTCCTAGTACGAGTTTGCAAATTACGAAAACGGCAATAGTTTTTGTATTATAACTATCGTGAGACACATTCATATTTATGATTAGTTACGGTTTACTCACGAGTATTTTTCGGGATTGCCCGACTAGTGTTGGACGCAAACGAAGCCCATAAGGGCTCGTGACTTCGCTGGTCGCGAGTTGAACTGTCGCCTCGCGACTTCGCCTCGTGTTCAGATTATTGCCATTAGCCAGCATCATATGCAAACTATTCGCCTGAGTTCAGAGAACGAGTACCGTACTTTATCAAAGCAATAGACAATTAGCCACAGGGCTCTCATTTTCGAAGGGACACTGCAGCTAGGCTTTCCGGGATGGAATTCACCAAAGTACAGGATTGCAGCTAAACCTTAAAAAATAAGTAACCGCTCATCTACCCATCATGATGTCAGCCTTCTGTCCGTAGTTGTATGGTTAGGTGGCAGTGCATGCGGCGCGGGCGCACGGCGCGATTGTGCTGTCGCATAATGGCGGCGATAGCCCGGAGTTATGGCGCAATTAACCGCACCGATTCTCACGTGGCGGCGGCGTAGAGTTAACCCGTGTGAAACGATTTACGTAGATGGGTTTATTGTTTAAGGGTTGATGGAAGGTTAGGAAGTGTGGGTGTCGTAGGGAGTTACTAGGAGATTAAATGTCCTGCCGGTTAAGGAATAGGCAGGCTTATTTGTTCTTGTGGTCGATTAGAGGAGGAAGTAATAGATTTCAACAGTTTAACACGTTTAGTGCCTGGTGACCTCTTGGAGGGCTCATTTTAAATGCAGGTTTTTCTTGGAAAATCCACTGTCATGTAGCAAGCCATGTTTTTTTTTTCTTTAGTGAACTTTGCCCCACACTAAGATTTTTCTTGTATCGTGGGTGCGTTTACAGACACATGTCTTCACATGCACAAACACCCAGACCCGGAACAACTATCTGTAGGCCATACAAATATTTGTTCCGTGCGCGAATCAATCCCACGACCCGTAGCGCAGAAGCCAATCGCTCAGCCACTGCACCAAACTTGTCGTCATTTCACAAGATCCCCTGAAAACATCTATTTTACTACATCGTAGCGTGATTTATGACACGGTTTTAACCTAATGGCAAAAACTCTCCTCGAGGATTCACTCTTAGCGTAAACTGAATGCCGAGGACCCTCCTGAATGGTCCACTAGCAATATGAATGGCGACATGGTGTATGGTAAACTGGAATGTGTTACTGTATATTCATATCATCATCATCATTCACCCGAAAAAGACGTCCACTGCTGGACATAAGCCTCCCCCAAAAGGGGGGGAGGGTGCCATAATCGCCAATTCGCCACGCTTGGCAGGCGGGTTGGCGATCGCAGTATGGTTGTTAAAGTACTCAGAGAACGGTGCTGCCCATCCTCTAGAGATATTCATATTATACTTATTACATAGTCGCAGTGAACTAGTGATAGCCTAGCTGTTGAATGCTTGTCTGTCATACACTAGGGTCTGAGTTTTATCCCACACCGCACCTATGACTTTTCAAATTCAAGGGCGGATCAAAATTTGATAATCACTTTTGATGGGATGCGGTGTGCGTAGTACGCAAACCCATATAACACCCCTCTTTTTCGTCGGGAGACAATAAAGGTTCTGGAGGGCGAATAAAGCCGCGTTTGGTGAAACATATTTCGTTTCATAATCGTAATCATAACTGCAAGTGGGCTGCACATCCAGTCGGCAGTTGTCACACAGTTGCACTGACTACATCCTGATTGCCTTAAAGCTGTATTTGGCAGTTGCATAGTTTTCAGTTGCGACTGGATTTGAAGTCTATTTGCAGTTATGATTACGAATGTGAATTGAAATATGTTTCAACAAACGCGACGTTATTAACCTCTCTGATTGGGTGTTTGTTAAATTTTCAAGACCATTTCATTTAAACAAATCGTATCGGTATCAAGATGTTTCTAAAGACTCAAATAAAATCGCTGCATATCATATTTCGCTTTTCTCAGTTGAACACAATACCTATGGTCAAACTGAGGGTCAAACGATCCCATTCATTTCCATTACATAGTAAAAGGCGATGTAGAAGAGAAAGGCTGAACGTTTAACGCCTTCTAAGGAGTAATAAACGGCGAACACGGTTCTGTTCTCGTATATTTCTCATGTACTATACTTATTCTGGGCCAGAATTTGCATTGAACAAAGTGATTTCCTGTCATTATATGTTTACTAGAGGTCGCCCGCAGCTTCGCCGATGTCGTTTATCGCGTAGATATTTCGCCTAATCCTTAAAAGTATGTCCTTCTCCGGATTCTAGACTATCTCTGTACCAAGTTTCACGAAAATCGGTTCAACGGTTTAGGCGTGAAAGCGTAACAGACAGGGGGCCCAATTCTCCTAAAATAAATCTTGATAAATCACAACCGAACCAAGGCCGAACCGTTCATTCAGACAGTTCTCAATTTCAAAAGCTATCAAATTGTTTGACACAAAAAACAAAATCAATCATTTTGAAAGTTTTCGAAAACAAAAGCTGACTGACGGTTGTGGTTCGATTGCGTTTGGCAACAATTTATTTTAGGAGAATTAGACCCAGCCTTTACTTTCGAGTTTATAAAATTAGTAGGGAGGGTGTCCTTTGGTTAATTCAGAATAGCGTTACCCTTGATCACTATGTCACCCGTCCCCGGATCCAGAACTCTTCGATAAGTCATTTGTCGACTGATTTGTTTTGTAATCTCTTTGTCTCTCGTTACAAGAATCGTAGACAAAACGAGATAACAAACCGAATAGGTCAACAATTGACTTATCAAATCGTTCTGAATCAGTGATTGAGAGCAAAGGAGTGACATACTTTGCAACACAATCATTCCATTTCCTCACAGTTTCAATAATGCAAATGACTGCGCTATGTGCAAACCAAAACACTTAGAGCAACGCGGTAAACATAGTCGGGAGTGGCCATGTGGAACATTTCCCCTCTGTTAACTTGCTTAGGCCCCATTTGACAGTTCGTGTCAAATGGGGCCTAAGTAATTTTGTTTTATTTTTAATGTCTGAACGTCGTAGCTACAGGGTAGAATGCATAATTATGTGTGAGACACAAAAAAGTCCGTCGTTTTTTGTGTTGAAAGAGAATGCTATGGCCACTCCCGATGTAGACGTCGCTCTAAGCCAAAACATTAAGAATGTTAAGGATGTCACAAAAAACGCGAACGTGTTTCAAACTTTCAGTCACTTTAATTTTGTGCATACACACGGCTACAAATCAAGCTATACATATCCAGTTTACACTGACCTCTCATTGTAAGGAAATCCTACACAATGCGAGATCAGCTTATACTGGAAATTTATAGCTTGGTCTGTAGCCGTGCATACCAACAGATTTCATAATCTAAACTACTTATAAAATAAAACACAAACGAAATTTCCAGATTTATTGCCTAAATCTCAGTGAGGACCTCGGACACGATGACCTCGACCTTGGGCTGCCAGTTCAGGTCGTGGATGCCGGTGCGGAAGCACTTGGCCACTTCCAGGACTCGGAGGCACTCATCGTCATCTCGTTCGTGAGTCTTCTCACATTCATGGATTATCGTAACAATTTTTGCCGCTACTTCGTCTCCTAAAATAACAAATTAATTTGTATTTGGAAAATAAAATACTAGCATAACCTTCCCTTTAGTGAGTAACTTTTTTTTTAGTTTTCGTTGCTACCGGCTTTAAAACTTTTTATCAGATCTGTCTCTTGGTATTTGGTCACCTCTTTGTCTTTAATAATTATCGTTGACGGAATTTACTCATTCAATTACATCTGGAAAACTAGGGTGCATGAAAAGAGCCTCCACTAGTGACGATACTTATGTGCGTCCGTGCGCATCCTGGGCAGACAGTCCCGCTAGCAGCCTTGCTGACTAGCTAATCTTTTCACCACAGCATTCGCTATTCTCATATAGCTCATGCCGACACCAGAGAAGATCTATGAACCTCAGAATATGAATAATAACTTTACAAGATTGTAGTAACAAATTAAATTATCCAACGCACCAGCGCCATGTTTGAGAGCAAACTCCTGCGCATTGCCATGATGCATCCTTCCATTAGCGTCCATCAGGTCCAGCTTCTTGCTCATACAGATGATGGCACAGCCAGTGTCGCGGTTAAGCAGGCTGTATTCCAGCTTCCAGTAGTGGAACAGGTCAACTATGATGTGGTCGTTCATATTCAGCTGGAAGAAGGGAGGGTATAATGTGGCGGCTCTTGAAATAATCAAAGGCTTTTTGAAGTAAGATTTTTGAAGTTACGAGGGTTTTAGGTGATTGAAAATGCTATGTAAGTACGACAATCAAAATTATTTGTGATCTAGTTTTTGGTGGGTCAAAACCTTCTGACATTCTGGATTTACAGATAAAATACGTTCTTAGTTTCTTTTCCTGTCATTTTGTATTTCAGTTAAAATATTATCCAAACCCATACTTACCTCTTCCTTACACTCCTCCATAACTTTGACGAATCCGGAAGTGATATACTTCATGGCATCTTTTGAAGGTTCTATCTCTCTCACACTCGCTGCCAAAACTACAACTACAAGCGCGAAAAAGAGGTTGGTCGTTCCCATTTCTGACAGATTATTCATGCGAGATTTAAAACTTTGTTCCTTATATACCAGTAATTGGCAGATTTGTTACTAATCATGTTTAATTGTGGACACCAGGTCATAATGCGTACCTTCATGCAGATGATGAGGGGTGTTCGTGCAAGTGTCACGTAAACGATCAGTAATTAAAAAGTTAGCGCGGTCTTGGTAGTCTTTTGTCTTCGTAGGTACGAGTTACGTATTTAGTAATTATAACTCGCCAAGAATAAGACGTATAACAATAATTGATTTTCCGTTTTAAAGGAATCAGTGTAAGGTGAAACGATGGCGTATAAGGACGGGGGTAAAATAAATCTAATTCTCTATAGGTAATTTTACTTCGATATATCTTTTTTTTGTCAAATAAACAATAACACGAATACTATTGTAACAATTTAAACCATGGAGTTTATTGCCTGTTCTACTCCGTAGGAATCTAGTTTGGAACGCGGCAGTAACTCCTCGACATTCCGAAGTTGCCTGTACCTACATCATCTAATTGAATTAAATACTTTGACTTTGAGTTTGACTTCCAGTTAACATCGTTGTCGAAAACCTGCAGTAGGTAATGTTATCCATTTTGAATTAATAGAAGTCTACATCATCAGAACGGGCTTAGAACGTGCCTAGATGCTAAGGTGGGATAGTGGTATTTCAGAATTTGAATTTAGGTATATAAATAATACTAGCTGTGCCCGCGACTCCGTTCGCGTGGAAATCGGAAAACAACATTGTGTCGCAATCGCAACAACTATTCAATGTAGATGCAACGAAACCACATCGGAATTAAAAAATGGCTACAACGCCATCTAGTTATAACAGGCGATTTCAGTTTTATTAATAGTATAGAGTATAGATATACCTAGATACAGATATCTATAAGTTGTTACAGTTATTATGATACCGTTACACAGCGTGAAAATTGAAAAAATATTTTTTAGCTTACGAATATTTTGGGCTTCTTTAATATGATGCGGCTTTCGGCTTATAAATATATTTTTTAAATGTACAAAATCTTACACTTTTAATGCATTTATCTTGAAAAAAGGGTGAAATGAGAACATCAAAGTTATCCAGATTTTTATTAAAATTAAATCACCGTCCGATAAAAAGCTCTACAAGCCAATTTGATAGCGACGTGAACCCCTTGAAATCCCTTCATCATTCACAGCTTGCGTGTTATATTTTCTTCATCTTCATCAAAATCCACGGCATCAAGTTCCTCCTCGAGGATATTCTTTGGAGCCCAGTGCCGCTGAAGAATGCCGTAGCGGAAGCACTTGGCCACCGCCAGGGCAGCGGCGCACTGCTCTACAATGGAGCTGGTGGTTATCTTACAGAGTTGTGACAGTTCCATTAATATAGTCGACATGGTTTCGTCTGAAAGTAGTCATCTTTTTATCACTATATTAAGACGAGCTGACATAAAATTTTGATGGGTGACCGTTCGAGACCCCTCCGTTCCTCGGAGAGTACGTTAAACCTTCGGTCCCAGGTAACGACTGTCATAGGTATTTATATAACAATACGAATATCTATGACAGTCATTAAGGGTCGTCAGAAGCTCGAAAGTCTGTCAACCGGTCTAACCTTAGGATGGAAAAGTTTTTTTTTTATTGCTTGACTTGGTCGCGTTTGTCCCTCGTCGCACCTGATGGTAAGCGCAGAACAGAGATATAGAGAGATTCCCCTATACCCCTCTGGCTCGGGTTCCCTACGTGAACATCGAAACTCAATACATCGAATGTCGCAGCATCGAAAACGGTACATCGAATTGTCACATAATCGATGGTACCTACTCTACATCGATGGTACGCCACATCGAAAGTCTCGACATCGAAAGGTTACGATATCGATGGTACGCTACATCGAATGTCGTTAAATCGAATGGTTACAGTATCGATTTCTCATCACAGCATATCAGTTAATTATTTTTTTTTTAATAAAAAAAAGTCTTGTGTGTTTAATTTATTTTTACTCGGTGTAGTAACTACTGGATACAACAATCTTTAGATGCAATAACCCAACGATTTTGCAACCAGGCAATGTTACAACCAGTCCATGTTGTAACTAACCATACAATACTGTAAACATTCGATTTCACGACATTCGATGTAGCGTACCATCGATTATGTGACCATTCGATACTGTAACCATTCGATATCACGACATTCGATGTGGCGTACCATCGATTATGTGACCTTTCGATGTACCGTTTTCGATGCTGCGACATTCAATGTATTGAGTTTCGATGTCACGTAGGGAACCCCTCTGGCTCTCACATACACACGACGGAACATAGTAAACTGCTTGGCGCCGAACTTTAATGTGAGGGTGGTAACTAGCCAGGCGGACCGTATAGATCCTACCACCAAGCAAAGCTAACTGGTTGCGGACGTCTGGTGACAGTTACTCCGTATAAAATACATGTATTCAGTCGCATCTGGTTAGACTGGAAGCTGAACCAAACATAGTTGGGAAAAGGCTAGGCAGATCGATAAGGTAAAATTTATAACCGACCAAAAACACACTTGAATAGGTTAATAAAACATTAGGTTTAAAAATTATGTGTGGTAAGGTAAAAGGACCGAACTCAGCAATGTTGGCAGAGCGCAGTGATTAAAACCACGCACTGATCAACGTTGCTCTTCAGTCCGTCCCCTTAACACTAAAAGATTCTTGGTGAGAATCGTCACCTACATCATCTCTTTGATTTATAAAAGTTGACCAATCCTTTAGAATAATAATAGGTATGTGGAGGAACTAGGTGTGGTGTTCCTCCAACCAAAGGGAGGATCCTCCAAACAGGCGGAGTCTTGTGCCTGGCGGGCTACTGCCCAACGGTTGATATTGGGAGGTTGTATATATACTATCTGCGTGTTAAATCTTGATTGCGCGGTGTAGGATAGTTCGCATGTGGCGAGATAGATGCCGACACAGGTATATCCAACTGCAACCCTACCAATAGTCCTATACTTACTTGGGACGTAGCTTTTGTTGGTGATAAAGCTACCACTTAGAGTGATGACAAAGCTACCTACCTACAAAAATACACTCAACTAGACCAAGTCCCGTAACATGTAAAATGATCATGATGACTATTAGAAACCTATTCCTTTAGATGGTGTTAATTGTTTATAGTAGTAAATTAAGCGTTACCAGCTCCCATCGCCTTGAAAAATGCATTAGCATTATCCTTTAGTAATTTGCTTCCATCAGTGCTCATGAGTTCCAGCTTATCGAACACGCACACAAGGGTACACCCAAACTCTGCGGTCGTCAGATTGTTCCGATCATTCCAGAAGCCCACGAAATCCCGAATTACATCATTCCCAAAATACATCTGGAGATTTTGACTTTAATAAAATATGATTACAGCTTAGGTGTGTATTGCACTAGACTGGTTTATGTTGAGAGATAGATAAAATATGAAAAGCAAAGGCGCCAAGAGTATAAGACAAGCTGGTTATTAAACCAGCTGATATTACGTATCTTGACGCAATGTGATTTTATTTACTGGGAGCTAGGTTTTTCTGAAAAGATTATGTGTATGTAATGTAACTGTGAGCATTATTTTTCTAATTGTTTTCAATTTAAGAGCAAAACATGTCAAAGTGGCGCATTTGGACTAAACTGGTGGGTTGGGGCGTCGTGCATATGTTACATGTGTCTATGTCGCCGCCCCATCATTTCCATTTGTTGCACAGTTGTTCATCTTGCGACATAGCTCAGGCTTCTAGCAGCTGTAGCGTGTATTGTCCTAAAACATACCGTCTTCTGACATTCTAACACCATGTCACCAATACTTCTGCTGAGAGCTAGCATACTTACTTACACAAATTCCAGTGCCAACCCTGCCCCACTAATTAAATTTGGTGGGGCAAATTCCACTCCAAAATTAGATTTTTTCCACTTTGCCCCACCAGTGGGGCGGCTAGTGGGGCAAAGTGGAATAATTCCTAGCATCACTTTTACTTCATACCCTTCATACCCCATACTCGTGTATATCAATAAACAATACACTACCACTTCCTTCATAATAATTGAAAAAATACTGTTCTGAAATGTTGAACGTTTCTCCTTAAAATAACGGCGAGGAATAATGTTGTCAAAGGCGAAGAAATCAGAATAATTGCGTAACGTATTGGATTCATTACTTTGTTAATTGAATGTTGATGCAGTGAGATAATGAAGTTTGGATTAGTTTATGCTGCGAGGTTAAGCCGCAGTTGCTACGGTCTCACCTTAGATGGGTGACTGCCTGGCTTTACACTTGGAGATCACTCTATGCTTATTAGAGCATGTGAAGCTGTTTGTTTTGGTTTTCATATCATATATCCATGACAATCGTAACAGGCAATCAAAAGATCGAAATTCTAATAACCAGCCTTAGGATATGGGATAGAATACCAAAATGTTTGGGTTGATTCCGTGTAAAAATAAAGATATTCAAAGGAATTTACATGGAATTTTGATCAAATGGAGACCGATCGCTTTGTCTATGTAGATTTTCATCCGTAAACTGAAATATCTGATCATCAGTATTTTGTACCGACTTTGAGGTTCATTAAACGTTGGTCCGGGGAACACTGATTAGTCAGCTCCGTTACCAACCTTGCTGACTGGCTGCCACGGCATTTGCTGTTCTTGTATAGCTCGTGCCGACGAGAGAGACTGATTTAAAAAGGATGTTGCTACCTGACCTATCTATATCACTACCTTATAAATCTAGGTAACATCTTTTATTCATTTTAAACAAATTGATTTGATGTACATTTATTTCATATTCATTATTACATCAAGTATTTGCTGCTTCATAAATAACTACCCACCCCCTTTGAGGCAAACTGGCGAGGGAGGAAACTCTTCACACGAACAACTTAATACTAACTGTAGTCCATTCACTAAGCCAAGTCGTTTGAATTACAAGTATTGAATAAGATACAACATTATGGAATAATACATAAAAATAGTTTTCGTTTGTTTTTGATTATAAGTTAGATATTTTTAGAGCTTTGCGTAGATATAGATAATGTTTGTGGATTATGAAAAGCTTTAACTGTTATCACATTTCAATCTGAATCAGATTATGATTACATAGTAATTATCAATGATATACAACAGAATCAGTCTCTTACTTAATAGCCAATTACTACTTTCTTCCTACAACGAAATATACAATAATAAATATTACAAAGATAAATACATAGGTAAACAAACGTTATACACGATCGTTCCTCTACACTTCAGCTAAGACCTCGCCGAGAATCAGGTCAATGCTTGGTGCCCATTTGAGCTCGTGTATCTTGCCCTTGAAGCACATGGCTACGTTGAGGGTCTTCATGCAGGGATCGTCGGCCACGTCAGGAGTCGACTGCGAGCAGCCGTGGATCAGGTCTATTAGCTGCTTCGCCATAGCATCGTCTGTGGGTAGTTGATTATGATGTTAAAGATAAATTAAGGTTGAAAGTTATGGTTGATCTTTTCGAAAGGACTTATTATTTGAAGTTTAATAATTTTGTCGCTGCATCTAAAGTCATAGTGATAAGATTACGGGTCACATTTGTAAAGAAACTAAAGCTGCTTAAATATGAAATGGCACATACCCCAAGCTTTGCAGAGATCATATTTTATAGATACAGCAATATTTCAATAAAGATTTATGAACTAAATCTGTTATCGAATGATACTGACACTTTTTCGATTGAATTTCTATGACGTTGCACTTACTTTACAATTTTCCACGTCACCTGTTCGGAAAACTCGCTGACTCACATTTAATTTTGTAAAGCACTCCCTCTTGTAAAAGAACGTCACACTATATGTATATCAGCTTGAGGACGAACTCCCTTCAACACGGGCCCCATAGATCCCTACAATCTGCGGGACAATTCCAAAACTACCACAGGGGAGTTTAGTCTGAATCCATCCTTCAATCTCCTTTTACGATACCCACTGGAGGGAGATGACCTAGTCTCCTTTAAACACCACACGCCTAAAATGTTATTATTATCAGTCAAAATACTTTCACTATTATGTCGCAGAGATCTATGGAATTCACCCAAAGGTTTACTTGACAATCTATTCTCAGTCAAAGAACAAGAACCAGTCTAACCAGCGCCATGTTTTTTGGCGAACTCCTGCGCCTTGCCGTGGTGCAGTGTCATATCCTGGTCGAGCAGCTCCAGCTTAGATGAGAGGCAGAGGATGGCGCAGCCGGTTTGCCTGTTCGTCATCTCGTAGCCTTCCTTCCAGAAGTTGAAGAAATCTGTCGTCACTGCGTCCGGGAGGTCCATCTAAAATTGTTTCGTGATGAACCATTTAGTCCTTTTAAAAATTGGGCTTTTAATGTGCGTTATACGAAATAGAAAAAATTGTGATCAATGACAAGTGGTAGGATGAAAATATCTTTATTATGAAAACTCACGAGTGTTTCTTAACGCTCTTTAGAGCTCTATTATGCTCTAAAGCCTCAAAGTTATGTCCTGCAATCCTGTTGCCGTCATGTTTAAAGACCCATGTAATAGGGGGCTCGCCTAATGTCATTATTGATATATTATATGATGAAATAATTTGATGATCCAATTATTTAGACAAATCTTTTTGAACTATGATTATCACTCAATTAGCTACCTCTGTACATCACTCACGGGTATTTAAAATTTCATTAATTAGTTTAGAAGACAGATGTGTTAAGTACAAAATTTTGAGTTGTTGTCAAATCTACTTAAAGATGAATCTAATATTAATATTTCGCACTGTAATTAGATAAACTCAAAGTTTTGTACTTAGCACGTTTGTCTTCTACAGTATTGAAATTAAGTATTAAAACTTTCTCACCTCCTTTTTACAAGCTTCCAAAGGCTTAGCGAAATTTAGGGACAAATTCTTTATCACATCTTGTGATGATTCCACTCTTATCAACAGACACGCGGCCACCACCAGCGCCAATCTTACCGACATTTTAGTCGATCGATGGATCGCCATTGTGGCAATACATCAACAGAGCAAGCTTATATCTAGGCTTTATACTTAATTGTCGTCTTAATTAGGAGTTATGTCGACGTGACAATGAATGCTCTGAGATTAATTAGAGGTAATCCGATGCATGGTTTAATTGGTGTAGTAGATTCATTCATGGAAATTCTAATGACGCACTGCACGCGTTATCATTGCAGGCTAAATGCTGTGTTAAACTGTTATGTGACGAAAAATAGTGTAGGTCAGGATAAAGTTATAACGCGTATTCTATTTCAGCAGACATAATTGGTTTTTCCACGGCATAATGTTCTTAACAACTGTATCGCAAAAGTGAGGAACTCGTGGCCAATTATCAACCGTGCGGATCATTTATAATCTGCAAGAATTAGCTTTGCTTACCGCGATCAGTCCGTGGTGACCGTTCGATACACATCGAGACCCCTCTGTGCATCGGAAAGCACGTTAAGCCGGGCCCGGGTGTCATACGAATAGCTGGGACAGTCGTTACGGGTAGTTAGATGGCCGAAAGTCTGACAACCGGTCTAATCTAGGATATCGCCATCGCCCAGGAACTGGTTTGCGGAGGTCTGATGGCGCTCTGTGTAAAATACTAACCCCAACATAGTTAGGAAAAGGCTAGGCAGAAATAACTGTATCGGAAAAGTGGGTGTTGTATGAGAACAGGGGGTCTACTCCCTAAGCACGAAGTCCGTGGTTTCGGCCTTAGTTACGAGCGTTTCCTACTCCCTATCACCTACGGACATACGATTATTTCGGGGCCCGAACTAAGAATGAATGTCAACACGATTTGACAGTTGTCCCTACTACCGTTGTGTTTTTTCCCGTCCGAAAAGTTGAACTTGACACTTGTTTTGTTCACTCCTACATTTCAGGCTACTTTCGGACGGGCGACTAACTTCGTTGACGGACTTAGGGAGTAGGCCCTCAGGGCATCTGACACTCCACGTGACATACTTTTTGTTTGATAGATTCATCATACATGACCTAACATCAGAACTCGAACGAGGTGTGTCTCGAAGTGTGGTCTGTGAATCTTGCCGAAAGTGAGCAATGGAGTGCAATAACTTGCGCAATATAACTTCTAGTGTATTTGGCGCTTTAGGTAGAGAAGGAGCGACTGTGCACTACAGTCTAGAAGGCCTCAAGCAATAAATTCTCTTTACTTCTCCTACATCGTCTTGTGCATTGTATAATGTTTAAATGTTAATGTTAAAGAGTCATCATCATCTGCCTAGCCTTTTCCCAACTATGTTGGGGTCGGCCTACAGTCGAACCGGATGCAGCTGAATATCAGTATTTTATATGGAGCGACTGCCTATCAGACCTCCATAACCCAGTAACTGGGTAATACGATACTCTTGGTAAGACTGGTTGTCAGACTTTCTGGCTTCTGACCAACAGTAACGACTGTCAAAGATTTACAAATGACAGCCGGGACCAACGGCTTTACGTGCTTTCCGAGGCACGGAGGAAACTCGCTATGGTAAATGGTCACCCATCCACAGACCAACCTCGGCAAGCGTGGCTTAACCCGGAAGATCGGTCTATGCGGCTGTAATTATTTAGCCACGAGCTCCTCGTTAATGTTAAAGAGTACTTATCATAAAATATTAACTGCCTCGTTGGTTTAGTGTCGCAAGCACGACTGCTGAACATGAGTTCCTGGGCCGATTTCTAGGTCGAGCAGAGTGTAATTGGGTTCTTCCGTCTGGAATTTCTCAGTAGCAGTCCGGAGCCTGGATTTGTGTGCGGTTGATGGGAAATGACTCGCCCCCATATTACATGAGACGTAAACTTATCGGCAAAATGAGGGTGTACTATACACCACTGCCCAACTCTCCGGCAGGCGTGATGTTATGACATGTTATAAAAGAATAAAATCTAATAAATCCTTAAAAAAAGTTGCATCGCAGTGCTGTGTTATTTATTTTTCAAAATGTATATTTTACAGAATAATTTTCCGCCATGTTATCAGTAGTCCCATTGTTTTTCAACTAACTTACTTTAAACATAAATAATTAATATAAGTATTACAAGTTATGCAACTTACTACCTACTTAGTAATAATTTATTTAAAGTTTTCGTGTTTTCTCTTCCGTTACAAACAAAGTAACATAACGGAAATCCTTATACATGTTAATATGTTCAAAAGACAGTCAATTTTAAACAGTAGTAAGGAAACGTTAGAAAAGTAACTGTGGCAATAATAGCAACAAACTTCATGTGTCAATAGGTTGTCTTACAAAGTAGTTACGGTAATGTTTAACGACGGTACGCGTACGCACATCATCCACTTTGGTATAACTAACTACATGGTTAAGTTTCCGATAGTCTCCTATATTGTCGCCTTAGTGGCTCAACAACCAGAGGTACATATTTTCCATTAAGTCTGCGTGTTAGGGCGCTTTCAAATTGGACGGTTGCCGTCGAGCTGCAGCCGTGCCGCAGCGGTGCGGCTTTCGAGCTACAAACGGGGTTTTGTTTTTACATACAATTGACGCGACGAGAGAGCTGTGTGACGCCCGACCTGCAGCTGCTGTGCGTGCGCGGTACGGACGACGCACTGCTCTCAGGCCGCGTCAACTGTATGAAAAAACACAACCGCCCGCTTGCAGCTCGACAGCCGCACCTCTGCGGCACGGCTACAGTCCGACAACAACCGTCTAATTTATAAGCGCCCTTATTCTTAAGAGCCCCCGCAGACCACAGACTTTCTATTGGCCGACAGTTTGGTCGGTTTCTTAATCAGTATGAAGATATAATAATTATGCAAGAGCGCACACTTTAACGATTCGGTATCGGCCGATAAATGATGGACTATACGATTGCCTTCACACTGAACTGTCGTCGAAGACCGCCATACTGATTTAGCAGTTAGCCCATAGTTCGACGACAGTTCAGTGTGAAGGCAATCGTATAGTCCATCATT
Source organism: Amphipyra tragopoginis (assembly GCA_905220435.1). NCBI lineage: Eukaryota > Metazoa > Arthropoda > Insecta > Lepidoptera > Noctuidae > Amphipyra > Amphipyra tragopoginis. The sequence continues at coordinate 25,963,793 of HG992010.1, forward strand.
TATCGGTGCGGCTGTCGAGCTGCAAGCGGGCGGTTGTGTTTTTTCATACAGTTGACGCGGCCTGAGAGCAGTGCGTCGTCCGTACCGCGCACGCACAGCAGCTGCAGGTCGGGCGTCACACAGCTCTCTCGTCGCGTCAATTGTATGTAAAAACATAACCCCGTTTGTAGCTCGAAAGCCGCACCGCTGCGGCACGGCTGCAGCTCGACGGCAACCGTCCAATTTGAAAGCGCCCTAACACGCAGACTTAATGGAAAATATGTACCTCTGGTTGTTGAGCCACTAAGGCGACAATATAGGAGACTATTGGAAACTTAACCATGTAGTTAGTTATACCAAAGTGGATGATGTGCGTACGCGTACCGTCGTTAAACATTACCGTAACTACTTTGTAAGACAACCTATTGACACATGAAGTTTGTTGAATCGAAGTTTGAAGTTGCTATTATTGCCACAGTTACTTTTCTAACGTTTCCTTACTACTGTTTAAAATTGACTGTGCGTGTGTTGATTCGACGTGCGCACACATACTGGTTGTTTAGCACTAGCAAATCGTTCGAGAGCAGTCGGCCGACTGTTATCTGGTATGCGCACGCGCCACCAACCAGTCTGTTGAGAATTCCAGGATTATTCTAGGTAAATATGTATCTTGTTTATCATCAACTTGCATAATTTAAGCAATTTACCTAATTAATATTTGACTTTTTTTGTGTATAGACTCATTTATTATTAACTTGACAGACTGAACTGTGTTGCTGGGGAGTTTGTTGCGCCGTTTCTTCTTCACAGCATATACACTAGGAAGCGGTGAAGGGAGGGCGCTTTTGGGGACAGTCTTATGTTTTGACGTTCAAGCCGGTGAAGTTACAGGCACATGACACTTTTCAACTTTGATATTAGACTGAAATTGCGAGCAGCTACATACCAGAAGTTATCCACACCAAAACCAAAACGGAGTAAGATTAAATTAAGTAATATGAATGACGTAGAAAATTATTTTACTTGGTTGTGAAATATATTCAATATTTCAGCTAGTATCACTGCAACATCCGACTAGAGATGTGTTTCAGATAATCATTTAAAATTATGGAATTACAAAAAGGTACGATACACAAAAATTCCAAAATATCACAACAAAATGTATTTATAATTAAAAAATATTCTTAGATTTTTTTTTTGTATTTTTTTCATGTTGCATTACTATAACTAACAAAAGCAATCTTTTGTCCATATTGAGAGCGAAAACATCAACATATATCATCATCATCATCAGTATTTTTCCATCACGGCTTCAATCATGGCGACTTCGGGTGCTATTCCCTCCTTCTTGGCGTCGACTTTGAAGCAGGCTGCGACTTTGACCACGCGGTCGCAGTCGTCCGTCATTGTATCGTACTTCTTTTCACAGTTGTGTATCAGCTCCACTAACTTCTCGGAAAGGATGTGACCTGTCAGATAACGTAGGAAGAAGAGTTAGTTAGTGGCAAGAGAGGATATTCTCCTAATCAGCTAATCAGCTGTCAAATCTCATGTTAAGTGTTGTGTAAAGGCGCGATTCCATTAGGCAAGTCTTGCATGCAAGTATGACGTCACATTTGCGTACAATTTGCTTACATCAGAAACATGTTTTCGAGAGTGTGCAAATTGCGTGCAGGTTTTACTTGCATGCAAGTGGAGATGTTCAACAATTGAGTTGGACATCATGGGTGTCAATCACTCGTTCGCAATTCGAAAAGTGCAACTAACGTTTGCGCGTTCAATTTGTACGTCACTTGAATAAAAAATGTACAAGTTCAAACTACCTCATATAAGTTGTAGGTTGTATGTAGGTTTGTTCAAGTGGTATGCCGCCGCCCATTGTGCATTTTTGTATTTAAATTGTTTTTCCTTGTTGTGTTAACCTGGTGTAATGTACAATAAAGAGTATATAAATAAATAAATATGCAATTTGCAACTTGCATACAAGTAACTTGCCTAATGGAGTCACGCCTTTAGTGATGCACCCCTCACTCATGAGTTACCTCGTTTGAGTTCCTCAAAATGAAAAACAAGAGAGTTACTCGCATTTCCTCTTCTATACATATAATAAATCTGTAGACATGGCGTGTCTGTACATAGCAAATATTTTGAAAAAACCTGGTTGGGGTGTTAAACTATAACCAATAGAACCCATTTTTAACATTTTTGGATTTTTTGTCTGTTTGTCTGTTTATCTGTTTGTCTGTTTGTCTGTTTATCTGTTTATCTGTTTATCTGTTTGTTTGTTCAAGCATCACATAAAAACAACTGATCCAATGTTGTTGACTTTTATAAATAAATATTGTGCTTATCTCCAAGTAACATATGTTTTTTGTTTCATCGCAATCGGTTCACGCAATCAAAAGTTATGCGAATTTTAAGTTTTCTAAAAGAACTTAGCATGTATTTGTGTATACTTACCATTTCTTTTCAATAGATGGCGTTACGTGTATCAAATCACGTTGTGAGGAAATATAATCAACGAATATATTACTATTCTCAGTCTATGGAAGGTCTATTGAAATGCTATTCGAAGAAGGTACTAACTAAGCTTTTATAAAAAAACGAGGATAATGTTATTTAAAATTTATAAGGTACCTATCTATCTGAATGGCAGTGGAAGAGAAATACATTCAATTTCATAAGCAAGTGTAGGTATTCTAAATTTTTAATTGTGCAAGGCAATACGATAGATTAATTTGAAATACTCATATATTTTATTATGAATACTTAAATATGTATTTATAAATCTATTTACTATTAATAAAATTCAAAATGCACTTTGTCTGTAATTAAATATTTTTCCAAAATTTCGATTCGGTAGTACTATAATATCGATAAAGAAACCATAACATTTTTTTTTAGAATTATTGTGTCTGTTTGTCTTTCCGTCCGGACATCACGTAAAATCCCGTGGATGGATTTTGATGGGACTTTCGCTGATGTGTTGCGTAAAGAGCGATAATTTTGCTGCTACATATATCATCACGCTTTTGGTCATAGGAGCCGAGCAGCGGAACATTATTTCCACATACTGCGAAGTATAAGCTTAATATTCGGATCGTAAAATCGCGTGAATCGATTTTGATGGGCCTGCGCTTATGCTGGTATATAAACTATCACGCTATTGCTCATAGATGCCGAGCAACGGAACATTATTTCCATATACTGCGTAGTATAAGCTGTAGACTGAAGTAAGTGCTGCAGTGAACGGTCGCTGGCTCAGTGTCCTCCGTTAAAACCTCACTTTAAAAAAATACACTTTTTGTAATTTTTTTGGAATGTTTTTATGTATTTTATTTTGTTCATTGTTGTCAGAACTATTCAAAGCCTGTCGTCGCCGTTTTATTAAGTTTATTTAAGCCTTAGGTAATGTCCCAAAACACATAACGATGAAGGGAAAGTACTTTAAATATTAAAAATTGCAAATTTCACTCAAAGGTGACTTCATTTTATTTTTAAAAGTAAGAAATATTGCCTTTACTGATTTTTTGCCTGAACCGGGAATCAAACTGACAAAGCTATACCATCTGCAAAGGCACCTGTTGAAAATATCTTTATGGTCAATAATCAGGATCAAAACTCTCCAACAAACACACTGTCTTAAATTGAACGAAGTGGAAAAAATAAGAACTACTTAACAACAATTAATAAGTGCTTGAATTTAAATGTACATAAGTAGGTTAATTTTGGTTTTATGGTCTTCCATCAATTTCAGACACAATGTTTATTGGAGCGATTTGATCCGTATTATTGATCCTATCGATTGGTGGAATAAAAATACAGATGATATTTTTTCGCATTTGGGTTGGTTCAATTTCCAGATCAAACTTTTTGAAATCTTTGAAAGCAGTACCTATTTCTAACTTATAAAAATAAAATGAAGTCTTCTATACGTGAAATTTTTATATATTTAAAGTACTTTCCTATTCCACACCTCGAATGAAATCATTTTATAGACTGCACTGCGTAAATATTTTGATTTAGTTCGCCGATTGTAATTAGATGGCGTTGTAGCCATTTTTGTATCGCGATAAGGTTTCGTTACATTATCACAATAAATATCAATATTCAATTATAATCCATTTTAGCAAGGAAATGTATGGAAATAAGCACCGCGTTTTTAGTATTATGGTTATATGAATCTTTACGGTCAATCAATAAGAGCTGAAACTCTACCTAAAGAAATGGTTTAAAAGATATAAGTGCCTTGGTGGGACACCTTTGTCTATTATTATAATAAATAGAATACATACATAATACACTATTTAGTTGCTGCGACACAATGTTGTTTTCCGATTTCCACGCGGACGGAGTCGCGGGCACAGCTAGTTCTGAATAAGATGAGGTGGTTACCTCATCTTATTCCTCAATTTAATATTTTTATAACCGCGAGTGTGTATCTGACTGATGAGCAAGTGAGTGTGTAAGTGATAAGAACCCAAATATTGAATGAGGAATGTTCATTCGTTTCGTCCTTTCTCTCTCCTTCCCTCACCAAGCGCCACGGTATACGGTAGCGCACAGGCGAGCCTGCCGCTCATCAGTCTTTCTCACCTATCCTCACCTCAAATAAAGGGTGACTCATGAATACCTCATGAGGTAAAAGGAGGTCCTCCCTCATCCTCGTTTAAAATAGACGAGTTACTGGTTACTAGATGTGATTGAGTGTTGGTATTATGGCCAACCAATCACAATCGTTCACAAGAGATTAAATTGAACTGAACAGCCTTTTAGAAACCGATGTTTTGTCTCTCTAGAATTTTTAAGCACTACCTACCTCATACATTGTAATACGTAGTCAAGCGGTATCTAGATAACGCTTCACTGCTTCTTACACAATAGTTAACAAAATTGTTAGTACACACAACCAAAGAGATAATTATACAGGCAACTAAATTCGTATTTTAACGGAGTTTTGCGTGTGTTGAGTAGCCAAGTCTTTGCCATCGTTTGTCTAGGCGTGTCTTGCGTATGAAATGGTATTACGCTTACAATACAATGAATAGTTGTCTGCGTAGTGTATTAATATCTTCTTGATATTGATATTAATCTAACTTTTTTGCTGACTGTTCTTAGTTATAGTTGCAACAAAATAAATGAAATATCTCTCACACAAACCTGTTAAGTTAACTTTTAGAGATACAGTGGTAACGGAATGAAGCTTGAAAAAGCAAACATTTTCTATGTAAGAACATAGAAAAGTGTATGTACGTACAGTCAACAAAAGAGTTAGACATACAGGAAAACAACGGATATTTAATGCACTACGCAGGCAATTGCAATTGTGTGCGTAATAACTTTTTGTAGGTAAGACTCACTCATATAAGCAAAGGCAAAAACTTGGCTACTCAACACAAACACAACTCTGTTAAACTACGAGTGTAATTAGTTGCCTTACTAATCGCTTTGATTGACTGTACAATCGTAGAAAATAACCAACGAATTATATCAGCAGAATAGACAACAGCTGGTGTACGACCATCAATCCTAACAAGAAGAATTACTGGATTACTTTAGTCCTTTATCAATACGTCATAGCGAACAATCGATGCTGCTCATGGTTGTAAATGATAAATGATATTTATTTCTGTAAATAAATCTGTTACAGACACTTTTACAAGTCAATGTAATGTTTTTTTTAAGACTAGATGGCGCCGGCATTTCCTATCTGACTAGCTCTGAGAAGAAAAGCAGAAACAAACTCAGAGATCAAGGTCTCTTTTAAAGTCCAGACATTGTGGTATAAAACTATGCGAGTGTAACAATGTAGGGCAACGTTTGGAAGTAGCAATGGATATGTATTTGTATGTCTCCTATATCCTTGATCGTCCAACAGTGTTATTTTCTCTAACAAACTTGAATGTTTTGTTTGAGTTCGCAGAAAGTTTCATATAACTACGGAGCACCGGCCTTGTAAGTAAGCAGTTTACTTCGCGATAAATTCAGCAAAAAACAATGTGGCTGACAGATTGGACTGGATCGCGTGACCTTTTGTTTCAGTTGCATGTAGTGCAGTAGCAGTAAATAATGTCAACAACAACAATAATTCAGTTTGCAGCAGTTGAAATAAGAATAGGAATAACAACAAAGCTAACAACTGCTGAAACGACTGAAACAAAGTTAAAACTTACACGACATTTGGATATGAGGTTTTTGAAACAGCCTACTGCAAACTACCAGCATTGTAAGTAAAGTAACTATAACACTAAAGAAAAGAGAGGCAAATACTATTCGCAACGAACTGTAACAGAAGGTTCGGGATAAACACGAAGTCCGTAGTTTCGGCCTTAGTTACGAGTGTTTCCTACTCCCTATCCTACAGACATACGATTATTTCGGGGCCCGAACTAAGAATGAATGACAACACGATTTGATAGCTGTCCCTACTACCGAGGTGTTTTGCCCGTCCGAAAAGTTGAACTTGACATTTGTTTTGTTCACTCCTGCGTTCGGACTACTTTCGGACGTGCGACTAACTTCGTTGACGGACTTAGGGAGTAGGCGCCCAGGAATTGTTTTCATTTCCCTGTTTAGAAAAACGGAAACCGGAAAATAATAAACTTAAAAGATCACACAAAGCGGTTTGCTAAATGCGACTATCATCAGTAATCACTAAACGCTTACAATTTATTCAAAGGACGGACTTCCTGACTTGTACGATTAAGTTTCTAGTAAAATAGAACCTGATTTTGTTTTTGAAATTATTCCCTTCTGCCTTGTTACTAATTTTGTTGATTACAAGACATTTAAGTCAGTTTTCTAACTACCGAAACAAATAACTGTACCCCAAGTGTGTGTTTTTAACTTGACTACTGTAGTTGCGTAAAAAAAGTCACACTTGGGGTACAGGTCTCAATCTGCGATTGTTAAAATATCTGGATTGATGGTAGGTCTTTGACAGCAAAACAATAGAAGTAATGTCAAAAACCTACATCAATCCAAAGATTTTGGATTGAGACGGCCATAAGATAGGTATTTGTCGATGACCATTGCAGATCCTAACATCGGAAGTAAAAATATTGGCAATTGGTAGCCCAATAATGGCCATTTGCAATAACCTATCTATCTCTAACTCTAGTAAGGCAAACTACCGATAGATTACGTTATTGAAAACGGCTGTAAGTCAACTATGACCGACTATTTCAAATCACTGCCTTATTTAAAATCTCTATCTTTACAAACTATTTCACAAGCCCAAAATTGGAACACCATCTAACCATTAGGAAAGCTCTTGACGTAGTCGTGCATGTTCATGTGATGCATCCTGCTGTCCTCCTGCAGCAGCTCGAACTTGTTGGACATGCAGATGATGGCACAGCCCAACTCCCGGTGTACTACTTCGAAGTCCTCGCGCCAAAAGTGCTGGAACTCTTCCAGTACCTCAGCAGATAACCCTGACTGGAGATAGAAGTTTTGAAAAGAAGTGCTTGGAGAAAATATTTTCTGGGGTGGTTTTAATTTAAGAACTTCAGGAAAAATAATGACTAGAGTAAACAAATATGGGATTTGAAATGATTACAGAAACAGTATGTGCTGCAGCCCGAATAAAATTTCAGTTTTTAATAATCAAAGTTGATAGAATTTTCAATGATTAGAGATGGCAAAGTTGTACAACTAAGAGCAAATTTTTCAATGATGAGATAACTTTTATCTCAGGTTTAAATATTAAGGCGGCTTGACCTAATTATTTTCAATAAAAAAGCTGTCAAACCGTCATATTTATTTCTCCGATAAAAGTTATTTGACGATGAAAAAATCGGCGTTGAAAGTAGTAAAAGTTACAAAAACGACAAATTCGAACCATGCACCTAATTCACATTGATTTTTATATTGACTCATCATTAAAAATAATCGATATATTTGTATCTTACCTCTTCCCTGCACTCTTCAAGTGCTTTACCAAAATGTGCGGTAACATGACTCATCACCTCGGCTGTGCCCATCACCGAGCTGGTGACGGTCGCCATGACAACCAGTAACAAACAACACTTCGACGTCATCTTGACTACTACTGACCCATCACCCATTGTCCACACATTTATATCTTAGTTTAACTTTTTTTACTTCCATCAATTGTATATTATTTATCAATCCAACTTATTTTGCAGTTAGGTGTTTAACTCTTGTTACTGTACATTTAAGGTGCGTTTTCGTTTGAAACAGCTGCAGTAAATTCTTTGCAGGATCCAAACTGATGATTTTGTTCAAAGACATAGGTAATACATGTATGTTGTATGTAATTGTCGTACGATCTTAAGTTGCCAGTCATGTCAAAAGTGGTGGTTTTGCTAATGACAGCCGGAGGACGCCACTTATTGGCTGCCAGTTCTATAATGTTATTAAGTATAGGTGGAACTCCTGCGCTGCGTTTAATAAACCGTATGTTTATGCTGAATCAATAGGTAATAAAATAATAGGATTGTAAATTGTGAACATGTCAGTCACTTGAGACCACCCAGATTGAAAAGTTATGTGTCTTTGGTGATTTAGAAATGATAGTACAGATTTCGCATAACTTTGGTCAAATTCCAGTTTGGTTATGTCACAACGTACAAAAAATACTTGCACAAAATCGATTCAACAGATAGATTGCTGTTACCTATTAAATCGCACTCTCTAAAATTAAAAGTGGTGCATACATATTGACCCCTGTAACTCTCGAAGGGGTAAGCAGAGGTGTTCTTCTATCACAGGAGTCTATGAAATGTATACCCACGTTTCACCTCTGGTAGTCCCATGTAATAGATAGCGAGATTATTGCCATTTTCCGGACTCAATAATTCTGGTGCCAGGTTTTTCGCCTGGTACGACTTCTTTGCCCGGAGACGAAGAGGAAGCACCCACGGAAATTAAATATATAATAATATATTATAAAAAATGGTTTCATTGATATAACGAAGTAATATAATAAACCATTCAGCCACGCTAACCAAGTGCTAGGGTATAAAAAGGTTGATCTCTTCATCAAAGCGTAATATGTTTATTTATCCTCATACCAAGACCCCAACGAAACCATTGATTAAACTCAGCACACGCTTATATTTTACCAACTAGCAATACAATAGTAGCAGCAATGCTAGTTCCACAATGACTTTAGAATTCGGCGCACGATTCCCATAGCACGGACCATTGGTCGCGGCGTGGTGGCGGGGCTGCATACGTGTGCCTGCCCACCCCTCACGTGCAGCCGTGATGCATTGCACTCAGGGTGACGGGGTACAAGGATTCGCGATTTACGCAGAAATTAGGTAAACTGTTTTAAATCCATAGTTAAACGTAGCTCTACAATCTACTAGACATTCTCGTTAATATTGGGGTGCTCGCAAACAGGCCGCCCTTCACAGCCACTAGTGACTGGCCACAAATATCTGGCTACAAGTGACTGGCCACAAACATCTGGCCACAAGCTGCGAACTAACTTTGTCACACATTTCGCAGGGGCTCGCAGCACAAGTGTAGCGGCCACTCGATATGTATAAAAACTTCTTGTGGCCAGCCATTGGTGGCTTTGGTGAGTGGCCGCACATAGGCCACGGTGGCTTTAAGCGAAATCTTTTCACAGTTCAAAAAGTACCTATAATGCATTTTGATATAAAAGAAAAATATCCTAGCCAGCCAGCAGCAGTGGACTGTTAAAAGTTGAGTAAAGAACAGAATGTTATTGACATAAATGAAGCACATTTTTTTTTCTGTGATACCATCATTATTCGGAGACGCCCTAGCCAGACAGACAGGCATCCTGAACCAGACAGCTGGGGTAAACCACGAAAGGCGAAAAGTTGGGAGGTCTACTCGTATCGTATGTATGGTTGTGGCCTGCAGCGGAGTGCTAAATTGATGATCATTTTTAGTGTTTAGAAATCCAGAAAAGTAGCGTTTTCTTTTAAATAATAATCAAAGTACAAACAGCCAGCTCGTTAAATGTTGCTAGAGATGAAAAATGAATTATATTTTCACTTGACATATGTGTTAACTGTGATGCTGGGGAGTTTGTTGCGCCGTTTCTTCTTCACAGCATAAACACTAGGAAGCAGTGAAGCGCAGGCGTTTTTGGGGGCTGTCTTTTGTGACATTGACGTTCAAACAAAACTAAGTAGTTCTAGTCTATTTTGAATAAATGAGTTCTGAAGTTCAAGTTTTGAAAATTCAGGTTAAGTTAGTTTACGTTCGTTTTGCCCAAAATGTTGACGACTTCTAAATAAAATGTAACCAAATTATGAAATAGTTAATCAAGTCCAAAAATAGCCAACAATAAGACATTAGCCACAACATTTCATTTTCATACATTTCATGCTAACAAGGTACCATAAAACCCTGTAATTTCACTCACTACAACTGTCATTAGTGTCACTAATTTCCCTCAAGACGGAAACTATTCTTCGTGAAGTTACGTCATCCGTCATACATGTCAAGGGTGTCGGCAGGTACAGCGATCTGTCAACAGTAATGAGACTACTTTGACAGGTTTTTTGGAGGGTACCAAGAAAAATGCAAGGTATTTTCTGTTTTGACAGAAAATGTTCGTGTTTTTGACTAATGATGTCATTGTTGGATAGGGTGGAAATGTAATTTTTCAAATGATTTGATTGATTAAACGCTAACTAGGGAAATAAAAGGAAAATCGCAGTGAACAAGCAACATGAATTACAATTTTGATTTTCGCCATTTGCCTTGAAATCTATCACGACAATGTAGTAATCATTTTAGAGTAGTCACAATGCACAATGGATCCCAAAATGAAGTTTTTTTTAAGTAGATCTCTCTGTCTTCTGATTTGGATGTTATGTGGCTTTGAAAGGTATGCATAAACTCTCTGCAAAGAAAATACTATGACCACAAGCATCTTGTTTTCTTTATCCTAAAAGACACAAAACAATCACAGTATACAGCCTATAAACTAAAGGGGGGCACAGACAATGAGTAATAGTCGGTGTTGCCAGCCTCGCGATCACTCCCCATTCGCCTCACGTAGTGTTGCCAGGGGAGAAATAAATATTTCCCCGCGAAAATCCGCAGCTTGCTCTATATGTAAATTTTTATGTTTTTTCCATCAAATAAACCTGTGCCGCGTGTGGTTTTATAATTTTACAATACAAGGATCAGGTGCTGTGTGACAAAGGAAAATATTTGTGGAGAACATTGCCTAAGTAATAAAATCTACGGGCATTTTATTTTTGGGGTGTGTGCAAAATAACAAATCTTAAATGACATGTTTGTTTTTTTTTGTATATAAAGCTATAATTTTGTGGTATACCCCAAGATGTATGGAGGTCCATGTAGTATCATTTTCTAGGGGTTTTTGTGTATGAGTATAAATTATAGTAAAATTTTCAGACAGTTGAAATGGGTTGCATTTTGTAGACGAATTAGGTGCAGCAGGTGGCGAAACGAGGATGTTTGCTGATGTGTTTTGGCTTGAAAACAGTAACAAAGTGATGTATATTTATCAGTCGTGAAATAGAAGGAAAGTAAAATACAAGGTTAGACGAAAAGAGGTTACTATTGCGCGGGCTACTTAATATATCACGGACAACTGTTTTTAAACAAGTTATAAAATCGATAATTTTAGTTTATATTTTCATATTTTTTTTTTTTGTTTTTTCACGAATTCTTCATCCCTTCTTTAGTTACGAGTTCAGAAAATGGAGCTATAGGCCTAAGCTCGATGAAGCTCCATGACCCTAAACATGACCGAAAATGTAAACACAGCTCATGGCTGAGGACTGAGGATAGATAGATTTAAGCGTATTTTTATGAAATCTTTGAACACCTATTTCTGATAAACTATTGACTTTAGGGGAAAGTTGTATAGCAAAACTTATTCATTGTTAAGGGGAATTTAACACCATTTCGGATTAGTAACTACCCTCTTTCCGACTAACCTTGTATAAGGTGTTTTGTCTCATACAGGAAAAAGGATGTAGGTATACCTATTAACCATGCAGACTCAAGTAAAGGCGGATTCACATTGATCTAGTAACCGGATCCAGCGACACTAGATCTAGTAGGTAACTGGATACACGAACAATAGGTATATTAAAATCCATTTGATTGATACGTGTTTGCATATGTCCAATGCCTATCCAGCACCTGGATCTATGAAATCCGCCTATGGGCTCTGCCCCCGATTCAGAACCTTTTCGATAAGCAGTTGTCGACCGATTCGGTTTGTTATCTCGTTCCGTCAACGATGCTCGTAACGAGAGAAAAAGAGATAGCTAACCCAATCATTCGACAATTGACTAATCGAATCGTTATGAATCAGGAACTTAGAATAAGTACTAAAGCATAGAAGGAGCGCTACTTAGCATAAACGAATCAAAATATAGCCATACTATTTACTCTTATGGCGGACTCGCTGTTGTCAGAGCGGGAAAGATAAACTTTTGACAGGCCGTAAAAAATAATTTTGTAACCTTTTGTACAGAGACTAGGGATGAGGGTATTCACACTATTAGACTATAGCTATCGATAAAATAAAGTCATCGTATAATGTATATTACGAAATATCTGAAGTGGTATTGTAAGACCGAAAGAAGGTGACTATGATTGTGTTAACCAAATAACAGCCATGCCGGATATTGTCATAGTACATTTATATACTTACTTCTTAGAAAGTTATAATGACAAAAGTAAAGTCATAATATCATTATTATTCAGCCGAAAGATGCCCACTGCTGGACGTAGGCCTCTCCCGAGCATCATCATTTCGACTGGTCCTGTTATTATAGCTATCAATAAATAAAGTCATCGTTTAAGTATAAATGTCTATTATTTAATTTGCAATTACTAAAAGCTTCACAAAAGTTAAATACATTATTATTGAGTATTCCTTGTAATGTACTTAGACATGCACGTTTTTTTCTGTCACTAGAACGGCGCCACGTGGTCTCAGGTAAGTTGTCAATTTCGAGGCGCTGGAAATTTTAAACAAAATAATGATTGTTTTATATATAACTAGCGACCCGCCCCGGCTTCGCACGTGTACGTTTTATAGCTTAACACCTTCCTCTTGAATCACTCTATCTATAAAAAAAACTGCATCCCTAAAAATACAAGATTTTAAAGAAAATTACGGTAAAGAGGTGTAAAAGTTAGTGGCACCAAATTCAAACTGATTGAGAAGTAAGTTAATCATCGTTCATTTAATACGTTAATTTTGTTTAGATTCACTGTTCTTCTAATTATTTTATCTATCAGGCTTGAAGATTACGACTGTATTAACAGCATTTATTTGAAAGATAAACAAGACAGTGAAATATTATCTGAAATAGTCTATTGTATGAATGGCCGAAAGAAGATGTCGAACGTAATGTTGCAAGAAAAAAAAGATTTTTATTTTTTTATTTTCAATCAAGCTAAATCCAGTGCGGGGTTAATCTGTCCCAATTTTTTTTAAAGAAATTACTCGAATTCTTTTACTTCCTGTAGACATGCAATTCAATAAGAACTTAGGCTTTTAAATTTAGATTGAAGGTATAATGTTGGTATAGAGTCCTCCTTCAGTCTCCGCCATTTGCCAGAACGAGTAAAAGAAGATAAAGTGAAATGGCTGGAGCAAATTCTGTGGTGCTTTCTTGGAACCCAACCAATTTCGTGAGCTACCACGGCAATCAATTTATTTCGAAAATATTCGTCACAGGGAAACCTAAATGAAAAAAAAAAGTATAAATACCTAATTAATTAAACCTAACACAAAAATCACGTTGTCGATAGATTTATCGATACAATTTTCGCACCCCTTTAATAATTTCTTTGGCGAATGTTCATATTGATATAAAGATAAGATTTAGATAGTTTATACTTATTTATTTTACTTCTTCTAAAAGGTAATGTCTTACTTTTACTTATTTAATGTATAATGAAATATATTTAAAGGAAAATCTATGAATAAACATAAAAATACTACGTACTTGTGGAAACTGATATTTTCACTTTGATTTTTTGTACATCCCTTGCGAGATTTACATTTTTTTACTATTCAGGACGTAGCGCACACTCTTATTTATAAGAACAATGTGCACATATACAAAACACAATTAATTAAATATAAATTCTAGACTAAAATATTTTTTCAAATCACCGCGCCACTGACACAAGTATTATACGACAAAATTTAAAATGTCGTTGCCGTCTGACAGGCGGTACTAGTGGCGGGCTATTTAATTTGGTAGCTAGGCTTTGGCTCAAAATCTCGAAATAGCTCTTATTTGACAGATGCCCCTGTACGTTTTTCAAGTACTGAGGCGGCTTCTATGCTTTAGTACTTATTCTAAGATCAGGAATCTGAATTAGTTCAAAATGTAAAAAAGAAGGTGCGACAGATCAATATGCTCTTTGATAAGTTAATAAGCTAGAAGTTCATAAGTTAAGCGTGATTTACACAGGGTAAGTAACTGACTTAAAACTCGAGACGAGTCAGTGATGACCCGATATTTACCTAGTGTAAATTGATCGCGACAGCGCTGTACTCCAAATCAATTTACACTAGGTACCTAAATATCGGGTCAGCCCTGACTTGTCTCGAGTTTGGAGTCAGTTACTCACCCTGTGTAAATCAGGCCTTATTGTCAGTTAAATCCGATTTCTGTGCAGCCGAATGGCTTCGTTATCATAAAAAAAACATTAAGTAAAAAAACAATTTCCCATAAGTGAAGTCTTAGGATAGTAGGTAGTCATTTCTAACTTTCACGTACGCATACATGTCATTCACGTATGAAGTTATTTTCTGTTATCTACTTACGTATATACCAATATTTCGTCCTAATATACAATGTATGTGTCCATACATCAAGTTTAATGAAATACTCAGAGGCACTGCAATAATCCATCAACCTGTCCATGCAGTCTGCACAGCGACCAACTTACCTTTACACCTCAAAATACACTTAATCTTAGTCCAAGTGCCCGCGCCAAGTGCAAAGAAAACTTTGTTTTAAAATACCATTAGTGAAATTCTTTTACAGACGCGACAAGGAAAAATGAATCTTGCTACAACGGAACAAGTATCAAAAAGAAAGTAAAAAGAGTTTTTGTAGAAGTCAAAACAGAAGTCAAGTTTGACAAAATCGCTTGTGCGATTCTGAAATACTTTGCAATCTAATACTCGCCTTTTCATAAAGGTGTACGGTTGATTTTTGTTTGCAGAGTATTTCAATGAATGCAAATATAAAATTGGTTTCTGGAAGAAATGGATTCCATGGGGAATTCACCATTTTTCAAGAAAACAGCGCTTTGAATACCAAATGTGAGGAAACAATGACTTAATAAAGTGGAGTTTACATTCACGTCAAGCACGCCATTTGTATGTTCAGACAAGTTTAAATTGAGATCCCTTATCTTTAGAGTAAATCGCACTTTATTAAAAAAAAACACGTAGGTAATAAACAGTTATGAGTATTTTCTTTGTTACACAAATACTTGGTGTACAGACGCCAGCACATAAAGCTACTACAATCTGTCAAATTTCTTTAATAGATTTTCATCTTTATCTTAAAAGCATTAGGTTCAAGGTTGATTGGGAAGATTTGACAGTTTCGGGTAGCTTGATGTGCTGGCGTCTGTACTATTTTGACAGAAATGGCAGCTTGCAAAAATAAATGTAAATAATTTTATTGGCGCCAGAAAAGCTACATGTACCTTAAGGATAAAAACATTTGACGCCAATAAATTAAATACATGACATCTGTGTCTGAATGAGATAAGGAATAGGTATCTGTATTTCAGATATCAGCGGTCTTCCCTAAGTATGAGACACATATTGTTATAAACTGATTATACCTCTGTACAAACAATAACATTTCAACGATTAAATTATTTCTCTTATAAGAGAGATTTAAGTGAAGCGAAATCTAATTTTAAATTCATTTTCATCATAAAACTCAATTGGATTTTCTGCATCTCGTAAATAGCGTCGCGATATGTGATCGTTAGGATTATCCTACAAATAGTCAATAAACTCTTCAAAAGACATTGCGAAATTCGGATAAAATACGCGTTGTTTTGGATAAAAGTTCGTTAAAAACTTCCTGAAGGTAGATGCCGCACCTTATATTTGACAGTTGGTTCCTCAACTCAAACTCACCTCGAGTGAGGAAACTGTTTGAGGTGAGGAGTAAAATTGCAACTATGAATATCAAATCACCTCAGTGAGGTTGAGTCGAGTCGAGGAAATTATGAGGTTTTGACTTAGAATATGGGTGTTAGTCTTCTATTGAAAAGAAGATAACAATAAAATAATTTAAATGGGATTGAATTTACGAAATGTCAGAAACATGTCTTATTCAGAACTCTATGTTCTGAATTAGACGAATTAGAAATTAGAATTAGGTGCCAAGATAATAATACAAAAATGCATTGTGATTTATTAGAAGGTCCTATCTCATCTTCTACTAGATCTGTGACCGATTTAATTTCTGCTGCGAACTTTGACAATATCAATCCAGACAAATTGATTATGTCAATATTGTGTGAAGTGATTGTCTAGTTCTATAAAAAGTATAATCCCTACTAATATTATAAATGCGAATGTAACTCTGTCTGTAACGCTTGCACGCCTAAACCGCTGAACCGATTTCGATGACACTTGGTACAGAGATAGTCTGGAAACTGGAGAAGGATATATGTTACTTTTATCCCGGAATACGCGATAAACGACATCCACGTGGTCGAGGTCGTAAATAAAGACAGCATAAAAAACCTCTATTAAACAACTACTTTCGTCGTTTTACATAGAAAGTCAGCTTAAATACCGTCGCTGATGCCGAGCTTGTCCTCAAGCTGTGCAACATCATCGTCAAGCAAACTTACCTTGCTATAGTATGCAGATGAGCGCTGGTAGCCAGCTTGACAAGCGGGCGCTGCGGTGGCCGGCTGGGCCTAGTCGGCGGACTGTAGGTATACTCCGCCGCCGGCGAGCCCGTCAGCCACGACCAGTGTTCCGTCATCGTTACGGAGTTCCACTACACTTGGTAACTATCACTTTGAACACTGCACTGGTCAAAAGTATGGTTTGTTAACTATAGTTTTAATGAAATGGACGTACCGTTTTTAGTTTTGAAATCATTAGTCATATTCAGTTTGCTTGAATAGTATAAACATATAACCTTCGGTTTCTGAATTGAGAATTCGGGATAGGCAATACTTAAGTAGTATTTGAGTACGGAATTGTCAAACAAATGCTTTAAAATCCATCCTTTTCTTTACAACTCCGTGCTCAAATGTTACTTAAGTACTGCCTATCGGAAAATCTCAATTCAGAAACCGGAGGTAAGACCGGCCGGGCGTTCTAAGAAATTTCCTACGCGTACGAGAAGACCCTCTGTACATACCTACATTTTGTAATAGAGCCAGCAGGCAGCCAGATACAGCAAATTCTGACATGTGCGGGCTCTACTATAAAATGAATGAGCAGAATCGCGCGTCAGAAATTTCTGATAGGTAATACGTAGCCGGGCCAAACAGTTAGCTTAGCCTTCCGCGAAATGCAACTTGCGATTGAATAAGACAGTTTCAATAATAATATGGTTAAGAATAGAAGAGCGTCATCAAACTGCTGACCAATTGAAAGTAGTCCTGTATGCTGCATACTTCATTCATTTAGGAAATTAATTGTTTTCTGAGTCACTGTATGACAATTAAGATAAACAAGATGACGATAGCTTGAACACAAACTTTTATATAGTAGCATTAACTTCCTACTGTATGAACGTATAGCAAACATTTTCTGGCCAAGTACATACTTAATTATCATTCACAAAAGGAAAGGTTTTAAGGCTTAAGGTGCTATTCCACCGGCGACTGCAAACTGCAGACTGCAACCGCAGACCGCAAGTCGCCATCGGAATAGCGCTTTTAAGGTGTGCACTTTAAAGGACTTTCCGACAGCGACTGCAACCGCAGACCGCAAGTCGCAGATCGCACCGCAAGCGATACTACTGTTGCAGTTTGCGGTCTGCAGCCCGTCTCGGACTTGTACCTTTATTAGTATGTAAAATAACAAATACTTTAAAATATCGAATTATAATCCTTGTTTTCACCATTAATCGGCGACGTTTGAAATTGATATTTTATGTGAACGGCTGCATATTGAATGATAGTGTTATATATTTATACATGACTGCTCAGAAAAAGGAGTGTTAAGCCCCGTATTCATTGTTAACATTTGTTGCACAACCGTTGCTAAACACCAAAGTTTCTCAACATCAAAGTTTCTGGCAACAATGTTTACAGCCATACTTCCTGTCCACACAAAAAATGTTGCCCGAGGAAGTAGTGTTGTTGTGTTCTGCGTATTTAATATTGTATCTTACTAAAAATAATAATCATCATCATATTCATTGCTCCACACTACTGCCATGTTTAAAACTCATTTACAAACACGTCCACACACGTCAACATTAATTGCTAAACTGATGTTGACGCTCGCCGAGCGGCAACTCTTCAACATGGCGTGATCAACTCCGCAACACAAATGATGACTGCAACATGTTGACAGCAACTCAGTAACATGTTTATGCAACCATGTTTATAAACAAATGTTTACAATGAATACGGGCCTTTATGTTTTAAGTGTCATTGTAATCTACTCATCAACTTCCAGACAATGCTCATACACATAATATGTTTTTATTAAAAAAAAAAATGTAAGATTTTCCTTACTGATGTACAAATCTATGTAACCGGGAGTAATTCAAGGATTCTAACGATACCACATACCTACATCTAAATCGGTTCAGGCGTTTAGAAGTTACAGTGGAATAAAGAAACTAACACACCATACATTTTCTACATACATACCTACTTACCTAATGAGTAGGTAAGTATGTACGCAGCAAACATAACACTCCTTTTTTTGGGCAGTCGTGTAAAAAAAAATCGTTCCATCATTTTCCTAAGTTATCTTCTATTTGTCATCACTAGAGATCGGATATTCGGATGCATAATGCATAATCACCTAAACTTGAGATGTTGGCTACTATGGAATGCGCTTTTGTATCGAAAAATTCTTACACTCTACATACACACATATTTGCATCGGGGGTTAAACATTAATTTTGAATAATTATGCAATCCAAGAATACCGTGGGGTTTTTTTATAAATAATTTTAAGAAGGCGCTTCCATACTGTCCACCCGACTAGTTTTGCATTCCCGGTATTCCCGATGTTCGATATTCTTGGCAAACCGGGTTTTTTCTTGTAAAAAAAATATTGTAAGAAGCCGCTTCCATACTTTCATTGCAAAAAATTTACTTAAGGTAAATATGCATCCGAATATCCGATCCCTAGTCATCACATATTATTATCTCCTCAATATGATGAAGTATAGTGTTATACAACTATCTAATTTAAATATATTATAATCTACTATATCAAAATCCTAAACTTTCGCAAGTACTCCATGCATTAATTCTTCAAATCCTCAAGTCTTATTAGATTCACAAACAATGATTGATAATAGCTAACAAGTAGAATAGTTCCTTCAAATTTTTAGATTAATCAAGCAAAATAACCCTTATGACTATTCAGGTAAAGATCAACTCGTATGCAAGCAGCCCCTTGTTAACTACGAACGGATGGAAACAAGGCTTTTGGTCGTTCTAAAAGCGTTCTTATTTTCAAGCACGTAAAGTTCATCACAGATACAAGGAATTTCCCTTACCAACGATAGGATCTTAAATCTTTTCACGCAAAAATACACCATAAACTTACAAACTTAAGTTTCATAATCGATTCTCAGTTTCTAAATCACGACCGCCCTTCAAAACACCGTTATTAAAGTTCCCTGTTCAAATCTTGAAAGAAAATTTGAATCGTTTTTCATTTCCCTCACACGCTATAAGATAAGAAAGGGACAACGAGTGTGGATCGGAAGCGTGGAGTAAGCGTTTAATAAGGAGCACTAGCAGTAAGTAAGGTAATAAATCTTAAAGCCCTTACAATAGGGAGCGGGCAGAGATATAGAAAATTCATAGCGACACTTATGCGCTTGTGACGTCATGCTGTTCTTGAAATGAAATTTTCAGATGAGTCGGGACGAATCTTCATAAAGGTGGGGTGAAGGGAAAACTATTGCCATTTAGATTATAGCTTTGTCATTGTCGCAATTTACGACGGTCGTAAGAAGGAACGAAGGATCAGGGTTTCCTTGCCAGAAATTATCACTGTTAAGAATAGGAACACTTTTCAACTGATCACGGCTAATATTTGTCTATCCAGGAACATAGTTTAAGATGTATACAACCGTTTTTAGGAGGAAGGATTCGGAGTTTTAGGTATGTCCTATTCCTCCGAGGAACTATGGCTATCTCTTCATTTTTAGACGTCAACGTATACTATAAAAAATCATAAAAATCGCAAACCGTAGCTTAGCTACTTACGACGTTTTAACTTTGTTTCATAAAAAGATAACGCTCAAACGGTCGTGGTTGAACTACGATCGATTGTGATTCTGAATTTTGCTAGTAGAATAGGCATCCATAATAAAAAAAACTTTTAAAAAGTAAAAACCTATTTATTTCAGCGTAGAATTACACCTTTTTTCTTATACCTAAAGATATTTTTGAGCTAGATACTTCAGCTGCGGTTCGATTGCGATTTTCAACTTTGTTAGTAGAATGGCATCCGCGAAAAACAAATTAATGTCTTAAAACTTTTGACTTCAAAAACCAAAAACCATACAGACAATAAAATCTTGCTCCAGAGCATGGAACGCTAAAATCACGTGAAAAATCAATGCACCATATTTGTCAGTCTTGACTGTTCATAAGAGTTATTAATAAATGTTTAAACCTATTCCATCACGCTCTCAAAGAAGAAAGACAGTTGATACTCGACTAGAATTTTCAGACAAAGTGAACAACCATTATTACCATGAAATGTGCTACGACAGTTGTCACATAACAATGTTACTGTTTACCTGTGTCTATCGCTGCCGACCCCCCGTGCCACTCAGGCCGCGGGCGTTAACATTTATAACTGATGAATTTGCAAACATCGTGTATTCGTGTGCAACGGGCCTGCACGCCCGGTAAGGACATGAGATTGCATACGATCCACTAATTATTTGTTTTGATGACTATAATTGGTAATGTAATGGCAATAAAAGCCTTTGCTTAATTCTAGTGATTTCTAGTTTAGGTAATATTAGGAAATGTTGAAGCCTTCAAAAAAATCAATTATAAATGGCACCTAATTTTTCTCCATGTGGGGACGGGCTACAATATTATAATTATTTCACTGCACACTGGGAATAGAGACGCGTTTTGTAAGATTGAACAAAACCCAGCACGCTTGGTGGTAGGATTTAGACGATTTAGCTGCCACCTGAACATTAAACTCCGGCGCCAAGCAGTTTATCGTTTATCGTGTGGCGTCGTGTGTATGTAAGAGTCAGAGGGGTATGGGCGAATCCCTCTATATCTCTGTTACTTGGATTCGTGTGCTCCTTCTGTCTACGCTTACTATCATGGGTGACTAGGGCCAAAAGCGACCAAATGAAACAATATAAAACGCACTACAGGCGCCTAGATTACCGCATAGTGTCTAACGATTTCCAGTTGCTGGCTTGTTACAGCAGTAGCAGAATTGTAGAAAATGGTACAAAACAGGATGAAAAGTTTATCCCACACTTTCATCTAACATCGCCCATGGAGGTAGATCTGTAGCGCAGTGCGGCCGGCGGCCGTATATTAGCATACGTTTCTTTTCTCCAAGCGTATCGCTATACACTAGGCACTAAGCAAGGCATCCGTCAATATAACGAGCTTTAAATTTGAAAAAAACTACACTTTTAGCCTTCATTTTAACTGTTTCTATAACAGAACACGAAATATTTGTTTCTGTGTTTTTCATGAAATTAGTTATTCATTGTCAACATTCTCTTAATGCGGACATGAAGCTTTATCAACAATAAGCGAGGTGTGCAGCGTTGCTTTTCAAAGAAAATTCGTGACCATTACCTTACAATGTCCAACTCATGTTTATTGCTGTTCGCGCACCCTTCATGATCACAAAAACATTATATACTCAATCGTAGTCCGTCAACCCGCACTTTAGGCTAGCGTTGTGGACTTAAACTTCAATCTTTCTTATTCTAAGTGCCCCATGCCCAGCAGTGGGTCAGTAATGGGCTGATTATGTGTATGTTTATGTAAGTACTCAATGGTACAATTATACCGTCTTAACAGGGAGTACCGCTTCGTCTGGCGGGTGCGTGACGCTCGCGACACGTCTCCGTCGTATTTAGCGAGGCCGCGACGCCCGCGCCTCTAACTGCGATCAAGTCATTTATAACCTTGTACGGGGGCACGGAATTGGCTGATTATGGGGATTACTAATTAAATGCTGTGTAAGGAACTTAGCTTCGTGTTTATACGATGGAACAGATTGGAGCATGGATGGAGAATTTGTCACCGATTCCATAACTCAGTTCTAAGCGAATATGTAGCAAAACACTAATTTAAGCATAGTGTAATTATATAATTCGACGGTAACCTGTAACTTTACATCATTCATTACCGTCGCATTAAATAAGTAGGTACATACAATCGAAGCTAAACTTACAATTACACTTTTGACATTTCATTGGTAGTGATGTCAATTTCCTGCTCTGTGCGATGTATTCGGAAATAGAATGTCTATTTTGACTGGACTATTAGCCACATCCAAAAAAAAAATCATATAGACCGAGGTTTTGATGACAGGGCTAGATACTTCATAATAATTATGTACAAAACGATAATCACACTGCACACCACAGGGAGCATAACGTCACATGCGGTGAACCAATTTCGTTTAAATTTGTAATCATAACTGTAAGTACTCGTATACTGCACATCTAGTTGCAACTGCAAACAATACAACAGCCAAATGCAGCTTGAAGGCAATTAAGACGCAGTCAGTGCAACTGCGTGACAACTACTGACTGGATGTGCAGTATTGCGCAACCCACTTGCAGTTATGATTATGAATAAAATAACATACATAACATCACGCCTGTATTACCCGAAGGGTTAGCAGAGGTGTATAGTACACCCTCATTTCACCGTTGTTTAAGTCCCATGTAATAGGGGGCGAGTCTATTGCCATCAACCGGGCACAAATGCAGGCTTTGGGTTGCTACTGAGAAATTCTACATGGAAAAACCCATTAACACTTTGCCCGAACTAGGGATCGAACCCAGGTCTTCACGCACAACAGTCGCGCTGCGGCCACTAGACGAAAATATATCGACGCTTGAAAGACAAAAATTACCAAGCGACATGTTGGCAACTTTACACAAGAGCATTTTAAAGTTTTTTTTTTTTTGAAAAAATAAATTCGCATATTTCTCATAACTACTTGATTCCAACGAATTTTAAGTGCAGTTTAAAGGTTTATAATAAACTGGCATTTAAATATTATGAACTTAAATAAAACTTTAAAATGCTCTCTTTAAATTTGCCAACATGTCGCTTGGTAATGTTTGCCTTTCAAGCGTCGAAATGATTCACCAAATGCAACAATCATCAAAAGAGACCACCCACCACTAATACAATTGATTGCCAATGAATGCCGTCCATCGATTCCACCCCTCCCTTTCCACAAAGCAGTGCACCTAATCTTTCAATACATTTGGTCTGATTAAAGTTATCACAATGCACTGGGGTCACCCCCTCCACCCACCACCCACTGCAGTGGGGTGGGAGGGGGTGCATCGGAGGGATAAACAGCACATAGTAAGATTAGCATGACTACGGCTGCCTTTACCGTAATTTATTAGTAGGTAATTTAGGCGATTATTAGGATTTCTAGTGTTTCATTTTGTCTGTACGTAGGTTGAGAACGAATGAAATTAATCAATCAATGATTAAAGCGAACTGTTTAAGTTTTTTTCTGTTCTTGTTTTATCTTTGATCAGTCTTTTTCGACTATAATTAGATGAGTTCCATGGATGTTGTTTTGCAGAGTGCTTCCTCTAGTGAGAATAGCTACTCATCTGTACTACACAGCTACAGCCATCTGGCATGCAGCTTCATTATATCATGTCGTTTTAGGCGATTGAGGTAGCTTTGGTGAATCAGTTCGACTGCTAGTTCATCGGGTGATTACACAGTCGCCGTTTGTATTTCTCTGCAGCCGATCGGATTTCTTCCTTGACTGTGTTCATATGTAGGTGTTGGTATTTCATTGTTTGTAATATACCAATGAGCGTTAATTATTGTTCTCAGTATGATGTTTTGCAGACGTTGGAGCATGGAGATGTTTTTGTCACTGGCACTACCCCATAATTGTATGCCGTACATCCATATTGTTATCGTTATCATCCAACTGTTTAAGTAAACATTTAAAGATCCTAATGAAAAAACTCGGCAAAATATTAATTAATGATGGCCGGGTATATCGCTTGCTTTTGACCTGTTTTATAAGTGTCTAGCTTTAGCCCGTAGCTGCGCTTGCGTGTTGTGAAATTACTGTTCGTAAACCAAAAATGAGGGCCTTTTTTAATTCTCCCCTATAAACTTTAATCTACCGTCACGCCACTTTTTAGTGGAATTTTCAAAAATCATTCCTTAGTATATGCCTACGATGTAAAAGGTACGTACTAACAAAACAAGTAATTTTTTAGCGGCTGTGCGTTGATAAATCAGACAGTCAGTCAGTTTCTCCTTATAAAGAGATTCCACTTAATGATATGTTGCCCCAAAAACTAAAGCTAAACCATACTTAAAAATAATGCAGTACACGTTTCCGCCATATATTGGTACAATTGTTGGAAATTCGATCTCACAATAACAAACAACAAACCTAATTTTAAAGTTCATCTCACATTAGTTCCGTCACTCATTGCAACAGTTGAGAGGAACACATCGAGGTTCCTGCAGTGATAAATCACTCCTCGCAATAAAGGGCGCATTCCCTCTCAGTTAGAGGAGGGAGGGAGGAATTAACCGGGCACTCCGTTATTATGAGCAAGAACTAGTTCTGTGAACTGACAACTCATGTGGAAAATGTAGATATTCTAGTTGAGTGTTTGACGCTAACAAAAAGTTTGTTATATTATAATATAAGGAAAGTACGAGATGAATAATATTTAAAATAAATATTTATGTATACATCTACACTAGTATTACTCGTATATAGAGGTAAAGTTTGTTAGTTTGGATGTAGGAGGTAATCTCCGAAACTACAAATCCGATTTCAAAAATTCGTTCACCAATATTTTGAATGGATCTTCAGGATGGACATAGGCTATATTTAGGTATCTACCACGCGGGCGAAGCCGCGGGCACAGCTAGTGTTTTAACATTATTATGTCCTTGACTGTTACATAATATATTATTATTTGGACCGTAAAGTTTGCAGAAATCAGGGGGATTAAAAACGTCAATTGGTGAATCATATTTCGTTTATATATGAGAAATGGCATTGCAAGGGCCGAGACAGACGGACAGCATCCCGACCGCAACTGCAACTGCCAAATGCAGTTTCAAGGCAATCAAGATGCACTCAGTGTAACTGCCTGACAACTGCTGACTGAATGTGCAGTCCACTTGCAGTTACGATGCGGTATCAATCAACGAAATTTGATTTACCTACCAATTAATGTTACATTATTAACCCCCCAACTCCCCGATTCAGAACCTTTTCGATAAGCAGTTCTTCAATTCGTTTTGTTATCTCGTTTCGTCTACGATTCTCGTAACGAGAGAGAAAGAGACAACAAAACGAATAATTCGACAGCTGAATTATCGAATCGTTCTGAATCAGGGGGCTGAGCGTAGACGAAAAAGTCTCGTAGCACCTCGTAGCGCTACGACCTACGACAATTTCATAAAGTGAGTTTAATGAACTTCTAAAAACTTTAGAAACTTAATAATCATGTCAATAACGATGTTTTCTCTGCTCCACCCTAAGGTCGACTGGTAGAAAATGCCTATGGCATTAAGTCCGCCTCTGTACAAATTTTGTGCGAAAGTATAGATAAATAATCAGTCCGTTTTTTTTTAATTATTGCGAGATGGAATGAAATTTAATCAACAATCAGCTACCATATACCCGCTCCATCCCTATTTGTGCTACGTAGGTACTATTCTAATACAAAGGGATGCACCGCTGCACTTGTGGGGTGTACTGTATAGATACGGCACAGTTGAAAGTAATTGATGAAATAAATCATTATCATTGCTTCTAGATAATTTTGTTTGTAATCCATTTACTGAATCGTCGTGTAGGATCGGTTTGCCGGTAACATTTTCATCATTTATTTTTCAACGAATTACGAACCTAATATATTTTTCTTAATATGATAAATTATTTTTAATCTTGTGAATAAATAAATATGTTACAGACACTTTCACAACGCAATGTTACGATTTTTTTTGTCTGGAATGGCCTTTTCAGAAAAGAGCCATAGCAGGTTTGAGATGACCTGTCCTAACTGACGGCACGCATTTATGTGTTATTTGAAGCGGAAACTTAAAATATATTTTTCTATACAAGGTTATTCAGAAAAGGGGTATTAATCCGAAAGGGTGTTAAAGTACCCATAATAATGAGTAACTTATGTTCTACCACTTTCCCCAAAAGTCAATAGTTTAAGAGAAATAGCTGTTCAAAAATTACAAAAAACATATGCTGAAATCTATCTATCTTCAGCTATGATCAGCTGTGTTTACATTTTACGTTATATTTGGGGTCACGAATTAGAAGCTCCATTTTCTAAATTCGTAACTAAATTAGGGACGAATAATTTTTGAAAAAATTAAAATTATTTTACATGAAAATAAAATTTATAGCATTTTGGGGTTCATATTTTATTTCAAGAGATTACAAAGTTATTTACACACATTTACATAATTACAAACAAAAGTATACAAATAACGAAAAATATATCCTAATAAACTATAAACTAAAATATGGCATCGAAATATTCCTCCGCATCGCTGTCCACTGGTAACGTGCCCAGAAGGCTGGCAGCATTGCCACGTTGTATGGCAATGCTAATCCTTTGGCCAAAGTAGAGGCCAGCCTTCGGGTCACGGGAAGCGTCGACCAGCCGCCTTGCAACCTCTCTATATAGAAGTCGGGCACTCGGACCCCACGACCCGAGTGTTTCGACCCCAAACGGCTCGAAAATATAATTACTGATGAAGTTATTATATTTTCGCCGCTTGAGGGCCTCCGCAGCTGCAGCAGCAGCGCCAGCACAGCCTGCCGAGCTAGGAAGGTGGGATGGTGCAAGGGTCGGGACGCACGTTGCGTCCCATACCAGAGGCCTACCCATCTTCCATGGTACCAATGACATGCCATCTGGTCTCTTACCATCGTCACGTGCCAAGCCATTGGGTTCTAATACGGCTGGAACGCCGGCGGTGACAAGAGCACGACGGATAATATCATTTAAGTTGGCGTGCCGTGCTATACGACCTGCACTCCTGCTGCAAGACAAGCCGTGGTGTCCGAGGCTGTCGACGGCTTCACCGCAATGGCAGCGATGCGGAGCACCGCATGGAGCACCCAAACGAAGGCATGTAGCATTTTTAAATTTTAAATCTTGTTTTATAACCGTCATTAGTGATATATAAAGTGGCCTGCGGATTAGTAACCCCTTTCCGACTAACCTTGTATACTTAACACATTTCAGTGCAATATAAATACATATATTCAAAATCCAATTAAACGGGAAACATAAATCCCACAAAACCAAATTGCAAAACAAACCTATAGAAAAAGATAAATAAGTCCGTTTGAACAACTCAGCGACCGAACCCCGAACCTCTCGTACTAAACTCTTCCATTAACCCCTCTCTGTGTTATAGGTACATGTGTAGGTACATCACTGTGTTTAGCTGCACTTTTCTACATTTCACTTCATTATCGCGAGCCGAATCAAAACAAAACGTTTACCAATGAAATTGGGACCTTGTTTCAACTGATGTATGATGGAAATTCCTTTGAACGTTTTACGGAGGGGATGGTACCCCCATTTAGACAGGTCCGCTGTTTGATATACGTAGATGAAATTAAAATTATACACATTCGCATAAATTTTACGGCTGCTACTACAATTTTAATTTTGTTTTAATAAATTCTTATTAGAGCAAGATTAATGAAGTCATAATTTTGATAGAATTTGGAAAGTGAAAAAGAAAATGTTTAGATATTATCGATTGCACACAATATTGCATCATTTTAAACTATAACATTGAAATAAAAGCTTTAGCTGTGATATTAATTAAATAAAACTAAGTATAAAAAGAAAAGAATGACAGTAATATCCCAAATGCTCACAGCAAGAAGACACAAAATACGTACGCATTTTGAACCGTAGCCAATTCTTACAAACATGAGTAATAAGTAAAATAGTAAGTAATAGAATATGAGCTCGTCCAGAATTCTCGGCGCCTAAAGTTCACGTAGTAGCAACGAGCCGCAGCGTGACTCATAGTAAAGTCCTAACTCACACAGGCGCGTCGGTATTTACAGCGGCTGCTGCGTGCAAATGTGTGGCCGTAAGGCTGGGTTCAATGTGAAAGCGAGATGTTCAAAGATATTATTGAAATAAATTAAATAAATTGTTGAGAGAATGTTATGGATATGAAATAACCTACATACAAAAGGCAGGTGTGAAGTTTCTGAAAGGAAAATAGTACGCAAGAAATAATGAATCTGGATAATTAGGTATGATTGTTAAGAAAGATTCTAACTGGAATTGCATGTGGGTGTGAGATTCATATTTAGCACTCGCTATAAAACTTCTGTTATTGAAACTTTGCTCAAAGAACTTTTGTATCAAAGCATTGATTCTTGATTTTTTTGTTTCTAGGAATTTGCTATTGTAAAATGAATGCTACTAGTGATATAGTTGCCACAATACTATTTAAGTGTTGAAGCCAAAAAACTCTTCATGGTGTATATTTGCAAAGGGTAATGACTGCATTTTGACAGTTGTGCCCGCCCCCGCGTTTGCGTGTTGTCCCCTCTGACGCCCGCCCTACGTCGGGTGGCACTTTATGTGAAATCGATGCACCGCTGTTTGTAAACACTTGCACTTTGTACGTACCAGTTTTATCAAATATTATTTATGAATAGTAACGAAAGAATAATAAAGGTAAAATGAGAAAAAAAACAGAATAATCGAAGAAAATTTTGACAATCAACAAGTTGCATTTCTTGGTATAGCGAGAACTTTTTAGTTTAGTAATGTTTATAATTAGACTTAAGTAATTAATATTCTGCACATTTCTAATTAGAATTATGCAATAATACGAGAATGATAGCAAACATTGTCAAAATATTGACGAAATAATCACAACACAATATAAAGACACAAACACACTGCACTGGTCACTCAACTACGGTTCCCGAATAATTTAGATTAATTTAATGTTTTCAAATATAGAACGTCTGTATTTTTGAATATGAACGGCGGGAGGTGGCGCAGCTAGGCGGCCACGTTGCGAACTAACCTAACCTTGCCGCGTGCACTCGGGGCGCGATCGTAAAATTTCTATCTGCGCTAATACACTTTGATCCTTGTTGGGGCATAGAAACGTGTTTTATTTTATTGTTTAAAGTCGCATGCTTTGAAATTTATTTAAGATATGCAGACAGTCATAAATAATACATTGATACGAGCTGTTAATCAGCGGTAGCAGTCTATTATGATATAATAAAATATTTTATAACAATAGTGTTAAATATATTGACAATATTGATAAATGTTATTTAGAAGTCGTCCTCTTCTCGTATTTAAATAAAAAAACGGTTTATCATATTACTAACTCAGAGACAATATATTTTTATGCCTTATCATAATTTATTACTTGTCTTACAAAATCAAATCTCAGACTAACAATTTCATCTTTATCCAAAAATAACAATCCATTATTTTAATTGTATTATTATCTACTAAGTGAAGCTTGATGTTTATAACCGTTTGTAATTCCGAAAACCTGTGCCAACAAACCGAAATAGTATATCAACTTAAGTCAGCTCAAGTATCAAATCTATTAGGTCGCGGTTAGCAGAATCAACCCCGTGTGTCCGGCGCACCCCTCGTTCATTCATTTGTCGTAGTACGCCGGGGGTGGGGTGGGGCGGACGGTGACCTTGTAGCGGTACATGTACTCTGTCTGTAATGTACTTTACATGGTTTGTCAGTTTTTCCGGATAAAGCGGTGTTTGTAAACAAAGGTACAGAAAGGTAAATACGATCTAAACCATTTTTAACAAGGATACCTTATTTTACGGCTACAAATTTACGTTAATTGCACAATATGAGGTACTAAATGAAATTATTTAATTATAAAATTTGACAAGAAAAACAATCATTTTAAAATAAGCACAACAGGACAAATCAAATAAACTATAACTAAATTGAGTCCCATACAATTTATCGAGTAGCACAAAATTTTAAATTATTCACTTTATTTATTTGGTACACACACACTTTTCTCGTGACGCCCCCTCGCGGCGACAATACGCATAAACATTAAACATTGGTGTCTCGTGTCCCCCGCTCTCCCCTTCGCAACCCGTCACCGAAAATCTATTACACACGTTTTCCCTCATTCAGAATCCATAGCGCTATTACTACTTCACAGGAAGAGAAAAATGCAACGAAATCGTCAATGGAATTTGAACGAATAAAGTTTAGACGAATAATTTCGTGGTACAGATGCAGTGTGCGCGCACCCTTATCGACACGCGTCGCGCTTAGAATTAATGAAATTCGATAGTTTTCTTTTTATTGCTTTTACTTTAGATAATGATAATAACGCCCAACGTAATCAATTCAAGGGTATACTGAAGTGGATCGAAAATTGTCATATTTAGAGAAGGACTGTGTTTGCATTTCAGGTTTTCCTACCCTCATTTTAGAGTCCAAATTTCAGTGCTTGAAATTCCTTGTAAGAAAATGTTCACGGATTTAGATGGCTAAGGCTGGGGATGGTTAAAGAAGAACACTATGTAAAGTTTCCAGTTCTTCGTAGACTATTGCCGTTCAAACTTGTAAGCCGTCATGAAACAAACCCTTCTCAACATGGCGGCCTTAGAGTAGCATCCCAAGAGGAGCTCTCAATATGTAAACTTAATATACTTGACTGGTTATTTTTATTTATTTATTAAACCAACCTCTCAAGTGGTATCAAAAACGAAACATTAGCTCTCAAATACGAGCTATTTATTAATTAACTAGAGGTCGCTCGCGGCTTCGCACGCGTGGATGTCGTTTATCACGTATTCCGTACTTTTCGGGATAATAATTATAATTCAATCATGATTCGAATGACACGTGGTGCCATCTATTATCATAAGAACGTTATTGTTGTTTTCTGCGGGAACAGTTTTTTTTTTCGGGATGAAAGGTACCCTATGTCCGTTTCTGTAAACCTATATGCAAAATTTCAGGATGATCAGTTCAGTGGTTTAGGCGTGAAAAAGTAATAAACAAACTTACTTTCGCATTTAAAATATTAAGTTAGGATAGCTAAAGCCGAGGCGCAACGCGGCACACCGCAACACGGCAGTGTATTATACACCAAAAATCACTGTCGTGTATAATGAGCCACACACGTGAATATTAATACATTTCCCTCAATGGCTTATGTGTCGCAGTTCGTGTCGCCGCTTAAATCCGCTTAATGTAGCTTGTAATGTAACAGACGGCCCTAGGATCTCCTGAGAGCACGTCTGCTACACCAGTTGTACAGAATGTGTAGGGCATTCCATACCTAGTACATAACAACAATAATAAAAATGGTTAGAGAAAAGAGACAGGACAGCGTCACGTCCCTTGGAGTAGTCAGCGAGTTCCTCCTTGAATTCACGGCGTCCATCGATGGCCCACACAGCCATCTGATAGAAACCGGCGGCAGCAAGCGCGTATTACAATTGCCACATGGGCTAACCACTCGGACTCGATCGCCGAGAGGGTAATGACACCCTAAAAATAAGCCTTCATTATCTATTATTTATCTATTATCTATTCTCTTCTATGCGGTGCGGGTAATGACACCCTAAAAATAAGCCTTCATTATCTATAATCTTTCTTTGGGTTTTCTAAGCGGTGCGGGTTATGACACCCTAAAAATAAGCCTTCATTATCTCAAATATATCCTTGTGGAGTATGTGCCATTGATCTCAAAGTAGTCGTGAGCCATATCCCCTCCCTCTGTAAGTGTGAGTGCTTGATTGTTTTGACAGAATGATGAATGTATGTGGCAAGGTAATATATTCCTAACCTCAAAATTTATAGATTGAAAAAAAAATTGTTTTTCTAAGTAAAAAATTTTTTTTTTCCGGGTTTTTGGGGTAATGTAGTATCACCTTCATGATCGTTTTCACCTACTGGCCATTTTTATATTTTATACTTTTTTTTGATTGATGACAGATAGGAATTTAATTTTAGACTAGACTTTGGAATTGTTTTCGACACGATGGTGATGTTTTTCTGAGACAATATATTTTCTATTTATTTTATGTTGATATAAATATTATAAATTCAATCTACTGACTGTTTGATTATGTGGCATGCCACAGCAACCCACCTTGGAGCACAATATTTGCCTGGGGGAGTCCGTTTCTACACAGTGAGACAGTAGTCAGGGGTAAGGCAGTTCTAATCTTATCCCTGGTTGATGAAGCAATAGGCTAATGAGGAAAAGCTATTGTGGATTATGCACGCAGCCGAGTCTGCGTCTCGGCGATCGAGTCCGAGTGGTTAGCCCATGTGGCAATTGTAATACGCGCTTGCTGCCGCCGGTTTCTATCAGATGGCTGTGTGGGCCATCGATGGACGCCGTGAATTCAAGGAGGAACTCGCTGACTACTCCAAGGGACGTGACGCTGTCCTGTCTCTTTTCTCTAACCATTTTTATTATTGTTGTTATGTACTAGGTATGGAATGCCCTACACATTCTGTACAACTGGTGTAGCAGACGTGCTCTCAGGAGATCCTAGGGCCGTCTGTTACATTACAAGCTTTAGCCTAAGTTTCAACCGCATAATATATTATCAATAATGCATAGCATTGAATGCAGTTGCCCATCAAACTACTCTTATCCCTAAGTCGTCTTTATGACACCTATGGGACGTGACCCCAAGGTTGGGGTCCACAAGCTGTGATAAAATTGTTGTCATTTATAAAATAAAGAATTAAGACTGCCTCGTTGGTTTAGTGGTCACAAGCGCGACTGCTGAGCGTGAGGTGCTGGGTTCGATCCCCAGGTTGTACAAAGTGTTATTGGGTTTTTCTGTCTGGGATTTCTCAGTAGCAGCCCGGAGTCTGGATTTGTGCCTGTGTGGCAATAGACTCGCCTCCTATTACATGGGACGTAAACATAACGGCGAAATGTTATACACCCCTGCCAACCCTTCGGGGAATACATGCGTGATGTAATGTTATAAAATTAATTCCGAGTAGTTAAAATTCTTGAAATCCTCCAAATAAACAACTGGTTAAATCCACGAAAAAAAACTTATTTAATCTGTATTTAATTTTCTAAGAAAGCACAAAAATAACATTTACCAACCTTTTACTTTAATTAACCCTATCACGCGGGCGTGCCTTCGCGTGACCAATCTCATATCTAACCACTGCAAACAACTTGCATTTTATACTTATTGTTATACTGTTTGTGTATTATGCAATTTTTTTGTATGACTACTTTTAAGATTTTGTCTCAAACGGGACCAGACAACTTTAATTTTACTTTGTCGTTGTAAGTACTGTTGTTTTAAGTATTACCCAGTTTTATATTGTAGGCAGAACCGTAACTTATGCAACGGTATTATTTACATGTTTGTAATAAACGTGCGCGCAATATACATTTATTGAAGTAAGTCAGAGGTTCTCAAACTTATTTCGTCTACCGTCTACTTTGAGAATCAATTATTTTATTTGAAAATCGGACTCGCGCACATAGGGTTCCGTATCATTATCTATAAAACGGCAAAAAAATCACGTTTGTTGTATGGGAGCCCCATTAAATACTTATTTTATTCTATTTTTTAGTATTTGTTGATATAGCGGCAACAGAAATACATCATCTGTGAAAATTTCAACTGTCTAACTATCACGGTTCATGAGATACAGCCTGGTGACAGACGGACCGACGCGGCGACGGACAGACGGACGGACAGCGGAGTCTTAGTAATAGGGTCACGTTTTACCCTACGGGTACGGAACCCTAAAAATCATAATCGCACTCATTACATCACACCCCTATAGGCTTCTAGCGCCCACAAGGCGGCGTTATCGCCCACTTTGAGAAAGACTGAAGTGGTAGATAAATATCACAAAAACAGGATTTACAAATACAATTTTACCTCCTCAGTACAGCCTATCGCTGTCTACTGCTGAACATAGGCCTCGCCTAAGCACCTTGGCTTCCATGTCTAATCTTCCCCAACCTTCTGGTCATCGGTATGTCTGGCCTGAGATCTCGCACTACGAAACTAAGCAACTTTTAACTTTGCCAAAAATCCTTATAAAGTACTTGTTAGAAGTCCAGGGCATAGTTTTTTTTTCATTATCTTGTAAATTAATTAATCTATCAATAGGTATACTATTTTGAAGTTAACTTTCATACTAAAACAATAAAAACAGAAATTTTGAAACAAATAAATCGATTAAATAACATCTAAATTCAAATCATACTCACCTGTGTATGGTTTTAATTTCGACACTGAGTAAGTACTTATTAATAAATCAATTTCATTCTAGGTTAATGAAAAATAAAAAAATATCTATTCCAAATCCTTTTCTACTCCGATCACCTATGTATATACCCATATACCCATTTTTTTTCCCAGACGATATAAAAAGTCATCCGCTATATGTTGATTCAACCCACTTACGATACTAAAACTACTGTCTTATTATTGATTCATGTGTCCTTTGTAAGAATTTTACAGCTTGTGTTACCTATTGTTTTTCAATTTGTTTTT
The DNA here is from genome assembly GCA_905220435.1 of Amphipyra tragopoginis. Lineage (NCBI taxonomy): Eukaryota > Metazoa > Arthropoda > Insecta > Lepidoptera > Noctuidae > Amphipyra > Amphipyra tragopoginis. Next base: position 25,998,750 of record HG992010.1, read on the forward strand.
ACACAACCTTAAAACTATTTGATGGTGCCATAATTTCCACGTAATAATATGATGTGCAAACTTTAATAATTGTTTTTAATTTTATTATGGTAATAAAACGCTTACATTGATTTATTTAAATTACCTATATGCACAACAATAGATTAGATTTTAATTGGCTTTAGAGTGCACGGTGTAATTTTATTTGCTCGTCAATAATTTTTAATAACACATAATTTATTCCGTTTGCCATGTCTTAAAAAAGGAACGTATTGGCACACAAAGGGATTAGTAAAGGTGTAAGTTCTATCGTAAACCGGGCCTGATTATATACACTGCGTCCGATTCGAATCCGAGGAAACTCGGCTGTATATTTACGAAATTCGGACCGGATATAGTGCACAACCGTTCATACAAAGAGTGTTGCAGAGCTTTTTAAATCGTATTTTGTCGAATTTTCATCGATCGGATTGCACGAACGCTCTAAGGCCTTAGTGATCTCGGGTTGCATCACTGCATACTTAATTATAAGTAACATTAGGTTAGCTTAATTCGCTAATCTACATAATTCGTCTAATAATATTCCGTTGCATAATTTTGTGGATATTGGTCCGGGTTCAACGTTTGCTTAGTTTTTTAATTAACTCTGTAATAATATAAATGGAATGTGTGAAAATTATGCTCCAATAAAATAAAATAAAAGTGCTGTTCTATTGATTTTATAAGCTATTTAGGTACTTTCAATTTGCCGATTTGCTTCGTGAAACTGGCCGTGCGGTCATTACACTATTTCCTTCCTCTCAGATAAAACTAGTTAGTACCCACTGCTTGTTGAAAATCAAAGTTCTGGATTATTCCGCGTTCCTAGTTTAAGTTTTATTTTAGCATAACTACTCGTGAGCACGATCTTCGTATTAAAGTCGCGGGTAACTTCACCGTTTAGCAGTATCTTAATCAACTCACGAGCATTTTAAATTACTCCAAACTGTAGAACTGTGGAAAACATTTATGTTCAAATGAATTATACATCATTTAAAATGAAATATTAAGTTTTCTTTTGATTAAGTAAAAACTTAAACCTTTACCGCATGGGTAAGTGAAGTTATTTGTTTATAGTTTTAAGTACTTATTATTAATTAAGTTAAGAAACCGTTGATAATTTTCTTTCGTGAGCATCGCATCGCCGGTACCAACCCTGAGTTTTATTAATAGCAAAACTGCTTTACAAAACCAAATTAGGTATTAATATTTTACCATGTCGTATAAAACATG